>CM028134.1:7062500-7681250 GCA_016271365.2 Neoceratodus forsteri
CTGTCCTCAAAACAGGCACAAAACTGTGTTGAAGCTTCCATGGAGATCCATGCAAACAGAGTCGAAGGAGGGAAAGAACTGAGGAAGGAGCAGGGCCGCTCACGCCTTTATAGAGTTGGCGATGTCAACAAGCGATGTTGGTGTGGGCAGCCCCAGTGGCATTGCTGAAAATCCTCTATTTGGATCCCATTTCCCTTGTGGTGAAGTTCCATATGTGTGACCTGATGACAGAGATCCCATCGAAGAGCTACTGTTACAGTAAGTTCTTACGTAACTGTTCTTTTTGATATGTTGCTATTACTGATGTCGCTAGCCACAATATCACTTATCTTGTCATTTAAACCCCCACTGCTGTTGTATGGGTACATAAGGAACTATGGGCTGAGATCTGTCTGAATAGTATGCTTTTCAAAGTTTTTCTGTGAGGTTAGAGACTCTTTAACAAACTCCTTTAGCTGTTTTAAATCAACCCTCTTTGTTTGATGGCAAACAAATTAATCATATAATGTTTTTGCTTTTGTTTTAGCAATAATGACTTTCTGGCTTTCCTTAGATCTGCTGTCAGTGTATTTTTAAGTTTTCAGATACTGTAGTTTACATAAACCAATTTTGTAATTAAGGACTCTGGTCATTAAAGATGGTTACCACCAGCAACTTTGCAAAATCTCTCAGTTGAGGATACCTGTTGAATGTACCAACCAGATTCCTACTATGGATGTGTTGGGATGGTGTTACCACATGTTTCTGATGGTAAGCAAGACATCACTGGATCAAGATATTTGATTTTTTTCATGGCTGGAGGGGAAGCTTTTCAAAACTTCAAAATCCCATATTTTAGAACAGAAAAGAAACAAAATGAAAATAAAATAGGTATATTGATGTTCATGCCAGCAAATACTATTGCTGAAAGAAATTCTATGGTGACTGATGAATAGTGCTGCTTCAGCACTTGTAAGTAATAACTAGTTACAGAAGGATCCACAACCTGATGCTAATGCTGCATCTCCTGGTTTGACCAGTATGACAAGCATGCTGGAATCCTTGCCATGGCACCATCAGACTGCTTATTCCATATACTTTTGAGTAGCTTGAAGAGTTTATTGAAGCATCATACACTGAGAGTGTGTATAAAATGTTACAGCCTCATCCCATCTGTTATTTTCTTTCTTTTTAGTTCATTTCTTTATTCTCCTCTCCTACAGCTCTCTATCCTGCCAGATACCCAGCCCTGTCCCCCTCTTGCAGCTTACCTGCCGCTTCCTCCACAGCATACCCCCCCCCGTGGCAGGGCGGTGGGGATCCCTCAACCCACTGGGACGGATCCAGTGCAGAGGTTACTGCACATTCGCAGGAGTGGGGCCAGCACAGATCAGCATTCATCTTGCTGAGGAACCATTTTCCATTTTTCTTGTGCAGCTTGTGAGCGTGCAGTGCCGCCAATGACACCCAGGGCGTGCGCCTGCACGCTGTACATTGGGCAGCTGCTCCAACTCTGTGCCCACATTATGGGACCTGGCATGCCAGCCCCCAGCTGCCACTAGGGGTCAGGCAAGTGCTGGTCCAAGTCCCCACCCTCCGCCCGGGAGAGGAGTGTTGTCCTCCAGATGCTCAATCCTTTCCCTCCCAAGCCGACACCCCCGGCGACCCGCTTGCACCACGAACACGAATCGCCAGCATTGTAGGAGGTAAGTCAGAGATGCCTCATTCCTCCATGCCACCGGGCTGGCACCCCATCTCTTATTTAATATAATTTCTGACCATCGATTTTTTTCCTCTCTCCCAATCTCCCTCTCCCCCCAATCTTTATCTCTCCCTCCCCTTCACAGTGTACAGAATATACCACTTTTTAAATGCCAGTCCTTCCAACTGTCAGTGGTGCAGAAGGAGGAGAGGGACAGCAGCGGGTGGGCAGGCAGGCGGTGGGGAGTGATGAGTCGCAATGCCTTTGCTGCTGCTGCTTACTGTTTGCTCAGTCAGTCACCCGCATGTCGGAGATAGTATGACACTCTCTTTCTCTCTACAGCACTTTTGTAGGTCCAGACTTTCTGGGATTCAGCCTTACCACTGTTGTGGCTACCACAAAACTGTCAGATGAGCAAAGTAATACCGTAAATAAAATGCAGAAGCGTTTCTATCAGCATTCTGCCAGGGAGTTAGAAAAGACAGGGCTGTCTCAATACAGCTGATCAGACTGACTGCATGCATGACTCACATTTTAACCAGCTGGTTATAAGGGGAAATAATAATTGATTTCAGCCATCGAAAAAATTGATGGGTAGTTGTTATATATAGAATAATGCATGGGGTGGTGTACATAACAATGAATTTCATACACACCCGAGGTGTGGGATCCTTTATAAACACCAAGAGCAAAGCTCAAGAGCTTTATAAAAGCCTCCCACAGCAAGACTGTACATAAAATTGTGCACACCTTCCCATATTTTGTTTTATATAATTGCTGGACTGTGTTCTTTTGCCCATTTGTTTGCATTTGTATTGCTGTGCTGCTCCAGACATGAGGTTTAAGTGCTCTAGCAGTGCCAAGAAACAGCTGTGGCTGTAGCATGTGCTCCTTGGCTCTACTGGTGTTGTTTGCTGGGCCAAAACAGTGAAGAAGACACTGTGACTAGGGAACCTTTGGGGAGGTGGGAACAAGAACTTGCTCCGGGGTGAGAGCTAAGGCAACCCCCCTGGAATTCAAGACCCATATCCCACCCACATGGAGCAACCCACAGCCTGAGCGCCATATGGACCGGGAGTTTAAATGGCCAGCTGGCACCTTTACTTTGAAATAGCATAAACTGAAACAGCATAAGTGTGCGTGAATGCCATTATAACCAGCTGGTTGTTATGGCAAATTAAAAACAAGTTTCCCCTTGGGAGAAAACAGAGCCCAATTATTATACGGTATCAGTACTGGCATCCATTCCTGAAGAGGGACATCAGATTACTAGAGGGGGTGCAGCATAGGGCAATGAAGATGATATTGGGACTTGAGGGAAAATACTACAAGGAGAGGCTCAGTGAATTGCAAATGTATTCCCTGGAAGACAGGAGAGGAGGGATGGGGGGATATGATCAAAATCTATTAGTACCTAAAGGATATTAACAGGATTAATACAGAAGGAACTCTTCAGATCAGAAGGGGGAGGGACACGAGAGGGCAGCAGCTGAGATTGGGGGGGGAGATTCAGGAGGGAAATCAGGAGACACTTTTTCACGGAAAGAGTGGTAGATAAGTGGAACACTCTGCTCAGGGAGATGGTATCATGTAGAATGGTGGGAGGATTTAAGGGTGGAACAGAGTGGGAGGGTTGGTTATGAGGAGGAAGGAAGGAGGGTGGGGCAGCTGCAAGTTGATGGGCTAGTTTCAGAATCGAGCAGACCCGATAGACCATGAGGCCTGTTTCTGCCGGCATTTCGTATGTTCATATGCTAATATATTTATATATGTGTGTGTGTGTGTGTGTCTGGCGTAGCATGCATGCGATAATTAAATATGTGTATGTATGTGTATGTAACCCCCCTAGAAATGGGGGTTCCCGAAAAGTCTTCCTTGAGCTTACCTAAATGCTCACTGCCAGGCTGGTGTTCTACGTTTTAGCAGTTTAAATGTATTGCCAGAGAGTGCCTGTATAGCCTCTGTGTACCGTCTCTTTAAGAGCTGCCTGGATTGCAG
The DNA here is from genome assembly GCA_016271365.2 of Neoceratodus forsteri. Lineage (NCBI taxonomy): Eukaryota > Metazoa > Chordata > Ceratodontiformes > Ceratodontidae > Neoceratodus > Neoceratodus forsteri. The sequence goes on from CM028134.1 coordinate 7,066,180, forward strand.
TCATAATTAATCTGAGAGGGAGCTCTGTTAAAAGATGTACTTGTCTGCTGATCATTTGTTAGAGTAGTAATAATATTGCAGAAGCATGGACAGTTCTGTTTGTTTCCATCATCTTGGTCCTGGACTGAAGAATGGGCCAATCAGTACATTTGTGACTCTAAAATGGAGCCTGCCTAGAGGGGCTTGGTAGGGCCAAAACTTGTAGGAATTGTAGTTTTGGTCTTTTGTCATCTGATATAACCTGGAGGGGGAGCCCTTGTTGTGACTGACAGACAGATCAGCCAACCAAACCTTTTAGATCTTGGGGAAAGTTCCACACTGCTTGCAGTTTCAGTTAGATCTGAGTTGGGAAGTGAAGAAGTAACAGCTCGAGATAGTTTGAGCAGCAATCCGTAGTGGATTCGCGTGGGAGAACTGTGGGAAGGTCTGAGTTTGGCCTGCATGCCTGCCTGCTGTTCCTGTGAGAGAACCTGTACTTTTTTCGGACTGAATCTGAATTTGGAGAGCGAATTAAGGCACTGAATTGTGACCAGGCTTTAACCTGAAGAAGACTGAAGATTTGCTGAATGTGAACAGCCTGTCAGAACTTCCAGCTACCTCTGAACTCCTGGATTGTGCAGAGACTCTGTAATTGCGACCCGAGAGCCATTTGCCTGGTACAGTGGAATTTCCTTACGTGTTAATGTGCTGTGTGCTTATAGTGGGTCATGATTTGGTTCCCCTCTGTGTGTCTGAACTGTGTTTTGCTTGCTGGAGGCTGTATCCAGCTCCACAGACTGAATCCGTATCCATTTCCATTTGCCTGGGCCCTGCTACACTGGCCCAGCCAGAATACTTGCTACACAGAGAAAGTCATCGACGAGAGACCAGCCTGGGGATCAGCCCCCTGCTCAACGCCTTGAACAGGAATGACGCCTTGGTAATTTGTGTGGGCCCTGCTTCTCCGGGCACTCCAGTTCAACAACCTGCTGTCTCGATTTTGTCCTGCCTGTGTCCAGTATTGGGTATCGTGAGTAAGCATCAGGGTAGCTTCCTGCAACAACAACTAAATCTGAAAGTGTCATCTGATTGTCTTGTTGCCTTTTCTTTCACGAACTGAGCCCTGTGGCTCCGGATTACAAATAGTGTGTGCTGTGCATGTTGCTTTCTTCCATCACAGGGCCCCAACTAGCTGCAGCATTCCTGGCTAGCCAACCGTTTTCCTGCCTGGGTACCCAGAGTGTAAGACTGTGTAGGGACTCTGAACTGCATGCATAACTGTCTGATTAATATAGTTTTTAAGCAAATCAACCTGATTATGCCCCACCCTTGTTCAAGTCCCCTGAATAAATCAGATTTAAGTTTGTTTTCATTTAACCTGACTGTGGTTCCAGTTTGTGCCAAAAGTATTGTACCGTTGCTATTTGCTGTGCTTAACCTTGTTTTACAGGGGGTCCCCAGGGTCAAGCTAGAGGAACCAGCCCTGGTGGTAAGTGTAAACAGTGTGGGTAATTGCTTGGTGAATAAGGGTCATTGTGAAAGTAATTATTGTATATTGTTCAGGCCACTAGGAGGGAAGGGGGGGGGGTTACAGTGCCCTGTAGGACTGTGCCCAGGTTAGCTTGACAACTAACAACCCTGACCTCCAGGTGAAGGGAGGCACCCGTTTCATTACCCAGACCCCTTAACCTGCTACTAGCCAAGCAGGCAGGGGTAGTAGCCATTGGGATAGCGCCACCTAGGGGTTAAATGGGCATGCCTAGGTGTATTTCCATTCACTTTTCCACAGTAAAGGAAATCCAAACTCGCTTCTGAGTTCTCCTCATTTATTGGATGCATCACAAAGTTGTGGTCAGAAACAACAATAACCAGAAGTTCAGGTCCTTTACAGGATTTCAGGTGACCTTCATTTATGTTTAGAAAGGCACAATCATTAAGTAGAGATCCGGAGTCCGACAATAGTTGTTATCCACTGCTTCAGAGGCATCACAGAGCATCTCAGCTCTTACATAAAGCAACAAGTAGCACATTTAATGGCAAACATCCCTCTTTTTTAATTTAGGAAAACCCCTTCCATGCAAGCCTCCCCACCTTTCAACAACAAGCCACATTCTAAATGCTCTTGTTTCCCTAATAACATATTAGGGAAATGCATGCATATGGCTTTGATCAACAGAGACAGTTAACGACCTTACTTTATCTAATAATCCCAATTAAAGCTAAAGGCTTTTTAATTCATTTTAGTTTTGATAACCGGATATGTTTCACTGGAATACACGATCCCATTACCAGGAATGGCCTGGACCACAGTCACAAATAAAAAACAACAAACTGAACATATTCCAGGACGAAGACAGGTAATACATAACAAACATAGTTACACATTTTGATATTTTCTTCTCTTCTATACTTTCTTATTTCCTGCGTTTCCTCTAGAATGACACACATACATATTATGTTTTATAATAGCCATAGGGTTGAACTAGATCAAACGGTATTCTAAAACTGGGGGTGGGGCCCATCAGTGTTTGCTCCTGACTGACTGAGACCTGTGTGGGTATCACACCATATTCACATGCATCTCGGGCATGTACACCATGCTAAACTGTTAAGCAGGGTGCCACACTTGAGAGCATGTGAGTGTTTAAACATGATTTTTAATTAAATTAATGTTTTAAAATGCCTTACCACATTTTATGATGGTGGTGAGGTGACTCAGGGGTGGTACAATCTGTAATCCCCACTGTAAGCAATACTGCATTTGACTTATGTGGTTCTGTGCGCATCGGAGGAGTAGGATTGCCTCATGGTAACCTGCCCTCTCCGCATGCCTTAATTTTATGTGGCAGTGATACCTTTAGTAGGTTAATGTACGTGGTTCAGAGAGTCCACTCCACTGTGCAAATGGATGAAAGCAGGATCTCATGGAAAATGAGATGTTGCATTTCAGCTAGGCGATTCTGGGTAAAATAAATTACAAAACAAAAGCGGAACGTGCTCTTGATCGAGTACATTTCTCAACTGAAGCGGAAGCTCCTCTTTGTGCTGTTTAAATTCAACTTAATGCTAAATGCATGAACTGAAATACTCTACTGCTGTAAGTTGTTTGTTCTCATTTTGTACTTTCTGAAGTACAATAGAAGGGGTCAGCACAACAAAAAGGGCTAGGTATACAACTGGAGGGGACACCAAAGAGTATAACTTTTATTTTTTTCTAGCTATACCACTTGGAATCATACATGACACAGACACTTGAGAGCAGTGTCTCAAATGCAGCCACTAGCACAGTTTGTGTGCCATTAAAGAGATGTTCAGAACCGCAGTCAGAAGGATGGCCAATTAGTCATCACAGCCACAGTGTTGGTGCTTGTGATGTCGGGGATCCGGATTTCCATCCTGAGCCTTGAGTGTTGGAGGAGTGGCAGGAGGAGCAGGACTGAGCATCTCAGAGGATGCTCTCCTTCTCCGAAGTGGGAGGGTAGTGCAGGCCATTGCAATATTGCCTTCAGGATGACAGTGAAGCTACATAGCATTCATGGATGGAGGGGACATAGATGTGTGGTGCATTGTAATGCACATTTCTGTGTCCTCGTGAGTGGGGCTTGGGTGACACTGTTACATGGACAGCACTCCTTGATAGATGAAGCTGTTTCACCCATCAGCCATCCAGTAGGATCACCCAGACCTCCATCTCCTCCCCCTCTCCATTCCTAGTCAGTATATTCTCCATCGGTGGCTCAGCAAGACACTGAACTTTGACTGGGAGGAAGCCCCCTTGGATCGGAATGCCATATCTGGACAGGGACATGCCCAGGGGCTCAGGGAGAGGTCACCAGGGGCTAGAGGTAACCCTGCAGAAGTAAGACTAGCTAGGGCAATAAGGTAGGCGGAAAAAGTTCAAGAAAGGGCTTGGAGAGGAATATAAAATATACTGTGTGTTTAAAAAAATGTAATAGAACTAACAATGCCCTATTTTAAAAAAAACTGGAGATGAACTTCAAGGAAGAAAGCAGTAGTCATTTGCTTTGCTGAATGCTGTATTGACAGAGATAGGTTGTATCTGGGGTTTGGGGTGAAAAAATAAATAGTAAAGCCACCAGTAAATTTTGATGGCTATACATCTAGACCACTGGATCTTGGGTCTTGAGAGACACTGCTCTAGAGGACTTGAAAGTCCATGTACCTACGCCATTCCTTAGCCTCACGAAGGTATCTGCTAATGAATGCTTTTACTTAATTTGCCATCTTTGCTGCCTAAACATAGTGAGATAAACCTGCCAGCTGCCTTCTGTGCAGCCTTCAGTTAAATCTTAACAGAATCACACTAACTCTTTCTTGGTTTACAATCCTAAGAAAGCTGTAATCATAATCAGTGCAACCTACTGGTCCTACTGATGCTAGTAACAGCACATCTGGGTTCTGGGGATAGGCACACACTGTACCTCTCAAATGCCCCAGACCATGAGGGGCATCGCTCATTTTAACCCCCGAAATGACTCTGTCTCTTATCTGTCCCTCATGGAAAAGGTACTGCTCACACAGAGAAGGTGCTGTAAATTCAGGTTTTAAAACAGAAATTCATAATATTCTTAGATGCTAAATCCTAAATAGAATTGGTACAAGCACAAGCAATGGCTTACACAGTGTTCTGAGCTTTTAGCTCCAACACTGAGGATGCTTCCCTCATTACGAGTGTCTTCTGTCCTCATTTTGGGTACCCTTGGCCCTCATTTCAGTGACAAAAGGTTGATGGGGACGGATAGGCAGACATTTTCCCATTTTAAGTAGAACACCAACAAGATTCCAGTGTTCTAACTTAGTGACTTACATACACTTTGAAGAGTGTGAACTGCATATTAATAAAATGCTAACTGCATGGTAATTGCCAACTTGCCTTTTGAACCAGACAATTTTTTTAAGTGGCGGTTCTTCATTTGGTTTAACATTTTAGAACCAGCCAGATTCTGGGGGGGGGGTTCACTTCTTTTCTTACAGAACCAGTTTGCCCCATCCCTACATAGGTACTATGCTACTAGAATTTCACTGCTTTGAAGTGACTCTGGTACTTGTGCTTATATAGAAAGTTTTAAGAGTCTTTGAATATCAGGTTCTATGTTGATGGTCTCAAACTTTTTGCTGTAGCGTTTAAAAGGTTCTCCTTCTGGCCCAATAAGGAACTTCTCAAAATTCCAAGCGATGTCGGACCGGCTGACTGGGCTCCAGATGATATACTTGGGATCCATCAGGAAGGATGTGGGGTCATCATCAGGGACAGGCAGTTTGTCCTTGAGGTAAGCAAACACAGGGTGTATATTCTGCCCATTCACTTCGCATTTCTGCAGGATTGTAAAGTTGGGCTTAAAGCCACCCCCAGGGCGCACATACTTCAAGCTGTTCAGGATCTCCTCATTCGTGCAGTTCTCCTGTCAGAGCACACACAATGAAAGAATAGGTTTAGAACTCACTGGCATAATTTTCTATCATTTTGAACTTACACTTTTTTGTCTTCTTCCATATTTTTCCCCCCTGCTGTACCAGTCAATACCACCATACTAAGAATCATACTAAGAAAGGTAGACATACAGAAGGCCGTGGCCCCTATATGTATACCTCCAGCCAAGCTGGCACAACATCCCAAAGTTTATATTATATGGCAATCCAGGTTTTGTTTAAATTTGATAAAATTAGGGGATTCTATTACTGAACTGGGGAGTGAATTCCAAAGGGGAATAATTCTTTGGGTATAATAAAAATGCCTTTTGTTTGTTCTAGGATATGTAAGTGACAGCTGGTGTTTGCGGCCTCTAAGATCACAACCTCTTATACTAAGGGACATACCCATCTCTGACATTAATTCTCTGTCAGAAAAGATTTTATACATTAATAGGAGATCCCTTCTTGTTCTCCAATGCTCCAGAGAATTCAGATTTAATTTGTAGGACAGGCATAGGATATTGCTAATATCCTTGGCTGCTGCTGATGAACAAAACTCAAAGGGATTCAGGGTTGAGTCCTCTGTGTTTTGCTCACCAGTGAAGCTGATCCCCCAAGATTTACCCCCCGTCATCTGGGCCTGCCACAGCTGTCATCCCAGAGGCCATGTTGGAGTAGAGCCTAACGGGCCAACAGTGCCATTCCAGCATGACAGGATGATTCAAGCAGCTGCTATGGAGTGGTGCTGTTGCTTGATTTCACACCCCCCCCAGGCACCACCAGATGGCAGTCCAGCAGCGGTGTCAGCAACCCTAGTGATGAAGTGCGTCCCTCAGGGCAGAAGGATACAGCAGCAGCAGATCCATGTTGCACAGATAAAGATGCACTGCAGCGCTAGTGACCTGGGTTTGAGAATGGGCTCGAGTTGCTCAGAATGGGTGGCAAGGCTGGGATACAGCACTGCCAATGGCAGAGCTTCCCAGCCAGGGAGGTTTGGCACCAGGTGACGTCAGTGTAATGACCCCCTTTGCTAGGTTGGGGAGCCTGCTTGAGGGAGCGCATTTGTTAAATGCGCACTGTGCAAGGCCAGAAGAGGCACTGCCTGATGCCTGTGCAGCTGAGGGGAGAAAACCCACAGTACCATTGAAGATGATAGTCAATGGTACTCTCCCACCATGCTCCACTTTGATCTCCACCAAGAGGGACGGGGGTAGTAGCTGATGAGGCTGGGAACTTACTAGGCAATGCCTGACCTGAGGACTGAGTGGATGACCTGAGAAGATAAAAATCTATGTGAAAAACAAAACAGAAAACAAAAGAAAAATGTGCTTACAGTAATACAAACATATGCCCCACTGAAATAACAATTACTGGCTTCTTTAAAATACTAAAATAAAAACTAGAGAGGAATGTGTTTATTCTTATATAGAACAACCATTAACATCTTCCAACCATTTCCAAAAATCATCTTACATGATATTTTTAAAATGCTTGAAACTACATTTTGAAAGCTGTAACATCTGAACAGTTAATACAGTTCTCCTGCGATGCTGCGTGCGTATAACATATTATACTGGTGCAGTTGTGCAGTATAGTTAGGGTTGCACAGACACTTCTATGTTAAACCCCAAATTGTGCACTTTAATAATTTTGCCGCCGTACAATGGATTTGCCTGACATTTTGCACGCGCAGTGGGGTACCATAGAGCTCTGGATCTGACAAGTTGCATTATGGTCAGATGAGCGGTTGCAAAGCTGCAGAGCACCACAAAACATGCAAAAAATGGGTGTTTTGCACATTTTTTGCTCGTGGCTACAGCCTGTACAATTTGTCTGTTTGGTCTGAAATCCTCAGGCAAGATGCAGTCTGGGTCATTGGTGAACCTCTTGAAGATTTGGTGAAAAAATATTAAACCGTTCAAAAGTTATTCCAAAAACAAATTTCCCATTATAGTCAATGGGAAAAAATATATGTGCCTCTCGAAAGCTGCCGCCACTACATTTTACTGTCACAAATGGCCCTTTTACTGTCGTGCAGTGCCCATCTTGTTTTCAGTTAGCTAGAGAGAAAATGCCTGGTGTTTAAGTTTGGGATCCCCTAGGTAAACAGTGACTGTTGTGCCTACCTAGTTGGGTCCTGAGGATTACAGCGCTATTTTTTTTGGGGGGGGGGGACAGAAATCCCTTTTTGGCGATCGGACCCCTCATAGTGTCGCAAATTGCGACAGAATGGATACGACACTTTCACAAATCATAAAAGTGTTGTGCCCATTCTGTCGCAAATTTTTGCAAAACTGTTGCAATTTGCAACAGAACATCACCCAAAAACAGCAATTCTTTGCCACCCCACTACACCGCAACAGTTGGGACTTTTGGGCTGACATTTGCAGGGTGGCAAGCCTTGGTCCCACAGATGTGCCATTTGTGGGGTTGGTCCCAAAACATTAAACAGGCCCATAGTTACAGCGCTCCTAAGCTGAGAAATTTCCCATAGGTTAACATTGCGGCCCCCTCGGCGACTTTCAATGCCCATATCTCGGAAATGGTGTGAGATGCGGATTTTTCATTTTCTGCAGCTTAGGTGGACTAAGCATGCATGGAGGTTTCAAAGTCATGATTACAACTGCAGTGGAATGTTTTCCATAGTTGCTACAGTTACTGAGATATTGGCAATTAAGTGTTACAAGGGTTCCTTTTCAGTACCATGGGGTTGCTGTATGGCTCTGTACTTATGTATAAGTAGGAGTGCAGGGCCCAGAGGTCCTGCACTCAACCACATACTCTTGCCATTATGCAAAAAATGGGCAACATGAAGGAAGCACAGGGCCCAGAGGGCCCACGCTCCTACAAACACATGCCAGTTACCTGTTACATTGCACTTTCTCAAAAAGAAGAGAAATTCATTGCAAAAAACTTCATTAATGCATCAGTTAGGGTTAATAGCATAGTGACAAAAGTATGGAAATGTGATGTTAGGGTTACAGCCGCTACCATCCCACCCCCACCCTCCACACAACAACAGACATTGGGGTATGCCATGGGGTCATCAGGCCTAACTCTCACCCCATTCTCCTATACTGTAGCATGTCAGCTTGTTTACATATGGAATAGGGTAAGAGTTGGGTCTGATGATCCCATGGCACACTGCGATGTCTGTTGTGGTGTGGAGGGTGGAGGGGGGGTGGGTTGGTAGGAGTGGTAACCCTAACATCACATTTCCATACTTTTGTTGCTATGCTATCAACCCTAACTGATGCATTAACAAAGTATTTTGCAATGAATATATACATATCTATGTCAATATAATGTGGTAAAAATGACAGATCTTTAAAAATGCAATAAACCATTTTATGTTTGTTTTATATTGATATGAAACATTATTTTAATTAAGCAATAAGGCATGATGGGGGGGATGTTATGGTGGGATAATGGCCCACCTTGAGTGGGTTGAAGCACGAGGCATAGCTGAGTGCTTCCACCACCTGAGAAGGGCTTTTAGCCCACCATAACACACACCCTGAAGTGCCTTATTGCAATTATGCTATGGGTCATTTTTAGTAAATTTTATGCCTATTTTAAACATATTACGTTTTGCTGGGCCATTGTGCTGGGATAATGGCCCAGCTTAAAGCAGCTCTTGACCAATCAGGAGCCAGCATCTTTTCTACGCATTTCATAACTTATTGATCTATAGTCATTGTGGTGATATATTAATATTATAAACTGGCTGAATCCAAGCTTTCATTTAAAACCAAATAAGTCTCTAGCTCTAATGGTTCCAAAGTTATCACATTAAAAAATATATATCTTTTGAAAGGTCTAACTCTGGAACTGTTTGGGCTAGAAATGTAGTTTTTTTAAATGAAAGCTTGGAGTACAGCCATTATGGGATATTATATAGTTATTACGTAACAGTAGTAATTATGTTATCGGTATTAAAAACAAGCATAACAATATACATATTTACATAATGGTATAACTGTTTTTTTTAAATAAATGTTATTAATATGCTTTCCATAGCAATAAAGTATATCGATATACTTTTTTAATACCAACAAGGAAAATTTCATGATGATTTTAAAAAATAAAATTTAAAAAAACACTTTTTTTGCATTTTTTTTGAATTTTGGTATTGGTCCCCATAATTTAAGTGGTATTCATATAAATGTAATACCCATAAACATTCATATCATACCTTAAATCACGTGGCTAACATTTCACTCTTCTCACCAGCAGCGCCAGTTCTTCCTCACTTTCACAGCCTTTGTCTGCAAAAGCGTTGGAAAACTAACAAACATACCACACCCACAGAGGTGTGTTGTACAATGAGGTAATCAACAAAAACTTCACAATACATGTTGATGCTTAAAATGGATAGGGGAAATACTACGTCAGAGCCCATGCATTGGGACAACATAATGCATGGGTAAAAAAGTGCTGCCAAGCAGGACACAGCACACTGCCAATATCAATACCTTTTACAAAAAAATCCTGATTGCTATTACAAACATGGCTGTCCACATTACTCACTAAAAAATCATATAGGCCTTAAAAATATAACTCCCTTAAAATGAAAAGAACAAATTGATTAAATGTTTTTTTCTTTGTATTGCCCTCCTTACACACACATATACAGTTTTCTTTAATTGAGTACTATAGGCCGAGGCTTTCTGTTGTGTGTGTTTGTGTGGGGAAAGGTGAACATTCAGCCAGTAGAATTCTGCAGAAGTTTTAATTCCTGCATTCCATGATTCATTATTGAATGTATGAATAGACAGACGCTTAATAGCTGGAAGGGGACTACTTTTTATTAGTTTTCAAAAAACATCTTATAAACTAGATCTACACACAGCTGCAGAAGCCTTCAATGTGGCCTTCTCCGACCTCAGTTCTGTCCTCCCGCCTAGCTACCTTGACCCCCCCAGAACACCCTCCCAAAGCCCGAGATAATTTGACCCATCCAAATTTTTACTTCAAGCGTGTCACAACCAAGGAAGCCAGGACCTACATTACTAGGGTGCTGGGTAAAACCAGACTTGGTAGTGATTCACTCGACATGAAATTGGTGGAAATTGCCTTGGACGAGTTGGTGGTTCCCATCACCAAGATCTTTAACAAGTCTCCCACCCTGGTAAAATTCCCTGTGGCCTGGAAGGTAGCTCTAGTCACCCCTGTCCTAAAAAGTGGGGACCAGTCTTGCACTGCTAACTATAGACTAATATCTATCCTCTCCCCCCTCTCGAAGGCGCTTGAAAGGATCGTAGCTGACCAGGTCACGGAGTACCTTCAAAAGTACAGTCTACTCTGCCCACAACAACATGGATTCCATCAGTGCCATAGCACAACTACGGCCTTAGTTGAATTCACAGACTACATTCACAAGGCGTTGTATGCGGGTATCCTGGTGGGATCTATCTTCGTAGATCTCACCAAAGCCTTTGATACAGTCAACCATCACATCTTGCTTGACCAACTTCAGCACCTCAGGCTAGCCTCTGAAGCCATCCTCTGGTTCCAGGATTACCTATCCAGCAGAGCACAGAGTGTAAATATTGGGACAGCTATCTCCTCATCTAGGGATATAGTACTGGATGTCCCACAAGGGTCTATACTGGGCCCCCTCCTCTTTAGCCTGTTCATTAACAGGCTTCCAGAGGCCTGCAATAGCAAGATTATTCTGTATGCAGATGATGCTGTCATCCTTAGTAGTAGTGCTCAGCTTCAGCACCTACAGGATGATTTGCAGTACTCATTTCACAGCTTGGAGGACTGGTTCAGCCAAGTACAGTACTACATTTGTGTGTGACAAAAAATGTATCTAATCAGCGGGGGTCTACAGGGATGGACATAGCCACTTAAGTAACATTTCAAGCTAGGACACTATTTTTGCAGAGACTGTAGATTGTTAAGTGTGATATACACTTTGATACAGCATTGTAAAACAGTGTGTTTCAAGGAAGGTGTTGATTCCAAATGAATGGCCGGGTATAGATTTGGGAGCAAGAGGTGCGAGGCCCCCCATCAGTAGTAACCCAATTTATCTCCACAGGTGCAGTTTGGGCACCTTTTGCTTTCTTCTGGGCACTTGGCCAGTGTTCGGGGAAAGTGCCCAGATGTGGGATTAGATGGAAGATTTTTTTCCCCTTTATGGAGCCAGGATGGGCTCATGGGTGGTAGAGGAAGCCACCGAGAAATGTTCCATGCCATATGGAAAGTAGTTCAGTTACTGGCCGGATGTGCCATGCAGAGAAGTAGTCCAAGGCTGGTCAGATGTGCCAGACCAGGGAAATCCAGAGAAGAGTACAAGTTCGGGCTGAGTGCCCAGTGTGTTTCTAAACCTGAGGGTTACAGTGTGTAGAAGATGTGTTCTGGTCTCCGCATATCTGCATTACCAGGAGTGTAGCCCCGTGGGGGTCCATCTATGCTTTATTGTCCTGCTGTTGTTAAGAATAAAAGCCACACTCTAGAATCCCACTCCTGGTTTGGACATTACAGTCATTGCTTCCTGTGCCCGGAGTTACTTGGGTGCCCCTGACTAGAAGTCAAACCTAGCCAAAATGCCAAGCAACAGTTTTCTCCCCGAACCCAGGCAGCCAGGTAGTGGGTTACAATATGGAGGCACTGCACAGTGCTAATGAAACAAAAAATAACATCAACCTGACCCCTGGTTACAACTGCATGCTGGGCTTTCCTGTGGAGAAAATGGCAGAGGAAAAACCTCAATAGGCTAGGTGATCTCCCGACCCTCCATGGACCCCATACCACTGACTAGGCAGGGCTCCAGGAATGTGGATTTGTATTTGGGGGTGATGGCCCTCCCCCTCTGGCCCTGTTGCTGGGGGAAATCTGTGGTGAACTCACCCGGAGCCAGGTAAGTGCAAGAAAAGGTGGGTGATGGGGCTGGGAGGGTTATGGACAAGGGGGGACCAGCCGCCAGAAAAGAATAAACACTTTATCAAAAAAACAAACAGGTAAAATGCAAACATACTGTACTGTACTACACTTGCTGCTGTCAGTTGATGTCATTATGCCACATATAAACCATTGCTTAGATCGCATGTGGACCACTGTGTCCAGTTCTGGCTGCACTACAATAGGAGTCATTTCGTTAGACTCAAGGCTGTGCAGAGACAAGCGTTCAGGATGACTAGGTAGTTGTAGTTTTATTTATTTCTAGTGCCCTTCCCCAGAGACCAAGGGCGCCATTACAAAGTAATGAACATTAGAATCACATAGTACATAGCCCAACATAGACATAATAAGCATATTCACAAACCACTAACAAATTAATTGACTAAAATCAGTTAAAATACACAGTAGAGTCAAATGCCTAAGCAAAAAAGGTAGATTTGGGGATCTTTTTTAAATATTTCAACTGAAGGTACCTTCCTCAGAGCCCTCAACAGTGAGTTCAGTAATGAGTTCCACAATATCGATCCAGCCACCCCAAAGGCTCTGTCCCCAGATGTTTTTAATCAAGTTTTGGGAACCACCAGGAGGCCCTCATCGGGCAAGTGGGACAGTATGGATGCAAGAGATCATGCAGGTAGCCAGGACTCAGGCCATGCCGGATCTTATAGATGAATAACCCGAATTTATAAGAGATGCACCACTTGACCAGCAGCCAGTGTAGATCCTGTAGCGCAGGGGTGATATGGCTTGACCTAGAGAGGCCTGCCAACAATCTCGCAGCCACATTCTGCACCAGCTGCAGGTATTGCAGTGCTCCTCCACTGACCCCAAGGTAGAGGGCATTGGAGCAGTTGAGACGAGACATCATGAACGCATGCACTAGCAAAGGCAGGTCCTCGGGGGTGAACAAGGGAGCAAATCCAGCTAATATGTCTAAGATGGTAGAAACCACTCCGAACAAGAGCCAACTCCTGAGTCTCCAGTGTCAGCCCATTGTCCAGAAAGAAGCCTAGATTTTTCACCTGCTGGACAACGTCAAGATGAGAGGTACCAAGACAGAAGTTCGATAACCCATGAGACACTGTCTGTCCCTCTTCCCTTCCCGGCTCAAGCACCAGTACTTCAGTTTTTTGGGGACTGAGCCTCAGCCAGCTTGAGGACATCCAGCCCTGGCTGTTGGCCAAACATTTGTTCAGCATGTCCACTGCCCTGCAGTCCTGGAGTGCAAAAGACAGAGCTGAATATCATCTGCATAGCAGTGAAACCCAACTAAATACTGCCTGATAGTCTTGCCAAAGGGTAACATGTACACACAAAACAGCATGGGTGACAGGACCGATCCCTGGGTACCCCACAGTGCAAGTCCCTTGAGTGTGACAAGAAATTACCCATTACCACCCACTGAGACCTGCCCTTAAGGAAGGACTTGAACCAGCTCAGAACTGTGCTGGTGAGTCCTACATATTCCCTCAGATGGTCCATAAACAGCCCATGGTCACTGGTATCAAATGCAGAGGAGAGATCTAGGAGAATGAGCATTGATCTCTTCTCTATCCCGTGCCATGAGGAGATCATTTTGCACCCTGGCCATAGTGGTTTCAATGCTGAATCTCGGTCAAAACCCCAACTGGAGAGGCTCACAGATATCGAAGGTCTCCAGGTGAGCCTCATGCAGCAACACAACCACCTTCTCAGTAACCTTACATAAAAATGGCAAGTTAGAAACAGGTCTGTAATTCACTAGGACGTCTGGGTCCAAAGTAGTTTTTTTCAAAAGGGGTCTCACCAGTGCACTTTCTAATTTGGCCAGAAAGACCTTCTCTGACAAGGAACATCCAACAATCCCAGCGAATACTGAACCCAGCTGCTCCGCACAGCCCACTAGGAGCCGTGTTGGGCCTAGGTTCAGGTCACAGTAGGTAGGTTGCAGCTCCGAGACCACCCTAATGACTTCCTCCATCATCACTGGCTGAGACTCACTCTATGACTGCTGACAGCAGGTGCGACATCCCGTCCCCCCCACTGCGGGATGATAACTGTCCAGAAAAAGAGATCCCAACCCTAATGGAGTACACCCAGTCTGAGAAAAAAAAGAGCAAACTCCTTGCATTGTGAAAATAATGCACTTTTCATGGGCTCCAGACAGGCAGGGTTTAAAAGCCTGTCTACAGCCTCAAAAAACTGAGCTGGTCGATTTTTCATGGGCACAATCTCTCTGGACAGGAATTCTGCCTTATTATGAGAGATTGCCCTTTGATATTCACCATGGTAAGTAATCAAAGTTAGTTTGTCCTCCTGAACCCTGGACCGCCTCTAATGCTTTTCTAACCTCAATCTCATAGCCTTCATTGACCTTAGCTCACTATCAAACCATAGCAAACCAAGATGTGAACGCAAAGGGTGGACATGGATTGGAGCTATCACGTCAAAGGCCGTGGTGACATCCCTAGTACCCACAGCACAAGCCGCCCATATACCCGAGGTGTCAAGTACTACCGGAAGATCCTCAGGGTTCAACCCTCTCAAAGGACAGTATCTGACTACCTCTACAGAGGGAGGGCTACAGAGGGGTGCCCTGAACTTGAAACTGATGGTGCAATGATCTGACCAACTGATGGGGTCAATCCTGAGATTCTCAACCTCAAGCCTCATGTGGAACACAAAGTCCAATGTGTGTCCATGTTGATGGGTTCCAGCAAGAACTGCTTGTGCTGGGCCCAGAACTAACATGTTCTGGAGAAACTCCTTTCCAAAATGTGATAGTCTGTCATTGGCCCATGCATTAAAATTACCAAGGATAATCCACCTTGGCAACTCAAATAGCCAGTCAGTGATGAACTCCACAATCTCTTGGAGAATGCCCCCATCATGTGCAGGTGGATGATAAATGAGGAGAACTTTGCACCCAGCGCCTGAACCTCCATGGACAAATACACACTCAAAGGTTGAGGTGTCCCCCACAGGGGTGCACCACCATTCTCAGTTCAGTTTCAAACAAGACAGCAACCCCTTCCCCCCTGTGATCCTTCCTTGGGCAATGCACTACTGAGAAACTGACTGGCACCATTGCCTCCAAGACTGGACCAGCATCGTTGCCAAGCCAGGTCTCCGTAAAGCATGCCGGGTGGATTGAGGAGCAAGAAACTAAAATTTGCACTAATTGCAGTCTTATTCCTCGTTGCAAAGCATTACCCACAGAGGACGAGTACTGGTGGCTGGTCCCTTAACTACCTGTCCACTCGATCTGGTGGATACCCCAGGGAAGGGGACCAAATATCTACCACCCCTTTCCAATCCCTGTCTAACCTTGGGCCACCTCCTGATCTGCACTAGCTCAATCACCTCCCCCACAACCCTCCTCTCATCCTTAATCTCAACCCTCGTGCGACACCTCCTGGAGATCCCCCAGCTGCCAAGACAAGAAAAGAAACAAGATCCCAACTAAACACTTCACTTCGTTTGAAGCAGGGCAAGCCCTGATTTCACTCTTTTCCAACTAGAGGGATCCACCCTTACTTGTGATGCACATTGGGACCAGGAATCCTAGGATGGAGTATTACCTGGGGGAAGTCCAGGTAGCTGCTTCAGAGGAAGAAACGGATCTGAGTGTGGTGATTACTTGAGACCTGAAACACACCACATGAGGCAAGAAGGCAGCTGCAAAGGTGAACAGGATGTTGGGGTATATAGCCAGGGGATTCAGTAGTAGGAGGAGCAAGATTATTTTGCCTTTGTAGAGATCATTGGTAAGACCTCCTCTAGAATATGGGGTAAGGTACTGGCATCCATGCCATAACAGAGACATCAGCTTGCTGGCGAGTCCAAAAGAGAGCAACCAAGATGATCATGGGTCAGCAGAATAGGTCCTACGAAGAGATGCTGGGAGCCCTAAGGATGTACTCCCTGGGGGGGGGGGGGAGATATGATAGAGATCTTCAAATACTTGAACGGGATTAACAGAGTAGAAAGAGAAGGTCTCTTTAAATTGAGGGACATCAGAACCGTGGGGGCACAGCTTGAAGTTGATGGGGAAGGGGGCAGGTTTCGGAGGGATGTAAGGAAGCATTTTTTATGGAGAGGGTGGTGACCATGTGGAATGTGCTGCCAGAAGAGGTGGTCTCAGTAAAGACGGTGGGGGTCTTTAAGAGTGCCTGGGACAAGCACAAAAGGAATCCATGGGACTGTGGAGGGTAGCAGGGAAGGAAGAGATGACACGGGGGGGGGTAGGGACTTTGGTGTAAGTCATGGACCCTGCATCATTTACTGAGCAGGCTCAGTAGACCAAATGGCCTTCTTCTGCTGGATTTTTCATATGTTCATACTATACAGGGGCTCTGGATCTCCATACTCTATAGTCTCTTGTGATCAAATGGGATGCCTCTCTGGTAGTTAGGGGATTGGAGGAAATGGAATATGGCAGGAGATTCTCGGAGCTGAGATTTTTCTCACTTGAGAGAAGAAGAATGAGAGAATCGCAGGTGATATGATTTTTTTTTCCTTTTTTTTCTGAATCCCTTTCTTCCTGGCTGCCCACTCCTTTGGGTCTCTATTGCCCCTCCTGAGTGCCTGCCCTGACTCCCACACCGGCAACCAACCTCATATGGCAGTCCCCCCAGGTAACCCAGCTTATCCCTTCGCCAGACGGGTCCCCCTCCTCTGAGGGGGAAGGCACCGTTGGGGCGGCCAGCGCACTATTCTATTGGCCTGGGGTACTGCTGAGGTGTGTCGGTCATGGGATCGGCGGCAGCAGAGGACAGAGAGACCGTCATCTGGCCAGCCAGGAAGCATTTTCCTGGTTTTCTGTGGGGAGTGACGTCCTGACATCAAGGCATACGCCGACGTCTCTCACTCCCTCTTGAGCACCGTACCCAGGCATCACTGCTGTGCTCCCAGCCTCTGCCAGGAGTCAGAGTGCGTCGGTGCACATCCCCACCCTCCTCCCGGAGAAGGAAAGCTGTCCCCAGATGCTCCATCCTTCTTCTCCCGGCCGGTCCTCTGGCGACCCGAGTCCCTTCCCAAACCCGGGTCACCGGCATCGCAGACGGAAATCCAACCGCTGCGCCAATGGGCCGGCTATGGGTGATATGATTTTAATATATGTAACCCCCCAAAAAAAGTTTGGGCTTGCCTTTGGATCCACAGTGCCCTGCTGGGCTGCTGCCACCTCTACCTGCTCTCCTTGGCCCGCATGAGTGAAAGTTTACAAAGGCGAACTGCAATGGAGACTGCATGAGCTATATTTCTTCATTGCTTCCTGTGCCACTGCTGATGCATTTCCTGCTGCCCTTCAAAGGTTACTGATGGAGAAGACAGCAACTGCACTGCCGTGGACCAGGAAGCTACTGACTAACATTCCAGCTCGATTGGATACATCCATGTGACCAGGCCACCTTTCTACTAAATCAAAGCAATCGATCGACTAATAGGGTCCCTATTAATCGATCAATTGCTTTGATTTACTAAAATCCTACTGATAAAAGGTGTAAAAATCTTAGGAAATATCAGCCCCATAGAATTGAATGGGGTGCACTCACACAGCCTTCGTTTTGTGACATCACAAAACAGGACTGTGTGGGCTGACGTGGGGGCATGGTTTGTTGACCGAGAAGTCGATCCTTTTTTTGCCGACCTGCTGTATTTTAATTTTACCAGGGACATAAACTACAAAAGGAGTTTTTCTGCAACACTTCATAGGTAGATGTCTGAGGGGGTAAACCATGAAACAGGCTGGGGGACAGCAGCACCAGTAATAGTATGAAGCTCCTCTTTAAGGGCCCGGCCATGTTCCTGGGGTTGTATTGGTTGGAAACAGTGTGGAAACAATTTGATTAAGCAGGGGGTGTTAGGTGCAAGAGTGCCTTTTTAGCTAGCAAACAGCTCTGGAGTTTTATTCTGCTGGGTTAAACTAGCCAGTTAGTGAGTCTGTAAAGGGTACAACCGTGAGCGAGAGTGTCTGCACCAAGTACAAAGTGGCACGCCTTATCACAGATCAACTTTACTCTTGTTGAGCACCATGTCACAGGTAGATGCATAGACAGGGAGCCCATAATCTCAAAGTGATGGAATAGAGCTGGCCACAATAAGGCATCTAGCATCCCCAGTGAGATTGCTCCTGTTCTAGTACAGGGCACCCAGTCTTCTGTTAACTATGGCCACCAAACTGTCAACATAGAGTGCAAAAGATAAAGGCCCAGATATTCAAAAGGGTTGCGCATGGCACAACAGTGTTGCGCCATACACAACCCACTAATGCACCCGGCATGATATTCAAAAGGGAAAAGTGCACCGCACAAATCCTGATGCGCCGGAGCACATCAGTAATTTATGCAGGCACAGGTAGGGGGGGCATGCCCATGCATAACCTGCACAGACCGATATTCAGCCCGAGATGTGCAGAATCATGCATGCGCAAACCCTACCTGCGCCTGCACAAAGTTAAGCCCCCCCAAAAAAGGAAAATATGATGGCCACCCACAGGTGAGCTGCCACATTGCAGGGCACAACATGGCAGCTGCCACCTGTGGGTGGCCACCAGAGTTCCTGCTGCACCTGGCGGCACCCTCCATGCCCCATCGTGGGCATCTTTTGAAATCACCCCCTCCACCACCAATATCCCTGGTGGTTCAGTGGACCTCACTCTGCCCGATCGTGGGCATCTTTTGAAATCAACCCCCACCAATATCCCTGGTGGTCCAGTGGACCGCGACTCGCCCGATCGGGCATCTTTGAAATCAACCCTCATTATCTCTTTGGTGGTTCAGTGATCGCGAGGTGTTGATCACAGGCATCGTGTGTTCGCTGGCCTTTGTGGTCGGTCTGGTGATCGCATGTTGATTGTGGCATCTGTGAACATAGAACAGTCCGAGCCTGGTGGTTCCAGTGCTTCCACTGAGCCATTGCCGCCAGCGGGCGGGCATTGTTGGCCTAGCCTGCTGTTACGATGATAAGTCGTAGGGCTGCATATTATTGTTCGACAGCGGAGCTAATGGGTGCAGTCTGATAGCATTGAGCAGAAGTCCAGATATGTGAAATGAACTTATTCACATATCTGGACTGTGTAGTAGTCAGTAGGAGTGCACACCCATTGGCTCATGCTGTGAACCATGGGTGTGCAGCCCACCGAGCTGTCAGTCGGGTGGGCGCGGACGGCAGGCAGGTGGTGCTGCTGCCCACCAGCTGACAGGGGGCGGGCAGTGGGGCCCAGTGGGTGGGTGGAGGGGGCACACCAGACCACTAGGGTACTAGGACTGTTCTATGTTTCACAGATGCCCGCAATCAGGCATAGTGCGGTCCACTTGACCACCAGGGATATTGGCGGGGGGTTTATACCGATGCCTGTGATCGGGCACATAGCGGTCCACTGGACCACCAGGGATATTAGACTTTTTTTTTCATTTAGACGAATGCCCACAATCAGGCTACAGGGGGTGTCGGCCCCCGACGGCTGCTGCTTGGCAGGGTACCAGGCACAAGTCTTCGGGGATCGGCACACCTGCATGGTAATGGGATGCAAATGAGGCCATAATGACATGCAAATGACCCCATGTGCGCCTTGCATAAATTATGGCCCCATTTGCATGTCCCCTTTTGAATATCACAGGTGCTGTGCATGGTGCAATGGCACTTGTGCTAGCGCATCTCCATGCTCCACTCTGGCCACTTGCGCTGCTGCAGTGTCACTGCG
Source organism: Neoceratodus forsteri (assembly GCA_016271365.2). NCBI lineage: Eukaryota > Metazoa > Chordata > Ceratodontiformes > Ceratodontidae > Neoceratodus > Neoceratodus forsteri. Next base: position 7,086,188 of record CM028134.1, read on the forward strand.
CCATGCACAGTGGGGGTGGCCAGGGTGTGATATTCAAAACTGCTGTGCCATAGCGCAGCTCCGTTGAATATCGCCCAGGCCATACCCCTGCACAACAAAGTTGAGCTGTGCCCAGGCTTGCACCACAGCCTGGCGCAGTTTGAATATCTGGGCCAAAGTGTCATCCAAAGTTGCTCCAAGATATTTAAGCAATAAGCCATGAGGGGGTGTGGGTTATCGGGGGATTTACCACGGCTGGAGTGGTTTGCGCCGAGTTGGTAAATTCTCACCAGCCGTGGTAAAACCCCGATAATCCACATACTCTAAGTGGCTTATTGTGATTATACTAAGGTTAATTTTTTTTATTATAATAAAATACAACTTTTAAAGAGGTTGTTTTGTGTGTTTATTTGTATTGCATTTATCCCTGGGCTGCAGGTGATTAGGATGTGGATGACATTTTGTATCATTATTATTAGCTCAACAGCCGGTGGTTATCAGAAGATTTACACCGGTGGTAAACTGCCAGTCTGACCATTTCATTGGCTGTTCACTTTTGTCCATGGTATAATTGAAGGTGTTCACCTGTTCAAGCTTTTGTCCCTGGCCATTTTGGATGACAAAGGGTGGAACTTTCATCTTTTGTGGGAGGCTAGAGAAGAGCGTGGTCTTCGTTTGTTTCTTCTCATGGAGGATCAGCTCATTGTTGGAGAACCAGCTTTCAAGTGACTGAAAGTATCATGGGACATCAAGAGCAAGATCAGTCTGTTTGCTGATGATACCAAGGTAGGAGCAGTGGAGTGGTGGATGACCTAGGGGGATGGCAGGTGTTGCAGGATGATCTGGCAAAGCTTGAAACCTGGTCAGACACCTGGCAACTGGGGTTTAATGCCAAAAAGTGCAAGGTGCAGCATTTTGGGATGAAGAACCCAAGGAGGAGTTACCAGCTAGGGGGGAGTGCAGCTCGCCCAGACAGAGGAGGAGAAGGATCTGGGTGTGCTCATTACAGGGTCAATGAACAACTCGGCACAATGTAGGAAAGCAGCTGCAAAGGCCAACAAAATGCTGGGTTGTATTGCAAGGGGTATATCCTCGAGGAGGGAGGAGGTGATTCTGCCACTGTATAGGTCATTAGTTAGACTACACCTGAGTACTGCGTGCAGTACTGGTGTCCCGGATTGAAGAGGGACATTAAGTTACTGGATGGGGTGCAGTGCAGAGTGACAAAGATGATCAAGGGGCTGGGGACTTACCATACGAGAGGAGGTTGAAGGAGTTGAACATGTACTCACTGGAGGAGAGGAGGACGGGTGACATGATTGAAACCTTTAAATACATGAAAGGAATAAACAAGATGGGACAGAGGGGCTGTTCAAAGTAAGGGAGGGGAGGGCCACCAGGGGCCATGATATGAGACTGGAGTGAGGAAGGTTCAGGAGGGAGATGAGGAGACACTTTTTTACAGAGAGGGTGGTGGCTGGCTAGAATGCATTACCTGCTGAAGTGGTATGCAGTAGAACAGTGGACTGCTTCAAACGAGGATGGGACAGGACAAGGGGGAGGGTTAATGAAGGGGAAGGGTGGAAGGAAGGGGCAGCTGCAGAATAAGGGGTGCTAGCTGCACATTCAAGCAGACTTGATAGACCTCTAGGCCTTTATCTGCTGGCAAATTTCATATGTTCGTATGTTCGTACTTTGTAGAGTGGCAGTAAGGCTGTCACGGTCAGGGTTTTTTTGACTAGATGACAGCATCATTGACATAGAGAAGTACGTTGGCTGTTTGACAGGCACCAGACAGTTAATTTATGAAAAGGCAAATAGGAGTGGCCCCAAGATAGAGCTCTGTGGGACACCAATAGATACTCCGCTAGGGCTTTATAAAGATTTATCAATCTTCACACACTGGGAGCAATTGATGAGATGGCTGTTGAACCAGTATACTGTGTTCTGTGACAAACCCAGTCCAAGGAGTTTAAGTAGGAGCCCACCACTGCCAAGTGATATTTCTTTCTTGGGCTGGCAGTATAACCTAGAGGTTAGAGTAACAAGCTGTGAATGAGCTTAGTATATCCAGCAGACCTGGGTTTGATTCCCACAAACACCACTTGCATACTGTGTGACTCTGAGCCAGTCATTTACCCTCCCCAGTGCTCCCAGGTCACCCCTGAAAACAGGCACATGTGCCTAGTGGGCCTTACTCAGTTACCAAAGACTAAAATAAATAAATAAATTATGGTTGACTAGGTGGAAGGCTTTAGTATGGTCAATATGTATAGTTCCAGTAAGGCCACCAGTGTCAAGGGGCTCATGAACATAATTGGCATATTCTATGACATTGTGTCGGTGCTTTGGAGCTTCCAAAAGCCATGCTGCTGTACACAGTGGCTCTGTATTGTTTGAGGTATGTGACAAGTTGACTAGAGATAATTCTCTTGAGGGCCTTGGACAGGGGGAGAGAATAGAAATGGGTCTGTAACTGGCAAGGCTAGTGCAGTCTCCGCTTTTGAAAACCAGTGTAACCAGTGCAAATTCCCACCTCTCAGGGAACTGTGAGTAGCACAGGGAGGTTAAAAACTCTAGAGATGGGGTGAAAGTTCCTCTACCGCCGGGGCAAGAAGTTTCATATCAACCAAATCACTTGCACACCTAGTTTTGCCAAGTGCCCTACTGATGTATTTCGAGGTGTCTTTGACTGAAACAGCCTTAAAGTAGAATTTAGGGTACCTTGGTTCAGAGCCCATCATCTGGGAGACTTCAGGATCTGGTTCCTTGCTGGCATCTGAGCAGGTTCCGTGGGGATGATGGAACTGAGGTCAGTAAAATCTGTGTTAAAGTAACTGGTAATTTTGGTGTGATCAAGGACCTCTTGACCCTCCACCATGAGCATTTGAGGAGTGGTTTTAACTCCTTTGCCAAGAAGCTCTAAGATGCTGCCCCAGAATCGTTTGCCATTGCTCCAGTTCTGCATCTGCTGGTCTTCACAGAAGTCAGATTTGGCCTTTCTAAATATAGTGGTGCATGTATTGCAGGCTTCCTTGTACCTTTGCAGGTGGACAGGGACCCTGTGCCCTGGTCAGTGCCCACAGATTGTTCCTCTCCCTCATGCAGGCAAGGAGCTCGGACGTGATCCATCAGTACAGTGTTCCTCTTGCCTGGTGCTTTTTAAATGGTGCAAATTTATCACAGGCAAGTGTGAACTTAGAGACAAAGAATTCTAGGGCCAAGTCAATGTAACACCCCCCCCCCCATTACTTTGCACAGTAAGCTACCCCTTGGTACCCTTGACTGGGCACCCAAACTACTTTGGACAATTGGCATCATCCCTAGCTTTGGAAATGTACACCAGGCTCGTTATTTCTAGAGGTCAGAAAGGGGTGGGGGTGTACAAAAGCAAATACACATGACCAAACAACCCAGGTCCCGAGGAGAGAACTTTTTGCCAGGGCTATGTTAGATCTGTACTTCTGGAGTGGTACCCAATAATTCCACACAGGAAGTAGTAACATGAATGTCCAAACCAGGCTGGGGTTCTAGAGTGTGACTTTATTCCAAAGATGGTACTCTAAAGCAAGGGTGGGCGTCAAGGTTTACACAACATGGCACAAGGCAATGGCAAAACAACAGAAATCTGTATCTGACAGAAACTCTACATATCCCATATGTTATCGGGCTTTGAATTCTATTCAGCGGCAATGGCCTCAGCTGAACACACATTTCCTTCTAGTGGCACAGGCCACAACTGAGCACACATTTTCCATATGGCATAGGACTTTAAAACTTCGGCAAGTGGCAACTGGCCACAGCGGAGCACACTGCTGCTCATAATTAGCACAACCCATGCCATGGGGGTAAATTTTCTCTTCGGACATTGGCCACCATGTCCTGAAGAACCAGGTGCCCTGACGGAATCTGTAGTGCTGAACTTGTCACTCCTGGTGGGTGGCTGCCCAACTTTCGCTTCCACGTCCATACCCAGCCATTCTTTCAGAGTTACTCCTCAAAACGTCTGGTAAAAACAGTTAGGAATATGCATCTTGGAATGACTTTCACATCCAGTATATGAAAACACTACTTCTGAGTGTAGAAACTAAAGTCCTGAACAACGTGCATTGGTCTTCCTCTGGACCTCACAATTGTCAGCCAACTTTAAAACATGAGAACAGTCTCATCTTGGAACAGAACTGGTGTGTATTTCCCTTTGTTAGAGAAAGCACCCAAAAACAGGTACTTTCCCCAGGAAGCACAAAGTCAGATTACTCACAGTTGGAAAACAAAACAGGCAACTTCAAAGTCCTGGATCAGATAGGGGATTGCCCCTTGGATCCATCCTGTAGCAGTCATTTCCATCTCTCTGGGAATGAAAAATCAGGCGCTCCTGCTGTAGACAACAGTTTCTACCACTTCTCTTGGCAGGCAGATGTCTTTCAGGACGAGGGTGAGAAAATGGACTCTCCTCACAAAGCCCACACTGCAGCTCTCACTCCAACTCCTAATCACTATAGAGTCTCAACTCGAACTCCAACCAACAACTGACCCACTCACAGCCAGCTGCTATGGCTTATGCTGCTGCGAGAGTTCTAAATGTCATCATCTCTCTCATCTCAGCTGAGACCAAGTAAGCAGAGAGTAAGTAGGTGAAAAAAACATTTAGTAGTAAAAGTAGTAAAAGATTTATTTTTATTCAGGATAAGTTCTTTCTTCACATCTTAGGCCGAAGCCTTTTTTCAAGATGGTCCTGACAATGGGACTTTAAAATTGTTCAAATACAAACACGATACAAACATCACTTTCAATCTCTAAGACCTTACAAACATATAATAAATATACTTATATTCCAACAAGACTTGAACAACTCATTTCACAACATGAAATACCAATTAAAATCCAAGAGATTTCTTATTCATCCATTGCACATACATCTAACTTTCAATTCCTCTGTCAGAAACTTTGTAATCAGAGATGGTTTATAGCCTGATTCACTTTTTATATCATTCAACATTTGACTGTTTGAGTCATATTCAGCTTTAAATGTCATTTTAGTAAAATTATTTTTTACCCTAGGTTGGTAGGGAGTCGCCCCATTATCTCTTAATTTATATTTATGCTTAACATTTTTCTCCTCTATTTTATCCCTAAGATAGTTTGGTTCTCCTGTCATTTGTAATCTATGTGTTTGTAGGGCCCTTATAATTTTTCTCCTGTTTTCAAGTGTTAACCAATCCAGTGTCAAATATAAATTACAATGGTGGGTTTTATAATCACATTGTAAAATGAATCAGGCTAAATTATTATAAGTAACCTCAAGTTTTCTTAAGAGAAAGCATGAGGCCTTTCCATATATATGACTGCCGTAATCTATTGTAGGAATTAACAACTGATTTACTATTGATTTCTGCATACTAATATCTGTACAAAACCTATTTCTTCGAAAAGCCCCTAGTTTTCTATTTACTTTTCCCACCAATTCTTCTATATGTATATCAAATTTCAGTCCCTGGTCAACCCAAACTCCTAAGTATTTATAAAAAGAAACCTACTGTAATGTTTCCTGTTTTAATGTTTTTATATTCAAATCCTGTTTATGATTTATTTTATCCTTCTGTATTGGAAAAAGAAGAGTTTTCATTTTTTTACTGTTTAATACTAATTTTGAATTTACTAACCATTTTTCTAACCCTGTGAAATCTTCCTGAAGTCCCTTTTCTATCTCATTAATATTTGTACCATACGCTAGTAAAACTGTATCATTCGTGTATAATTTAATTTTGGTGTTAATAGCTACTTTACCAAATCATTAACATAAATCAAAAGAATCGGCCCAAATGGACCCCTTAGTAACTTCTCTAACAACTTTAAGCTGTTTTGAGGTTACATCATCATCAAGTTGAACCAGTTGTGTTCTTTCAAATAAGTAGGAAGAAAACCATCCCAGTGTTTCACAGTCTAGGCACAATCCCTCCAACCTGTGGAGCAAAACCCTGTGGTCCACGGTGTTGAAGGCTTTGGATAGGTCCACGAACACCGTGCCCACCTTCCCCCCCTCAAGCTGAGAGGAGACAAGATCTATTAGGTTGGTGAGCGCGGTGTCCGTGGAATGCCCTTTTCAGAAACCTGATTGTGAATCCGGTGCAAGTGGTATTTCTCCAACTAACCACTTAACTGGTTTTGTGCCAGTTTTTCCATTACCTTTGACACCATGGACAACAGGGCAATCGGCCTATAGTTCAAAGGGTCAGTTGGATCATCCCCTTTAAAAACTGGGACTACCTTTGTTTTCTTCCAACTAGAAGGAAATCTCCTTTCTGTCAAACTCCAATAAAATAGCTTGGTCAATATAGGGGCCAAAAATTCCATGGCATCCTTTAAAAACCTGTTTTCTATATTGTCTAACCCATACGCTTTGTTAACTTTTAATTTATTTAATTCTTTCTGAACCTCATTACAACTAATCTTACTAAATCTAAATTTTGGACTTTCCAGAGTAGGATCTAATGGAAAATCTAGTAATAAATTTTTTTCTGGAATATACCAGTTATTCACCAGCTGCCTTTCCTACCTAGCACTGACACTGATGGGATTCTAGATACCCCAGGGGACTGGGTGGTTATATCAATATCAGGGATGGCATCTACTGAAAAGGGGTCAGAGGACACAACCTGGCTGGGAATGTTCTGCGTTTAACTTTGCAGAGCCAGCCAGCAACAGACTAGCTCAGCTCTGCAAAATAGCTAAATTAGTTTGTAACATGATAGGAATTAGCAACCACAAATAACAGCAAAGGATTGGACTAAATGTACCAGCTGACGAAAGTTGGAGCGGGGATTAATCACTGGTAATGCCCACTCCAACACGGCATTAATGTTTTAATGTGCAGTAGCGCAGAGCACCAGGAGAAATGCGCCAGTGAACACTGGCAAAAAGAAATGCCAAGACACAAATGAAAGCGCCACAAAAAGCAAATGCAGAAACACATAAACACGATATTTGGCTACCCACCCACCCAATAGCCACTTACTGTCTTGCAGAATTGTGAGTTGAGAAAATATTTAAGATTGCAACAACACACATCAGCAACAGATGCATAAAGTAGCAGGCCATATAATTTCAGCAGCTTTGTAGTGCACGGCAGTGTTAATAATCACGGACCGTGGAAATGGAGCAGATGCACAAGTAGAGCAGGAATGTGTAGAAATGTGCGACAGTAAATATCTCAGTTACTTAAATTGGTTATGGAGTTATCCAGCACATTATTAGAAGGGCGGATTAGTCCCAGAATACAGCGCAGTGAAAGCCATTCTGTTAACCGAGAAAGCATTTTTGGAAGTTCTCAAGTACAAACAGGAGATTTCTACCGAAGGGAAAATGACGAAAAGCAGCGGTACAGCATTAATGCATGGTAATCTAAAAAATGAGAGCGTATAAGATTTACAATGTGTACCTACACAACGATCTTATTAAGTCTGTTATGCTGTGCTGCAATGTCGATCATAGTATCTGCACCACACAGTTAAGTAAAGCCGTTGAAAAATTTATAACATGTTCTGTCTGATAATATTTAATAACGGTGCACAAGAATACCAGTAGTGACTGTCATATTACAAGCAGATTAATCCCCTCAGAAGTTGGCTTCCACTGTGGAATTAATGCATGGTTGGGTGGTTGTAGGCACAAGGCCGAACCCCCCCCAACCATGCATTAATTCCCCAGTAGAAGCCTCTTTTGTCGGGGATTAATGCTTACACATCATGTCCCTGTAAAACGGATATCAGGTTAGAGACTAGCTCAACTATGCAAAAAAAAAAACAATTCATACATCCTGTCTCTGTGAAACTGACATCAGTTTGAAGCCCTAGCTCAGCTCTGCAAACAGCTGAAGTGTCAACTGGCTCAGGACTTGTATGCATGCTTTTCCCCAGGAACTGACAGCCACTAAGAGCCAGGGATTTAGCATAATGAATAATGTATGAGACGCTAGCCACTGATATTTGATCCCTAGATTTCTGCACAAGGGAGAAGTATGAGCAATGGAGCAGATTTATCTGGGAGACAAGGAGAAAGACCTGTCAGAAACATCACCAGTCAGCCACAAGGTTGGAAGAAAACTGTTTAAAGAATCTTAGTAAAACAAAATTCTGTTTTCTCTGGGATCAACACCAAATCTCCTGCCCTGGGCCTTATGACTTATCAGGATTTGTCCTGACAGAGGTTCTAGGTCATCTGAAGCCTTGAGTGAGTGCCTGTTCCTTGGAGGTGGGTGAAGGCAAGCCCCTTGTGGGATGAAAAGGATATCTGAGAACAGCACGGCTCACATTCACCGCCTGGAAGAACGTTGGGTCCACCGCACCTGTACTATCGCCTGCATCTGCAACCCTGGAGGAGACATACTGAGAGAGCCAGCCTGCAGAGTCTGCTAAGGCCGTGAGTACTGGGTCAATACGCTGTACCATCTTGTATTAGTTCTTGCTTCCCTGAGCATTATGCCTAAGAGCAATTTATGTTATCCATACTAAGAACGTGTGTGCCGAATTTGTTTCATTTTCTTGATGCACCTTACGCTCCTGTTGTTTTTTGTTGTGGTGTACTATCTCCTTGCTACCTTGCTCATGCATTCTTTCTGCTCGCACGTTCTGTGAAACTCTAACATTTCTAATGCCATTATTGCTTTACTGTAGTTGTACTCCATTGTGTTTGTAATTGTACTTTCCCGTGTCAGGACTGAAAATAGGCATGTTCTTTTCTAGTGCATTTATCTGGTAATCAGAAACTAAATAAACCCCCCTCCAATTCTTCTGCTAGTTAGAAACAGATAAGGGTAGCTGCTGGGCATTTCTAAATGATTAATATTCAAAGCTCATTTATAGAACTGCAACAACCAGAAGAAACTAGCATTTGTGTTGAATAATTTGTTTGGGCTCCTCAACCACCAACCTTCAATCAGTACCACACTGTGGTGCAAAATCAGGCCTGTAACTGCCCACTGTGTGCACACAATTAATGGACTGCATTGGGAGCCCCCAAGGGGATTCTGGGGCACTGGCGCACCCGTAGAGGAAACAATAAACACTGAGTGGGCACTCACCAGAGGGTGGTGGGATTTGGGGAGTGATTGCAGAACTGTTTCACTGCATTTAATTAATTTGTTTCCCCATCCAGATACTGTTCATGTTCCCCTAATAAATATCCCTTGTGCTATATGGCAATTCATTGCTTCGCATATTGTCGTGTTTGCATGCATGAAGTATAAATTGGGGGTTGTATATAATCCTAAAGGTTCCCTGTCACAATGGTGGGGATTGCATTCCTTTCCTGTGGGGTAGTACCCTGGCAGCCATCAGTCTAAAGAATCCCCATAGGTGGAGGCATGCATCATTTTTTAATTACCCCTAATACCAACCAAGCCCAGGCACCATCCGCCCAAAGGCCTTATAATCTGTGCCCAAGTATTATCGTACAGGCATAGTCTCACATCTCACACCTTGTGGGTGGGGATGGCTGCATAGGAAATGGACAGGGAAGAGAGAGGGTTGCCAGAGACAAGTTATGTTCTGTGGAGACAAACTAGGTGGGCCAAGCAGTCCTTTTCGGCTGACAAAGTCTATGTTTTAATGCTTTTGGCCATTGTGCTTGGGAACTGTACCGATACCTCAGAGACAAGGTCTAACTGCCATTTTAGGAACTGCATGGCCTTTTGTATTGGTGGTTTTAACTGAGCAGTTGTGCAGTTTAATTTAAAGTGCACCACAGCTAGTGAACTCATGCCACAAATACGGACCTGCACTGATTCAGTACTGAGTATCCAGGGACTTCATAAAGGAGTTCCCTGAAGGTGTTAAAGGAAATTACTGGTACCAGGCAAGAGAAGGTAGCAGCCTGCAAGAAACAGAATTTAGTTCCAAACATGCCTCCTTGGGAAGAAGGCTCTGCTTGGCCAAACTCCCCCCCCAACTCTGCATCTCTGAAATTTTTTCAGCAGCCAGCACCAAGTATGACACTAGAGGAAAAGCGTAGAGCCCACTTATTGTTCCATTTCGAAGAACAGCACTTGGACAGTGATCATTCTCCTACAGCGCCCCCCTTTGGCTTAATGAGGTCCCAGCAGCTTCACTCAATACTGCAAGTCCCCAGGCCTGTAAGTCTGAATTGAAACAGTGTCTTGTAAGAAGAAGTGCATGTGATTGTCTTTTGGGTACCTGATGTTCCCTCTGCTGCTCCAACATCCCACTTTTTCCATGTTGTCTACTCATTTCCACTACTCGGACTCCTCCTGTAATCCTCAGCCTCCCTGAACCATGCCAGCCCCTCTAATTCACTCTTTCTTTTCTCTCCTTCCCCCTTAGGCTATCGCCAAACTACCATTGCTCCCAGATCCTTTCTTTGGGTCAGTTCCTTTCACTCTCAGCCTGGCCTCCTTCCTCTAACTTCTTGGATGTCACCTCTCTGGGTCTTATTCCAGCTATTGCTGGTGCCCCTGCCTTTCTCTGTCGCTCATTGTTTTACTTATTTCCGCCCTCCCACCCTTTTACTACTTAACGACAAAGCCTTTGTACATGACTGAACCCTTATTAACTCCCTGAATCCCTTCAAGTCAAACTGAATTACATGGAATATGACTAAAGTATGCATTTGCTTGTTTGTTTAATGAATCTATGTACTGTAGTCTTGTGTACTTGGCATGATACTATGCCTGTAATATTGTATTGTGTTTCATGATGTGGAACCTTTGTAAAAGAGCTCTCTGCCCAAAGGTTGTTTTCCGAAGAATTTAAATAAATAAATAAATAAATGATAAAAAAAAAAAAAAACAACACCCACACACGGCCTTGGACAATTGCATAAACTGGCTGTATGGGATGGGGAATGTTGGCCAGGACACTAGGAAAAATCCCCAACTGTTGCGAAAAATGCTTTGGGTTCTTTTCCTTCCTCCTGGGCAGCACCAGAGATGGATAGAAAGGACCTCGGATTAATGTCTCATTTGAAGGACAGCAAACCCTACAGTGCAACACCCCCTTAGTTCTGCACTCAAATGTCAGCATTTACGATATGAGCCCAATCCTGGAGTGGGATCAGAATCCATGTCCTTCTGGCCCATGGGGCGGATGTGCTACCAACTGAGCCATGCTGACATCAATGTTGCAGTGATCAATAAACTGGTTACAGGCTGTGGTTGAAAGTGGATCTCTGGCAGTATTTTTTCTGCTCTCACAGGCCCTCAGTACACCATTCCTTCAGACCACCAACTGTCCCTAGCTGCCCACCAGATACACCTCCTGCAGCTGAGCATCTACCTCCAGGCTCCCCTGGGTGGTTTGCTGCCACTATGTTTCCAAGTTAGCTCTACCAGGGGGTCCCTTTCCAGTGCCCTGGCAATAGCACCTGGGAGAGAGAAGCACCTTGGAATGTTGGGGGAGATGACTGGAGTGGAACAGAGCAAGGAGAAGCCTTTTGGCGTATGTAGGAAACTGAATGCGAACATCATCTGGCATGCTTGGCCAGTCCATTTCCTTTTTTTCTCCCAGTCCCTTCTACCACCCTACTTCTCATTCATGCCCATGATGTGGTGTCCTGGGGTGGGGGCACTCACAACCCACGATCACCCATGTCAGTCTGCCTCCATAAGCCACCACCGGGAGTTTGTCTTGGAGTGGTGTTGCGCCAAACCCCTTCTGAAAGAACAACATCCTTGTGGACACTCTTACCCTCCTCCTTCTAGTCTCCATTCATGATGTCCCAGGCTTTGGGCTTGAACCTGAGTTACCAGCATGATGGAGTGGTCCATCACCACTCTGTGCCACAGAGCCAGCTCGGACAACATTTAACGATAAGTTAAAGCAAAGTATGGAAGTTGCAAGACCTGGTATTGGTCAATACTGTTGAAATGCTGCGACAATCTAGAAAGGCTACTTACTGCTTCTGTCTGTAGATCCTGTGTTCCTATTTAATACTGTACCTGATGTTCCCCATAAAAACAAGGAAGTGGGAAAGCAGTGCAGCTGAGAGGTCACCAGTGCATTTTATATGAATATTCTTTATTGGCGTGTTTCATCAGAGACAATATTACAAATTATATATTGTGGCTTTAACTCAGCCTCTATTCCTCTGCTCCATCACTGGGTCTTATATTAACTCCCTTTCCAATGCAGCTTACTACACCCACCCCCCTTTGACAAAGCCCTAACTTTCTCACTTTACAAAGGCTGTTGTTTGGGCAGCTTAAAGATCTATGTACAGCAGGCAGGGGGTAAACTGCAAATGTTTAGGGGGGGAACATTCACCTCTAGATTTGTAGATGGGGAAATCATGTCACTAGCTGGTGAAACCCTCTAATAGTATTCAGTAGAGGAAGATGACAGGGTTGCAGGAGCTCTTCTACAATTGTGTAAAGGGGTACTGCGCTCCTGTGGGTTCCTTCTCAATTTAACCCCTGCAGGTACAATGGATGTTCTCCCTTTTGAACCTCCGTTCTTAGCCATACCACCCAATATTTAGTGACTGACATGGAATGTTAACACCCTCTTTTCCCTCAACTGAGTTTTCTGCAGTGCCTGTGTGTATAAAGGGGTAAGTCTCAATGCATGGGACTACCGTTCCCTTATCTGCTCAGTCAGTAACTGAGTGAGGGTGTAGAAGTCAGTGGGATGGGGAAGAGAATATAAAAAAAAAAAAGCTGTATTTTTTTTTTACTTGGCTACAAAGAGGCTTCCATGAAATGAGGTCATAACTCATGGGTCAGGAGGGACACCATGTAGTTCGAGCAAATTTCAGATACAGTACATAAATAAACAGTCTCCTCCCTCTCCACATTATTTTCATTTAATTGCTTGGTCAAAGCGTAATCACTGTGCAGTAGGATAATTTATAATAAAGCCAAGGCGGCATTATAAAAAACACAAGACAAGCTGCTTACAGTCATACTGTAAACAAAATATATAAATTAAGACTCAACAGTATGCAAATTGAACACACTAAAATCACAAGGGTGATAAAATATCTCAATGCATTCATTTTATTTACAGTATTTTCCTGATTTGTCATGCCAGCTCTGGAGGTTTATGTTTCTTATTGGTGGGACCTCACTTGAAGTTGCAGACAAATGGTAGCAGGAAGTACACAAGAATGTGTGGGAACGGGGCTGGAGGTGAGCAGAAAACATAAAAAGTAAAAGTAACCGGTGTTGAGCTATTTGCGTTGCAGTCTGCACACAATTCTGTGATTAAAGATAAATTAAACTAATAGGAATGTACAGTAAAACTACAAAGAAAATGTGAAATCATTAACAGTGAGTGATGTCACGATTGGGAAAGACCCAGATTTAAGGGAAAGTTGAGCCATGCATTGCATTTACCCAGGATATCAGGGCTGAGATGCAGCATCTTGTTTACAGTGGGGTTTTGCTTTCTTTTGGCTTTACAGCTGGGCGGACTGATGCATAGAAAGGTTACCTGACCTACTCAGGGTTACACAATGAGTAGACAGCTCCACTGGAATTTATTATGCCTGTAATTTCCTAGTTTATGGTCCTGTATTCTTATCACCTAACTACATCGCCTGACTCAGGATATAGTGAATGCAATTACAAGCTATTAATGCTCGCTGATTTTTATCTGTGTCAAAACAGTCATGCCAGCTAATTGCCTAGTAAATGCCTCTTATATTGTAAAAAAATAGTATTCGACTGTTGGCATAACAATGGACATCAAGATCTGATAAACAGTTTAGCAGTCAAATAATACTAAAATTAATTTCTCTGTTTTCTTAGCAAGAAAATTTGTTTCTGACCAACAGTATGATAAGGTTTGAACAATTTACTGCTTTTCAGCCACCTTTTACAAAACTGTATGAGAATTCCTGCACTTCTGTGATGCTTTTCAATTCAATCAATAAGAGAGTTCCACAACCTAGAGACTAACATTCTCCCCCTACAAATTTAGAGAAAAGCGTCCCCCCCCCCCGTCAAAACATTTCCAATTTAACTACTGCTTGCAGTCCCCATAATCAATTACATTCATTACAGGTGATTTGTTTAACTTGCCACTTTTAGTGCAAATTTTAAATAGCCAGAAGTTGCATCTTTTGTAGATTCTGCGGACCTATGGCAACAGTTCCTGCCTCTGGCACCTACCTGATATCCAAACTGGTTGCAGGGAAAACCCAGCACCACTAGCCGACGAGGAAACCTCTCCTGCAACTCGTTTAGCTGGGTATAATCCCTGGTCGTTGTCCCTCAGAGGGAGGCCACATTCTCAATCAGACCACCCTTCCCCTGAAGTTGTTGAAGTCTACCGTCTCGCCATCCAGGGCTGTGGCAGAGAGGTCATAGAAAGACTTGGCTATGTAGCTCATGGCTGGGTGACAGCTAGGTGCAGAATAATACCTCCTTTGAGATGGGTAACCTGTTTAAGGTAGAGGAACTAGAAGCAGTCACGTGAGATGATCACAGGTGTGGTAGGACAAAGTTTGTTTTCACTGAATGACACTGCAGAAAGCTGACACCTCAGTGTGACTGATACTGGCTACTGGTTAGCAATATCAGGAACAATGGATAATGCAGAGTGTCAGGTTGCCAAATCCAAGGCACAGTCACTAGCTTTTGGATGAGACACAAAAGAATGACTGATTTGATATGAATGCTGCTGTTAGAGCATGCTTACAAAGAATACTTATTCATACCTGTTTATAAAGAGAGGAGGTGCATTTTTTTATTTTGGAATTTTTGGCCAGAAAAGGCATACTGGCCCAAAGCTCATTTCTAGGTGTGACCTGGGGGAGAATAAAACATAGGAAGGTTAAGTGATTTGGTCAGGACCACACAGTATGCAAGTGACAGTTGAGGGATTCAAACCCAGGTCTACTGAGTCTTCAGGGTTCACTGATCTGTGCTCTAATGACTAGGCTATACTGCCTCCTGACAAACCTAGAGTCCCTTCCAACCTTAAATTAACCTGGTGCTATGTTAATAATCCCACATGCTATTTGGAGACCCTGTTAAATGAAAGTTAGAGGAAGTGGAACAGTTATCATATTTTTATTTATTTTTTCCCATATTTTGTTTATCTTCTTGGGGCATAGGTCAGGCAGCCTACGGTCCACTCTTTGAGGGGATCCATTCTCTGCCCTCTGTTCAGGGCTTTTTGGAGCCTGACCTGCCAACCCTTTTCCAGTTTCTTCCACCTAATTCCCAGGGCTACAAAACATGGTCACTCATGCCCGTGGAGGCATGCATGCACCCAGTGTCTCCAGTGACAGCCCCTTCCTCCCACCCAGCCTAACACCAAGTCTCCCCTTAGGCTTGGTGCTGCCACAAAGCCTCCATGTGGTGGCAGTCAAGAACCCAGGAGACTCACAGCCCTCCTAGGGAGAGGAGGGACACCTGGCGGCAGCTCCTCCCCTTCCCCCCAGCCCAACCCTTGGTGACCTGTACTTATTCCCAGGTTGTCGGTATGGCGTGAGTCGTGGCATCTAGTGCCTCAACC
This sequence comes from Neoceratodus forsteri, assembly GCA_016271365.2. Classification (NCBI taxonomy): domain Eukaryota; kingdom Metazoa; phylum Chordata; order Ceratodontiformes; family Ceratodontidae; genus Neoceratodus; species Neoceratodus forsteri. The sequence continues at coordinate 7,101,640 of CM028134.1, forward strand.
CTCCGCACCACCGGGCCAGCTGAGCAGTCATCATATTGATTGATTTGAAAAGTTTCACCGGGAAAGACATTCTGAGCTGGCAGCAGCTTGTTTCCAGATGCGTCCTGGAGACTAGGGGTGAGATGGACAAATGCAATAAGGTGCACAATAAAAATACATATTTATTTATTAGCTGTTGGTAACCGGGTAAGTGCGCTAGGCAACAATCCTGCCTATTTTCAGGCACGACCAGGACAGTACAAAATTGAGAATACAAAGATGACAACAGTACAATTCAAAAACAATGACATAGGTACAATCATTACAGTCTGGGTAGTAATACATCAGAGGATTGGGCACATTTGACAATTATTCAAGCACAGATAATGGTAGACAATAAAGTAAAAAATAAGAAGTGAGATTGGCTAGAAGAGGAGGAGTACACACTTATCGGTCATTTAGCCAAGCTTGGTGGAAAAAGGAAACACATAAATAAGATACAGCAAGTAACTTATATACAATAGCAGCAGTAATATTAGCGCAACAATGAAGTGCAAAATTATAAAACATTACAGATGTGCACGCTCATATACCATACAGAGAAGGTACAGAGCAGCAAGGTGCCTAAGGTCAAAGCCTAGAGGTAGATAAGAATTGTCCTTGAGCTGGGAATAGAACAGCCCTGCTGGGGTGGACACCCACAGCAACACGGTTAGCGGAACGGCAGGCCGGGGGTGGTGGGTGGCCACTGGGAAAGGAGGCCAGGGCAGTTGCAAGAGGGAGTGGTGAAAACATATAGAAGAGATTTAAGGGAGAGGGAGAAAAGAGGCAGATCAGATGGACATGGGAAGGGAAGACCAGAGCCTGGGAAAGATTTATGAGAAGACAGCCTGGCCAGCAGAATTCCTGGGGCGGGGATGGGAGACAGTGTTATGGACAAGGTAAGAGTTAAGGGAGGGGAGAAGAAAGGTATGGAGAGAGCCAAGCCAGAATTTGGATATGAAGGAGTCACAAGAGAGGAGAGGGAGAGGGAAGAGCAAAGAGAGCAGTGGTGGGTACAACGGGGGACAGTGGCAGTCCAAGGCAAAATAACAGAAGGAGTTAAAGAGGGGATCCAGTCTGGCAAGGGTGGATTTGGGAGCAGCTAAACTGAGACTCTTGTATTACAATCCATCTGATGTGTGGTTTAAAACAAAATGTATCAAATCGGACGAGCAAGGCAGTCTGTTTTTAATTATAAATGCTAGCATTGACTCAGCTCAATTTTATTTGATAAAGCTTCTTTCATACAGTCTATTGTGCAACATTTTACAGCAAGCAAAAGATAGTTACAGAATACAAGATCAATCACAGAGCTACGTCAGCCAAAAAATACTTCATTTGCATATGGTACACAGTGATACAGCGCACATGACTGCATAGCTCACAGAATGGTCTGGGGTGGGCACACATACATATATGATAACTTCCTCTCAGCCTCTATAGTTGCCAGCAATAAAAAAAAGATAGACTGACTGAATTAACTGTGGAGCTAAAATAAGTGGGCCACTGACAACACGGCACTGTATTTTTTTAGCTGCATCATGCTGAACAAACAGCAGTCATTTTTGCTCCAGTTCCTTATCCCCCTTTTAAATATCCAAAATTACACTGTCGATTCAGATACACAAGGTAACTTAGTACCATTCAAAGATCAGGTAGCTCTGAACTCACTGAATGAGCAGAGGCAGGGCACAGGTTAGAATTTTCCAGCACAAGAGCTGAACTGGAAACAAAGCAGTTAAAAGGCAGTAATGAATTAGCTGAGGAATAGAGATCTCTGTCTCACTGTGTTCCACTAATTGGCGTCATGTTGAGAGGGTACTAGGATCCCATGAGAGCCCTTTGGAAAGTTAAATGGGTGCATGACTGTAGAAACTGATACTGTGAATAACAGTGCCCTTGTTTGGAGTGTCAGAGCCAGAGGGATGGATAAGCCAAAAGCCCTGTTTACACTACCTGATCTGCGCCATTGCGAGAGTTGCAGATGAGTTTCATCGGTGCAAGTCAGGCAGTGTAAACAGCAAGGGGAACATTGTAGACAGCTTCAATGTGGTACAGGATGAACCCTGTCTTTGTGGGATTGTGTATTGTTGCACACCGTTTTGGCTGGCATATAAATACACCCCTCCACCTGCAGTGATACAGCCCCTCTGACACATCATGCCATGCTGAACTGTCCCCCCCTCCTACACTGCTTTACCTGTTACTGTAGTGATGGACTGAACATCCTGTAGGTTTTAGCCCTTGTACAAACTGACCCCAGCAGCTTCCATGCGTCCCCAAAAATTGTACTTTTCAATTTCCATTCAGGCTGAAAGACAGCATAACCCAGCCAAAAGCAGGCTGAAATGCAGTGACAAAAAGCTGGCCCAGTAGCATGGAGGGCTGAGCACTGGGCACCTTACTTCCTGCCACACCAGCAACCCTGGTCGGGAATTGATTCAGGTTGTTTGGGGGACGGCGGAGAGAGGAAGGATCAAGCATCCCTAGACAGCTCTCCTTCCTCAGGGACGGGGTTAGCGTGGCGCTCTCCTTGCCTGACACCCAGCGATGGCTGGGTGCCAGCACATGCATGCCACCACCTAGGGAAGAGATCCCACATTCAGGGTGCCAGGACCATCTCTATGGAAGCAGAGCTTGGACATTGCACTCATTGTATGTCTGGGGGCCCAGGGAGAAAATCAGAGGAAAACCACCCCAGGTAGCAGGATGACGACTGATCCTCCGCAGGCCCTGCCCTGGTGGCCGGGCACAACCACAGTCCTGTGGCAGTGGATGCTGGTGAAGGTAAGTCCTGGGGGAGCTGGTGACGGAGCTGTGGGGGGGGGGGTAGATTAGAAAGGGGCTGCCGGGGAGAAAAAGGAGATAAAATGTATATGGAAAAAAATGCAGTGACAATGCAGAAGGCGAGGCAGTACAGTGCAGTGGTTTAAGGCTCTGAGTTATGCAAACCTGGAGAACTGGGTTTGAATCCCACAGCCCCCACTTGCATACCGTGTGATCCTGAGCAAGTCACTTAACTTCTTTGTGCTCCCTCGCACCTGTAAACAAGCTTTCAGCTTAGTGTGTCTCTCCTGGTAGAAAAAAAAAAAAAAAAAGAAGTTCAGTACACCAACCTTGCAATGGTGCACAACACCAAGTGTGTAAACAGTGGTCAGTACTGATGCAAGAGGAATGGTGGGCAGGCAGTGCACACTGCAGCAAAACTCCAAGGTAAGTGTAAACACGCCTTTAGTCTTTTTCACCTACAGCCATAAAGGCATCTCTGTGAACCTTTAGGGCCTTACCTACCACCTTGTGTTTCCTTTGCTGGAAAACAAAACTTTCCTTGTAACTTTCCTTTATTAAGTAAAATGGCAGAGGGTGAGTCCAATGGACATGGCTGGTATGTTGTTTCTGCTGCACAAATTGGCAGATGAGATTTTGTAGAAATAAAAAGGCCATCCTGCCCCGGGGTGTGCAAGAGGACTAGGCAACAGCCGAAAGAGGAAAATCCAGCAACCCCCCCCCTCCGTTATTTGCCAAATGACAGTACAACATGGCATAGAAATGCACAAAATAATTTATTGCAAGAATGCCAAGTACCCTAAAGTGTCAACCCCTCATAGAGATGCTGGCAGGAATACAGCTACAATTACAAACCGGTTGGTGGGTGGTACTGGGTTTTCCTCTCTTGGACGAGATGTTGTGCCTGATTTTGATGTCATGCTTACTACTTTTTTATTGAATAACAAGGTATGGTAAATATTTTTTTTGCTTAATGCTTATTTGATACTAGTGCACTGTGGTTTTCATCGGAGCTTTGGCAGACGAAGTTCCCAGGCTGAAAATTACAGCACAAGTGGAGGAAGTCTTCTGTAGATGGTGACAAATTTGTCCTGGAGGAACATCTTAGAAGCCACCAGGGGGCTTTGTCCAGGGGTGCTCGAAGACTGAAAATGGTGGGGTTGCTGAAGATGAGAAGAGTGCCTGTTATGATATAAAAGGCGCTTTTTTTCCAAATTGGTTTTTGATGTACTGAAATACAGTAATTGCATGTTTATGATGAAGACAGTTACATAAAGGATATATTTATGCTATATTGGAATATGTAATATAGAATATTAAGAGTACAGCTGTTAAACATTTGTATAAAAGAGGGTATATTTATATTAGGAGTTTATGGTTCCACCAACTTCAAGATAGAAATTAGCAGTTAAGCCCAACCACTAGCAACAAGGTAACTCCTGAGGTTGGGAAAATAAGGAGAATGGGCCATTAATTTTACACAGAGTTTATTTATTAATGAGTCACAGAGCTCAATTATAAAAAAACATAGTATGAGTACAACAGAGGACAATGCACAGCTATAATTACTGGGGGCAGAGAGGTCGGCCTGCCAAACACCGCATTGGCTGTGATGAGGACTAGACAGAGCCACTTGCAAACAGCAAGACCCCGATGAGAACCAGGCATTCTTTACCATGCCTTAATATAGACCAAGGCTCATCAGAGTCCAACCCAGTGTTGGCTCACCATGGCTTTTAATCTTCATCGGTACTCCTACACACATGGTTGGTTAAAATAAAAAAAAGCAGAGTGTACTAGAGTGTCCAAAAATCCCTCCTTTACACTGTGGCCCACTAGAAGGCAGTATAGCACAGTGGTTTAAGGTTCTGAGCTGTAAACCTGAAGTCCTGGGTTTGAATCCCACAGCCCCCACTTGCATACTGTGTGACCCTGAGCAAGTCACTTAACTTCCTTGTGCTCCTAGGCCACACCTGTAAACACGCTTTCAGCTTAGTGTGTCTCTTCTGGTTAACAAAAAAAAAAAAAGAAGAGGAGTGCCTTTGCTCAATGAAGAAGCCCTGTCCACACTCCTCTGGCTACCTCGGATTGATACAGAAAAGTCGGGAGTGAAGAGCACGCTATACCCGGAAATGATCCACATAATATAGAGAATAGTGACTGAGCAACCATACACTGTATTGCAAAAGTGTCGCTACAGAGGGGTTCTGATTACATCAGACCATGACAGTGAAGCGTGATGTAATCAGAATCCCAAGGTGGCAGCTCAGTCTGGTTGGGTATGTGGTTGCCTAACCAGTATTTTTTACAGTGTTATAGTTTTTTTTTTTTTATTAAAAAAAAGAGAAAGTGTTTTCACAACACTCCCATGGCAGGCAGGTGGGTCAGTTCAGAACTTGAATTAATTGCTGTGTGCATGGCAGAGCTGTGAAAAACCCTATCTGCCTCCAAGATTTCTGATCAGTCGGCACCTTGTTGTACCACAGAAGGATACAACCGCATTCCATGACCTTTGAACTGTGGTACAAAACAAGGTTTCAGATGGCATAGAAATCCATATAGCACAAACCCTCACTGTACACTATAATGAAATAGTGGCTAGCCATGTGTTCATTATTGTAAAATGTTACTAGTTATCTAAGCTGTATCTAGTAATGCAGCTGGGCTTCTTCTGCTGTCCTGTAGTCCTGTTGTTTATGCTGGGATCCAAACTGACAACTATACTTAACCTTGTGCCAGGGTCCATGAATGAATCCTATAGATACTTTGGTCACCACTTTAGGCTGGTATGCCTGCAAAGGCATTCCCGAGTCCTGCAGCCCACAAACCCAACAAGTCAAAGCTAGAAACCTAATGAAATCCACACAAAGCAAAATATTTTTGCAAATTATAACAAACTTTGGTCAGAGCCAATATGGCTGCGCAGAGCTTTTAGGAGCAGTTAGTTCACCTGTCATGTCAGTGAAAGGAGCTATGACAGGGAAATGAGCCATTAAAAAATGCAAATTGGCATTCCATCAGCTGCTGTAATGTACATTAAGAGTTGGGGTGTACCTCACTGGCACTTCCAGGCCAGATGACAGTCGGCATCACTTTGTGTAGTTCTTCTGTGGGGAAACGTAGTTTGCTTTTATTCCAAAATAGTGTGCAGTTTTAACAAAGAGCGTATTGGAGAGCTGATGGAGTACCACCAGAGAATGCCATTCTCAAGACTGCGGTGGTGACAGAACTGCACATGCACAATACCCTTCCTTAAGTTCAGCCTATCCTCCAGGGTAATTCTGGTCTGCTAATCTCCCCTCCTGTCTTTCCTCTTCTATCTCTGCTTCCTCCCAATGCACTTACTCCTTCCATAACACGGACACAAAACCCCTTGCTATCCCCCACCGATCTACCTCTGCTGGACAATCCACCTTTTTTTTCCACTGTTCTAAGCTGTGGAACTCTCGCCCCCCTCCTTACATCTGTAACACCACCTCTCACAAATCTCTCTCCTCCCTTTATGTGACTATACCAACCCTACCTGCTCCTGCAAAAAACAACCTACCTCTAATTTTGTAGAATATTCTCTAAATTCCTCCTAACCTCATATTTTTCCTCCCACTACACCTCACCTCCAAGATCTACACAACACTTATTTAATTAGTTTCTCTCCAATGTTATGATCAGCTAACTACCAGGAAATGAATCTTAGCAGTTCAGCTCCAACTAGCTCAAATCAACTGCTGCACCTAATTGCTCAATCTGGTCACCTGCTCAGGTTTATAAATATATAATTATGATGTAAATATTGCTGTACTATTTGATGTGATATTGCTGTTCTAAAATGCTTGCTCTGTACTTCTGTTATTCTCAATGTAAACATGTCTCTACTACCATGTTATCTGTACTCCACCTCCCTCTTTCGGTTTTATGTGATGAAGGCAAGTCTGAAAGATCACCTGTCACATAAAGTGACCTCAAAAGAGCCCGTGGTCAAAAGAGCGACCAATATTGTAGAAGCCCGTCACTACAATACTTCTCTAATCCACACAGGAAACCTTTTTTTATGTGGGGGCCTGCGCCCCATGCCCCCCCCATACCCCCAAACTAAAACAATCAGCTCCAAGGGGGGTGGACCATGGGTCAAGTTATTTTTTTTTTTTTAGTTCTGTCTGTAGCCAGACCTGACCCCAGGTCCACTGGCATCGCAAGTGATAGCGTTTTCTAGTATGCTATGCGGCCAGCTCAGCAGGAACCCAGCACACAGGATCCTATATCCTGTACTACCAAGGATAGCACCTTGCTATCTTCACTCTACAGGATGTAATGACGTTATTCAGCCCTCGCTGCCAGTGAGAGTGGTATTATTGAGTCGCTCAAATTGTAGCGCTCAATAATACGCGCTCTACATGGGTGCTACCCCCTCTTCCCCCAGGACGTATCTGGAAATGAGCAGTCCTGCTCCGTATGCCTTCCTGGTGAAACTCTTCAATAAAAAATCAATAAAGATGCTGTCAGCACCTCAGCCCTCTGCACCTGTGGGCTGGCCCAAAGGAGTTTTTGACAGAGGAGTGTTAAAAGTGGCTCTATTCTGGGACTTAGTGCCCAAAGAGTTAACTGCCCCTGTAAAAAGTGAATCTATGGTTTGCAGAAGTAACCCTTGTCGGGGTCTGTATAAAATAACACCCTTTCACAAGTTCAACCTATCCTCCAGGGTAAGGCATCCACACCCTCAATATAACAGGCAATAATGGACTGACCTAAATAGATTTGTGACAAAATGACAGATACTGTTAAAAGTAACCCATAACCTGAAAGCAACTTTTCACTAGCGCCCATGTAAATTGGTAGCCCGTAGTCAAATTTTGAAAATAGCAGACTATGGGCTAGCAATTTAAGGGACTCTGGAATTGAAAAAAAAAATGAATTCTAAAGGACAAACCCAGCCACTGATGAACAGTCTTAATCCAATACCACCCAAATACTTAAAATTCTCAACACATAGAAATTGAAACAGAAACATATGACAGATAAGGCTGCCCAACTTGTTTACAAGCCACCTATGTGGAATAGTGTCAAAGGCCTTACTGAAATCCAGGTAGGCCACATCCTCCGCCCCTCCCTGATCTAATTCCCTGGTCATCCTGTCAAAGAAATCTATTTGATTTGTTTGACATGACCTTCCGCTGTGAATCCATGCTGCCTAAGAGTCTGTGATCTGCTGAATTCAAGATATATCACAATTCTGTCCTTTAGCAATGATTCCATTAACTTCCCCACCACCGAGGTCAGGCTGACTGGTCTGTAATTGCAAACCTCCTCCCTGCTCCCACTTCTGTGGAGAGGGACGACATCTGCCCTCCTCAAGTCCTCCGGAGCCACTCCTGTTTCCAGTGATTTGTTGAGCATTTTCAATAATTTAAACCCCCCCCCCCATTCTATTATAAACAAACCTATTTCCCTTTCATTCCTTGATACAGAGAAGTAAAGGGGCTTGGCTTTTTTTGTGTGTTTAGGGCCAAATTTCTGGAGTTAAATCGGTTCCGAAAGGAACGAAAATCTTCCTGGACTCTAGAAACCATGGGCTAGATTTTCAATTGACATGGGAACTAAGTCCCATGCCACAGACAAAGCTGCAAGATGAAATCTCTGTATCTGCAGAGTTTTGTAGTTTTATCTGGTGCAGCTACAGAGGATGTTACACCTGCTCCCACCAGGCATAACCTTTTCCTGCAGCTGCACCAAAAAAATGGCCACAAGCTGCCATAAACTGTGGAGCCAGTCACAAACTGGCTACACCTTTGAAAATACTGCAACTGTGTGAAAAACTGTGACTCTGCAAGTGGAGACCTACTTGTGCCAGTCCCTGCAGCTGTGGGATTTCAAGGGCTTTGAAAATCTAGTTCCAGCCTCTCAACACTGGGCCCATACTAAAAATAACAGCATCATCCACATATAGGATGACTTCCACAGATCTACAGGATTGTGTGATGGAATTCAAAAATAAAACAATAACTGAACCCTGGGGTACTCCACACTGTATTGGAAGACAATCTGACAAACAACCTGAAATTAAGGTTCTTTGAGTCCTGAAAGGAAGATAACTAGCAAACCACTTAGTCACATCTAAGAAGAAATTTATATCAACTGGAATGTCTAATAAAAGTCTGTGATCCACAAGATCAAAAGCCTTAGTGAGGTCCACAAAAACAGCTGTGGCATAGTGCCCTTTATCAACAGCAGTGTACGCACAGCTGGTGAACCTCACCAGGGCTGTCTCCATGTTATAAGAATCCCGAAAATCATGTTGGGCAGTTGTTATTACTTTGTACTGTGTGAGAAATAAAGTAACCTAATCAAAGACTATTCTGTCTAATATTTTAGAAAGGGGTGCGAGAAGAGAAATAGGTTGGTAGTTTGAGATGACATCTTTACAATCAGCTTTATGGATAAGTCTTACTGTGACTAACTTCAAGGGGAAATTCCTCGTGATAGAAGGACACATTAAAAATAGAGACAAGAGGTTGAGCAAGAACACTAATCACCTTTTTTTCAGAATTCCAAAATCAATGTTGTCAGGTCCAATATTGACAGGTGGGTTGTACTTTATTATACAACGGCAAGAAAATTTCCTGGAGTCTGATTGGTCAGTCTGGGGCTGGACCCATGATGTTATCCCAGCATAACATCATGGGTCTAATCTCAGCACTGTGAACCAATATTGATGACACTGTGGATGCCATGCTCTCTTTTTTTGCATCTCCTCTTATGAAACTAAAATATTTTTCCACACTAATAAAAACTTCTTTAAAATTATTTTTTTATTTTATATATAACAATGAGCCATTGTATAATAGGAATAATGCACTCCAGAGTGTGTGTCATGCTGGGATAATGTCACTTCTGGGATGATTAGTCGCACTCGGCATGCGGCCTCGTGCCTAATCACCCCAGGCGTGACGTTATCACAGCACGACACACACCCTGTCATGCATTATTCCTTTAGTATACAGTCCTTAACTTGATCAGGAGTCATACAACAAAAGTACAGTTTTGGAAGTGGATTATCATTTGAAATATCCCTGTTTTTCAATCTGATGAGGGATCTTTATTTATCCTAAACCTATCCTAGTCCCCAGAGTTGTTATTGACAGTTTTAGCTACCACGATCAGATCTGTAATAAGACCAATGTCACTCCATAGAGTGATAGAACTAGTTTTTCTCTCCCTACACAAAAGATTGTTGAGAATCTGCCATGTTTTTAGGGTCTCCAAAATCTTTTAAGTTCTTTTGACCGAAAAAAATTTAATTTTTGCCCATCTGACAAGTGTTTTACATTTTATTTGTAGACTATTTTTATCCTCCTTGTGGTGGGTCGACCTCAGCATCCACCAAGCCTACCGAACTTGGGGTCTTTCAGGGGCTTCTAGCATCTTGCGTGCCCTGGCAGATCCACAGAGTCGGTCTGGGGGCATCATCCATGTTGGCCCCCACAGTTTCCTTCATTTTCTCCCTTGTGCTACCCCGGGATCCTGGAAGTGGTGGTGCATGCACATGGAGGTGCACATGTGCACCGCAGCTCTGGACCAGGTCCCCTCAACCCTCCCCATCGACCTATGTCAGAGCTCCTCATGGCACCGTCCCTCCAGCCTCCACCAGAGGGTGGCCAAGCTCTGAAAGAGCTGGATTCCTCCTCCTGAGGTGGAGTGCTGCCTGCCAGAAGCTTCTGACATCCTCTCCCTCCCCCCACCAGCCTCCGATGACCCTGGCTCGTTCCTGAAACTGGGTCGCCGGTGTGGTGCGAGGTGTGGCGTCCAGTGCCTCAACCCTCAGTGCCACCAGGCTGGCCTAAGTGTTTTACATTTGTTATGGAGACTTTTGTACTCTTGTAATATTCCACTGTCCATTGCACTCTTAAATTTCTTCCAACCTTTATCGCTCATGTTCATAAGAAGTAGGAGCTCTGTGGTAATCCATTCTTTCTTATGAGCCCTAATTCTCATCCTCCATTTAGGGGTGGCTGTATCATAAATTTCACCAAACATTTGGCTAAATTTCTCTAATGCCAGATCAATGTCATTTATAGTTTCTAAGAAGAACCAATCTACTTGGCCTAGGGCAAACTCTAGGGCTTCAACACTGAGGCCCTTTAAATTTCTAGAGAGAATACAGTATTTACTGGTGGACTTCTAGGATGCTTTGCAGACCATTTACAAAAGATTGGGCAGTGATCATTCACCACATCCAGCAATACTCCAGAGGCAACAACCTTAGCAAAGTGAGTGACCACTATCCCATCAATTGGGGATCCAGTTCCAAATTTATGATTATATTGGGTAGTTTCTGTGATCAACTGTTGGACCCCCAAATCCAGGAACACTTCTCTGGCCCCACTAGCCTGTCCACTACTTCAATTCATATTGAAATCTACTAACAATATCCATTCTCTTTTTGTGGGTTAATGATTTCTTAAAGGAAGAAACTGACTGAAGCCCAATATCTTGTAACCCAGGTTGAATATAAATTGAACTAACTACAATGTGTTTCTCAGAATCCAAAACTAATTCTCCTGAGACAAGATCACAACCACCAGAATTAGGGGGTGATTAAAGTTCTAAAAATCTAAATTGGGAGCCCCCACCTCTGTTCCCACATGTATCCTTCCTAAATATAGAATAACCATCAAGGGTGATGTCAGAATCGCTGATTTCATCATTTAGCCAAGTCTCTGAGAGCATTAAAATATCAAAATGATTATGGATAACCCAGGCCTCAAAGGACACCCATTTAGTTGGCAAACTTTGGATGTTAATGTGGGCTCTTCGTAAGGTGGGCTCAAATGAAGATTTGATGGCAGAACTAGAATCTATGACATGGGGATTTCTCAGAGAATTAGGTGGACCAGAATGAGGATGAACTGTGCCTCATCCAATTAAGAGCTGGACCAAGAGTTGTCTAAGCCTAAATGTCCTAAAATGTTTTCTGTTTTTTGCCAACACTGATATCTTCAAAGAATTATGTCTTTCCACCTTATTCCATGAGCAAACCACATTATAGCCCGCTAACAATCTAGATAACCCATATAGAAGGTTGTTACGCCTCCTATCTACAGCCAAATGCAACCAAAATCAATATTATTATAGCCTGTAAAGTCACAAACAAAATGGGTTCCACAACCATCATTCCCTCTATTCCAACCCAGAGAATGATTTGCATTACTACTTTCAAATTGAATAAGTTGTGCAAAAAACAAAAACATAACCAAAATTGATTAATTAAGCATAGTGAACGAGGTCTTGAAATGCAAACAGTTAAAAAACCAAAAAATAATTATAGTGTATAGTGAGGGGTTGTTGAGTCTGGATTTCCATACCAACTGAAACCTTGTTGTACCACAGTTCAAAGGTCATGAAACATGGCTGTACCCTTCTGTGGTGCAACAAGTTTCCAGCTGACTGAAAATCCTCTAGGCAATCTGTGTTTTCCACAGTCCTGCCATGTGCACAGCAATCAGGTTAAGTTCTGAACTGAAACTGCTAGCGCATTTTCTGCTGCCACAGGAGTGCTGTGAAAACACTTTTGTTTAAAAACAAATAATAATAACTAAATGAAAAAACTATACACTGTGAAAAATACTGGTTGGCCAACCATATGTGCAACCAGCCTGTGCTGCCACCTCGGGTTTCTGATTATATTGGACCTCTCGAGCTTCGCTCACGCGGTCTGATGTGATCTGAACCCCTCTGTGGCAGCACAGGCTGGTTGTGCATGGTTGCCCAACCAGTATTCATTGTTCATCTTGGGAGCCCACCTCATTGCTGATGTCCCTACCTGCCACGAAAGAAACCCAGTCCCAACCTCTGCCACTGGTCAGATGGTCCAGTTTAGAGCACCAGGTGGGTGAATGTCTGTGTCATGCTAACAGATGAAGGTGGTCAGAGGGCTGAAACAGCATAGAGAAGTCAAGCGTTTAAAGTGCAGACTGTGCTGAATTGAGAGTGTCATGCTAGACTGATTCTCCTTTTATCCAGGAGACCCATGTCCTTATTGGGGTCACCACCTGCTGAAATTGGAACCTGGTACTGACCTCTGCCAGTGGTCAGACAGGCCTGGTGTGAAATACCAGGTGGGTGAGTGTTTCTAATATGCTGATGGAGGAGGGAGGGCTATGGTTTGAGGCAACAGGGACAGGTCCAATCTTTAAAGTGCAAGCTATACTAAATAAGATGAGCCATCTTTAGATGACTTTCCCTTTATCCTGGAAGCCCACCTCCTTGCTGACATCACCAGGTGCCTAAATCAGAACCCAGTACCGATCTCTGCCACCAGTCAGACAGGTCCAATATAGAATGACAGGCAGGTGAGTGCCACTAATGTGCTTAAAGGCTCGCAGTATAGCCTAGAGGTTATAGTAATGAGCCGTGAATGAGCTTGGTACATCTAGCAGACCTGGGTTTGATTCCCACAACCTCTGCATGTATACAGTGTGACTCTGAGCAAGTCACTTAACCACCCCAGTGCTCCTGGGTCACCCCTGAACATGGGAGCCTGCTTCCTTGCTGAAATCACCACACACAGAGAGATGTTCCTGACTTCAGTCATTTATCCTTATCCCTGATTGTTTTAAGCCTTGCTGTCCCTGAATTTTGAGGTAAGAAAGGTTGACAGGTATGTGCTGCGGTCCTGTTGCTAAGTATAACACTAATCTAATCTACACAGGAAAGGAAGGCAGTAGCAGTCATTGCCTTGCCTTGAGAGTTGCTGTGAGTCACCCCGTGGGACCAGTCACACAGTAAGCTGATGAGCTCTTTGCAGGCTGAGCTGATTGCTGGCTAAGGCAGCTCAGGGACCATCTAACAGAGCCAGTGGCAGATCAACAGCCAGGCTAGCAACCTCAAGCGCAGGAGAGAACCTCCAAAAATTGTATTTATTTATTTAAAAGGTTTCACTTGGAATGACATACTAATCTGGTAACAGCTCATTTCCAGGTGCATCTGTAGGAGTGGGGCTGGGGGGGCCAGAATAAATAACATTCTAAATACAGAATAAAATACAAAATACGAATACACAGCAGAGAAGGTGCAAATTCACTAGCTAATGTGAAGTCACCTTGGCATAATATGCAACAAAGTAATGCAGACCTTAGGTGACCCCACAGCTAATTTCATCAGCAGTGGCATCATGAGGCTAGACAACAGGACGCTGTGGGATTTGCTTTATGCGGGCATGGAGCTGGGAGGGTGTGCAGCATCAACCAGATAGCAACTTCATCACTTTACGGTATAACAAAAACAAAGTGGCAAACTCGTGTTCCCGGTGCAAATTCATAAACAGTCATTTGGGACATGTGATTAGGCCCCTTAAAAATGAACACCTGTTGTAAGCATTAAAGTGGGATCTACAGGTATTTTTCCCCAGGAAGACTTCCCAACTTGTAGCCACATTTCCAATTGATCATGATGGCGACTGGAACTGGGACTAAGACTCGACACCTTTTACATGAAGGTAGTGCATCCATGGCAGACTAATTCAGCTCCTCATGGAAGGATTTTGAAGAAAGCTACAGAAGACAGAGGGTAACGTGGGGACTGCAGAGTGTGGGGGGCTCCTGGGATGGGGGTCAGCCAAACCAAAACCATATGGAAAGCTATTATTAAGCTCAATAGCACAACAGTGAAGAAAACATGAGGCAGATGGGTGGAGAGGGGTTGCACCTCAGCTGGGCCACCTGCCTGACTCGCCTGGGAATCTTTCCAGAAAACACAAAGGCTGTGGTTGTGGCAGAATTGGATGAAAAGGGGTCCCTTGCTGTGTCTCCTACCCCAGAGAAACCTAGGTGAAAAGATGGAGAAATGGTAATATTCTGTGGTAAACCGTCCCAAGCTAGTAATCCTGAAAAACACAGGAAAGTACAGATGAGGTTGCTGAGGCTGACTGAGAAAAATTGGTGGCAGTTAGCATGCTCTAAGCCACAAGGCTGCACAGGCAGTGGGCATTCTAGGGAATGAAGTATGCTACAGCAGCCTGTGGGGTCAACTTGCATAATTTATAAAGTGTCATGCCATTTAACAAAGCATGGGGATTTCAGCCCGAGCAGTCTGGCACATATTAGTCGGGGGAGGAGGGGCGAAGTGGGCACCCTGATGCAAACAAAATAAAGAGAGGGTAAGCACTTTCTAAAGACAAGGAACCTACAGCAGGGAAACTGCATACCTGGGGTGGGGTGGCCCGGGGGCTCAACCTGGGAGAAAGATTGGAGTAGTGTGGCTGTGCCTCTTGTGGCCTGGGGGAACTCTGCATTTGGCCCTGAATTCTGGAAGCATCTCAGACCAAATCATGGGGGCTGGTTAAATACATAAAGGTTCCAAATGGGGAGAAGGGGACCATGGATTGCACACTGTAATACAGTATCGGCAGTAATGTTACTGGGGAAAGAAAGTGAATGTTGGGTTTGGGGGGGTCCTCATATTATTACCCCAAATTAGTGGTGGGGTGGCAGATTCTGGACTGTTTGATATGGGGGCCAGCTCATCTTTCGAGCTTGATTGGATTCACAGGAGGCATATGATCACCTAGTGAACCAAACACTGGCTAGACTCACGGGCCAAGAAGAGAGTATTCACCCTGAAGTCAGACGTCATCACACTCCCACCTACAGAGAAGGTGGGAAGGATACTGGAGGATTATTTTGGCACAAGAGGCAGAACCACGCCAAGGGATACAACGGGAGTACAGATACTAAGCATGCATAAGCAATTTGTGGTTATAACTAGCGTTGTTTAAAGTTGGGTGGTTTTTAATGTTCAGTGTTACGCTCTGGGGAGAGTTACAGTTTGGGGGTGCATGGAGGGAGGGTGGGTATATCCGGAACCATGGAAGCACTCAAGGACAAGCGAGGCAGAGAGAGGGATCAATCAGATGGGTCAGTGGCAGAAATAACAAAGGACAAGATGGGAAGTTTAAACATAATTTCTTACAATGTGAAGGGGATGAACTTGGTAGTTGAGAGAACCGGTATATTGGCGGAATGTAAAAAAAAAGTGCATTATAGCCCTAATCCAGGACTCACACTTATCTGAGGTGAAGTATCAGCAACTAAAGACAGGATGGATCAAACAAGTAGTGGCACCCCCACACCTGGAAGCCAAAAAAAGAGCAGGTAGGGCAATCCTCATTGCCAAAACATTCCGAAATGCTAAAGGCAGAGGTAGTGATGGAGGGGAGACTGGCAGTTATTGAGGGAACATGGAAAGACAAATAATCAGCTTAGTCAATATTTAAACTCTGAATGCTGATGCAAGTGAATTTTATTTTTAAGAAGTAACAGATAAGGTAGCACAACTACCAGGGAATAATACAATAGTGGGGAGCAACTTTAATTACGTGATATCCCCCCAGTTAGATAGGGCTTCACAAAATGTTGGAACAAATAGACAGCAGCGATAACACTGAAAGCCCTAGTGGAAGAATTATACATGATAGATGTGTGGAAGGAGCAACACGGACAGGAGAGACATTACGTTTTTTTTCTTTCATGACAGAAAAGAATACTCAAGGATAGATCTATGTTCTTCATGTCTAGAGAGCTCCTACCCAAAACTAGAGAACGGGGAATCAGTCCTATTACAGAGTCTTACCATGCACCAGTTTTCTTAGAATATAGATTGGGAGATGTAAAAATAAAACATAGCTAAAGATTAAACACTAATCTACTAAGTGACGCTACTTTGCAACATAGCGCCAGAGGAGACAGAAGAGGGTCACAACCTCAACAAAAACTGAGTTTTACATCAGGCACTGTGGGATACACTGAAGGCAGTGATAAGGGGAAGCTCATTAGCTTGGCAACAGCAAAGAAAAAAAGAAGCATAGAATTTCAGGATAACTTGGAAAAAAATGCAGGAATTGTAACTACAACATAAACAAACAAGAGGGAGGGGGGGCAACCTGGGTGGAAATGACTAAAATAACAGAGTCAACAGAATTAACAAGCATTTGTCAATGCAGAATATATGCCGCTGGTATTGTGGTTTTTGCTTGTACACATTTTTACTATATATTTATCCAGGATACAGCAGATGAGATGCAAAATCTCATTTTCAGTGGTGTCCTGCTTTGACTCATTGTTGGCAATATCTAATTTTAAGTGGGTTCCCACATTTTGTTTTAATTTCTTCAGTTCACAGTCCGGCATTGAAGAGTGAAGATGTGTCTGCAGTCCAGAGAGGATTATGGTGTTGGACCCCCCGGTGAGTAAGTAAGGGCTTGGGGGTGGTGGTGGATGCTGAGTTGCAGGGCTGGGAAAGGGTACTAATGACACAACAGACATCAGTGGACATTTTTCTGTTTTACAGGGCAGCTAATTGAAAAAAAAAAAAGCCTACAAGGGATGTTTTTCTTTATTTTCAGGTGGCGACACTGCGGGATTGGGCACCCACAGTGTCAGTGTTATGTTTGTGGGGTGGGGTGGTGGGAAGCAATTGGGAGGGTCAGTGGGGACTAACAGCATGGCAGCAACAGACATCAATGGACGTTTCTTTTACAAGGTATATAATAGGGAAAAAAAACTACAAGGCATTTTCTTTATTTGGGGAATTGCCCATACTGCAGGACTAGGCACACCCAGTGTCAGTGTTATGTTTTGTGGGTGTGTGAGGTGGTGGGTACTGGAGTGGAGGGTCGGGTGGAAAACAGTAACAGAGGCAGCAGCAACAGACATCGACAGATGGTTTTCTTTGTTACAGGAGGCCAATCATGACAGATCAGCTGTGCTTGCTGGGCAGTATAGATCAGGGAAAGAGCTGACCTATGATTGGGTCAGCCTCTCCTTTGAATACTTAAGCACACATCATTAGGTGGCAGTACTGGTAATACCGACCACCCAGAGGCCTTATAGCCCTGAAGGTCCAGTATTGCCCATACCGCCCACCCTGGAGGGTATTACTGCGCTTAGAAAATGGGCTATTTGTAAAGTTTTTTTTTTTTTGTAATATTCAAGAATTATTTTTTTTTTTTTTTAAACTAAAGCTTATCATACAGTTGCTTGGTTAGTAAAGTAGTCCCTCTACTGACATACTTGACAATACTTGCCAGTAGAGGGCAGGGCAGCATTTGACTGCTGTATATAACATCTCCCGTCTGTGGCAGCTGAACCCTTCCCCCCAGCTCACTTGCATTCCGTTTTTTTGTTGTTTATTTCCCTCAGTGACAGAGAAATACACACAGGTTGTCCTCTATTTTGTTAATGTTCCTAACGGGATCAGGAAGGGCAATGGAGTACAGGAGAGGTACCGTTTATTTATTTTTTCTTGAAACTGCTTTGTGTAGTGGAGGAGACGTCCTGGAAAAGTACAGTTTTCCTCTCTCTCTCTCTCTCTCTCTCTCTCTCTCTCTCTCTCTCTCTCTTAATAATCAGATCGTGATCTGACTGCCATGGATCTGATTACAGAACCAAGCATATCATGGTAGAGCGGGAACTACTCTCTAAGCAAGGGGGGGGGGAGCAGCATTTGGAGAATGGGTGCGAGACCAGGGTGAGGAGACAGTACATTTTAAATTAAGTGCGGTTGGGAAAATGCTTCTTGTACTTTGTTCCCGACCACAGATGAAATACTGGACTATTTTTTCTTTGCTTTTAAAAATATGCTCCATTTACTGTTACTGAGTTTCGGCTAGTAGAGTAGAGGGAGCTGACTGATCGGCTGCGGGAGCAGTGCTGGTGATCATGTGATCATGTGGCGTGCTGCAGTTGAGCACCATGACTGATTTTAGAAAGACTCTTTTTTTTTTCTTCGCTTCAATTAGCAACTGCCAACCCGTGATGGTGGTAATTAGCATAACTTAGTTGCTTAGTGGTTTAAAAAATGGCGGCATTTTGAAGTTGTGTGCCAAGTGCTTCAGCCAGTGAGGAAGCAGGCTGGGCACAAGGATACTTGGCTGCATATGAGGAAGGTTTGGGCTGGGACTTCTTATTTGGTGGGCATCTATTGTCTGATAGATGCCCACCTAAATAAGTGTCTCAGCCAATCAGAAGAGAGCATTGTCTTTGCACATTTTCTAAACAAAGTTTCTGCTCAGCAAGCCAGAACAGTGTTAAGATCAGCCTGGCTGATGATTGGTGTGACACCGACAAGCTCCTTGTAGACTACTCTGCATTGGACTGACAGTGTCGCACCCATCAAAAGCCACTCCCCTAACAAAATGTTCAATACACATGCATGCATGGCAAACATAGAAACATAGAAGTTGACAGCAGATAAGGACCGCAAGGCCCATCCAGTCTGCCCATTTCTTTTTCTACCTTATGAATGTGCCATAGGCCTTTGCTCTGTCAATGGCCTATCTATTCATACTGATCTGTATTGCTCCCTTATACCTATCCCATGCCTGTTTGAAGCCCTGCACTGTATCCATATCCACCACTTCCTGAGGTAGGCCATTCCATGCATCCACCACCCTTTCTGTGAAAAAGCACTTCCTCACATTACCCCTTAATCGCCTCCCTCTAATCTCATGCTGTGTCCTCTTGTCCTGCTATTTTTCTTATATAGAAACATGTTAGACTCTTTCACCTTGTTAATGCCCTTAAGGTGTTTGAATGTTTCAATCATATCACCTCTGTCCCTCCTTTGATCTAGAGTGAGGGAAGCCCTCAGCTCCCTTAAAATGGAGAAAGCACCAGGGCCGGATAAATTACATCCCAGAGTGCTGAAAGAACTTGCGGATGTCCTGGCGAAACCCCTGGCGGAGCTTTTCACCATCTCTCTGAGGACAGGGTGGGTGCCCCAGGACTGGAAGGTGGCACATATAGTGCCTATCCACAAGGTGGGATCAAGGGAGGTGGCAGGGAACTACAGGCCTGTCAGCCTGACATCGTGGTGGGCAAGGTGATGGAGGGCATTGTCAAGGAGAGGCTAGGGGGGACCTGGAAAAGTCAGGGTGCCTGGACGATAGACAGCATGGATTTGTCCCGGGAAACTCATGTCAGACAAACCTTGTGGAGTTCTATGCTGGATGTGATGAGTGCTTGGACCTGGGTAGACCAGTGGACGCCTCTTTCTAGACTTCAGCAAGGCATTTGACTCTGTTCCTCTCTGGGCCTGTTGGATAAGCTGGGAGAAATGGGGGTGGGGAACCAGATGATCAGATGGCTAGGCAATTGGCTCGGACCTGGACCCAGAGGGTCGAGTTGGTGGATAGTCTCATCCCCAGGAGGGTCATTAGTGGGTCCCACAGGGATCAGTCTCTGGCCCTCCTGTTCAACGCCACGTCTCTGACATAAGGACAGAAATCAGGAGTGAGATGAGTCTCTTTATGGATGACCTCAAAACTGGGGGCTGTGGATGGGGAGGAGGGTAGGGTGGCTCCTACAGGGGACCTGAGGCTCTGGAAAGATGGTCTAGAAAGTGGAAGCTGAGGTTCAATGCAGGGAATGCAAGGTACCACCTGGGCTAGAACCCGGCAAAGTGTACACCTGGGAATGCTAAGTCTCATGGTTGAGAGGGACCTCGGGGTGGTGTGGATGTCAAGATGAACAACTCAAGACTTGTAGGAGGCAGCAGCCAAGGCCAACAGGATGCTGGGATGCATCGTTAGGGGATCACCTCCAGAAGGAGGGAAGTGATACTCCCTCTGTATAACTGCATGGTGAGATCGCACCTTGAGTACTGCATGCAGTTTTGGAGGCCACACTTAAAGAGGGACATTACCCTCCTGGAGAGGGTCCAGAGGAGGGCAACCGAAATGATTTGGGGCTTGGGGGACAGAACCTGTGAGGAGAGGCTCGAAGAGCTAAATACGTACACATTGGAAGAGAGAAGGGACCGGGGGGACATGATAGAGGTCTTCAGGTACATGAATAGGGTAAATAGGGGAGGAACAGTCAGGGTGCTTCGAAGGAAGGACGAGGGGGCAACTAGAGGGCATGGGTGGAAGCTGAGGGGGGAAGATTCAGGGGAGAAAGCAGGAGGTGCTACTTCACTGAGAGGGTGGTGGAGACATGGAATGCGCTGCCTAGGGGGCTGGTGGAGGCAGAGATGGTGGAGGGGTTCAAGAGGGGGTGGGACAGGTACAGGGGAAGGGTTATGGAAACAAAATCCAATGCAGCAAGAATATCCGGAACTGGGAAGGGAGAAGCCAGAGAAGGCGAGGGTGGCAGCAAGGTCAGCACCCAGGTTGGGGGCTGACCAAACGAGCAGACACGAAAGACCATTAGGCCTATTTACTGGCATTTTAGTATATTAGTATACACACTGAGTTCAGTTAATCTGTCCTCATATGTTTTCTGATGCAGTCCCTGCACCATTTTGGTTGCCCTTCTCTGGACTGCCTCAATTTGGGTAATGTCTTTGTGAAGGTGTGGCCTCCGGTACTGCACACAGTACTCCAGATGGGGCCTAACCAGTGTCTTGTAAAGAGGGATTATTACCTCCCTCTTCTGACTTGTGATACCTCTACTAATACACCCCAACATCCCTCTAATCTTACCTACTGCTGTAGAGGTCTGCTTGGATGATTTCAGGTCATCGGTGATGATGACGCCAAGCTCTTTCTTCCCTTGTGACTGCTAACAA
This sequence comes from Neoceratodus forsteri, assembly GCA_016271365.2. Lineage (NCBI taxonomy): Eukaryota > Metazoa > Chordata > Ceratodontiformes > Ceratodontidae > Neoceratodus > Neoceratodus forsteri. The sequence goes on from CM028134.1 coordinate 7,123,003, forward strand.
CTCCTCCCAGCCTATAGGTGGCTTCAGGGTTTCTTTTCCTATATGCATGATCTTGAACTTTGCGTTAAACCTCAGTTGACACTCTTCCACCATTTTGCTAGTTTATCCAGATCTCTTCTCATTCTGCCCACCCCATCTGGATCATCTACTCTGTTGCAGATCTTGGTGTCATCTGCAAACAGACAAACCTTACCTTCCAGTCCATCTGCAATGTCACTGATGAAGATATTGAAGAGGACTGGCCCCAGGACTGATCCCTGAGGTACCCCACTTGTGACTTGCATCTCTTCTGACTGTATACCATTTACCACAACTCTCTGTTTTCTGCCTGTCAACCAGTTTACCACCCAGTTGATAAACATCTGACCCACCCCGAGCCTACCCAGCTTATTAATCAGTCTTCTATGTGGAACAGTATCGAAAGCTTTGTTGAAGTCAAGATAGGCAACATCAACTGCTCCCCCTTGGTCCACCACTCTGGTTACCCAGTCAAAGAAATATATGAGATTAGTTTGACAGGACCTTCCTTTTGTAAACCCATGCTGTCTTGGATCCTGTGCTCCTGTAGATTCCAGGTGTTGCACTATCCTTTCCTTAAGGAGTGTCTCCATATTTTTTCCCACTACTGAGGTAAGACTGACTGGTCTGTAGTTCCCTGCCTTCTCCCTGCTACCAGTCTTGTGAAGCAGGATCACATGAGCCCTTCTCCTGTCTTCTGGGACCTCTCCTGTGCTCAGAGACTCACTAACTCCTTTAGTACCCTGGGATGTATGCCATTAGGTCCCATTGCCTTGTCCACCCTAAGCTTATTGAGCTCTTGTAGGACCCTTTCTTTTGTGAAGGGACTCGTGCATACCACCCTCCCCCCTGTGTCCGTGGTGCAGAACTGTGGGCACTGCCCTACCTTCTCTTCAGTAAATGCTGAGCAGAAGTATCTATTTAGGATAGATGCTTTTACATGGTCCTCCTCCTCACACGCCCCCTTATCTCCTTTGATCTTAGCAACACCCCCTCTGGAGCATACCTCTCAACCTCCCTCATCACAAATCAGGGACAAGGCTTAAAATGATCAGGGACAAATGACCAACATCAGGGACACATCAGAAAAAATAGTTAATATTAGTTCCAGAAGCTGTGTGCAATATGCTGTTTGGTATGAATATCATTTTCTTAATGAGAACTAGACTGTAACACCAATAGCTGGCATTATTTTGCGATTCAAATCCCTACTCTTCAGTGGCAGAAACGCCAAATTTAGGAGGGACAGAAGAAATTTCTGAGGTAAAATCAGGGACATCCCTGAAAATCAGGGACAGTTGAGAGGTATGCTCTGGACTTTCTCCTTTCACTAATTTATCTATAGAAAGTCTTGTCACCTTCTTTTACTGTTTGTGCTAGTGTTTCCTCGGTTTGGGCCTTTGCCTGCTTTACTGCCTTCCCTGCTTCCCTTAGGGAAGTTTGGTATGCCTCCCTATCTTCATCCTGCTGTGTTCCCTTATATTTCCTGAAGGCCAGCCTTTTGGCTCTGACCTTTTCTGCTACTGTGTTTGAGAACCAAAGTGGTTTCCTTCTTCTTTTGCACTTCCTTTTCTCACTAACACAATGGGATGTTGCTTCAAGTAGTTCATCTTTAATGCTTGCCCACTTTGCCTGTACCCCCTCACCTGTATTTCTTTTTGTCAGGGCTAGCTTATCTCTGTTGGCCATCCTATCAAAGTCAGTTCCCCTGAAGTCCCATATTTTTGCCTTGGAATGGGATGATTTTGTTCTAGTGGCCAGATTGAACCATACCATGTGATGGTCACTGGCACCCAGGTGACCTTCTATCTGGAGATCTGTGATCCTTTCCCTGTTAGTCAGTACTAGATCTAGGATAGCCCTGTCTCTTGTGGGTTGTTGTACCAGTTGTTTGAGGCCCTCACCCTGCAGGGAATCCACCATGTGTCTAGTTCTAGCAGATGTCCCTGCTGGTATTGGACCAATGTGTATCTGGCATGTTGAAGTCTCCCATTATCAGAACCTCCCTTTAGCTGTCATGTTTTGTATATCTTCTAACAGTAACGTGTCTATGTCCTCCCCCTGGTCTGGAAGCCTGTACACAACCCCAGTTCTTATGGCTGTGCCATTTCCTGTTTCCAGGGTGACCCACAGTTCTTCTGGCTCCTTATGTGTATTCTGAATTTCTGTAGCTTTGATATTTTCATAAAGAGCCACTCCACCCCCCCCCCTTTTTGCACCTTGGTCTCTTCTGAACAGTATAAAGCCAGGTACTGTAGTCTCCCAAGTGTGGTTACTGGTAAACAATGTCTTGCTAATGGCTACTATGTCCAGTTTAGCCTCTGTCATTATTGCCTGCAGGTCTGGGATCTTATTTCCAAGACTGCAAGCATTTGTGTACATGATTTTCCATTGGTCAGATATGGGATTAGCCACCTATGGGCACCCCCTTCCATTTATTGACTATGTGATAGTGTCCTCTTTAATATAATTTAATAATAAGTAAGAAAGTGGAGGCAAAGCTTAGATTCCAAAAACAGAATTATTATGAGGTGGGGGACAAAGCAACATGCTTTCTGGTGTAACCCCCCCGAGGGCTTACCTGCAGCCCATTCAGCTCATTTCTGTTCTCCTTCCAGGCGCCTCCCTTTAGCCTGCATATTTTTTTTTGCAGTCTTGCCCGAGTCCTGTTTCTGCCCCTGGTGCCCCAGTCCTAGCCCTAGTGTAGGTTCCAGCCTTCTGAGGCTCCTGAAGCCAAACCGCAATCTCTCACTGGAAGCAGGCACTGTGGTGTGGCAGGGATCATGCAAGTGCGAGCGGCGCCTTTGATCTTGCAACCACTTTGCTTGTGGTCAATCCAAGAAGTGTTCTGTCGGTCCTAGGATCCCCTTCAGCTAAGTGGGACCTGATGACCAAGGACAGGACCCTGAGAGCCTGGTTTTGGCCCAAAATAAAGGGATCCACGAGGTAGTAAGGAACGGGTCTCATGAATATTAATGAGCCAGAGCCCCAATCAACATGAATATTCATCAGAATTTGTTCAGCTCTTGGAGAAGCTATATTTCGGCTATGGCTGGGGAAAAGAGAGTAAGGAAAAGAAAGGGTGCCATAAATAATGTAACTGTTGTCTGTATGATTGGGGAAAATATTTTACAAGGGGGGAAGTGTTAAATAAAACAGATGCTTAATTCTGGCTGCACCAGCAACATTTGGGACTTAGATAATGACAGCCTGCCTGCTGCAAGTCAGGGAGCTAAAATATTGGCAGCAGCGACAGGCTCATGGACTGAGCAATGTTCTTGATCTGTGCAGTAACAGCAAGTACACAACCCGGGCTAACGAACTGTGGGGCATTTGGGCAAGTATTCAGAGTATTCTGGCTACATAAGGACTTTATTGGAACTGTACCTATTTCTGCTTAAGGGACTGTGTGCTAAACAACCATTATAGAGCAGCACAGCCAATTGGAAGGCTAGAATAACAAAGCCAGGACTTGTGGGACATTAGCCAAAGCTCATGGGAAAATACCAAGCACTCATGAGGTACTGCAGGGACCTAATTTCAGGTGCCAAAACAACAAACAGTATATCGAGTGAGGTTCATGCATAATTAATTTTCTTGATTGACAGGCCCTCCAGCCAATCGAAGGCCATTCACCCAAAAGCTTCAGCCAATCAGGAGCCTCAGGAGAGCCCTATAAGAGACAGTGTTTTTCAGCTTTTTGGTAGATTCAAGCAGGAACCCCCCATGGGGGTGGCAGCTGTGGCCCCCAGCTATGCAGCCAAGCCTGCAGAGCCAGCTAATCCTCTCCATCCTGGAGAGTGTGTTTGCCTCTTAGTAGTTAAAGTTAAAGTTATTGTTATTTAGTTTCTGTAGTACCTGCTAGCATGGGAGTTGCCAGAATGTCCCCCAGGTGCTATCCCTCCCTTCCTTGTTGGGGAAAAGACGTGGACCTGCAACTTGGTAACATCAAGCCAGCTGTGAGAGAGCTGATTTCACCTCAGTTGTGAGAGAACTGAAGACTTCAGGAACCTTGATTGTGGAGATTCTACCTTGAGGAGCCTGAGTGAGTACTCTCGCATCCCCAGGTACAAGAAAGAAAGAACCTTGCTGAATTGGGGCTGCCTGTGCCCAAGTGACTGCGCAAAGTAAAATCATTCTTGGGTCTGCACCCTACTGCTGTGCATGACCTTAGCCCAGTGAGGGTGGACCTGTGTGATGGAACTTTTGCTTACCGTGACTGTTCTGGGGGTACCGATAGTGAGCCCAGGACAGAGTAGAAATGTACTGATATGTGATGCTTACTGGAGCCTACAGGACTGGAAGGGGAGCACTCAGTAAGGGGTTCATCCTGACTTTTCCTGGAAGGTCAAGTATTGTGCTATCTGGTCAAGACATCCAGTGGAGCCGCCAGCCATATAACAGACTGAGACACCGAAGTTAAAATCAAATTTGTTATAACCTGGAAATGATGGTTTTCCATTCTGTAACCTGGAGATGACAATTGTCCACTGAGTAATCGGACCAGGGCGGCCCTTTTGGCCCCTGGTTGAAGGTGCTATCCCTTCATTGACCGTATCAGATGTGTCTGAAATATAAACGTACTGAAATGTTCTAAGTCATATAGATGTGCTGAGTGTTTAAAAATCATATAAGTGTGTTAAACAGTCAGTAAGAAATGCTCCACTCCAAATCTGGTGTGACCGCCGGGTTATATCCAACCCAAAGTTCTAACTGCAACTCGCAGGGCAACCCCTGCACACGCCTTAAGGATTACAAATTGTTGTTTATTAAATTGTTTTCAAGTTTAATCCTATCTCTCCTTTAAATCAAGACAGCTAACGCACAGTTGCACCATCCACCAGGCCTGCAACCATCTAAGGGATTTTGGTAACTGGTACCCAGGGTAAAGGTTATGAGATTACGGAGTTTCATAACGAGTCTGAGAAACTGGTACCAGTGATGGGGAAAAATGAAATGTGTTCCATCTAATTTCAAGGCAGCTAGATAGCCTGGGCTCTGGGTATAAAATGTTGGTACAATGTGATTGCTTTTCTTCTATTTTGATAACTGGTATCTACCCAGCTGGAGCGTTTTCACCAGCAACCAAAACCAATCCAATCCAATCAATTGTACATTATGTAAATGACAGTTATTGCCTAACCTCTACTCCTTTGTTTCCCCATTCCTAATTCCCTATGTCCCCAAATAAATATTGTTGTTATTGTTTTTTCAAATGGGTGTCATGAGCATATTATTAGAGAGAGCCTTTAATTACAAAAATGTCTGAAATGTGGGGAAATGTTATTGGGTCACATGTTTCGGTGGCAAAGGGTAATAGTGGGTGGTATGACATCCCAGGGGGTTGTAACAGCTAGCCCACTTAAAAGATGAACTCTGGATGGAGGCACTGCACATTATGTAACAGTGTGGAAAAGATCCAGTCTAAAGTAAGTTTGGGAACCCAGGCCCTTCAACTTATGTCCCGGGTAGTAGGCAGGGGTAGTAGCCCTTGTAACAGGGTTTTAAATAATTGATTAGCAGTTTTTTTTCTTGGGACGATACCAAATGTACAGAAGGGGCTGGATATTCAAACTGCGCCATTCTGAGGTGCAAGTCCTTGTGCTGTGCAAAATAGTTGCGCAGGGGTGTGGCCGGGGCAATATTCAAAGGAGTTGCGCTATTGAGCAACTCCTTTGAATATCACCCCCCAGCCACAGCCACTGTGCATGGCGCAGTGGAACTTGCGCCACCGCAAGTTGTCAGAGTGGAGCATTCAACTTGCGGTGGCGCAAGTACCATTGTGCCATGCGCAAAATCACGATATTCAAAAGGTGACATGCAAATGGGGCCATAATTCATGCAAGGCGCAGGGGGCCATTTGCATCTGATTATGGCCCCATTTGCATGCCATTAGCATGTAGGTGCGCCGATCCCCGAGGACTTGCGCCTGGCGCCCTGCCAGGCAGCAGCCGTCGGGGACCGACGCACCCTGCAGCCCGATCGCGGCAGCAATGTGGCTCCCCCACCTCCTCCCGTACATCTCCCTGGTGGTCCAGTGGACCGAAATGCCCGATCGCGGGCAGAATGTAAAATGAACCCCCAACATGTTCCTAGTGCCCGATCGCTGGCAGTAAGTAAAGTGCCCCCCACCGAACATCTCCTGGTGGTCCAGTGGACCGTAATGCCCGATCGCGGGCAGAATGTAAATTGACACCCCCCAAACATCTCCCTGGTGGCTAGGTGTCCTCCACCCCACCCACCACGAAGCCCCACTCACCCGCTCCCGCAGCCGGGGGCGGCAGCATCCCACTCCGCTCAGCCGCCGCTGCCTGCCACGCCGACGACTGCCCAGACGCCGATGCAGAGTAAGAGCCACTGGCGTAGCTCATACAGAAGATGCATGTCCAGATTTGTGAATGAATCATTCACAAATCTGGACTGTCATACATGGTATGCTGCATGCCCATTGGCTCTTGCTCTGCACCAATGGCGGCAGCTCTACCGGCAGTCAGTCGGGCGGGCGGCAGGCGGTGGATGCTGCCGCCCACCGCCGCCGGGGAGCGGGTGGTGGGGCTTCGGTGGTGGGGTGGGGGACACTCAGCCACCAGGAGATGTTTGGGCAGGGGTGTCAATTTACATTCTGCCCCATCGGGCATTACGGTCCACTGACCACCGGGAGATGTTCTGGGTGGGGGACTTTACTTACTGCCCGTGATCGGCACTAGGAACATGTTTGGGGTTCATTTACATTCTGCCCGCGATCGGCATTACGGTCCACTGACCACCAGGGAGATGTTCGGGGTCATCTTACATTCTGCCCGCGATCGGGCTGGTGGGGAGTACACTATGCCCGCGATCGGGCTGGGGGAGCATAGGACTGAGTTAGGCTAGCCACAGGTGGCAGCTGCCTGCGCCCCTGCAATACAGCAGCTCACCTGTGGGTGCCCTCTACTAACCGTTTTTGCTTCAAGGTCCTTGGTTTGGGTTGGGGTTGCGCTTGTAAATTCCCTGCACAGCCCGGCTGAATATCGGGCTGTGCAGTTTATGCATGGTTCCTCCCCCTCCTGTTGAGCATGCATTCATTTGCATTGCGCTGTTGCTCAGCCTGTTTCCAGTGGCGCAACTGCCTCCTGCTGAATATCGCAGAATGGCGCAATGTAGGACTTGCGCATGCGCAACCCTTTTGAATATCTGGCCCAAAGTATTTATATAGATTTTCTAGAAGTGCTGTGTTTGTTAAACACAGTGAGGCAAGAGCTATGCATTTTCACAAAGATTTAGCACTTTTATGAGCAAAACGCTAATCAATTTTTAGAGTTAAATAAGCACAGTTCCTACTTAGGCTCCCTCTGTGCAAGCAGCGACTGCAGAATGGAGCAAAACAAAGTGGTGGCTGACTGGTCACAAGCCCTAAATCACTCGGGCCCAGCACAGATCATTTACTTAACACAGATTAGCTATTCTCTTAAAGGGACAGGCACGGAGGCTCAATAGGGCACTCTCACACCAATGAACAGAACTACTTAAGACAGGACACTAGCCTGACAGTGGGCATTAAGGAGCCCAGGAAGATAGTAAGTAAACCCCAAATGTGTAGGGGAGTTGCATAATGTTTCCTGCTTCATTTTAAAAATGCACCAATGCCGGCCAACCAGCTGCACGATCACACCTGTAACTTCTCTTCCTGGGTGCCCAGAATAACTTTAGGGAGTACTAGTACCAGTGGGGAGGTGTGCCTATTGTTGGGTGTTGTTGTTGGGGGTGGGCACTGTTAATGTTTGTTGTGTTATATCAAATTTCATCAACGTAATTGTTTATTTTTGCATCCCTTTTACCCCCACCCTATTTAATAAAGTGTTTATTGTTGCTGTTTAGAACTGCCTGTGAGCTTATTATTAGCAGTAGTCATTATTTGCAAGCACTGTAAAATATTGCAACTGTTTATGGTATTCTGTCCATGGGGTGACTGTGAGGGGAGATGGGTAGGTGCAGCATCCCGGGGGTTGTACTACTCCAACATCTGGCCCACTATACTCTGGGTGGAGGCATCGCGCTATTTATTTTCTGTCTGGGAAAGAACCCAACCTTGTTGAACCCGCAAGGCAGGGGTAGTAACTGAAAGTTACACGACAACCCATTTTCATTTAAAACACAAAAACTCTATTGATTTGAACTTTTTACTATTGTCAGCAACATCTAAGAGATGTTTGGACTCAAGCACAGAATTAGTAAAGGGGCACATGGACGGGGCTATTCAGACCAACAAGGTGACATATTTGCAAGGTATGGCACCATTGTGTTAGGGGACACTGTGAATATTTTGTACACTTTAACATGTTGGTAAGATATGTTTAATATTATGTACTAGGCAGCACCAGGGAAATGTAATAGCAGACACAGCAAACTTTGAGAGACTGTACTTAAAACTGCATTGAGGTAAAAGCAGTAGCATTTGGAATTATGTTACGGTAAAAAACAGTTTTACTGTTGGGGTTTGTCTAGTGATGTGTAACACAGCATTGATAGAATGTCTGATGTGTTTGCAAATACCAAATAGGCTGACAGTATAAGAGTATCATTATAATTATATATATATATATAAGAAATGAACTGTTAGGGATTCAAGTGATTGGATTATTTTCCATATGTAGTATTCATTACATTGGTTGAAGGGGTCCCGAGCACTTATGGCTGTAACTATTAATAGAACAATCACTGAAATGGAGTGCTGGAGCACTGTGGGTGAGGGAGAGTGGAGGCATTGTAAAATATAACTTCTTATGCATTGTACTCAGTGTTGCTTCTTAGTATCTGTACAGGCCTTCAGCACAGTGGGCCTGATGAAGTGATGTGAACCATGACACACAGTCCTGGATGTGATGTGTAAAAAAATAAAAGCAAGTAGAAGTGGAACTCAGTGTGTTGTTCATCCAGCTTTCTTTTTTTAGAACAGTTTTGATCTGTCCATTGCATGACCCAAAATCACAAATTGTAATTTATTCTACAAGAAGGACAGCCTGGACTCTTTGCCTAATGGGTCAGTAAATGGATCCCGGATTAGTGGGTCTAGTAAATGGATCCTGGATCAGTGGGGTTAAAAAATGGATCCTGGATCAGTGGGTCTAGCAAATGGGTCCTGGATCAGTGGGTCTTGTAAATGGATCCTGGATCAGTGGGTCTAGTAAATGGGTCCTGGATCAGTGGTTCTTATAAATGGATCCTGGATCAGTGGGTCTAGTAAATGGATCCTGGATCAGTGGGGTTAAAAAATGGATCCTGGATCAGTGGGTCTAGTAAATTGGTCCTGGATCAGTGGGTCTTGTAAATAGATCCTAGATCAGTGGGTCTAGTAAATGGGTCCTGGATCAGTGGGTCTTGTAAATGGATCCTGGATCAGTGGGTCTAGTAAATGGATCCTGGATCAGTGGGTCTAGTAAATGGGTCCTGGATCTGTGGGTCTTGTAAATGGATCCTGGATCAGTGGGTCTAGTAAATGGATCCTGGATCAGTGGGTCTAGTAAATGGGTCCTGGATCAGTGGGTCTTGTAAATGGATCCTGGATCAGTGGGTCTAGTAAATGGATCCTGGATCAGTGGGTCTAGTAAATGGGTCCTGGATCAGTGGGTCTAGTAAATGGGTCCTGGATCAGTGGGTCTTGTAAATGGATCCTGGATCAGTGGGTCTAGTAAATGGGTCCTGGATCAGGGGGTCTTGTAAATGGATCCTGGATCAGTGGGTCTAGTAAATGGATCCTGGATCAGTGGGTCTAGTAAATGGGTCCTAGATCAGTGGGTCTTGTAAATGGATCCTGGATCAGTGGGTCTAGTAAATGGGTCCTGGATCTGTGGGGACTGAGATAGTCTGGTGCTCATTGGACCAATGGGTGTTTCCGGAGTCTCTGAAAGAGGCTGTTGTGACATCCCTTTTGAAGAAATCTTCCCTTGACCCAGACTGTCTCGCTAGTTACAGACCGATCTCTAACCTGCCCTTTTTGGGTAAGGTTATTGAGAAAGTAATCACGCTGCAGCTTCATGACTTTCTTACTATACCACCCATGAAATCTATGATCCTCTCCAGCCTGGTTTCAGGAACAGGCATAGTACCGAGACGGTGTTGGTTTGGGTACTTAATGATCTCCTAATTGTGAGAGATCGTAGGAACCATTCGATTCTGGTTCTCCTCGATCTCTCTGCTGTGTTTGACACCGTGGACCATGGGATACTGCTGGAGCGCCTGCGTCTGATCTGAGGACTGTCTGGGACAGTCCTCAGATGGTTTCATTCTTTCCTCATGGGCAGAACTCAGAGGGTAGTATCAGGAATTTTTTTCTCTGCTCCCTTTGCGCTGCCCTGTGGGGTGCCTCAGAGCTCTGTGCTTTCTCCCATGTTACTCACGGTGTATATGCTGCCATTGGGAGACATTATAAGGCATTATGGCTGAGGTTTCACTGCTATGCAGATGATACTCAGCTCTATATGTCCTTTGTACCTGAACAAAATGACACACTCACGGTCTTTAACAACTGCCTCGCTGAGATTCAGGATTGGATGAGTGCTAACTGTTTGAGGCTGAATCCAGACAAGACTGAGGTGTTGGTGGTGGACCCTGGTCACCATGCAGAGAAGTTGACTCCTGGGTCTCCCTTTGGCCTTGTCCTAGGAGGTAACCAGTTGAGACCTTCTGACCAAGTGCAGAATCTGGGCGTAATACTTGATTGTGAGTTGACGCTTAAGACTTAGGTGTCAGCCGTTGTCAAGTCCTCTTTTTACTGAGGAATATAGCCCAGATAAAGCACCTTGTTCCATATGATGACCTTCCTGTGTTGGTTCACGCCTTTGTTTCCTTGCGTCTAGATTACTATAATGCTCTATATCTAGGGTTGCCGGGGGTAGACCTCCACTGCCTGCAGCTGGTGCAGAATGCTGCAGCCAGGTTGTTGACTGGGCTACCAAGAACTTGCCACATCACACCTGTTCTGCGTGAACTGCACTGGCTGCCAGTGCATTGGAGGATTACCTTCAAGGTCGCGTTGCTGACGTATAAGACTCTACACGGATAGGGACCAGGCTACTTGCAAGATCTCCTTCGGCCCTACCGCCCACTCCGCTCCACCAACGAGGGATTGCTAGAGATTCCCAGGGTTCGTCTTCAATCTTTGGGGGCCAGAGCTTTTTCTTTTGTGGCCCCGACCCTGTGGAATTCTCGACCTCATCGGATTAGAGAGTGCCCATCCATAGAGTCATTTAAGGCATCTCTTAAGAGCTCTCTGTTTGAATCAGCCTATGAATAAATTTATTTTGCTGTCTTTTATTTGTTTTTATACTTTCATATTTTTATGTATTATTGATGTATGTTTTTGTCATGTATTTGCGCTTTGGTATCTGAAAAACGCAATATAAATAAATTGTGATTTGATTTTGATTTGAAAAAAATGGGTCCTGGATCAGTGTGGTCTTGTAACTGGATCCTGGATCAGTGGGGTTAATAAATGAATCCTGGATTAGTGGATCTAGTAAATGGATCCTGGATCAGTGGCTGTAGTAAATGGATCCTGGATCAGTGGGGTTAGTAAATTGATCTATTTGTACAAACACAAGAGCTGCTCCTCTGTGCACTGGGTAAATAAGGAGACTGAGAAAAAAATGAGCAAATCACACCTCAGGAGATAAAGAAGAACCTTCATCTGGCAAAGTATCATGTAAAAAACATTTTGGTCCATTTTGTAAATGAGCTTGTCTCAATGATGTTCTGCCTGGCAAAATAAAGATTTTGATTGATTGTTCCATGATATATCAGCAGTGCATAATGCAACAGCCAAGGCCAGAAGAACACCCAACGTTTTGTGCTAAATCAAACGAGGAGACAATCGCCAGGTCTGGGTATGACAGACAGTATTCTTAAGCACTACATGCTGGCAAATGGTGACCAGTGTTCTCTAGCACCCCTTGTTAGTTGATCAGTGCCCTTGATTAATCACCAGTTGACCATTACAATATAAAAAAACGATTGGAAAGTTGCCCCCCATAGGCTATAATGGAGCGCTTCGCCATGCACTCCCTGGCTTTACGTCATAACGTGGCTGTATGTGGGGCTGGAGCATGGGCTGCTCTATATACCGGGAAGTAAGCAAGACCCAGTGGGGACAATTTTACAAGCGTTTTTACATAAAAACTACGGTGACATTTTTGGGCTTCTATGCAGCAAAAACTTTTTGCAGGGGTAAGGCTTCAGTATATGTGGTAGATATCTTCAGCTTGGTAAGTCTTTCCCACAGACCTTCATCTCATGGCCAGAATTCTCAAGCCCTGCATGCTGGCATACAGTGGTCAGTGTTCTCAAATCTCACTAGGCCTACATCTGTTTTCGCTGGTATTCTCAAGCCCTGTAGGCCAGCGTATGGTGCCCAGTGTTCTCATACCCTGCAGACCTATGTCTGGTGGACTGTTCTCAAGCTCTGCAGGCCTGTGTTTGGTGTCCAGTATTCTTTTTTTATTTATTTATTGAAATCTTGGATGACACCTGTGAGTGGATGCTCGTTGAGAGGTTCCATGTCAGATACCTTAACACAAGACACAATAAAGTTACAGTAAATTATGCATACAGAGTACAAATAAATTCAACAGTACATGGGTTGCAATGACTAACAGTTACACAAATTGTACTAAGGCATAGTACATGGTATGCCAGCATCCTGCAAAAGAGAGAGAGGCAGAGGCAGGCTGTTAGGGTGAGGTAGGGAGGGGCATTGGGAGATGGGACAGGAAGGGCAGAGGGAAAGAAAAGAGCCAAGGGGTAAGGGGTGGGAGGCAAGTGCTAGGGCAAAAGGGGTGAGAGGCAAGTGCTTGGGCAAAGACTTAACTTGGCAGGTCAGGAGTTGGAAGTGCTGAGGCAGACTTAAGCTGTGGGTACAGACTAGTGGGGGCACCTACAGGTTCTACTGTAGGTGAGGTGCTAACGGAGTTTGCGCTTAAAGAAACCAAGCGTTGTGGCTCCAGCTATGTCAGGTGGTAGACCATTTGTCCACAGATTCTCATGCTTCATGGACTGGCATATGATGGTTGGCAATCTCAAGTCCCACTGACCTAAGTCTGTTGGCCAGTGTTATCAAATCCCAGTTATCCTGCAGGTCTGCATCTGGTGGCTGGTATTTTCAAGCCTCAGACCTGGATCTGGTGTCTATAATCTTAAATTTCACAAGCCCGTGTCTAGTGACCTCGAATTCTCAAGCTACGCAAGCCTGCGTATGATGGGCAATATTCTAAAGGCTTGCACCCCCACACTGGAAGAGGCACTGGAGTTATGTTCCTAGAGGAGGTCCCTGTGCCGTAAAGACCATACCACTGGGGCAGGCAAGTCAAGGGGATCACCCACTGCCACCGGCAATGGGTGTTAAGGCTTGGAGGTGAAGCACAGATGAGCTAGATCTGTGAGAGTACAAAAGCGTCAATAAAAAAAATTACTCTTTTGAGTTTCAATAATGCACCACAGTCAGAACTAAAATTGATTTCAAGACTTGCAGTGTCTGTCTCCGTGTTTTGGAGTAACGTTATCTTTTCCCTGTTCCAAGTTGACATTTCACTCACTTAAGGAGGAGCTACGCTCACTGGAAACACTGGATCCCCATTCACTCCTGATTGCCGACACCCTCACTGACCTTGGTGTCTCTTTCTCTGCCTGAATCATTAATGATCGAGATAGAAACGCAGGCTAAGCTAATATGCCAACCTGATGGTTAACTCATTAAGTGCTGTTTATCAGACTCTGGATGGCTTTGAGGGAGTAAAACCAAGTCTCTTGCATTTTTAGTTTACAGTTCTTCATTTTGCCAGAGTTATGATCAAGAAGATAGAACAAACTTCAGCAGATGTGTAAACCTTTAAAATTCACCCCACAGAGAGTCTGAGGTGAAACCTAAGAACATTGTAAACATTAAACATTATCCATTTTGTGATTGAAGTTGCAGAAAACTATCAAAACTAATGACATTTTGAAAGAGGCAGTGAAATTCCACAAAAAATGATGCACATTCTCCTTTTTTTAGTTGTATTGTTTCAATTGCCATGTTTATATGCATACATGCAGGACATACATCAAGCCCTGACCTCCCAGCTGTCCCCCACACATGCTTACTTGTCTCGGATACTGTTCTCTCCAGATCTGCATTGATTCTCTATTTGCCCTGTGGCTTACCTCCCCCCTGCCCCGCCCATGGCAGGGCCCCAAATTTCAACCTACAGTGCTGCTGACCATTGAAAAATATCCATGGCTGGAGGCCAGAAGAGGGGAGCCAGGACATTCAGTGGTATAGAGTTAGGCCCCCTATGGGTTTCCTCCCTTTTCCATCATCCCACCTCCCTGGCTATAAGCCTATGGGCACCGGAGCCTCCACCTGTAGGTAATGGGTGGTCAGTGCTGTGTGGTCACCCACATAGTGAAGGATGTCCCCCGCTTCCTGCCTACAGGTGTCACTCCAAGAGTGAGAAACTCCTTTCTCTCCCCCCTGGTCAGTTCACAGCATCTCTGCATCCTGCTCCAGACCCCACCAACCAATGGTGGAAAGTTCTGCTTGAGGTAGGAACTCAGGTCCCCCATGTAGACGTGCAGTGCACCACCTATTAGCAGCTCTGGGCTGAGCAGCCTTCCTAGTTTCAGTACAACTGTAGGCAGCAATACTGTGTATCCTTGTGTTGAGAGCAGCCCTGCCAGTGTCGGCCACAGTGCTCCAGGGGCCCTGTGTAACCCTTCTTTTGAAGAGTCCCATAATAACGAGAGTGAAGAGCCTCAGAAATAGCCACATCCTGGCTGGCCCAGTGGCGCTGAGGGTTGAGGCGGACACATTACCTCATGCCACGCGGTGACCCAGGTTGGAATGACTTCAGACCACTGGGGAGCTGGCATAGGGAGGGGAGGGAGGAAGGGAGCTGGTTCAAGTCACCCTAGCAGGCTCTCCTCTCTCCGGGGAGTTTATGCCCCCGTAGTTCTGTTGCGCTAAGTGGAGGTTTGAGTGGCGATGCAGGTGCATAGGGTGACAGGAAGAGAGGCGTCTCAAGCGTGATGTGCATGTGCCACGTGCATTCGCGCTGAGATGGGGACGGGAGAAAACCGGGGGTCAAAAACCACTGAAATTGCTAATTAAAAAAAACAACACCCACGTCCTGTAGGGTTGCCACCAGCCAAGTTGTGGATCAAATCATTTTATCTCCCTGACTGGCTGGGTTTGCAAGCAAATGTCTGTACCAAATCAGTTTCTTATAAGCAAGCCACATATGCAGCTAAACCAATGAGTAACTTGGTCGGGTTTTGTTTTAAAAGCATGTGACCAGTTGAAAAATAGGAGTATCTATAGGAAAAGCTTGAGGACAGAAAAAGACCCTAACAACCCAATAATTCACTTTCATTATGGAACTCTTAGAAAGAAGGGTTACACAGGGCCCCTGGATCACTGTGGCTGACACTGGCAGGGTTACTCTCAACACAACAAGGATGTACAGTACTGCTGCCTACAGTCGCATTGAGAATAGATAGGCTGAGTTCATGCCTCGAGCATTACTACCCACCATTATCATTTTAAAGCAGCAGTGTGTGTTATGATGATAATTTTGAACTTACATAATTGTTATTGTATTGCTGAGTGCCCCTTTTCTCCTGTCTTGTAAGGCTCCCGTTTTTTCCAATCTGTAGTTTGCTTTTGCATTTTGTTTAAATGTAAAATAATAAAAAGAGGTCTCCTTTTAATACAGTGTAGCCCTTCCCCCTTCATAGAAACACAGAAATGTAGACTTTATTGGCAAAAAAGGACCGGTAGGCCCATCTAGTCTGCCCCTTTTTCCTGCCTATTCTGGCACCGCTGACCTAATTTGGTCACTGGCAGCCCCCACTACCTACTCTGGCAGGCTGTTCCAGTCGTTCACCACCCTTTCTATAAAGAATTATTTCCTGACAACTCCCTAAACTTCTCCTTTTAGCTTCATTGCAATCAATCAATCAATCTTTATTTTACCAGGCGGATCACCATTGAGAGAACTCGATTCTAACGTGAACCTGGGCCAAGGAGGACAAAAGTCAGCAATACGTTACAGCACAGGACAGAATAATATAAACTTCACAGAGCACAATGTAACAATGACATACAGTACACCTAAGGAAGAAATTAGATTACTATAAAGTTGAGGGGTGGAAGCTGGTCAGCAAGAGCATAAGGGGGTAGATGGAAGACGTAGATGTCAGGGAAGAGGAGGAGGAGGTAACAGCAACAAGTCATACTAAATGAGAGCTGAGGTAGAGTGTAAGCACACAAAGCTCCAGACAGGAAGGTGGCTAAGGAAAGCAGTTACAAGTATCTTTAATAGAACGTGCAAGCAGAGTTTGAAAGGTGGCCATTTTAACCAAAGTTGATAGTTTCAGGGTTTTGGGGAGATTACTCCAAAGGACAGGAAGGGCATGGCTCATAGAAGATCTGCCAAAACACGTTCTGATTCTAGGGGTGATGAGAGAGATGTAGGAGTGGCTTCTCAGGGAGTAACTTCCAGGGGTGCTAGTTAGCAGGCAATTGGAAATGTATTGGGGGAGCTTGCTAGTAAGTGCTCTATAGGTCCAAGTAGCTGCATTTTTCAGACTTCTGGATTTAAGTGACTTCTAACCAAGCTGGGAATAGAGGGAGCAATGATGGTGGGTAGAGTACGGTGCCTGGCGCTCTATGATACAGGGTGTCGAGCTTGGTTTATGCAGTGCTGGGTCCATGACTATAAAGAAAGTCGGCATAGTCCAGGACAGGGAAGAAAGTAGTTTGCACCGGTCCTGTTTTGGCATCTTGTGTTAGTAAGTGTTTAAATAGAAAAAAGAGACCTAGTCTTTGTTCTAACTTTTTTGTCAGTTTCTCAATATGATCAGAGAGGAAAAGTCTGCAGTCAGTCCAAAAGCCCAGGTATTTAAATCTGTTCACTAACTAACATACTAACATACTAAAAGCCAGCAGAATAGGCCTGTCAGTCTTTCATGTCTGCTCGGTGTCCAGCCCTTAACGGGCTGTCCCCCCCGCCCCCATGAGGGTCAGTTTTGGTTTCAGTACCCCCATGCATCTATTCAACCCCTTCTTGAAGCCCTCCACAGTGTCTTGCTCGACCAGGCTCCCGGGTAATGAATTCCATGGCTCCACCACCCTCTCTGTGAAGTACTGCCTACTACGTTCTCCCCTATAGGTTCCTCCCTCCAGTTTCCATTTATGCCCCCTGGCTTTGCTCTTTTGCTTGAGCCTGAACATTTCATTTGTTCCACCCTTGTTAATCCCTTTTACACATTTGAAAACCTCAATCATGTCCCCCCCCATCTCTCCTCTCCTCCAGTGAGTACAGCACAAGGGCTTGCAGCCTGTCCTCATAGGTCCTATCCCCCATGCCCCGGATCATCCTAGTTGCCCTCCTCTGGACCCTCTCCAACAGTACTATGTCCTTCTTAACTGCGGCCTCCAGAATTGCACTCAATACTCAAGGTGCGGCCTAACCAGGGCATTGTACAGGTGTAGGATCACCTCACTCCTCCTGGATGTTATTCCCTGGGCTATGCACCCAGCACCTTGTTTGCCTTTGCTGCTGTTCTTCTGCAGTTCTCACTGCTGTTCATTTTGGTGTCTACCGCCACCCTGAGGTCCCTTTCTCCCATAGTGGCCTGCAGTGGAACCCCTCCCAAGGTATAAACATGCCCTGGGTTCCTGACCCCCAGATGCAACACCATATACTTCTCCGGGTTAAACCTAAGCCCCCACCTCCTTGCCCAGTCCTCCAGGGTGTCCAGATCCCTCTGAACTGCCACCCTTGCTTCCTTTCTGTCGGCCAATGCTCCCAGCTTAGAGTTGTCCGCGAAAAGACTCATCCTACTCCTAACTCCTGTCCCTATATCAGAGATACAGGCGTTGAAAAGGAGTGGCCCCAGTACCGACCCCTGTGGTACCCCACTGATGACCTTCCTAGGGGACACTCCAGTGGTTCCCCCAGGAGGGTTGTGATTTGTGGTGTGACACCTAAGGGACAGTGGTTTATTGAAGTTCATGTGCGGGAAAAAGAACATGGCTTGTTTTTTTTTAGCATTTACCAGAAGTTTTAGATGCAGGAGGTTTTGCTGTAACAAGTTAAATTCATGTTGCAGTTCCTTACAGGCAAGTTCAAGGGTGGGCCTGGCGATGTAGAGGACGGTATCATCAGCATATAAGTAGACGTTTGCGGAGTTGATACCAGAGTTGATATTATTGATATAAATTGTGAATAGTAATGGACCTAATATAGATCCCTGTGGTACACCTCTCTGAAGTGTTTTCAGAGGGGGAGAGGTCCCCTTCCGCTTTGACTTGATGCTGCCGGCCTATAAGGTAACAAGAGAACCATAGCAATGCAGTGGAATCGAGACCAATGTTACGTAGTATAAGCAGAATTAGACCATAATCCACTGCGTCAAATGCCTTGCTCCAGTCGAGAAATAAGGCACCCACATGGTTTTTAGAGTCCAGTGCTAGTTGCCAGTCGTTGGTCACCTTGGCTAGGGAAGTTACCATGCTGTGATTTGGTCTAAATCTGGACTGTATGGGGTTAAGCATGTTAAATGATTCTAGGTGATTTCTTAGTTGTGAATTGACTATTTTTTTGAGTAATTTAGATGGGATGGGAAGGATAGATATAGGTCTATAGTTATTAAGGTTATTTGGATCACTTAACTTAAATAGCAGGATTACATGTGCTATTTTCCACACCGATGGAAGAGTACCTTGGGCACGTGACATGTGAAAGAGATGAGTGATGTGTGCAGTCAGAAAATGATAACCTAGTCTTAAGAAGAATGGATCAAGCTGATCAGCGCTGGTACTTTTTCTTGTATCAAGGCTCAGTAGAAAATCTTCCACTTGCTTGAAAGTGATAGGACAGAATGAGAATTTTGCTTCTTGCACAGGGTGCTTACAGTTGGGTCAGGGACAAGGGTCTGGGAGGGCAGTTTATTTGCAGGAGAGGTACAGAAAGCTAACGCAGCTGTAGCAAAGTGATTGTTTAGAAAGTCTAAAATAGACTGTTTACTAGTAGTGGTAATACTACCAGATGAGATTTTGGCAGGGAGAGAGTTAGCTGGGCTGTGCCCTTCAATTTCCTTCAGTATTCTCCAGAACTTAGCAGGGCAGTTAGATGAGGAGTCCAGTTCTGACTGGAAGTATTTAGCTTTCTCTGTCCTTATAAGCTTTGTGCATTGGTTCCTCACCATTCTGAATGTTGCACAATCTGTTAGCTGCTTAGATGTGTGTGCTCTTTTCCATAGGGCATCCCTGTTACACAGGGTGGCTTTTAGATTGTCAGTCAACCAAGGACACGACTTTTTCCTAGTTCTAATTTTAACTAACACGGCATGTTTATCTATGACATTATGGACTATATTTTGGAACAGGTCATAGGCCTCAGACACAGTAGTAGCTAGGTAGAAGTCTTGCCATCTGGTATTCTTTAGGTCCGAGAGGACGGCATACCAGTCGAAATTACAACGACTTCTTTTGAATATACATCTAGAGGTGGAGACAGGTTTAGGAACAGCCCTCACACAGGCTATGGAACTATGGTCACTTATGTCACTGAAAAAAGCGCCAGCATGAGTTATAAAGTGGGGCTTATTTACAAGAATTAGGTCCAACAGTGTGCTATTTGCAGGATTTTTATGATTTGGGCAGGTGGCCTCAGAGATAAGCTGGGTAAGACCATAAGTATCATAGAGTTCTTTTAGTGGTTTAGAACTAAGGGAGATCCAATCAAGATTGAAGTCACCCATGGTGATCACCTCTGAAGACAGTGAATCCAAGGAGCTGCGTAGATGACTCAGCAATTCGAGCACCCCTGAGGGAGGTCTGTAACAGCTCATAATGCATAGTGACACAGCCGGAGATAATAGGACTTTTATGGCGAGACTTTCAAATTCTTTGGGTATGGTAGCTGAGTCGATTAGAGAGGCCGTGAATTGATCTCAGATGTAAATCACGCCCTCCTACCCCCTGGATTTTCTGTCAGCTCTGAATACATTATAAGAAGGAAGAAAGGTTAAACTCATGGCCGGGGTGGAGTTTCTAAGTCAAGTTTCAGTTACCACTAGTATGTCAGGTTTTGTATGGCAAATCCATGATTGTATAGTGTCAAGTTTTCTTTACAAACTGCAAGCATTTATGTGTAGAAAGCTCATGCCCTTTAACAGTGCTAGGTTGGAGGGTGCAGAAATAAGAGAAGGGGGGCCTGGATTTAGTTCAACATTACCTGAGCATGACAACAATAAAAGAAGAAGTTTCTTGAGGGCACCTAACAACAACCTGAGGAGTAGAGTCTGACCTCTTTTGGAGTTGGGGAAGATATACGAGGATGGGCAGGCCTTGAGAGGACTACGGGGACCAATAGAAGCATATAAGAGCACCCGGGCTGAAAGGGTTACAAGAGGAGGGTGAAGGCAGTAGCACAGAAAGGTAAATCCTACTTTCCTGAGGATTAATGCCATGGTGGAAGGTGTACTGTGCAAAAAACTTCATGTTTGTCAGTGAATCTGGTTTTATAGTTACAGTATGTGGCTCAATAAGGATCAGGTTTTACGGTGAGTCTGGATTTGTGGGTACAGTGTGTGGGTCGAGGGTACTAAGGAAAATTCTTATTAAACAGCCAAGAGATCGCAAGAGAGACTGCATCGTGGCAGCCTACTTAACGCTAAGCGACCAGTCTGAAAAAGTGAGGAGGCACCTTGAAGTAAGAGGGAGGATTGCACTCCCTCTAGTGGCTGATCTCTGTAATCTGCAATTATCAGCAATTAACCTAGTCAGAAAGAGATGTAGTAACAGTGCCCTCAAGTGGTAGAGATGTATAACCTGCAAATGGGAAAGTGGGGAAAATGTGAAGGAAAACAAAGTGGAAGTGGTGCTAAAGATACAGCCAATGATGGGCTTCAGTTGGGGAGATGATTAGCCAATCTGCGAGCAGGAGGACAGGCACCAGAAAGCAAGCAGAGCCAAGGTTTCTTCAGGAAGCATACCTTCTTGAGTGGGCAGGTGGGCTGTCTGTGTGCGGTGGGAAGCTGGGTCAGGAAGGCCATCCAGCAATGGAGGGAGAGTGGAGAGCGGGTCCTTGAGGAGGGAGCACCTGGTCAGGAGCCTCCTGCTGAAATGAGGGAAGGGGAGAAACAGTATGTTATTATACAGTTGAGTTTAAATAGTGGGCGAGGGGCAGACAGGGACAGGAGACAGTGAAACAGCAGGAGCACAGGAGAGATGGGGATTAGTAGAATAGGTGGGAGGACACCGAAGAGAGTCGGTGGGGGGGACAGAGGGAGAGTGAGAGAAACAAGGGGAGGGGGACTCAGAGGTAAAATAAAGATTGATTGATTGCATGCCCCTGGGTTCTAGTGCCTTCTTTTCTCTAAAATAGACAGCCCACCTGCACCTTGTTCACCCCTGTGTGGTACTTCTAGGTCTCAATCATGTCCTCTTTTGCTCCCTTCTCTTCCAGGGAATACATGTTGAGTTCCTACAGCCTTTCCTTGTATGGCTTTTTTTGCAACCCTCGCACTATTTTGGTTGACCTGCTCTGTGCCACCTCCACCCTGTCAGTGTCCTTGCAGAGGTGAGGCCTCCGAAACTAAACACAGTGTTCCACGTGGGGCCTCAAAAGTGAGCGATACAATGGCAGCAACACCTCCCTCCTCCTGCGAGAGAAGTCCCCCTCCCATCGCACCCCAGCATCTAACTAGCCTTTCCCACTGCCTTGTCACTCTGACCAAATATTATGATCCCATGGTCTCTTTCTTGCTTAGTGACTGTAAGAACCTCTTCCTCCATCTTATACACTGCTTCTGGGTCTCCCTGCCCCAGGTGAAGAGCCTTGCACTTTTTGGCATTGGAGCCCAGCCACTACACCCTAGACCACTCCTCCAGTTTCTCCAGATTGTCTGTATTTTCTTCACCCCTGAGTGTCCACTCTGTTGCAGATTTTTGTATCATCTGCAAAGAGACACACCTTCCCCTCCAGCTGCTTAGCAATATCACCTCGATGTGCTTACGCAACCGGATGAGATATGAGTTGCTTGTGTAACTTGATTTACTTTATGGCTTTCCGCCTCTCTATCTGTGGGATATACCAACCTGTAGGGGTACGATGCAAGGAACCCTAGAGGAGGGTTCCCCACCTACAGGTGCCATGGGAATGATTACGTTGGCTAAAGGTAGGTTAGGAAAAAGGCCCATGGGTAAGAGGGACGAGCCACTGGATGAGGGAGGGGTGGATGGTGGACAACGAAAAAATCCTGGATGGGCTCCAGGATGCGTGACCTTTTAAGCCCGATGGGGAGTAGCGTTGTTGCTCCGCCCATTGAACCTCTGAGCTTAAAGCCCTCCCATTCGATGTGCTACGCCAACCGAATGAGATATGAGATGCTTGTGTAACTTGATTTACTTTGTGGCTTTTCACCTCTCTATTCATGGGATATACCACCCCGTAGGGGTACGACGCAAGGAACCCTAGAGGAAGGTCCCCCCCCCGCACAGGTGCCACAAAAATGATTGTGTTGGCCAAAGGTAGGTTAGGAAGAAGCCCAAAAATAATACCCAAAGATGTCGAGCGTTGAAGAGGCGAGGATGATGAATGAATTCTGAAAAGATGATAAGGGCTGACTTCCTAAGGAGAGAGGGGAAAGCCAGGGCCACCATCCGCCTCCATCCAACAGTGAAACCTAACTACCTAACCTGAAGAAAGCACTAACTAAATAATATTATGACCACTGGCATGGAGGTGAGGACCCCCCCCATAAAGAAGAAACCTCTGGGGATCCAAGGCCTAGGTGACCTTCCCTCCAGGCTGACGACGTTTGATTTGAGGATGTATGTCAGTCAAGAGAATGGTTCATTAATGAGGGATATAAGTAGGGAGGATGATGACAGAGGAACATGAGGCAACAGGGATCCAAGAAAGGTATGCTCGAGTATTCAATGGGAAGGAGTAGATCCATGTAGAAGTCAGAGGAGCAAGGGGGTATCCAGATGTTATGATTTAAGGACGTATGATGCTAAAGAAGGATATGAGTAGGGAAGATGATGACGGGATGGGTAAAAACCCCAAAAGAAAGCACAGATCAAAGAAGGAACATGAGGTAGCATCGACCCAAGAGGGGCATGCTCAAGAGTCAAGGGGAAGGAGGACACCCATGTGGGGGTTGGATGAGTGAGGATTATCCAGATGCAGTAAGAATACGGAAAATGATGAAGGCTGATGATGATGATCACATTATGATTGCAGCAGTGCAATGAAAATATCGATAGCAGGCCATGAGTGGAGGGAATCCGGGATGGCCGGTACAGAACTGGAAGAGGAGGAGGAGACAGGAATGAACTTGAAAATGAACTTGTATGAAGGAAGTAAAAGGAGGCAGGTTCCTCAAAAGGAGGGTGACTCTGAGGCCAAGAAGGGAGATCTGGAACCAGAGGCAACTCAGGTTGAGCGATCAAGGAACAAAACTGGACAAATGATGAGGAGTGAGTAAAATTGGACAATGTATGATGAGGAGTGAAAGTAAGAGTGGAGTGAAGCCATGATGGCTGGTACTAGAAAAGGCACTAGGACAAGGAAGGTAAAATTAGGAAACGGAAGAGGTACAATGATGGAATGGAGCCATGAAGGCTGGTACAGGAAAGCGAGGTATGAAAGGACAAAAGACGGAGGGAGGTCAGTCGGGTAGCAGAGGACCCACCTGATACAAGATGAGAACGGCAGTAGGGTGAGTCAGATGAGGAACTACAGGAGATCAGCGGTGAGGGCGAGTGGGACTCGATGGAGAATGAAGATTCCAGGGCAGTAATGGGCTAGAGATGTTCGGTGGTAGTCCAGGAGTAGCAGACATAGGAATGGTGAAATAGAGAAGGCGCTACGTGGTCATGCCCCAAGTGAGGATATGGGAGGTGAGACAGGAATGTGGATGAGCATCATGGAGTGAAGCCAAGTGTAAAATGGTGGATGGTGCATGCAAAGCTCCTTACAGGATAAGTAGAAGAATCAGCATTTATACAGCGCTTTTCCGACACAAAGTATCCCAACGCACTTTACAAGCAATGCTAGATTGGCAGGGCAGTCACTGAATGCGGAGGGGCAGCCATAGTGCACATCAACAACCGCACACAGACTGCATAGCAAATGCCCAGTTAGCAGGCCATAGGACAGAGTTCGGACAGCCACCAGAAACTGGAAATCCATTTTCTATTTATTTAGTTATTTATTTTGGGGAAGGGGGGAGTGCAACACGATGAGCCAGGTTCAGTGGTTGTAGTGATGCAAGGAAACAATGTTATGTGGTGGAGAAGACCAACCCGTAATATGAGGAGGAAAACACAGGCAACTGGAGGTCTTGCAGCAATGCCCCCAAGAGAGGTGAGGGGAAGGGGGAAAGATTGGCAGGAAATGCTCCAGGTAAAATCGCGAACATAGCATCCAGCAAACTCTACGCCCGAAGCCATTTAGGAGGCAAAACAAACCCACCAACTCTGAGGCAAGCGATCATCTGGCACAGGCTAGCAGGGTGGCACCCTAGCAAATGGAGAGGTGGATCACTGAAGAGAACAGTTCCGGGCCGAGTGAACAGATTTTTATTTTTTTATTTTTTTCGTGGTCAATGGACCCCAGCTGAAAGTAATGAAGGCAAGCTGCCATCGGAAGGACGAGGACGGCAGAAGCCAGCAGGCGAAAGAGAGCAATGAGGAGGCAGGAGGGCTGAAGGGAATGAGGAGGATGTCAGCATGGGTCAGAAGCTGGTAGGAGAGCAGAGAAGAGGAGCCGGGATACGCAAAAGTGCGTAAACCTGGAAGCGAGGAGGAACAGAGCAGCAGCTCCAAAGAGCGGACAGGCGAAAAGCTGAGGGGGGAAGACAACAGGAATAGGCACTGAAAGGGGAGTCCGGAAGGATGTTGTCTGTAAATTGGACCAGGCAGATCTCTAGGTATGGGACAATCAGGGGCATTTACAGCTCCGAGTGTCAGTGAGGTGGTTTTGGAGGGTGATTTTGAAAGGGCCAATTTTGGGGATATTTGTGATATGAGTGGGGAGGGAGTTGTACCAAGAGGGGACTCTGTGGTGGAATGGTCTTTGGGCGAGAGAGGTCCTGGCTCTCGGGACCTGAAAGGTGGCTTTGGTTGTGCTTCAGGTGGCGAGCGAGTGGGAGGTCAATTTTAGGGATGCAGCAACCCCCGGTGAGGGGGGGCCCAAGTAGTGATTTTTTTTTGCCAGTATACAGGTGTGGTAGCACAGGCGCTCGTCAAAGGTGAGTAAGTTCGAGGAGGAGTACAGCTGGCGTGTGTGCATTCCGCTGGGGGCACAGGTCAGGAGCCTGCAAGCCTTGTTGATCGAGGTCTGGACTTTGGTGAGGGCGGTGGGGTCAGCAGCCGCATAGATAGGGAGCCCATAGTCGACCAATGACAAGATGGCGGAGGTGATAGCCAGCCGGACGGCATTCTGAGGGAGGCAGTCTTTGTGGCAGTAGAGGAGTCCAATCCAGGTGTTTACAGCAGTGGACAGGGAATTAAGATGAGAGTGGAAAGAGAGAGCTGAGTCGAAGGTGATGCCCAGATATTTGTATGCAGACCCCTGTTCAAGGGGGTGTAGGGTGCTGGGGAGGATGAGAAGGGGATCATTTCTGGAGTTACTCTGGCGGTGGGCAAAAAGCATAGATTTTGTCTTCTTGAAATTCAGAGCTAGACGATGGTCGAGGAACCATTTTTCTGCTTGGCTGAAGGTGAGTTGCAGAGAGTTCTGGAGGGTGATGCGGTCGGGGTGGGAGGCGACAAAAACTGCATCATCGGCATATAGGAGCATACTGCCCAAGCAGGAGCTAGGAAGGGTGTTTAGAAAGAGACTGAACAATGTGGGGCCCAGGATGGAACCCTGGGGGGCACCTGAGCGAACAGGTAGGGCAGCTGATAGGGTACCATTTATCTTGACCTGTTGGGATCTGGCATGGAGGTAACTGGAGAACCAGTCAAGGGGGCCAGATGAGAAGCCTAGTTGATGGACGGAGTCAAGCAATAGGGGGTGACACACAGTGTCAAAGGCCTTAGATAGGTCAATGAACACTGCCCCAGCAACGTCCCCAGAGTCAAGTGCAGAGTGTATTTGCTGTGAGAACTCTAGGAGGGCTGTCGTGGTGCTGTGTCCAGGGTGGAAGCCATGCTGTTCTGGACATAGTACGCTGTATTTGGTTAGATATTCCATGAGTTGGGTGGATACTATTTTTTCCAGGGCTTTAGAGAGTGGGGGAGGATGGAGATCGGTCGGTAGTTATTTGGTAATGTGCGATCTCCATTCTTATGAATTGGGGTAATTTCAGCTGAATTCCAGGCACTCGGGAAATGACCAAGGCAAAGAGACTGGTTTAACAGGTCAGTGTGAGGGGCTAGCATGACATCTAGAGTTAGACGGAGAATTTTGGAGTCAATGGGGTCACAACTGGGGCTGTGGCTGGAGAGGGCTTTTAGTAGGAGTGGTTTGGCTTCATGGGGAGCTAAGTGGTGGAGGAGAAATGGGGGGCAATTCAGGGTGGGGGGTTGAGGCAGGGATAGAGTCAAAAAAGTGGACAGGAAGGACTGCACTTAGGTCAGAGAAAGCCGTGTTGAGGCAGTCAGCAATATGTGGGGGGTCAGTGATAATAGCGCCACTGACAGATATCTGAGATGGGAGGGGGAGCAAGTTTTTCCATTGAGCTCATTAATATTATCCCAGAATGCACGCGCAGAGCCCCAGGAGGCGGTAAAGGTGGTTTGGTAGTATTTGGACTTGGCTTGCCTTATGGCCCAGATGCATTGGTTACGAGTGGCATTATAGGCCTGCCTGTCCACTGTCCTGTCTGACTCAACCACGACATGCCAGAGGTTGTCTTGCTGCCTCAGTTGTTGAATAAGGGAAGGGGAAATCCAGGCGGCATTATGTCCTTTGGAGCAGGTACTGGTAAAGGGGGCAAAGAGGTCACAGGCCTTGCAGAAAGCTCTGGTGAGGTAGGCTAGCGCAGTGTCTATATCAGTCGCGAGTGAGATCGGGGACCACTCAAGCTGGGCTAGGTACTGCTTCAGTTTATTGAGTCCCCCTGGTCGAAAGCAGTGGCAGGAGGTGACTTCACACTTGGGTTTTTGCCTGGGAGAGGACCAGAAACAAAGGATAGGGGAATGGTCACTGAGGGAGTTGGCTAGGACATTAACAGTCTTGATTTTGTGGGGGCAGTTGGAAAGTATTATGTCAAGGAGGGAGCTGGTGCCACTTGACCGGTTAAATCTGGTAGGAAGAGTGACTAATTGAGCTAAGTCAAGGGCAGTGAAGGGGTCCTTTATGCTTGCAGCAGTGGAGCCTAGCCTAGGATGAGATGCTCAGCTTTGTGGGGCAGGGTAAAGAGATAGTCAGTAAGGGAGTGGATTGCTGGTCCTTGGGCCCGTGGGGGTATGTATGTAGTGATAAGATAGAGAGGGCCCCTGTTCGGGTCAAGGGAGATTTTTAAGGTGATGGCTTGGGCACCATGACCGGGCTTGGGGGCAGGGAGAGCATGGCTAAGGAGGGAGTCACGCAAGGAGACTGCACATCCACCACCATGCTTACCAACTTGATCCTCTCAGAACAGGGTGAAACCAGGGAGGGAGACAGCTGAATCAGGGGTTGATGCAGACAGCCAGGTCTCCACTATGGCAATGATGCCGGGCCTGTGTTGTGCGACCCAGCACCGAAGTGCAGCAGTTTTCTTTGGGAGACTGCAGATGTTCATTGAGGCAATGTGGAGGCCACACCCAGCAAGGTGCGAGAGTGGGGTAGAAGGCCCAGGACCAGGGTTGGGGTGGACGTTCCCGGAGAGCAGAAGAAGTAAGGTGATGAGTCTGAGTGGGCTTCGGTGGTTGGGGTTGATACATTTGAACTGATAAAATCTGTGGAACAGAGTGTGTGATGTGCCAGATAGGATAGGAGCTCCTAGTGGCAGCTGCGTATAACCTGCTAATAGAGGAGTAGATGCAGAAAATGTCACTGCTACCAGAGATATAGCCCTCTAGTGGCGAGAGGATATAATCTGCTAATGGAAAAGTCAACAACAACAGCAGCAAAGGCTTTTTAAAGGCTGGAAGATGAAGCTTGTTACTTCAGAAAAAAAGAGAACAAAAGAAGTGGGCAGGGACAGAGAGCACAGCAGACAGTTTGGGGTAGACACAGAATGCAGGCCAGAGAGCAGGAGAAGGATTTACATAGTCAAGGGTCAAAATTCACTTCTAATATCAACTCAGAACTTAAAATGACTGTAAGAATTAAACAAATCATTAAACCCTGGCACATAAATTCAACTAGAGAGACAGAGGGAGATACAGTAGTTAGAGATGTGTTCAGCAGGAGATAGTTTCCAATTGGCCTCTGAGATCAGGAATCCCAGATTCTGTTCCCACCATTGTTTTACCCGCTGGGTGTCTTCTTGAAAGATGCTCCTATCTAGTTTTGCCGTCTTTCCCATCAGCCCTTTTTCATTTCTATTGGCCCCTAGGATTTCCCTCTCTACCCTTGTTAAAGGGGTGTCTGCTATCAAAACCCTGTTTAGTTGTTGGCATCAATTCCTAATCTGAAAGAACTTAAACAAATGTGAGGCAGGTATCCCCAGCCGTCGCTGGAGGTCCTCAAATATGTGTATCCCCTCCTGGGTGAGGAGGTCTCCTACACATCTAACACCCCTGTCCTGCCACATCTGGAACCCATCGTCTTTAAGACCTGGCAAAAAGTCTGGGTTACCCACCACTGGGACTAACATGGTGTAAACTTGTTCCACTCTCCACCTTTTCTTGATGTGTCCCCAGGCTTCCAAACTGTAATTATCAGTGGGTTTGGGTGTCTTAGTCACCTATAGCTTGCCCCCCTCCTTCTTCCAATGTGCTGACTCACTAGGCACTCTTTCTCCTCTAGAATTAGCCATGTGGCCACCCACTTCTGTTGACTCAATTATGTATATGTACCTGTGTTGCATTGCCAAACAGTATCTCTTAATGTCTGGAAAGTTCATGCCCCCATTTTCCCCAAAGGCTTTTAGCTTTTTCAGGCAAATTCTAGATGCCTTGCCCTGTCAAATAAAGCCTGTAAACCCTTTTTCTACCTTCTTAATATCCTCGTTAGTTGAGCAGATGGGCACTATCTGCATCATACACAGAATTTGAGGGAGGATATTAATTTTCAGCAGGTTGATTCTTCCCAACCATGATATCAGAAGGGCCCTCCACCTACATAAATCTTTCAGGATTGTTTCAAACATGAGGGTGTAATCTAGGTCATATGAACGATTCAGATCCAATCCCACCTTGATACCTAAGTATGTGAATGCCTTATCCACTAATTTTAGACCCCATGTGGCTCCTCTCTCCCCCTCCCCATTCAAGTGCATAATCTCCAGTTTGTTAATATTCAATTTATATCCTGAACATTTTGCAAACAAGCTCACATTCTCCCAAAGGGCTGGCATAGATTTCTCCGGATTAGTTATAAAAAGTAAAAAATCGTCTGCATAAAGTGTAGTGGTATGGTGCATGCCCCCCTTACCCCCGACACCCGTAATCTGTGGGTCAGATCTAATTTTTATAGCCAGCGGCTCTATTGCAAGAGCAATTAGGAGAGGGGACACCCCTGCCTAGTGCCTCTCCCCAGCCGAAACTCCTCCGTTGGTAATCCATTAACCAGTACTCGGGCCTTGGGTGTTTTGTAGAAGACTCCAACCAAGTTTATAAATTCCTCCCCAGTCCAAACCTGTCTAGAGCCCTCAGTAGATATGGCCACTCTATCCTATCGAATGCTTTCTCAGCATCCATAGACAGGAAACAAGCACGTCCAGGATGTCGAGAGCCCCACCACACCACATTCAGCAGCCTTCTCATATTGTGATATGATAATCTATCCTGGATGAAACCCATCTGGTCAGGGTGAACAATCAGGGGAAGTACCTTTTCTAATCTCAGGGCAAGAACTTTTGTCATAATCTTACACCCATAATTTAAAAGGGGTATCGGTCTGTATCATGAGCACTCCACAGGGACTTTCTTCAGCTTACGGAGAACACAGATATTAGCTTCACAGCATGTTTTTGGTAGTCCCTGCTCTCCTCTCGCCTCCTCCAGCAGATCCCAGAGTGGTGCAGCCAGCTCCCCCTTTAGTTCCTTATAATATTCCATCCCGAATCCATCTGGCCCTGCCATCTTTCCTCTCTGTAGGGTCCTTATCGCTTTGGTGACTTCCGCTACTGTTATTTTGCCCCCTGGTACAGCTCTTTTCTCTTCATCCAAAACCGGGATATTCAACCCATCCATAAATGTCTCCATAAACTGCTCTGAACTTATACATTCTGCCTGACAGAGCTTTCCATAGTAGTCCTGGAAACATTTCTGAACTTGTGCCTCCTGCTGTACAAGGTGCCCCTCTTTTGTTCTAATGTTTACTACCTCTTTGTCGTTCTGCCCCCCTTCATCAAGTGTACCAGTAGGAGCCCCAGTTTATTTCCCCATTCGTATATTTTTTGTCGAGCAAAAGCATTTTAGACCTAGCTTCCTCCGTTAAACACAAGTTCAGGGCCTTCCAAGCCACCTGCAACTCTCTCAGTACCCCCGTATCCCTAGTGTTTATAGCTCTATGTTCTAGATCTACAATTTTCTTCTCTAAATCCAGCTGTTTCTGCCTTTTTTCCTTCTTAACCCTGGCCGTGAACCCAATTATCACCCCCCCATATAAGTCTTCCCTGCTTCCCAGTAACTTCTTACTGTGTCCACTGTTCCCTGATTGTGTTCCACATAGGATTTCCACTGTGCCTTAATATAATCCCAAAATTCTTCCTTTGCTGGAAGGTAAGTAGGGAACCACCACCCTCCCCTCCCCTCCTCCCTCTGCATAAGAGGTACCTCTATTTGCACCATAGCATGATCTAAAATAAAGAGCGGACGATGCTTCGCATTCACTACCTTAGGATAAAGCTCTATTGGTATACATATGTAGTCTAACCTTGACCAAGAAACATACGGGTGAGAAAAAAATGTATATTGTTGGGCCCCAGGATTCTAAGTCTGCCATGTGTCTACCAAGTTCAGATCTGATGACCCCATATGCCATTGTTGGACAGCCCCCACCATTCTAGATCTCGTTCCAGAGTAATCCAGCCTGGTATCAGCAATACAGTTGAAGTCTCCTCCCACAATCGAGTTAGGAAACTGTTCCCTTGTAATGATTTCTATAATTGTCTGATAGGAGGCTGGATCCAGCACTGATGGGCCGTATACACTTCAGAATGTCAGTTCCCTCCCATTAACTTCCACTATGAAAATATATCAGCACTCCAAAGGGTCCTTAACCGTGCGGTGTATCCGAAATGGGAAATTTCTGTGTAACAATATAGCCACCCCTCTCTTATGGGAGTTACATGATGACACCTGGCAGGCCCCCACCCATCCTTCTACCAGTTTCCCATGTTCCCACACAGTCAGATGAGTTTCCTGGAGCAATGCAACACTAGCCCCCTTTTGCTTAAGTACTGCTAGCACTTTAGTTCATTTTGCTGGCGCAGTAAACCCCTTCACGTTCCATGATATGACCATTGTGGACTGATCCTTTACCATTTTTGTTTCTGACAAAGTCCCTTATACCCCTGTGAGAGCATCAGCCGTGCCCTATGCTGCACATAGAATTTCCAGTTTCTGAGCATTTGTACATAAAAGATTGTGTGATCTGTATAACCATGAAACATAACTATGAACATCAAACAAGTAACCATCCAAACATTCCCCCCAAGTGTTTCAGCTTTCTGCATTGCCTCCAACAATGTGAATGTCTCACTTCTATTCTCACATTCCCCCCCAAATTGTCAGTTTGATTTACAAATCTGCTTGTCCGCATATCCATCCCATATGCCCCCCTAACTCCACATTACATATTATGAGCCTTTTGTTTTTGCGTTCCCGCTCATTCCCTATGTCCCCTCACTGCTATCAATGCTAGTACTTCATCCCTTTGGTCAGAGCTTGATGAAGTAGATTCTTTCAAGATGATACCTCTATGTCCAACCACCCCAGCTGAAGAAATTTAGGCTCTCCCCCCCCACCCCCACCATGGCACCTGCCATCCCGGACAAACTCTGCCAAGTGCAACCACATCTCGCCAGCCCTGACCAACCCCCTGGGACTCCAGAGATGATCTCCCCCCACCCTTGGACACAACATCTTCCATGTATTCCCCATAGCCAGAATAAAACTGATTATTACCCACGACATATTCCACTCTCAGTACCCACCCCTCCCTTCATCCCCCTTTCATCCCACTACTCAGAGTGGGGAACCAGTGTTTCTGCTTTATAAATCACGACCAAAAAGCAGAGCCATGAAACCGGGCATGTGCCTTATGCATCTGTATCAGCTCATGCCCAGTAACACAGTACAGCTTTCCAGACATGATTCTTATCACTTTCAGCCTTCAGTTTTCATCAATACAGTTTCCACCTTCAGCAGTAAGGCTCATACTCGGTGAGAGAGTGGCTCCTTCACTTAAATGTACTCATAGAGGGGGACGGGATGGTCGGTACCCTGTGTCATGGACAGAGGACTCCTAAAGCAGACAGACAGACAGCTCCTCCCTCCTTGGGCTTGCTGGCAGCTACCCTGTTGTTTTTTTTTTTTAACTTTTGCCCTTACTCTTAAGTTTGATGTCCCCTTCATTCTGCTCTGCAGATTGACTGACTCGGTCACTTTCCATCTCCTGTGACACGACTCCAACAAAACCCCCTTCGCTCTCTTTCTCTCTCTTCCATGAAATCCCCCCGCATCAGACATATACTTTGTCCCTAACTACCACAAAGTCGATCTGGAAGTACAGGCTGAGTGACAGCAGGATACGGGAACCAAACAAAGTAAAAACTATTGGCTTTAAAATGTATAGAATAAAAGCCTCTGAGTGAGCCTTGGATGAGAAAAGAAACGCCCTTCATGCACGTTTGAAGTGCTGCCGCATCTCTCTCAAAAATGCGACCTTCACAGTCATGGACAAAGCAATCCTCATCCCTACTTGCTAGCATTGATCTCCCCTATCCTGATGGGAGAAAGCACTCCCTGTACCTGTACCTGCATCAACATGTGGGAGAATCGAATTATAAAAACTATAAAACTAAAAATATGACAACAGAATCCTCGCATACTCTGGGATATGTGTGTGTGTGTTTTGTGAGGATTTAATTTTCCTAGCAGGGAACTAGTTTTGTGGCGGAATTATAAATTCAATAAAAATGACTAAAAGTGGGGAAAAACTCTATTAAAACTCTATTTTTCTGTACTTTTTTTGTCACAAAAAAGTGAAGGGGCCATTGTGTAATCAGAATAAACCACTCCAGGATGTGGGTTATGCTGGGTTTACCCACAGCTGACCTGGTTTGACTACTCGGCCTGCAGCCTCATGGCCAAACCGTGCCAGCCGTGGGTAAATCCCAGCATAACCCACACCCTGTCATGGTTTATTGCTTAATTATCACTCAGAGATGGACAGTTTTTCAAAATACTGTCATTTACACAATATCAAACTAACACAAACTATTTCTGGCTCTAGGTGGGTGGGTATTAAGCAAATGGGTGTGGAGTGTTTTCTTAAACCATCTACATCTTGGATGGAGAGGGAAGGGTCACAGCCGATTTTTCTTTTTTTTTTGAATTCTGTTTTTTCACCCCCATCACCAAACTCTCTCCAGCGACCTCTGACTCTGCAGTTTCTACCTCCCTACATGACTTGGCTAACCCCTTTAACTCCTCTCAGGCTCTGGGCATCCCCTGGGTCTACCCTCTGGGGAAGAGTGGCCCCCACCCAGGGCGCTCTTTCTATTAGTGTTGAAACACCGGGCCTGAGAGGGTAGCACAGCATAGGGACCGAGTCCATTTCTTGGGAGTGTGGGCTACAGAGGGAGGCACCTTCGCCTATCAGCGGGGGGGTTCTACGTGGTTTTTTTACATCCCCTGTGGATCCCGGCTGCCAAGGCAATACACGCTGCGGCACCACCCCCTGGCATACACCAAGACTCCTTTGGCTACTCTCTAGCCTCCGCCTGAGGTCGCTCATTGAGGGATCATTACCCTAACCCTCTCCAGAGAAGACAGAGCAGTCCTCTGGATGATCAATCTCCCCCCCCCATGACCCCCGGCCACCCAGGTCCATTCCTGAACCTGGGTCGCTAGCATGGCATGAAGTGTGGTATCCAGCGCCTCAACCCTCAGTGCCACCGAGCCAGTCACAGCAGATCTTTCTAAGATTAATTTTAAAACCACGTGATGTTAAAAATAAAATATGGGGGATCATAAACAACTCAGCATGTGTTTTCACCTTGGGGTTGAGATGATAGCATGGACCTCTGCAGCTTTGCTCTCGAGGTCCGTATGATGTCATCTCAGCCCCTAGATGGAAACACTACCTTGTTGTGTAGGCTTCCCCATACATTATATTAAACGTTGACTTCCCATTGGTTTGCACCAGAATACTTTTCCATTGCTTCTCTATTCCAGATCTCTAAGGCCCCTGATAATCTGATTATGTCATTTTAGTCAATGGCATCTAATTATTCCTAACCCAACACATTCAGAAAGGTTATTCTGTTAAAGTAATGAGATGTAAACTTGTACTGGTAGAGCCCATTTTATTCCTACTGAGGGTTACATTTGCCTGTTGTTAGCTAGAGGAGGCACCACTGTAACAACAATGACATCTTGCTGTTTCCCCCAGAATGTTGTGACTTTCAGTGCGGAGGCTGCAATTATATAAATGCAAGGTAGTGGAACATTCTGAATAAAGAGCATGCAAATATAATTTAAAATTAGAAATAATACAAAGAACATTTTATATTGCCAACAATCTTTTAGAAAGAAGGGACATACTGGGTATGGAATTAGACTCCTCTTCTCCTGTACCTACCAGTGGAAATGAACACTGCTCTTGAAATGGGATAACTTCGATTAGCTTGAATTACAAACAGAAATTCCACTTTGCCATCCTGGGACTGAGTACTGTCACTGGGAAATTACAAGATGCCATGTGCAAAAAGTGGCACTGGGACAGGCTCCCCACACCCCCGGCAGATAGTTTACAGTTCCTTCTTGTGATAGTGTGGTGTAATAAAGGGGGCATGAGAAAACAGGTTAATGTATATAGAGATCTCCTGCTAATGTTGCTGATCCTTTAGCATGATGGTTGAATCCAATGTTGAAAGTCAGATGGCTGCAAGTTCAAAACCCCAAGCCCCAGGTTTGGAACAAGAAGGCTGCAGTACTAGGAAGGGCTAAGCAGGAGATGGCTACAGTGTTAAGCCCTTTTCGTATGATGTGTGAAGTGGGATCCCAACCCAGACCCTAGACAAAGGGTTAAGCAGAGTATGGCCAGGACAGCCATTTCCGTCTTTAGCTGTATATGATAGGGTGGTGTAATACAATAAAATCTTCATCAGCACTGGATGTTTGCCCCCCCACCCTGAGATTTCTGCTCCACCCTTCCTTGTACTGCTTGCTAGATTCTCCTGCACCTTTCAATTTCATAACCGTGCTTGTTAGTATTCCTAGCAGTGCAGCTCCATGTCTTTTTTTTCAGTTAGTGTTTTTGCCCTGTACTCTATGTCCTGGGCCCCTTCTACCCAGGATCCCCAGTCATGTCTCCCAAATTCTCTCGGGTTTACCTTTGTCCTTTGCCCTCAATGGATAACCCCCCCTCCCCCATGGTAGGGTCATCAGGGGTATCAAACCCCATCGAGGCCACCAAAGACCGAATTACAGTGGAAGATGGTAGTAGGTCCATGGTGCAGGGGTTGCAAGATGGCCAGTTTCATCCGACCAGGGCACAGTATCTTCTGTTTATTTGTAGCTCTCCTCTTTCAAGACACTGGCAGCAAGGATGTTCAAATGCGAGCACGCATAGAGAAAGCACTGCTGCACAGCATCAACCAGCATCTCTCCTACCCAAAGCATACTGCCTGCAGATCCACCAGTGGCCACACAGGTGGCACTGGTACAGCAGCAGAGCTCATCCTTCCTCCCTGGAGAGGGGACTGCATTCTCTGCGATGCTTAAGCCCTCTCCCCCCAGCTGGCCCCCGAAGAGCCAGGCTCATTCTCAAACCGAGTTCACAAGAATCGCAAGCAGTAACCCTGCCACTGCGCCAAAGGGCTGTCAGCTCCACGTATGTTTGTATGTCACGGATGTAAATAAGAGCCAGTGAGGTGGGGGGTGGATGCCATGCTATTGAGGAGAAACATCTAGGCTAGGAAGGTGTTCAAAACAGGCTTCCAGTGTCCTACTCCCACAGAAATAAAGAATCCTGTCCAAAGCTTGATCCAGTTTGTAATGTAGTACAGATAATGTTGCAACAAATGTTCAATACCCAACATCTGAGTACTGCACAGTTAATACTGGGACGTCTACCAAAAGGGTTGTATCGTACAAATCGGAGGACATGTTTCAATATTTGTATTGCAGCAGCAACAAAACGCATCACACAACACTGGCTGACAGACCAGATTCCTATACTACAGTTGCAGATTTGTAAACGAAAGGACCTCCAAACTATGGAGAAGATCACTGCTTGGCTTCACTGTGGAGAAGACAAATATAAAGAAATATGATATCCCTTTATGTGCTACATAAAATAAACAGAAAGTTTGACAATACTGGATCAAATGACTGGAGTTTCAGGTTAGATGGCTAAATTTGGAGACAAAGTGGACCCTCCTGTCCTAAACGACTGGGACAGGGCAGGACTGAGTCAGCTCAGGACCCCAACATCTACTGGGTTTTCTTCGACACAGTAAACAGAAGGTTATCTGTGTACCTCCTGATCGAGTTCATATTCCTTTTTATGGTTGGTTTATTTTCCAGGAGTTCTTCGTCTTTCATATAACAGCATATTATTTAGTTCTGTATTATGTACCCTTCCATATAACAGTATATAATTTATTTCTGTATTATGTACCCTGTAATGTGACTTTTAGAGTAACAGAATGTGAACTGTTTTGCACACTGTTTGTGTCTGAATAAAAAACTGATTAAAAAAAAACAGTCTCTCGCCCTCATTTTAAGCTATTAAGGATTTCCATTTTTAACTTTGTTCAGTTTTGGAAGAAATACAAAAAAAAAATGCTAAGCAAAGCCCTGGTTTAAAGTTGTCTTTATTTGTAAACATTTCTGATTAAAATAATGATTTGTTTAATAACTTGTTTTACAATCATCCAGACAAAAGTCTGCAAGTACACAAATACAGAGAAAAAACAAACGACATTGTGTTTTCCAACTGAATTCCATTGCGGTATGTGCACTGGCTCCTGACACAGATGAAAGAGTACGTTGTTACAGCACATACATATACACTTGGCAACCTCGAAATGAAACACAGAAGGTATTTTCTCCGTACTGGGGGGTAAAACGCTGCATTGCATCACTGTAGTCGACAGAGCCTGACTTCATCCGCTACACAATCAGAATGCAGGCTTGGAACTGAAAAAACGACAATCGAGAATGCACACGTTGCAGTCGCAAGCTAAAACAAGCCAAGTCTAATGTCTTACAAAACAGTGACAGTAAATCAATAACAGATGTCGTACGGTTTACACTGAGAACCAGTAACGCACGTGTATCATCTCCTTCCATGTGCCAAGGCATTTCAAACTTATGACTTCACCTCAGACTCCTCCTTAGACTTTTTATGCTTGGTATGTTTATGCACACTGCGTGCTAGTCTTTTTGCTTTACACAAAACTTTCATTTTCAAATCAGATACCCATCTTTAATTCATTTTTCATTTTTGACTCAGAAAGCCACACTAAGCTATGACAGCTTGTTTCCGGGTGCCTCCTGGGAGGTGGACAATGTATAGCTGTTTTACTAAGAGGGGAAATGCTGGCCAGGACACCAGGGGGAATCCCCTGCTCTTGCCTGTGTTTAAGACAAGCCTGTGGACAACAACCAGAGATCATGTACAATCTATTCTTTGGCTGTTCTTTTATTAAAAAAAACTTTTGGATGACACTGGCTCAGACCTGGAAGGAATGCATCTTCAGAACAATGACGTGATGGGTTGATATTTGGAAAGACTGGCCAGGGCTGGGCAAAATGGCACAAAGGAATGCTATGCGTTATTTTTACTTGCCTGAAATGGGTAATCTGGCAAACACATTGCCGATTGGGCCTCCAACAAAAGGAGTACACACTGCCAGATTTGTTGCTGCAGTCTATTCAAGAACTAAGATTAGTGTGTCAGTATGAATCTGACCAACTCACTAGGCAGCAGTTTCAGCCTTTGTAGCAAGAAGTCTACTGGGTGAATAATATTTGAGCAGGCCTGTATAGACTTGGCCTATCCTTTGTTGGTCCTTTTTTCCCCACAGATGATGTATAATATAAAGATTCTGCTCTTGTTTTCCCTGAATGCACCTACCTTGCACTTTTTTTTCTGGTTCTGATCTTAAGATTTTTCTCTTGTGTTTGGAATTTTGAATATGTAATTTTCTGTTGTTGTTGATATTTTAATAAAAATAACTCACCTTACTCTTGCGAAACATGCCATGGGATACCTAACTTTCACCTGGCTATTATACTGATAGGATAAAATTGTACAGACACACACACACGTGCACTGATCAAAAGGTTGTTTCGGCTGACTGCTTTTACCTGAATACTGAAGCTCTTTTTTCCCCCATCCTCTACCTTGAAATTGCCTTAATGAGTCTGTGTGCCATCTCTGTGATACAGGATGATGGTTACTTAGGTACAACCAGGGGACTGGGTTACTGTGAGTTTATCTAAACCTGCAGGAGACACCACTCGTCGTGTGCCTTATGCCCCATGGTAAGATTAATTAAGGCAACCCAACCCCTGAAGTGCTCTGTTGCAAATTGTGAATTAAAATAGTATTTACTTTAATATTTAAGTGGTTTGAAGTCTAATTGTTGTAGTGTACATGAGGGTTTCCAGATATTGATACAACCCTTTAAAATGCTGTCAGCCAATCAGCATCCTTCCTTGCCAGCTGTGGTTTGATCATTTCAAATTTACTACTTACAAAAATGCAGGGATGTCCATCATTAGACTGGTGGTTCATCTCTGACTATTCCCACCAACCTGAAACACAGAGACCATTCACCACCTTCTTAAAGGGCCAATGAAGAGTCTGGCAAATCCTTTCTATTTCATACCATTTGGCTTAGATTTCACTAATTTTCTACATTTATCTGCCCGTCAGTCTTTCTCAAATTTGTCAGATGAACTGTTGCTGCTTTGGGCTTCAGTCTTCAGTGGTGACAGCTTAATAATTTCACAAGTGAGAGGCTGTTGTGTCCATTAGAATATTGTGACACCATATGCCAATAAGCAGCAGGGGAAGATGGGAAGCAAGGGACATACATCTTGTGCTTCGAGTATATTCCTCCAGTGAGAAAAGGATAATAGGAGGAAATATTGGAAATAGTAGGTTGAACAGTGTCAATATATAATTTCCAAATTATTCCCTAAAGCATCAGCAGCTCTTTAAAGGGACACTGTCAACCATTTTTGCATCATACTGTTTCTAGTTGAAAAGCCACATTTTATGACTGCTTACCTTCTCTAAAACTCATTGATGATGCTAATTGTTTTATCTGCCTCCTTTCTGAGTAGAACTGAACTGCATTCTAAATGTGTAAATACACCCAACCTGGTTTTGTTTCAAATCCTTGGTCTACTATTACTGCATACTTCCTGAACATTAGGAACACCCCCAAAACAGTGCAGCCACTCTTGATGCAGTAGTATCCTCTTTTCTCCTCACTGCATCATGAGTAGCTAGACTATGCTGGGGGTGTTCCCAAGTCCAGGAAAGATGCAGCAGGAGTTGATCAAGGACAGCACACAAGCATGTTCTGGTGTGGTAACACCAGTATGGTGGACAATCTGTTTTTCACTTTTAAAAGAAAAAAGGAATCAGAATCAAACTACCAGTTCGATCAGCAGTCTCTACAGAATGTGAACAATCATAACGTGTGTTTTTTTAACTAGGGACACTTTGAGGCCTACTGTGTCCCTTTAAGTACTATGGAAAATCCATCCAGTTAACAACTGGGATATCCTGGGCTCAACAGAGCAGCACTTTATACAGCCATTCCTCTGTTGCTGCCTCATAAAAATGGGTTCCAGATCACAATACCTACATCCAGACTTTCACAACTTTTGTATTAAAACAACCAAGCTGCCACGCACACACACACACACACACACACACACACACACACAACCTTCTTGGGAAATGTGTATTTTATTTAAACCACTGGGCAGGGTCTGCAAAGTCCCCTGATACACATGAGGTGGAACATCTCTTGTAAATACAGTAGGTCACACAGCTAAAAAACAAACCAAAGAAAAACTAACAAGCAAGTATAAGAAAGCCTGGTAGAGACTCGGGTTGAAGTACAATAAAATATGGCAAGAATAATTTTTTGTATGACTTCTTTCACACAAAATTACTCCAAAATGCTTGTAATAAGAAATAAACAGGAAACAAGAAAGCTAAAAAGAACAGATAAGCAAATAAAACTGATAGTAACACTATACAATAATAAATAATAATGTAAAAGCAAGGAAAAATGCAATAAATCAACTTATAAAATAGATTAAGATTTCCATGGCAGATACTGCTCTAAACTAAATGAAACAGACCACCTGCCATGCTTATACACATTCATTCCCGAATGCAAAGCGCTGCATTTTCTAAGCCGAAACTTTACATGGGAACATTAAAATTAGGTATTTAAATCCAGAGAGAAAAAGTGAGTTAAATAACGACGGATTTAAAGTCACCACCAAGGGCCCCCACACTCAAGAGTGGGGCTGGTCCCAATGTGCACTTTGTGTGCAAAAGCATTTTGGCGTACTTACTGTTTACAGTAGCAGAGTAGGCTGTATTGGACTAACGTTTCTTAGTTGTAAGCTTACATCTGTTACTGCAAATCACAGCAGAGCAGCAGACAACAGTGGGAGATTCAATAGCCTGCAGTGCATGTTACAGTTTATAGAAGCACTGATCTTTTGTTTGCTGGTCCCGCTATCCTCCATGGGCTATGTACAGTCACAGGGGATTGTACTTTGCCCCTGGAGAAAAGCAGTCCTGGAAAACATCTGATCAGTGATTATAAAAGTTCTTTATAAAATGGGTTGACACACAGAAGCCAAAAGCAGAAACATCATTGGTTAAAAACAGACACCGTCCGTTGATTAATGCCTAGTACACCTACACTTGGTTCCCAAAGCAATGTAATCTACCCAGTAACAGCTTTACTACATGTCAAATTAGTCTGCCAGCTCAGCCCTGAAGAAATGAATGAATCAGAAAAGTTACCGGCGATGCCCAGTAAAGGTGATGTACTGTTACACAGTACTGTCTCGCAGTTCTGTAAAGCCAAATGTACCTCAGCTGTCCCACAACCCAGGTTCCCGCGCTACCTCCCCAACGATGTGCTCTCGCGCATTTTCCTCCACCCTGCTGCCACCAAGTGCTATAGCGTGCAGGTCACCATGCCACTGCAAGACTTGCAAGTCAGAGAGAGAGCAAAAGGATCATTGCAGAACGCTGTAAGACTGCATCCATACTGATGGAGAATGTACCTCGGCTGTCCCACAACCCAGGTTCCCTCACTACCTCCCCGATGATGTACCCTCACACACTTTCCTCCACCCTGCTGCTACCAAGTGCTATAGTGAGTGGGTCACAATGCTACTGCAAGACTTGTAAGTGAGAGAGAGAGAGAGAGAGAGCACGTGTCTCACTGTGCGGTGCTGTAACACTGCACCCATACTTCCGGGATTGGCTCCACTACCAAGTCCTCTGACTACAGAGAGAGAGAGAGAGAGGCTCACCCTGCAGTGCTGTAAGACACAGGCCAGGCACACAGACAGAGCACATTAAAAACAAACAACTGGTCTGCAATATTTGCACTGCCTTGCTACCAAACTGTCTGAATACATAGAGAAAGAGAGAGAGAGAGAGAGAGAGAGAGAGAGCAAAGAGCGAGCAAGTGGCTCACTGTGCTGCTATACGACTGCATCCATAGTTCCAGGATTGGCTCCATCAATGGTGGGGAGAGGGCACAGATCAGGCACACAAACTGAGCACATAATTTAATAACTTGTGAAGTAAACAAGCGTTACTTGTAAAATATGCCTTTACTAATTGGGACTACTTTCCTGCTCGCAAGAATAACATGAAATTTCATGTTTTCATGCAATAATTTTTATTATTGTAACCCATTCTGTAAGTGCAATAACACACTCCAAGGTATGGGTGTATTGACCTTAATGCACTTCCCAGGTGGTTGGAGGTCACTTGGCCTTGAGTCATGTCTCACTACATACCTAAGGTGTGCATTAATGCCCAGTACACCCATACCCTGTTGTGGGTTATAGCTTACAACATGCACTGCAGACTATTGACTGTCCCACTGCTGCCTACTGCTCTAATATCAGCTGCAGGGAATTCTGGACTTTGTAGTAAAAGATGTCGGCAAGTAACTATGCAAAATTAATCTGATACACTCTACTGTACTACAGTAAACAGTAAGTAAACCAAACTGTTTTTACCCACGAAGCACAGAATGGGACCAGCCCCACATTGGAGTGTGGCATCCTTTGTGTTGACTGTTCCCCTTTAAAATACTGAAGATCCTCCACGAAAGAAGCATGAGTTGTGCAGCCATGCCCCAGAGAGTGCTTCTGCCCTATTCTCAGGTATGAGCATATTTTTCCCCATGTAAGTTGTGCTCAGCACTTTTTGGAAAACCCAAAAGTCTATTTCTGCCTTGAGGGTTATGTAGTGCTTCTGATATGCTCCAGAAGTGGGGTTCAGTTGACTGTGGTACTAACAATAGGAGATGGGAGGGACGGAGAGAAAAATGGGAGGAAGGTGAGGAATGCTGCGGTCATGACGAGGCAAAAGATAACCCAATCCCACTGCTTGGCACCTAAATTTTGAAGGTCAATGCCTCAAATCCAACCCGGAGCTGTCTGTA
Organism: Neoceratodus forsteri; assembly: GCA_016271365.2. Classification (NCBI taxonomy): domain Eukaryota; kingdom Metazoa; phylum Chordata; order Ceratodontiformes; family Ceratodontidae; genus Neoceratodus; species Neoceratodus forsteri. The sequence continues at coordinate 7,166,059 of CM028134.1, forward strand.
GTCAAATGGCCTTGTTTGATGCAGTGAATAAAACAAGGATGGAGAGTGAGCGCCTGGATAGTACAGACACCAGTCAGAAAAAAAATGATGATGGCTGTGTTGTTTAGCAGAGTTGTTACTAGCTGTCTGGAGTCCCAAAGCAGCTGTTCTCCTATCCGGCACAGACAATTTCCCTTCCGTTATGCTGCACTTTTTTTCTTATTCTTTTTATCTTCATTTTTCCCTGGCCACCTGGACCCTGTGTCCCCTACCTTAACAATAAGGGCTGTCATGACTGCAACCCTTCCTGCGGCCAGGAGTATGAGTGAGCGGCTGCATTCATGCAGGGTGGCCTGTGCGTCTCACATCTGATATGCATTAAGCCCCCAACCATATTCAGAGTGGGATTCTGCTGCACTGCATTACTGCAAGGATATACATGATCTATGATATGAGATGGTAACCTTCTCAGTTCATCAGAAATGCAGTTGTTGCAAAGTTATCCATCCATCCCTCTCCCTCCCTCCACCTGTCAGTCCCCTTACCCAACCATTCCTCCCTCAATTCATCCACGTACTCCTTGGAGGTGGTCTATTGTTTGTCTTTTTTGTCTCATCTGCCTTTCAGGGTTCAATGATTCAGGCACTGCCAAGCCCCATCTCCTGATTGGGGCTCTGCTGCTGGTAAGCATCCACACACCCAGCACCCCAAGAGGCTTTTACACAATCACAGGTTCCAGCTCAGTCCTGGGCGTGGCAGAGGGGGACCCTACCCAGAGGCAACACCAGAAAAAGGAGCATCCTTTATGGGTCAGATAAAGGAGCACCAAGAGAGTGGAAGCCTCACCACCTGAGCCCAACAGGAAGGGGGAGCAAGCAGCTGTCATCCGATTCCAGGAACTGCCATATTTCCTCCGGTTTCTCTCCACCTTCCAGGAGAGCTGGGTGCACATCTCTCCACTTTCTTTGACTTTCTGGAATGTCTCTGATTTTGCCTCATATTTTTCCCCCTGTCCCTCCTAAAACTGATACTTTCATCACTAAAGAGTATGACTGGTAACCACAAAAATATTTAAACAGTAATACATATCAGGGTGTAGTATATCAAGAGATACTGTTGCACTTTGGGTGTATTGAGACATGAGTCAATGCTGAGTGCCTTCAGCCACCTAAGAAGTGATGATATCCACACTGTAAAATGGGTAGGGAAAATACTGCATCCTAATTGGCTAGGACCTGTACTTTAAGAGAGCACAATGCATGGGTACTAAACAGAAAGTGCTACCAATCAGGAGACAGCACACTTACAATGGCCACTTTGCACAAAGCGGCATAATGCCTACCGCAGTGCATAGGCAAGCCTCAGACTAGTGGCCATGCAGCGGGCATCCACCGGACCCACAGCTGCATTCACAGAAGTGGTGCACACCCCTTCCATGCTAGATCTCCTGGGCGTTTGCACAGCTATGTGCAAGGACAGGGGAGGGTTAATTGGCATGCCTGAACTCCACACCATTCACTATGAAGCAGAGTGCTGGGCAAGGGGGATGAAAGATATGGCAGCAGGCACCCTGCCATATCCTTTATGCACCCCCATGGAAGACACCCACCAGCCGCAGTGCGAAGAATCACACAACAAGCTCTGTCACCCAAGGCCTCCAGTCAGGAAGGGAGGGCTGGGGGCAGCAATTCAGACACTTGCTCATTCCTTTTCCTGCACTGTAACTCATGCTATCCCACAATCCCCTGCTCCATATGGAGCAGGGGATCTACTCAGGGTCCAGGTTAGGCATCTGATTGGATGCCTGCCTGTAAGCTATTATCTGTCCCCCCCCCCCGTGCACCAGTGCACTGCAGGGTGGGGCTATGGACAGACAACCTGAGGTAGCCAGCAGTTGTGAATGCCAGCCACTGTGTGCCTGTCTGCAGTGCGGTACTGCGCAGACTGAGTACATACATATCACATGTAGCTGGACCTAAATGGTGCATAGGCACTAGTATCAATGTTCTTTTTGAAAATTCCTGATTGCCATTACAAACATGGCTGCCACCTTTACTCACTAAAATAATCCCCATGGCCCCAAAAATTAAACTCCCTCAAAATAAAAAGAAAAAGCTGATTAAATGTTCTTTTACTTTGTGTTACACTCCTTACATACATACACAAATTAAAAATGAAGTACTACTCACACTTTTATTTTTTGGATCTTCTTTTCTGATCCTGGACCACACCCCTCCCCTCATCTTTACCTTTCCTAGTAAAAGGTAGCATTTTTTGGTTTTTTTTATTTTCCTAGTTTACCCATTTTATAAGCGCAACTGAGGTGAGCACTGTGCTGGCACAATGCACTTCCAGGGGCTGAAGGCACTCCACCTGTGACATGTGCCTCACTATGCCCCTGGGTGTGCACTGTGTCTTGTTGCTTACATATGCTACACACTGGAGTGTTATACTGGAATAATAAAATGGCCCCAAAGTGTAGGAAATACATGGTCCTGGCAATCAGTTTTGAATTATTATGATATACTGAGATATCGTTATGGGTCAAAAACTGCTTCTGCCCATCAACTTTCAGGATTTCTCCTATCCATTTTACAATAAACAGTTACATAATTTTCCAGCTGGCTCTGTGGCCCTGACTGATGGGAGATTGCTCTGGCATGCTGGTAATCTGGGTTCTACCTGAGCCCGGGATGTCAAGAGTGCCGGCCAGCAGGGAGGGATTCACAGTGTCCAGTGGACACTTCCATCCGGCAGGGCAGGTGGCTGCACTCCACTGTGGTAGCAGCTCCAGGTAACGGCTTATGGAGGTACTCTTGGCAGCATGGTCTGCCAAGTGTCCCTGCTCCCAGGTTCCTGCCGCGGCAGCACACACATCAGTGGTGTGCAGGGCCCTGAAAACAAAAAGAAAATTGGTTGTGTTGGGCACACTTTGTAACACTCTCCCTGGCAGTCTCTCCCATGCCACCAGGCCCTCCCCCAAAGTGGGCTGCCCTTCCATCTCTGTCTGTCGCAAGCAGAACAAGGCTCTTCCTTCTTGGTAGCAGCAGGACAGCCCCCCCCTGCTGATGGGAATAAATCACATCCGCCTGATGACAGAGGTACTGGAGTCCTTTAGGAAGGGTCCAGCAGTGCAGAGTGAGTCCGGTGGGCAGTGCGGGTGTGCCCTATGGAGAGTCTGAGAGAGTGGGTGTACAGGGGCAGCAAGGTAAAAAAAAAAAAAAAAGGGATTTTCCGGCATCCATGAAACTATCCACACACAAATCTACTTATATTTCAGTAATTTTCTGTTTTTATGTCCCTCTATTCCTTATTACAGAGGACATTAACATGAAAACCGGATCTGTGTGTCTCAGACCTCATCTCATTCTGGAGCGTTTCCCTCTGCTGATGTCATAATGCTCTCTGTAGCGCTCCACATTGTCACAGGGAATGGTTGACAAACACATAAAATGCATCCTTGCTAGGCAGTGTTGGAATGACACTTTATGAGCTCTGGGAACTAGGGGGCCACGAGGATACCATCTTTAAACTGAACCCCACCTTTCCTTATAAGTCAATGGCAGTGATGCGTGAGCTACCGGGGCTCACTTCGGCGCTAGAGGGGCGGAGCCCTGGCAAGCCCCCCTGTAATTCCAACACTGCTGCTAGGGTCTCATGACACAGCTGAAAGCTGTGACATCTGCATGCAATGTTGGTAGCATAAGGATTCTGTAGCTTAGCTGTCATCAGTCTTTTGTGCCAGTCTGTAGGGACAGAAGCCCTTTCCAAATAGCTCCTCAGGTTGATTAATCTTCACAATTGTTACTGTTTTTCTCCCAAAAATGATTCTACCAGGAAAATACTGTTTGTTTCCACAATCAGTATTCTCTACATTCACTCATGCCCATTTTAAATTTAAATTCACAAGTCTTTTTTTTCTCACAAACAGCTTAGTTGGCGAAGGTCTATATGAGTAGCTGCCCAGTCTGCCCTGTCTGAATTTAATGGTGCAAGATACGTATATGGCCCCCATATGCAAACTATTAGCGGATTCTTTTATTTATTTATTATCTAGGAAAGTACTTGTGAGCCAAAGGCTCTTTTACAGAGGGTTCCATGTCATAGCAATCACATATGCACAAATTTAAAATACAGAGGTTATTCTAACAGGCATAGCACTGCATTAGGCCATTAGTGCGGCCGCTGCTATATACAAAAGTACACTTAGCGTGCCTGTAAGTGGTTAGTGCTGTCACACTAAATACACCACTGTGTCTATGCAAATGAAGTAAACCTCACGCATTCAGAGTGCAATGAGATGTTGAAATGGCTTTGGAAGCACTAAAAGGTTGCCACGGTAGTTTTATTTAACACTTTCAAAACCCTACTGCTATCACCACGCACAGTGGTGGTGTGCACCCCCCTTCCCCACACCAATGGTGTCTGTGAAACAAAAGGAACCCCCCCCCCTTGCCTTAGATATACTGTTAAACACCGGTTAGTCTGCAGGTATCTTCCCTCAATCCCAATCCCCAGTGAATTAAAGGTAAACCCTGGAAGCTCAGCGGTACCCCCTACCCCCATCTCCACTGCAAGAAAGGTAAACCAAGGTTTTGAATATAGCAGCGTCCACACTAACAGCCTATTTTCCACGCTGTACTTCAGTGTGTGTGTGGGGGGGGGGGAGGTTCTGGGAAATAGTTGATACAGAAGATGTATGAAATAAGAAGAACTGCATCTTAAAATTCTATTTAAAAAAAGATTTCCTCGATACTTAAAAAATACACTTTAACCCACCTGATCCCCATAGAACAACTAAATAACCCCCCCACCTATTCAGCACCCATCACCCCCCATCTGGCGCATCTAAATAGCCAGTTTTATGTGGGTGAGAGAAAGATGGTGACTGTCAGAGAGACACCTCTGCCATCCACCATCTGAATGACGTACTGTAGGAACAGCTTGTAATTTATAGACACATGGTTAATTTCTTCTAGTGCCTTTAATCTTTCAGTTGGTGAGCTATTAATTGGTGCATTTCGTTACATTCGATTTCTCCTGACTTTACTGACAGTTTGTGTGGAGTGATGATTGTTAAGCTACAGACTCCTTATGTCAGCAACAGTAAGTGCTGATGTCACGTAGCTCCTTGCTACCGGACACCACAGAGCCAATGGTAGGGGACCCTTTTGCCATGCAGTCTCTAAGAGTGCATATGTTCAGTGCTCAGAGAGGCTGCCACATGATAAGTCCACTTTAATCCACCACTAACATGGTTATCAAACCTGATATCAATTTTCCCTCACAGGATGTAGATTTAACAAAACAGCAGCAGGAACACCGAGGACTAAACATGTTTGATAAGAACTTTTTCATAGCAAATCCACCATAGTTTGCAAGGTGCCGCTATCCTAAGACAATTTCTGTGTTTGGAAGTAGCATTTTAAAAGGAAAGTCCCCCACACTGTGTACTTCTGAGTGTTTAGGTTATTTATTCTGGCTCCATCGGATGGCTCCTTTTTGTATGTTGATGCCTGACATGAGTGTCTTATCTTTTTTCATTCAAGTAATGTGGTGAAAAATTATAAAAATAAAGTTTAAAAAAAAAGGCAGCAGGAACTGTAACCGAAGTTAACCAGCAGCCACATTCTCAGCAGCAGCAGCAACTCATAGCACCTGTCCTCAGTCATGCGGCTGATAAAGGAGAAAAGCAAGTCAGACTTTCGGTAAAGGTTAAATATGAGTTATTTTCTTTGGGGACAAAATAGAAAACCAGTAGCCCTTTTTTCACAGAATAATGGCAGGTCAGCTTCACTCTGCAGCCGAAATGTTCCTTTACTGACAAAATGCTACTGCTACAAATGGCACCATGTGGTCCACCCCAGTGGTCCATAGCAGTACGTCGTGCTGTCACCTGGGAGATCCCAGTTTGTACGCGATCCCTGAAAACTCAAGCTGGAGCTGGCCGATGGCTGGGCACACTGCCGAGGTGAAGCACCTGACTCTCAAGGAGGGCCCAGCACAATCCCTGCCAGCCAAACCACACAAAGCAGCACTGGTGGCAGTCACGAATGCAGCCCCTCACCCACCTCAGCAGAGAAAGGGTGAAGCTATGGTGGCTGCAATTGACAGAGCGATGATGGAGGAAGAAAACAAAAAACAAATACCAGTCAGTACAATTGTAGCTTCTAAGTGACCTACTTTCTATATTAATCTCCTCTCATGTTCCTTGTTACTAAAAAAACTTGCATGGCAGACAGACCTGTGTCCCTTATAGAGCACATTACTACTAAAATAAAATGCTTAACAGAATGACAGCTAAAACAAAAATGTCTAGTTGGCCTATTGACACAGTGATAGCATTATTGCTCATGAGCTAGGTTCTGGAACAAGTCACAAGAGACACTTTTTTTTTTTTTTTACAATTTTTGTGTATTTTTTTCCCCTCCTTTTCTCCCTGGGATCCCAGGACCCGGCAAGACACACGTGTGCATACGCATGGAGGCACACATGCAAGCTGGGTACCCACTCGGACTTCTGCCCCACCTCTGGGAATTGCCTGCCATCTCCTCCCCCTATAATTCCCATCGGACTGCCACCCGATGGGAGTGGAACTAGAGGGGCGAGCAACCTCCCAGGGAGACAAGAGCTGCCTTTCGGCTGCTCGATCCTGCTCCCTCCCCCCCCCGTGCCAGCTCCCTGATGACCCGAGGTCGTTGCCAAACCCGGGTCGCCGACATGACACGAGGTAAGTTGTCCAGTGCCTCAGCTCTCAGCGCCACCAGGCCGACTAAGAGACATTTTTTTAAATGAAAGTAGCCTCCAGCAGATATGGACAGGGTTGTCTCCCAGGCAGGACTTTAACCTCTACAGCTAAAAACCTGAGTTTCACTACTGTCCCAGCTTGGTGGTGTAGTGGAAAGGCCTACAGTCTGATAAACAAGAGGTTGAGAGTTCAAATCCACACAAGAGCCCCTCAGTCCTCTTTCGTCAATATTTCACTTGAGTAGTGATCCATGGTTGCTTGGTGTTAGAATAGTAAATATAGAAGAAAAGGGACTTGGGTGCCTACAACAAGGTACACTCGCTCCCTACGCCACTTGAGCTCCAGTGCGGATCCTTCCCCCATTGGCTGCTAGTCAACCCATGAGTCCCAGAGATGCCATTGGTTGCTGCCCTGAGCCAGACTCTGTACTCTTGCTCAGTCCCTGAGGCTTTCAAAAAGTCAAGCGTGGGTCCGATTTTCTACTGCCACTACTGCCATAATTATTGTATATCTATATTTTGCCCCTCCCTCCCTCCCAGGCCCCGGCCTCTATTAAATGTGCCTTTGCTCCTCCCTGTATAAACTACTCCCTCACTATTGGCTGCCATATGATCTAAATTCACACCTTTATTGAACACCATTCCTCCTCTATTGGTCACTGTAAGAACACTGTCAAGCCTTACCAGGGATCTTACTTCAGAACCAGCACCTGATTCGCTCGTTTCATCTCACTATCTGAATGCCTGGGGCTGCATCTGTTCTCTGCAACCCCACTGCTGTACTTTCCTGTCCTCAGACTTCTTCCTGCTCCCTCACCCCTCTACTATTTGTGCTCTCCCCCGTTTCTGCATCGGCATATCTGTGCACTTTTGTGGCTTCCTTACCTTGCATATCTTTGCCTCCCTTCCATTGTGTGTCTTGTGTCATAGACTGGGGTCCCCAATGAGTCCCATATTCCCATGGTTGGGATGCATTACATGTTTGGCGCATACCCCCCCCCATGCGCCCACTACTGCTCCTATTTCCTCTAACCCTTCATCCAGCCTGCGGTCACTTAACAGATGTTCGTTACCCCTTCCTACATCCTCTTACATGAGTCACCAGCCATTTCAGCTACCTACGCACCAAGTTCACCGATCATCTCATACTGCACTATTTGCAGAAGGCACTCCCGTTCTGTCCTTTTCCCACCCCTTATTCGTGTCACATCTACTATGATTTTTATATATGCATCCTTGTGCCCCTGCAACAGATACTTCCTGCCACCTATCTCCACTGACCCCAGCTCTCACAAAAGGGCAAGATCATGCTTGCTTAGGCTATTAAATGCACTCATAAAACTTCTGCTCTTGTTACTAATTTGTGCAGGTAACACTGAACTTAATCCCACCCCCCCCCGATCCCTGCTCCTCCTGCTCTGCCTCGCATTAAGGGGCTAAGCTTGATCCACATCAATGCCTGTAGTTTGTTAAAGAAACTCAACATTATTCAGTCTTGGCTCAATCTCGCCTTCCCCGACATTGTTGTGGTGACAGAATTTTGGTTGAGGCCATCTACTTCAGACTATGAAATAAAGATCCCCTCTTATAACATCTATAGGACTGACAGATTAGCTGGGTGGGGGTGGGGGGTAGCCATTTATGTCCGGGACAAACTCAATGCCATCATTGCCGATTCGACCTTTGTACCACTGGAATTTGAATGCACTACCCTAAAACTGTAGCTTACTTCGTAGACCTCTATTTACATCATAGGTTGTTACAGGCTTCCCTCTGCAGGGAACAATGTGTTACATCACTTATCCTATGAAGTTGTTATTGCGGGAGACCTTAATATGGACTGACTATCTACTTCTTCCCAACCCCTAAGAAACCTATGTGACAACTTTGGCTTGTCTCAGCTTATAATGGAGACCACCAGTCCCAACAAAAAAAACCCTAAGAACATTACCCTGCTTGATGTTTTATTGGTCAACAAACCCAATCTATACTCCTACTCTGGTGTTTTTTTCAACAACATTAGTGATCATTGTGTTATAGTCTGTGTGAAGATCTCACCTAAGCTTGCCTCCTCCTCTAGCTACACCATGAAGAGATCAAAATGGTACTTTGACCCTAATGCCTTCCTATTTGACCTACAACACACCAATTGGCAGGACTTCTACTTGGCCTCCTCGGTTGACGAAGCCTACGAAGTCTTCCAAAATATTGTCCTCAGCCCCATCAATAAACATGCGCCTCTCACCAAAATCCGCACTAAGAAGAAAACATGCCTGTGGTTTACTGCCAGCTTGAAATCAGAGCTGCTTCATAGGGACTCACTCTGGAAAGGGCAAGGAACTTCAAACAGCCTGCTGACTGGGCAGCCTTCAGAGCTGCTAGAAACGGGTGCACAAGACTGACTAGGGAAGCAAAATCTAGCTTCTACCGCACTGAACTTGAATCTTCCGCTAACAGCACAACAAAGTTCTGGAAAACTTTAAAGGATATTCAAGGTCACAGCTCTTCTAGTCTTTTCCCACCTAAGATCTCGACTGGAAACTCCGCCACCACTGACAAGCAAGACATCTTTGAACTTTTTAACAACCACTTTGCTACAGAGGGTCTAGCCTTTGACGCTTTCCCTGCCAACAACCTCCACGCACAATTACGTACCTCAAATCCTAGCTGCCCAGTCCCTGCCTCACCTGCCCTAGGCACAGCGTTCTCCTTTGCCCCTGCCATAGTGAAGGAAGTAGAGGCCCTCCTGCTCCAATTGGATAGCAGGAAACGCACAGGTGCAGATCTGATCGAGCCATACTACCTCAAACTTGGCTTCTGCATCTTGTCGCCCCCCCAATTACCCATCTTTTCAATATGTACCTTGCCCAGGGCTCACTCCCTGCGATATGGAAAACTGCTCATGTCATACCACTCTTTAAATCAGGTAGTACTAGTAACCTAAACAATTACTGCCCAATCTCTCTACTCCCCACCCTCTCTAAGCTTCTTGAAAAGGTAGTTAATTCCCAGCTTAGACAGCACATTGGGGATGCTAACCTATTAAACCCAGCACACTCTGACTTCTGGCCTCGCCACAGTACCATCACAGCGCTTGCTAAGGTCACAAACAATTGGTTGAATGCCCTGGATGCTAGAAATTAAGTTTGCGCACTGTTTCTGACCTTAGCAAAGCCTTCGATACGGTGGACCACACCTTGCTGTTGGCTGCTTTAAGGAATATTGGTGTTTACAGTCTGGACTTTGAGTGGTTTTCCAACTACCTCACTGATTTTTACCAACAGGTCAAGGTTGGGGGGCAACCTCTCCCCTTTGAACACTCTACAAAGAGGGGTGCCCCAAGGGTCTATCCTTGGCCCACTCTTGTTTGCCATCTACATAAATGACCTAAATGCCGGAGTCAGATCAGCAAATATCCACCTTTCCGCTGATGACACTGTGTAGTATGTAGCCAGGCTTACCTTGGAACAAGTGTGTAACAACCTTCTAACAGAATTGAACCACCTTCAGACTAATCCTCTGTACTCTAAGCTCCTGTTTAATGCTAAGAAAATGAAGGCCATGATCTTCACGCCATCTGTCAGCTCCTCCAACCCCTGCACCATGGGGACAGTCCCACAAATCTTCACCTTGCTGGGCGAACCGTTGGACTGCATGGAATACTTTAAATACCTGGGGGTGTGGCTAGACTATACACTCTCATTCAAAGTCCACATTGAAGAAATCTTGAAAAAGCTTAAGCAGAGGCTTGGGATTTTCTTTATAATCTGGCACCTGCTAACACTTGAGGGGGGAAAAAAAGGCTGGTACAAACAACATTCTTGCCCATCCTTGACTATGCAGACTTCTTGTACGGGCACAGCTCAAGCGTGGCCCTCTCTAAACTTGACACTCTGTACCACCGGGAACTTAGGTTCATTACTGTTGCCCCCTATTCAACACACCACTGTACTCTCTACAAGAGCACAGGATGGTGCTTACTTAACCTCAGGTATCACAAGAATGCTGTGCTCTGTACTTATAGGGCCATTACTAATAAGCTGACTCTATATATCAAGGATTGTCTACCGCCCGAACTCCAGGGCCTATCTGCTAAGAAGTCTTTCTTGAATTTCCCTTTCCATCCCCAAAGTTAGGACATGCTTTGGTAGAGTGGTGATAAGCCATGCCTTCCCTGTCCTCTGGAATAATACACAAAAAACACTACAGCTAATTTCACCAGTGCCATTGTCCTCTTTTAAAAACCTCCTTTTGCGATCTTTTCAGGAGACTTGCAACTGCTTCTGCAAATGACACCCCTTAAAGTCTGGCTCTTTTTTCCCCCCTGTCTGTCTCTCATTTTCGCCTATAAGCATCTGAACTGTCTCTCCTCACTTACTTTATACTTAACCCTGCCTGTCTGGTGTTTATCTGTGCCTCTATTTGTTGCTGCTCTCACCTTCCCCTTCCCTCCCCATGCAGCACTATGTCCTTTTATTAACCCTTGTTTACCTTCTCTATACACTGTGCACACCCTGTGCTTATACTGGGCCATTATACAAGGGTCATGCTTTACATTAGGCTAGCTATCTTGGCCAGCCAGATAATGGCCTATTTCTGCTGTACGTGTATCTGCCTTGTATATAAATGTATATAGTTGTATTCTGTCTGCCTTTGCACCTTGCCTGTCATTATAGTGTCATACTATTTGCTTTACATGAAACTGCCATGCCATGTCAACTGTAAATACTTGTATACTGCCTGCCAATGTACTTATGTCTGTACCTAGCTGTTATGTGTATTTCATCCAGGTCCATCTTGTAAATGAGTCATGCTCAATGGTGTTCCGCCTGGTTAAATAAACATATTGACTGATTGAGTGATTGACAAGGAACAAGTGCAACAGTAAAGGGTTGCCTTGTAGGTAGATCTGACTGCTTTGGAGGCAACTTTAATTTAAAGAAAGTGTCTCTTGCGGAACAAGTCTGGGACGTTGGAGGGCCGTCTTGGGGAGAAAGACTGAGCACTGTACTAGGAGGGTCACTGTCTCTGTTACTACTTGGGAGACCACAGGTGGAAGTGCAGCAGAAGGCAGAGTTGGCTAGAGGTCAACAGCTGGGCTCGTGGTTGGCATGCCATTGTGTGTTCCCCTGCTTGAGCTCCATGCAAGCCTTTGTCTGTGGGGCAGGCACAACAACAAGGAAAGTGGGTGCCAGCGTGGTGGGTGCCAGACCCCAGTATATCTGGGTCCCCTGCACCACTGGACAGTGTAGCCCCAGCAAAGCTTGATGTTTCTGGGTATATCCCCTGCCTACTGCTGTCCTCACCTGGGGAAGTATAGCCGAGGCTCATCTAAGGGCATGGCCACTGGCTGGAGTTTTGTGTTGTGGCACAGGAATATGCCACTGGCGCTCCAGAGGGTGGCCCTTGCTGGAGTGGAAGGGGAAACAATTATGTCCAGCTTGAATGTTTTGTAGTTGTTTTTTCTTGCTTCTGTTAATGGGCAAGTAGTTATTTCAGATAACAAAGCACTTAATACACTGTGTGCTGGGTTTCTGAAAGGGTCACATGCAGACCCTAACTTAAGCTTCACTTGTGTCTGCATCCACACAACTGCATCCTAGTAGCCTGACTGCTACTTCCAAAGGATCCATCTGTTTGTGATAAAAAGTCATGATTCACAGTATAAACTGATGTGATTTGTGTCATTTTCCTGCCACAATAACTGTTTTTTTGTTACACAAAATATGGATGCAGTTCAACCATCCATTAGACTGTCTAACAGTTTTGGTGGATTTCTCTTTTGAAAATAGCAGCAGACTGGCTATTGGTACAGATCCTTTTAAAATTCTGTCCTGTGTCTTTCCAAAAAAAACTTTGGGAGGGATGAAGGGCAACTGTAAAATGGACCTTGTCCCTTTCCAAGTTTTTACTGGCATCCAATAGCATTCACACCCTCTCCTGTCCCTTTTCAAGTTGTCCCTGATGTCTAGTGGCCCCCTTCCCTTTCACATCCATTTCCAAGTTATCCCTGGTGGCTAATGGCCCACTCTCCCTCATTCCATCCCTTTCCAAGTTGTCACTGGCATCCAGTGGCACCTCTTCCCTATCTACATCCCAGTTCAGGTTGTCCTTGGCAGCCTGTGGGGACCCCTCCCTCTCCCCATCACTTTCTGAGCAGCTCAGCAAACCAGTGAATAGAGCGTCCCAGGAATTAGAGTAGGTGCATGCCACAGTACAAAACTCACAGAAGAACACAGGCCAGCAGCACTCGAGGGAAATTAGACAAGCAAGTAGACACATGCTGAAAATGAACCAAATCAGGGGTTAACAGCTGCAGGCTCCTTGCTTTTTGAAACGTTATTTTGTCTCTGGTTTGGTTTACTTTCAGCATTTGTCTGCTTGCTTGTCTAATTTCCCTAAAGTGCTGCCGGCCTATGTTCTTCTTTCCAAGCAGTCCCCAGTGTCCAAGTTGGCATCTCTTCATCTCTCCCATCATTTTCCAAGTTGTCCCAGATGTCTAATGGCACCCCACCCCTCTCTTTCTAAGTAGTCACTGGTGTCCAGCGGCACCCACTCACTCTACCCTTCCCTTGCCAAGTTGTCCCTGATGTCTAATGGCACCCCCTTCCTCTCCTCATCCCTTTCTAAGAAGTCCTTGGCATCCAGCGGCACCCCTTTCCTTTCCCTGTCCAAGTTGGTACCCCATCCTTATCCTTTTCCAAGCTGTCGCTGACATTCAGTGGCACCCCTTTCCTCTCGCATCCCTTTCTAAGTTGTCCCTGGTGACTAGTGACATCCTTTCCTTCTACTCGTCCCTTTCTAAACTGTCACTGGCATCTTGATGCACCCACTCCCCCTTCCATCCCATTGCAAGTTGTCTTTGGCATCTCTCTGTTTCCAAGTAGTCCCTGGCATACAGTGGCACTCCCTTCCTCACCCCGTCTCCTTCCATACTCTCACTGGCATACAGTGGCACTTTCCCATTCCCCTTCCAAGTAATCCCTGGCATTCAGTGACTCTTCCCTTTTCCCATTCCAAGCAATTCCTGGCATTCAGCTGCACCCCTCACATTTCCCTTTCCAAGCAGTAACTGGCATTCAGTGGCACCCCTTTCTCCTTTTCTAAGCAGTCCCTGGCATTCAGTGGCACCCCTTCTCCCTTTCCAAGCAGTCCCTGGCATTCAGTGGCACCCCTTTCTCCCTTTCCAAGCAGTCCCTGGCATTCAGTGTCACTCCTTTTCCCCCTTCCAAGTAGTCCCTGGCATCCACTGGCACCCCCTCTTCCCTGTTCCTTGTCAAGTTGACCATGATGCACAATAGCACCCTCTTCCTCTCTCCATCCCTTTCCAAACCATCCTTGTTGTCTAGTAGGCCCTCTCCCTCTCCCTGGCCCTTTCCAACTGGTCACTGTTATCCAGTGGTACCCCTTCCCTATATATGCCCCATTCGAAGTTGTCCTTGGCATTCCATGGGACCCACTTCCCATCCCTGTCCAAATTGTCAGTGGCATCCAACCCCTCTCTCTGTCCCTTTCCCAGCTGTCCCTGGTGCCCAGAGGCACCCCTCCTTATCCCAATGCAAGCTTTCATTGGCATCCCATGGCATCCACTACCTCTCTCTGTCCTTTTCCAAATTGTCACTGGCATACACTCCCTCCTCTTTGTCCCTGTCCAAGTTATCCCTGGTGTCTTGTGCCACCCCCCCCAAGTTGTCACTGGCATCATCTCTCTCTCTAAGTTATCCCTGACACCTAGTTGCCTTTCCTCCCACCCTCCTGTCCCTTTCCAAGCTGTCCCTGCTGCCAAATGGCACCCTCAACAGTTACAGAACAAACAAGGGAATGAGGTGTGAACGAGCTTGATACATCCAGCAGACCAGACCTAAGTTTGATTCTCACAACCTCCACTTGCATACTGTGTGACTCTGAACAAGTCACTTAACCGCCCAGTGCTCCCAGGTCACCCCTGAAAAGAGGCACTTGTGCCTAGTGGGCCTTACCCGGTTACCAAAGACTAAAATAAATTAAACTATAAGACTAAAGTAACATAATGACCCAAAGAACACAGTTCATTATATAATGCTGTTCACATCTTGTATAGACACTGCTAGCCTTTGCCCAATCTCCCTCTCATCATGTGACACACACTTAAATTGCCCCAAAGCATGTGAACTTGCAATTGTTTTATAAGTAACATACAATATCACCTCTTCAGCTGCCATTTCTTATCAGTGCCATGGGATTTAAAAGACAGAATCTGACACCAGAAGGGGAATGATGGCCCATGTAGTCTGTCCATCGTTGTTCCTACCCATATACCATTGTAACAGCAATACTGTTGCAATGAATCCCCCACAGCGACTCAACCTGTTTGACACCCACAGTGTTGAACAGGCTGTGGGAGCAATGAATGGATATATCGACTCCCAGGTTCGGCCGCTCTCCCCCGACATCTGCCCCCCCCCGGAGTTAGGAATCTAAAAGTCTGAGAGTGCAGATGAAGTCCCCACTGGCGGTACTTGACTCTGGCCACTGTTGGGTCTGTCAGCAGTTTGCCTCAGCGATGGGATCGCCATTGGCAAAGTGCTGTTGCTATTAAGTCCTTTGATAAACTTCTTGTTGAAGTGACTTGGTGGTACCATTACTACCTTACTCCCTGGCCTAGTGCTGCAGTGGGTTATTCACCCCCCTCCCTTCTACTTCCTCCCTCTTCCTGGTTTCCCCAAGTGGGATTATGAGTCCCCTGGCCTTGTTCCACCCATGTTTGAGGCCATTAATTGTCCTTGCCCCCACAGCCTCCACCTGTAATCTGTTCCAGGGCTCCACCACCCTTTCCATGAAGAAAGACTTCCTCACATCAGTTTTCAATTTACCTCTCACTAACCTCCAACTGTGCCCCCATGTAACTGCATCCATATTTCTAACAAACAGGTCCTGGCAATTTACCCTGTTTACACCCCTTCTGAAGTTATACATCTCTATCATGTCCCCTCTCCTGTCTGGCCACCAGTGAGTACATGTTCAGGTCCTTCGGACAGTCCTTGTATGATCTGCCCTGCTGATCCCGATTTCTCATTCCCCCTCCCACCCCACACACATTTCATCACATCTGATGATAAACCTACACTTATTCATAAACTTGAAGAAATGATGGGAGTATGAAGTTCATGTGATGTACAGGAGTCCCATTTTGGCACTGTATAGCTCGTTAAAATGTTATCAAACTTTATCACAACTTGCTATAACAGCACTGATACAGTAAGCGGCATCAACATTTTGCTGAGTTATAGAGCACCAAAATAAAAATCCTGTATGCCACAGAAGCATTTTATTATCCTTACAGTGTATGATGGAACGTTGTTATCGATAAAAATTCCTACCTTTCAAAACATTGTTATGCTGTAGTAGCTACGCCATCGTAGCTGCTATACTGCACTAGCTACGTAGTCACTGCAGCATAACAATATGGAACGTGCTAGCGCATGCACCTTACACTTCCAGGAAACGGCAGCAGCGAAAAGGTGGTCAAAGAAAAGTGGCACTGAGAGAAAAAAAAAGTAGAACCAATTACTTTTACTGCTTGTTGGGGCATCCTACACTGTAAAAAACAATGGATAGTTACCTTTCGGTAACAAGCCGTGTTAGTTTGTCTCGAGGTTACCGATGGCGACCTCACCTCTCGAGCTGCACTCTCGAGGTTAATGAGGTCGCCATGGTAACCTCTCGACGAACTAACCAGCTCGTTACCGATAGGTAACTATCCATTATTCTCTATATATTGCCAGGTTTATAAGTGAATGTAGGTTAGTCATTAAATGTGAGAAGGCTGGGTGGTGAGAGTGTACAAGGAAGGAGCAAAAGAATAAACTGACAATATTTCAGGGCCAAGGTAAAGATGGGCGGCTATGTTGGCAGTCTTGGTCAGCGCCAAGATAAAGGGTCATGACAGGCAGTCATGTCAGGATTCCCATTTGGGGCCATGGTAAAAACCCACAACTGGCAGCCATAGCAGCAGACCTGGTCAGGGACAAGGTAACGGACTATGAATGGTGGCTACTTCGGCAGGTATGACTGAGACCAAGGTAAAGAGCCTCAACCAGTGGCTATGTCAGCAGTCTCAGTCAGGACCACAGTGAACAGCTGTGAGCGGGGTCTATGTTAGGAGGCCCTGTCAGGCCTAAAGTAAGGACCCAAGAGGGGTGAGGTCATCCACCACCACATTGTATCCTTTGCTGTCTTGGGTGGCATGGGGGGGATTAGATGCCACAGGGGGAAGGGGGTAAATGGTTGAACTGGTCAGGGCTGGGGGAGAAAGGTGGGACAGAGAATTTGCCTAGAGGGTGGGGGGTAAGGGTACTGATATTATTATGTGTATTACCATTACCACACTTCTTCGCTGGTACTTGGGTGGGAAGAGGGCTGGATTGGGTACTACGAGGGTGGAAGAAAGGGTGGCTACATGTTAAATGATCAGGCTGGGGGCTGGATGTGTGTAAGGGTGCTAGAAGGATGGGGACAGTTTTTTGTTTTGAAACGTTGGGCAAGAGCCCAACATACTGGCCACCTCTCTCTTCACTGGTGTCTGGGGTGGGTTGCCAATACTGGACTTTTCTTCAACCCGTCAACCTCTGGCAGTGTGCAGGATATGCTGACAAAGGTGGGGTTTAGTGAAAGTCATTTACATTCGAACTGCACTCTATGAGTTCACCAATGAGTGTTCACCAAATCATGTACTTGGGAGGCGTGCAGGAAATTATAAGGTACACAACTCAGTGGTTTTGATCTATTAAGTCAGACAGCAGTCCAAGCCTGCTTTTTCTATTGAAAAGCTCACTGCCTACTCCTCTGCGTGATCACTCTAGGAAATGGTATAGTTAGTCACACACACAAAAGGAACAGATAAATATAAATTCAGAATGCTAAAATGCTCTTCTTCCTCTGTAAAATTAATTTGTTCCACGGCTGGCCCAATCGGTGCATTGGTAGCGCTACCGCTTTC
Organism: Neoceratodus forsteri; assembly: GCA_016271365.2. Taxonomy (NCBI): domain Eukaryota; kingdom Metazoa; phylum Chordata; order Ceratodontiformes; family Ceratodontidae; genus Neoceratodus; species Neoceratodus forsteri. The sequence goes on from CM028134.1 coordinate 7,183,763, forward strand.
TATGCTGATGACCTGAGTACAGGATCAGGCTTTAGTTATCAGTGCCAGCAGGGGAGGGAGGAGGACTGAGCATCACCGAGGATGCTGTTCTTCTTCAGGGAGGGATGGAGGGATGTTACCCCTGCTGCTGTAGTGCCATCAGGTGACCACAGATGGCAGTGCAACAGGGACGAATGGGGTGGGAGGACATCAGTTGTGCTCTGCAAGGCACACATTTGGGGTTCTTTGCATGCAGACATCCTGAAGGAGTGGGAAGGAACAGAAAACTGGATAAGACCTGGTGAAAGTGGAATGATCCTGAGGGTGCCCAAGCTCTGCCCCCCCCCCCGCATTAGCCACCCTTCCTACTGGAGGTTCTTCTGCCTTTGTCTCCTCCAAAGGTAGGAGGTGTGTGTCCAGTTTCGCTGGGCCCCACCACAAGGGGCAAGCTCATGAGGCTGAAAGGCAGAGGGGTAAGTAATAGGGACATGGGCGACAGGGTTGGGACCAACCCAGGGAAAGGGGCTGTACTAGTGAGGCGCACAAAATGCAAGTTTACTGGGGAAGGGGGAAAAGCTGTAGTAAAAGTATACTGTGAGTTGCACACTTGGGCAGTCTTGACAGATCTCCAGGCCTTTTTCTGCCAGCAATTTCATATGTAGATATATTTGTAAGTTAACAAACAAACAAGAATGCATTTGCTCCTTCTGTAGCCTACACCCAATGCCACAGTCCTCCCTTTTTTTTTTTTTTTGCATATTATTTTTATTCTTCCTTTGCCGCACCCAGCCGCCCTCTCCTTTGGGTGGCTAGCCTTTGCCATCCTGCTGCCCCCCCACCCACTGCCCGGTTGATCTGGATGTATCCCTTTCCGGGGCCATTGGGAGGGGAGACCAGAGTGCTCGTCGGCGCTCCCTTGCTTCTGTGCTGGGTGAGGGTATGCAGCTTCGGAGGCTTCCTGACTTTGCGGCCTGGGGAGGAGGGGCCACTGTCAGTGCCATTTTCACGTTTTCCCTTCTCCATCTTACAGCACCACTCTTGTAGTGCTCCCGATCTCCACTGGGGGCCACTACAGAGTGAGGCAACCCCTACAACCCACCCCAGTAGATGAGAGTTGCACTTTCTTTTTGTCCCTCCTTACTGCCCCCTCAGTCCACTCCTTTGGACCATTCAATCCCCGTAATCCCTCCCATGGCATCTGCCCCTAGAGTGCCAGGCTTACTCCATTATCTCCCTACCTTGCTCCTCTTTCCTCCGGAGAGCCTGCACAGAGGGGTCTGCCCATGGGATGGTGATCGGGGCAGGGATTGGTCATCATCCTGGCCCGAGAAGGTGTTTTTCTGCTTTTCTTCCCTTGGTCCTTCCTCCCCTGAGGGCGTTGGCACAGAGGACTGACATCAAGACAGACAGCGTGCAACAAATGCCCACATCATCCTCCCCAATCCGACTCCAAAGAGCCGCCTGGTGCCCCGGTACTCTTGCTTCCACCGGCGCCGGTGTGCTGGGTGATCAAAGCACCGTAGGAACCCGCCCCAGGAGGAGACAACCATCCATTGGGACGCTCAATCCTCCTCCTCCCCTCCTCTGACCCCCGATGACCCTGAGTCTGTTCCCAAACCTGAGTTGCCGGCGTAGTGCGAGGTGTAGCATCCAGTGCCTCAACGCTCAGCGCCACCGGGCCTGCGTCCTTCCTTTTTGACATGATAATCATTGCAATAACAATGAACTTGTGATGTCACTACCAGAGGATTATGTCATTATGTGCAAACAAGCAGCAAAAGATGGGTCCTACCTAAGGGACAAAGATCATATTTTCATGCAAATGTCCTTTGTAATAAAATAAGTAAGCAACAAAGAGGGCTGGCCTGGTGGTGCGGAGGCCTGAGATGCTAGGTGCCTTACCTCCCATCAGGCCAACAGACTGGGTTCGGGAGTGAGTTTGGGACACTGCGGGTCGGCTGGGGTGGGAGAGGATGGAGTGTCTGGAGAACTACTCTCCTCTCCTGGGGAGGGGGGACATGATGTACTGCTCCTACACTACCACCACATGGAGGTGTGGTGGCACTGCAGTAGCATATCCTAGAGGGGGATGTCTGGCGGTCAGTGCGTGTGTGCCTCCACAGGCACGCATGTCTGCATCACTACACACTGCCGGATGTAGGGGGAACTAGAAAAAATGGGAACAAATGAGCCTGGCTCTGGTGTATGAAGCAGGAGCCACTAGCTGGATGGCGCACTGGTGGGCAGGGAGGATGAACTTCCCTCCCCTGGCCCTGCTGTGGGCTTCCCCTGGCCCTCTGTGGGGGAGTAATCTGCAGGGGTACAGAAAGGTCCCAGGAGAGGCATTTGCTGGTGGGGCGGGGGTCAGGGCTGATGAACCTGCTTGAGCCACTGGTCAATGGAGAAAAAAAAATAAGGAACAAAGACAGAAAGTAAATCTTAACTATAAGCCTGTGTCAAAGTTAAACAGCAGGTAGCTACTAAAATAAAATGCTTAAAACCATTGTGCTGATACCAGTTTCATTAAACTTCAATGTATAAAATCAGCCATGAACCTCCTGTAACCTTACTGGTCGAAATACATCACATAACCACTGATTATTTTCTGACAGCCATACACCTTACCAGAGCTACATTTTTTCTTTACTTAAAAGCCCATTTTATAAGTGGGATAACACATTTCACTGTGTGCTGTCATAAAGGAATGATGCACATCTTGGCACTCAGATATGCCTTGTGCCTAACAACTATCTGGGGTGTGCATTATTCCCTTATAACCGCACACCTTGTCATGTGTTATCCAAGGTTTGTGGCATCATCCCATTATAAGTCTTTCAAAACAGTTCACATTAACATGTACCTATTCCTGTCTGCTCAAAACGATCTGACCTGACCCCAACGTAACTCACACCTGCTGTGCTTTCACTTCATGGTCTGTTGTCATAGGAAGCACCACACTGATATAAGCAGGGGAACTACGCAGTCAGAAAATCCTGACAACAGCTCTTTCTACAAACATTATGGAAAAGTAGACAAAATGAACTGCACAAACTGGGAAAGGCATGTGGCATTTTCAAAAAAAAGGTGTTCCTGGGAAAAAATAGAACCCATTAGCGGGCGGGTTCAGTTACTAAAAACACATCCAGAACATTTTTTTGGTTAAATGTTTGAGTTTCCACTCTTAAAGGGCAGCTAGGCCTCTGTCCTCACCCCACCCAAATTTGATTTATTTTAGTTGAGGCACTGTTACACCTCAAAGGTCCCTCCTCCACCCATATCCTTCACCTCTACCCACCTGCACAACCTTCTCTGGCAATTGTCACCCAATTCCCCAAACACAGTTTAAGCAAGGTGCTCCTTCCTCGTGCATGACGAAGACAGCAATATTGTGCAGACTGTTAAATACCAAAGAGAAGCATCCCCAGAGAGGCAAGGGAGGCTCTCTGTGACATTAAGAACTCTTAGCTAAGTATTTCACAAGTGTGAAATATTGTTTTTTGATCTTTTATAACCCTTTATTTTCCCCTTCTCTGCCCTTTCCCCTGAGCTGAGTCTGGTCCCCATCAGGAACACCCATATCCCCAGCTCTGAACTGGCTTTGGGTGCTCTGTGGTTAACCTTCCCACCCCATGGTGGGACTACAAGTCGACTGGCAAGCTGGAAATCAAAATCTGAGCAGACCCTGAGGATGTCAGATCGGGTGGCAGTATAAGCCCTTTTTCTTTTTCTCTGTGGTGACTTCCAGAAGCCCCAATGTCAGTGTGTGCATGCTTAATTAGATGCATGCTGGATACACCCGATGATGTCCCCTCACTAAGCAGACATGCCTCTTTCTGTAGAGTCCTCATGATACACCCGCAAGTAATGCGTCTGTGTTTAAAATTTATTATAGATCAATAGTGTTGTCATAGCCAATCAGAAGTCTTGGTTATAGATTGTGTGAAGAACTCTTACAGCCATATGAGTGCATCACACGCAGCCAGCTTCCAGGTGAAACTTGCACTGCAAAATTGCTGAATGGAAATTTTTTTCAAATAGTGCTTTCCTGTTGCTGTGGCAAATTTACAAGGAAGCACGCTCCCAGTTCCCCTTGTGTGAGCAATATTCTGTGTAGACAGTTAGGTGCTCAGTTCCTCTTGCTTAACCGTGCCTCTCCCCAAGACTTGGACAATTGCTGAAATATAAAAATACAAAAAAGTAACTGTGAATAAAATACCTGTGAGCAGCCACAGTGGTTCAGTGAGCCCTCAGGCCTCCTGCCCTAAACAGCACTCATACAGGAAATAACCAAAGGTAAAAACACACACACAAAAAAAAGCTTTCTGCTTAATGAAATAACGAGGCAACATTGCGCTGATCTATAAGAAGTTTATTGGTTATGCCGGATGGCCTCTTATGACTCTACGAGTGCCATCTCTTGTATTCTTAGGATGTCAGAACTGTTCACCTTGGATTTATAGTTCCGACATCCTAAGAACACATGAGGCAACACTCTTATTGCCATAAGAGGCCTTTGAGCATAACCATTAAACTTACAAAACAACATTCAGAAAGTTGAAGTCAAGTTCAAGATTTTCTACTGTACTAGAGTTCTGAATCTGCAGGATAGGAATTAGCCAAAGTCACAGTGTAACATACAAAGATTAAAATTCTGTGCTTAGAATCAGTCTGTTCTAACTTGTATTTTCTTCTCTTGAATGCATCATCATCATCATCATCACCAGGTTGGTCTGTGTACCTGGGCATGCCATTTTGTTACTTCTGCTCTCCTGGGTGAGTCATAGGGACAAGCACTACCATTCTTTTTTTAATTAAAAAAAAAAAATGTAGTTGTATACATCCTATCTTTATCGGTGGGATCAGGGCAGTCAGCACTGACTGTTCGACTAAACCTTCACTGCTTTGCTAATTAAAAGTTCCCCTGCTCCTGCGGGGGTACCACAAAGCCTGGTGCTTGGGCAGGTAGTTTCAAATATCCCTCACAACTGTTATACAGTATATATTACACCTGCTAGAGATACATGCAGAACGCTTAATGTCATTTGTTTTTGTTTTCTGCTGACATCATAATCTGCGAGAGTTTTTAGACATCATCATCAAAGAAACATGAACAAATTACAGGCCCCTTCTACATGTTCCTTTAGCTTTTATCACCTAGTTTTGAGAGTTTTTCCAGAGCATGAGAAGTTCTTTACGAGGAAATCACAAATTCTAATATCAGCCTAGTCATGATGACTCACAACTGCGACCATTACCCAAATGACTGCTCACATAGTCACGTGCCAGTACTGTTTTTTTTTTCTGTTTCATGAGCAAATGTACACTTTCTAATTCATTCAGGTTTACAAACAACATAATCTCTGGAACAAAACTACTAAGAACACAAACTGCGGGGAACTGTTGAGCTAAGAATAAAGGCAATTCTTGCAACAATGCCACAAGAATAGCATCGGCATTCTCAAAATACACATCAACACCAAACTAGTGCCTAAAACATGTGGGCAGGGCCGGCAAATTAATCACAAAATCCAATGTATGTACTGGACATCACAGCTAAGTAGCTGAAGTATCCATATCCAAGAATAATTTGGACAAACACCATCTAAGGAATTCTGTGAGGACTGCAGTACTGAGGAACTGTCGACATTCAGATGGACGCTGAAGGAGACACAGCAGCAGGCAGAACCATTTTTCAGGCCATATCTCCTGCTAGGAGGCAGCAGAAATACAGGTTCATACAGTGAGCATTTAGCACCAGCAAGCTTTCTGGGAGTTCTCCACTCCGTCGGGTTTGCCGAGATCCTCCTCTAGATCAGCTATACTCAGTGTGTCATTGTTGGAGATCCGAAGTCCATCAAGCTCCTTCTTGTGGGCCTGTAATACTAGTTCCGTCAGGCGAGTGAAAGACTATTAGGAGAAAAAAAAAACAGACAGTATTTCTGGTTATTCCTTTGACAGGTCTCATTAACAGGGTACACAGTGCATAATCCCAGTAAGGGGTTCATAGCAGGTCAGTTAAATTATATTTATCTGCACCTTTTTAAGATCCAGCGCACATCTCTGTGTACAAGCGACCCATACACAAAGACTGCAAATCGCTTAACGTCATTTCAGTCAATCAGTGCTCACAAATACAGGGATTCTCATCCTGAATACCAGGGTGGGCCAAATCAGGTAGCCAGTTGGCCACTAAAAAAATAAATTAAATTAGTTTGGCTACCAGATTCCAAAAGTTAGTGGTCAACTGGGAAACAGCCCACAAAGTGATTTTTCCCCAAAGTGGAAGTAATGCTGAAAGAATCTTCAAAATGTTGGCCACTGGAAACTTTGGTTTGGCTACCAGATTTTGAAAGCTAATGGCCAAGCCATCAGTTCACATTCTAATGTCTCCCACCCTGCTGAGTACAGCTGTCATCTCCCACGGCAATGGCAGAGTGGAAAGAGCCACTTCACAGGCTGGGACAGGGGCGGGACACTCAGTTTTAAAAAATAAAACAAAATCTAAAAAAACTTCTTATAAATCACCTTAGCCGACTCGAGGGATTTATGTATGTTTATATGTGTACTAAGGGGTGTCTGTTCTATAGGTTTATATGTATTACTGTCGCCTCTCTTGGTTACAGAAGTGCATTCTCGAGTTCTTTGCATGGCAGAACTGCAAAGCACAGCTGAACAGTCCTGGTACACAAACGACTTGAGAAGAAACTCTTTATGTAAGTTAACAGGGTCTTCACAGGGTGTATCTTATGGTATAAGAGACTCTGAGCATGAGGTTTGGGCGAGAGGAACGCGAAGTGAAGAGAAGCTGAGTGATTCTGTGTCACCAAACCTCCCATGAGGAGTTTCTTATACAACAGACACCCCTCGGAGGTCAAGTTAACATGTATATGAATCACTTGAGCTTAACAGGAGTGATTTATAATACATCTAAACTCTTTACTTTTTATTTTATTGTGCCGCCCTCCCCCCTGGCGCTGAAGTGGCACGCTCCCTCCCAGTGCTCCTTCATGACAGCCCATTGTACATGGAGTAAGGGGTACAGTGACACTGTGTGCTGATTAGCTGAAATCCCAGTAGTGATTTATAACCATAAGAGACACAAGGACTGTACATATAAACAGAATGTAAATCATGTTCAAGCGTTATGTTGTAAACTAAACTAACTTAAAATTAACCTGTTGCACTGTGCAGAAAATTTAGAGAAACCCCTGAAATTGGAAACATCATGCCACTTGAACTTAAGAGCTTTAGAACTCTAGACCTATTTGCAGGAGACATCCTCTTATTGTTATAAGAATACCTGGAATATTAGAAAAAAAAAATCCTGATTGGCCAAGAATGATGTCATGATTTATAATTGACTAGAACATTCTCTCATGCTGTCTAGGGCTAACCAGATCACTCAGCTTCTCAGTCCACTTGCCTAAACAGCACAAGAAACCATTCTTATTCAAAAAGAAAAAGAAACACCTGTTATTACCCATATGAACACATAGAATTAGTGATAGACAAATGAGCGTATACCTTTTATTGGACCAACAGGTATGTTTTAGTACACAAATGTGTCAGGCCTACACCATGCAAAAACATGATTTTTGAAAAATGTTGTTACAGAGAAACAAATGCCCTCTTTCATGTTACTGCAAAATAGCATCAATCTGATGACAGAAGAACGGTTTACTGATGTCTCGGTATGACACTTTGACAGCGTTGTAACTGTCACATGCAATACTACCATGGGTAGGGATTTAGGTATTAAAGAAGGCTCCCAAACTCTAGTGTTGGGGAAGAGTTGTTAAGGGAAGGACAACCCCCAGGAGAGAGTTCCCCAAAAGACTCCAACCAAATTAGTTGAAAACAAAGGTAAACAGTGAACTATGGCTATCACAGTGTCGCAAGTTCTGATATTGGGGTATACTATGACAAAGTAACATTAGAGGGTGTGATGAAGGGGGTTCTCCTTTGAAACACTGGGGTACACGGGTATGGCTGTTTGCAAGTGACTGCTTAGGTAGACCACTGTTGTCATTTGCACATCTTTTTTGTAAGTACCTTTTTGTTTATGGGTACCGTTTTTGCATCGATAAATATTGTGTTGCATTGCACGAATTGTAGCACTTTATCCACCGAATGCATGCTTGTCTCTTTGTCCATTGCATTTTGCTATTATGTAAAGTAAATAAAACGACCAACCTGACTTTTGGAGTACTCGACTTTTTGCGTTTTTGGTTGATATCGGTATTTCTGAGCACCCGGCCATTTGTGAGTGCCGCTGATTCTGTGTTTGATGCCATGCTGTTTCTTCCCTGCTGTCTATCTAGCCACCAGAGTTGGTGGAGAAGCCAAGGGGTACTTTCTTGAGATCGGTGACTCAAGCCCAAAGTGGATGTGGGCTGCCAGCAGAGCATTATCCGCGCTGTACTGTGCGCCAGTTTCCAGTTTTTCTGCCATGCCGCCTCCAGGAGCATGCATGCATAACTGTGTGCCGACGAACCTAACGCACCCAATTACTCTGCACGCTGCAATGGCCCCGAGCAGGTCACCATTCCCCTGCACTGCCATCTGTTATCACCAAGGTGGTGGCAGAGGAGTGGGATGCAAGCTTCTCCCTCCCCAGAGGAGAACAGCTTTTGATGGAGTGCTCGATTCCCCCCCCCCCAGGACATCCCTCAAATGGCTTAGGCTCGTTCCCAAACCCCAGTACTGGAATATTTTTGAACAACATGAGAGAATTCCAGGCTCCTCACTATATGGCATTTCTAGGCTTTTCCTTTGCACAGTCTGACTTTACTGACAATTTTTTTTCATTCAATAAAGTTCTTAGGGCCCCAGTCACCACTAATGCATGCTTCAGGTGATTTCTCTATCCCCCAGCCTCACCAACTATACCCCTCCCGTTGTGCCAGCAGGGATCCTCATGGGTGGGACCTGAGGGAACTGATGCCACCATATATGGCTATCAGTGCACATAGGGCTTTTTCTAATTTTTGTTCTGCATCCCCCCTCCCTGGCCTCCAACACAGATGTGTGTCCTCAGGCATGCCCCTCGAATGCATGTACCAATGTCCTTTGGGGGAGATAAGCCCCCTTAGCCCACTGCAGGGATCTCCACAGCACCAGAACCCTGGTGCCTCACTCCCCTGGCTGGGAGTGCAGCAGCACTATCCCAGACCCCCCCCAACCTGGCTCCCCAAGTCCACACCCAATCCTGGATCACCAGCATGGAAGTGCATAGCACTTCTGCTGCGCCATCAAGTGGCGCTTTTACTGACAATTTTCACTGTTTTAGCACCCATAATGCATACTATAGATGAATTCTGCAGTATTCTGCACCATTGAAAAAAAAAAATAGGTACGTTTTACACAGCGTACAGAAAAACTGATAGGCATGTTCGGCTTAATGTAACTGCATACCATCTCTGCATTTATTATTATTTTTAAATATTAATTAAAAAAAAGATTAGGGGTAACATCCACCCAGGGGCCGATCCATCCTTCCCCCTACCCCTTTTTACCTACCCCCTCAGGTTTATACAAGGATGTATTCCACTGCAACTCCGGAGAAATTGTACATCTTTAATTGTAAACCTGTATTTTATACCAACATGTAACTAAGTGTATTCTGCGTTCAATGTCTGCACCTGTAATGTTGTCCAATGTTGTATCTGCACAATGTTCTATTGTCTTGCCCTCCCTGCGACGAGGTGCCGTTGTAAATGAGTTCCTGACTCAAAGGGTGTAAATCCGACTTGTTCAAATAAATAAATAAATAAATAATAAATAACATTCTAGCTGATAGCCTCGGATGTGTGTAGCCATTCTCAAACTGGGTATAATCACTGCAGTGTTTAGTGAAGGAAGACAAGATGGCCCCAAAGTCCCTTCCAGTTACACAATATAGAGAATAATGTATGGGGCAACCATACACAACAAGGCTGTGTTTCCATCGAGGGGTTGAGATGACAGTATATGAACCTCGAGAGCAAAGCTCTTGAGATCCATGCTGTCATCTCAACCCCGAGATGGAAACACATGCCGAGTTGTGTGTGGTTGACCATATTTTATTTTTTATAGTAAATGTTTTTTTACACTAGCGTGACAGACCCCCCCCCACTGAAGTGAAAACAAAAAATCGTGCCATTTCTTTGTTCTACTCACATATCAACATCAAATTTCCAGACATTTGAAAGGTAAAAAGTATGACTTTAGGCACTGGGTGGTTAGTAAGTAGCTAGGTGTAGAATAAATGAAAAATTTAAAATTGTATGACCTTTGAACTGTGCATAACAACTGTTCGGAATGTGCATAACAACACATTAGAATGCGCGCATAATGGTTTAGAATGTGCTTAACAAGGATTTTAAACAGGATGATTTTTATACATAACAAAGGGTAACCATATACTGTATATAGATTAACAGCAGATTATGAAGAACAGGCCTGGCTTGCCACCAAAGTTCTGCTTACATCACAATGCCATTGAGTGTGAAACTCGAGCGACTCTCTGAGTTCATCAGAACCTCAAGGTGGCTTAGCAGGCCCTATTCTTCACAGATCTGCCGCTTATTTCATACGGTGGAATACTAGCCTGGTTTGCAATGCCAATCGGTTGGTAAGTGGTATCCTGGGTGGGTGAGAAAAAGTAAAAGCTGTCTGAAGGAGACATCAGCCACCTTGGCAGCTTCTGAGTGGAGTCCGGACAGGTAAGAGGAAGAAGAGTTGTTAGAAGGAGAAATTACGGCAGGGTGGGCAGGTGGGACGGAGATGACGGACAAGGGAAAAATCAGCCACATCGGCATCTTATGAGTCTGGAGAGGAGTGAGCAGGAATAGAGAAATCAGCTGCAATGGTGGCTTTATGAATGCTGCCCAGGGTGAGAGAGAGAGAGAGAGAGAGAGAGAGAGAAGAGAGAGAGAGAGAGAGAGAGAGAGGAGTGAGAGAGAGAGAGAGAGAGAGAGAGGAGAGTGAGTGAGAGAGAGACACAGGAAAGAGGGGACAAACAGCAATTGACTATCAACAACTGCGATACAAGCTGTCAGCTGAGCTTACCAGAACAGAAACAGAAAATCATGCTGTTGCCTCATGGAAACCCATTTACTTGTTCTTCACATTCTCTAAAAGTTGTTCTTCACAGTTCTACATGAAGAATGACTTTTAAAAATAGCCAGCAAACTGGGCTAATCTTCTTTTATACCATGTAACAATGGTACTTTAAAAGAGGGAAACTATTTTAGCCAGGGAGCAAAAGAGGTAAATGTCAGTAATCCGAACATTACCTGTGCACTGTCAGAACGAGGCAACTGATATGGATCACAGAAACATACAAACTTCATTTCTTACCTCCTTAATGTTGTAATTGGTACAGGCACTTGTCTCATAGAAGTCCATTCCATATTCCTTAGCAAGCTATGCAATAGGAAAGGTATACAATTATCTCATGTATTATCGGTAATAAAAAAACAGAAAAAGGAGGCAATAACATGTCTGACACAGAAAAAATGCCCCTTTCAACATAAGCTAACCAATGGCTGAAATGCAGGCTACTGTTTCTCCCACCCGTCCTTCACCCTTGGGCACAGTCCAGTATTAAACATTTTTTATAAGCAATTTATGCTGTTCTGGCCAGGGCAGGCTTGGGCTCCCTTCAGCCCTTCCCCATCAACCCTCACTGTCCACCACCTCCCTGGGACTAGTCCTGGCAGTGAGGCGGGTGGGGTCTTGGTAGGCAGGGCATCTTTTATGCCTGCCCCGCCACCATTTTCCACCATTTTTCTCCCAATTGCCCTTGCTGGGGCACTAAGTCAGTGAGCGTGCGTGAAGACGCAAGCACGATGCAGGGTCCCGCAACCCCTCCTATGTCTGCCGCGCCCAAGCCATACTACCACTGGGCCTCCACCTTGTGGCAGTCATTCAACTGAGCCAGCAGTCCTCCCTCCCTAGGAGAGGAAAGCAGTCCCTTGGACACTTGATCCCTTCCCCCCCCAGCCAACCCCCGGTGACCCATGCTCATTCCCAAACACGGGATGCTGGCGTGAGGCAAGGAGTGGCATCCAACAGCTCAGCACTCAGCACCACTGGGGTGGTCTGGCACAGCTCCTTATTTATATGCGGAGCAGAAAAGCGCCTGTAGTGAAGTGCAAGTTGTTCAACAGTGTTTGTCTGAGATAGACCGGCTGATTTTGTCAGACTCTACAAGTGGGAAATACATTTCCCACAGCCCCAACGCTGGATCACATTTCACTGTTACCATTTTAAATGGTCTGGCATAAAAGAAAACAAGCAACATGGTTGGTCTGCAGATGGCTAAATGAGTTATCAAAGCTGGGTGAACATTTTACAAAACTAATTAGAGCCCAGAGTTAGAAACTGGTACTGGCTGTCCAGCTCGCCAGTGCTGTGGTAGTGCTACCACTTGTGACACTGCCAACCCAGAAATAAACTAGTCATTGGAGGGCTGCCAGGGGAAGAGGACTGAACATCCTACAGGAAGAGAAGGGGTGGAGGTGGAGTTGTGCCTGTCACTGCATAATCCTAACCCAGGTGACCACGGATGGTGGTTCAGACAGGAGTGTTACTCAGGAGGGGAGGAAACACCAACTGGCTGACTTGGTGCATTGCCATGCTCAGCCCTGCCTGCCGTATCTGTGGGAGTGGACAAAAAATGGAGGAGAAACAACCCAGCAGCATCGCGGGATGAAGTACCACCAGTACTCTCAGGCCAACTCCCCGACTGCTCTCCTCTCGCAACTATACGTCAATGGGGAGCCTGGGTAACTCATAATTTCCCCCACCTTGGAGGGACGGGTCTGAGATAAAGGTGATGGGGTAAGTGACAGAAAGGCAAAGGTGTGGCTGTGAGGCTACAGGCTTTTGCGCAGATGGGGGTAGCTGCAGGACAGGATAAAATATGTACAGTAGATAAAAAAAAAAAGAATGAAATTAATACTGACCCACCTGCTGAATGCGGGCAGACCATGCATCAGGCTAGTAAAATTGCCTGCAGCCTTACCACCTTAGAGCCTGATCCTGTCTGATCTCCGAAGCTAAGCAGGATCTGGCTTGGTCAGTAGAAGGATGGATGGCCTCCAGTGAATACAAGGTGCTGCAGGACATGGTGTTGGCAGCTCTGCACAGGGCACTCTCCCCTTGGTTGAAAGTAACTATGCCAATGCCCCGTCATGATGTTTGGGGGACACTGTGCAGTCACAGATGCCATCTATTACATGAGACTTTACACTGAAGTCCTGTCTGCTTGTTCTGCTGGTTAGTCAGGTGGACATTAAAGATTCTATGGTACTGTTCAGAAACAGGAGGGTAATTTCGACAGTGTCCTGGCCACACTTCCCACATTCACTAAAAACCTTGAACAGCTTAACCTTGCTCAGAATCTGTCTGTTTGCATTCGTAACCCCTTCCTTATGGTTTTCCTCTCAACCACCTGCCTTGTGAATCAGGGACAAGGCTTGACAAAAATCAGGGACAAATGACAGAATCAGGGACACAGCTTAAAAACTGGTAACGTCAGCTCAAGACACCTGCTGTATTGTATAGTTCACTGTAAAAAAACATTTTCTGGAGAAGCTCTAGACTGTAAATCTACTGTCTTGCATTTTTTTATGCTTCAAGATCCCTATTCTTAATGACAAAATGACCCAGGAAATATCTGAAGTAAAATCAGGGATGTCCCTGAATATCAGAGATAGGAAGTATTTCCTAGCCCTCCCGTCCCAGTCAGCAACAACAAAAAAGTCCCTGGGCTTGATTCAGAGATGTGTTGGGAATGCCGCGAGCCCCGGGTACACCGAACACACGGCACATGGGACTTGTGTCATTCCTTGGCCGGCAATCGGGATTCGCAGTCCCTGGTGTGAGTTAGATCAGCTTTTTGCTGGCCTAACTTTCCAGCAAACTTGGAACCTTATTACAAGGTTTGTGCTATAGAGTTGGCACATGCCGCCGTACAGTAAGAAAGGTTTCGCAAATGCACGTGACCTTTCTGAATCGGGCGATAGCTACGGCAATGTGTTTGGCGCAGCTGCGGGTGTGATGCAGGGCGTGACGCAAGCCCTGTGTTAACCTTTCTGAATCGAGCTCCTTTTACCCAGCCCTACTGGCTTGTATTGGAGGAGGTCATTTTTATGGCTGCAGCGGGCATAGCCCTGCAGACGTCTTGCGATCACTGTAGAGAAAAGGGAGTTTTCCGGATACCGAATGGACTTTTTAAATAGTGGAGGTGAATGGCCATCACTGTGCATGTCGTGAGCCGTGTCCAAGATGGGTGTCAGAGTTTTCTGTGCATGCTTGATGACTTACACATGTACACTGAACTCCAGCAGCATGGCGGCACAGTCCGCCATATCCAAGATGACCGCTGGAGCCCGGTGCGCATGTGTGGGTTGTTGCACATGCGCAGAGAACTCCGGTGGCCATCGTGGACATGGCAGACTGTGCCATGTCCCAACGGACGTTTGCTGCAACTGTACTGGCTCTTGCTAGAGTCCGTTCAATAAGTTGGCAGAATAAAAATTCAGGTCAGAGGTAGCAGCAATGTACCATGTAAGACCTAGTGAGGCAAATTGAATGCTGGGCTGCATTACAGAGGGGTATAATATGTCATGAAAGTCAAGTGATTTTGTCCCCTTTTTTAAGAGGGAACTGGTAAGGCTGCACTTGGGAGTACTGTGTGCAGTTCTGGTGGCTGCCCCATAAAAAGGATACTGCAGCAATCAAGAGGGGGCAGCAGAGAGCAACTAAACCAATTAAAGGAATGGGGTTACACCATGGAGAATGTCAGACTAGGTATGTTTTTCCTGGAAAAAAGGAAGGCTAAAAAGATATTTCAGATTTTAAAACTGTTAAAAGGATTGGTAAACATGGACAAGGAGAAACGTTTTCAGATTGTCAAGATAGTACAGCAAGGGGGCATACCCTACGTTTAAGGAGGGACAGAGTTAAGGGTAATGTCAGGAAACATTTTTTCACCCGGGGGGTAGGGGGATTAACCTGTGGAACAACCTCCCAAATGAAGCAGCACATGTGGGGAGTGCTGAGTCTTTTGAACTCAGGTTGTATTGGCTCCTCATGGTGAATAACATGACTGCATACAACATATACTTAACTGGGGCAGGGAGGGTTTCCCAGAGGTTTCCACATTTTCTTTACATATTTTCTGCTACTGCTGCCAGGATGCTACTACTGTCACCGTGGCTCAGTTGGTAGCATGTCTACCTCTGGGCCATAAGGCTGCGTGAGATCTAATCCCAAACCAGAACCTGGGCTCATACCCTAAATGCTGGCATTCCTATTCGGGACTAGGAGGTACAGTACTTTCACGGTGTGCCATCCTTCAGAGGAGACAAACCGAGGTCCCTTCTTTCCATCTCCAGTATGTGTCCAGATGGAAGGCAAGAACCTATGCCACTTTGTCAAGGGTAGTGTCGTTTCCATTCTTCAGGCCAACCTTCTCCTTCCTAATAAAACCAATTCAGGCAATTGTCCGTGGTGATGCATGTGTAATGAATAACGATGAGTGAAATGGCTGCCGCTCTCTGTTTGTAGTCACTACGTTACTATTCTTGTTCACTGCTTGTAAAGCACTTTGGGATACAGTGTATATGAAATCGGTCTCTTAGACTTAGCCCGTCTCATCTGCTTATACCGGTCCTGAAGTCATAATCCTCAGCTTGAGACATCAGAATAATTTCTATGGCAATAATTTGTGATGTCACAACCTGCAGATCAGAACTAAACTACATGTACAAGCGACACAAACAAATGAAGTCTGACGGAAAATATCCTTGCCACAGCGTGAGGGAATAAACTGCAGACAAGGCAAATTTACAGGTTTAAAACGCACCTTGATGTGATATTTATTTTTCAAAAGTTGTCCAAGTGCACAGTGTCCTTGACGGGGGAATAAGAAGGTAAATTCCCAGGCAGTGCAGAATGATGTCTCTCCAGCCTGCAGGTCCCACACCTGCTGACCCAGGCACTCTACCTTGGAAGACTACTTGAGGAATCTCCTGAGAGTCCTGGCCCAACTCGAGGGCCCCATCATGAGGGGAAAGTCATGGGGTACCATAGGGGTGCATGAGATAAGCCCTGGGAGAATTCGGGATGATGGGGCTGGGGCATGGAGAGGCATGAGATGGAGCCAAGTGCAGGCTAGGTGCTTAGCAGCACAAACAGAAAGTAAAAAAAAAATATTTGCATTCCGTTTTCTATATACAGCCCATCACCTCTCCCCTGACAACCTCTGAGTCCCAACACTGGCTGACGGACAAAAACAGAACTGGGGGATCATCAGTACTGTCAATGGGGTATTTCCTGTTTTTTTTCAGTTTACCCTCACACACCCCTCTGTCCCCATGCCCTTCTTCCCTGTGGAGGAAGTGTACCTCTTTGGTCCACAGGTGTCACTGTGGGAGCAGAACAAGGGCCCCTCACTCTCCTGCAAAAGTTATAACTGCCAGCACCTTTGACCATGGGCCACTGGACAAGCAGAGACCTAAGCTTGCCACCCAAGTTGGGTTGCCCATCTAGTAGTTTGACAGACCATCACTGGGCCACCATGAGGCCAGTGCTGAAATTCACAATTTGGGGAGAATTTTGTGCGGCTAAGTTGTGCTAATGTTTACTGTGTACTGTTTGTTAGAGAAAGTAAAGTCTCTTTAATCATATGCTAATTCCATGTATGAGGCACACACTCCTCATGCAGATTTTTCCGCTACTTCTCCGATAGGGTAGCAAAGTGCATAGAACAGCAAGCCACACAACTCCGTGGGAACTTGCAGCAGCAGCCTGCAACAGCCTGTGCCAATTTGCTGCAGTGTGCTGTGACAGGCTCACCCACTGCTGTTCACTATACAGCCAGCGAGGTATACTTGTACCGTACAAGTGGTGGGACATAAATGGGCCCTCCTAGTCTAGAAATGTGCACAAATACTGTTCCTGGCTTACCTCAACAACCCGCTGACCGGGGCCATAGCTGCCTACCAGCTTAGATCCAAAGCTAAAGACCTGCTTTTAGTCCCACAATGTCAGAAAACTGGCAGCAATAACACCTTCTATGAAGCTGCCCTGGCAGGATGGAAGGAGATACCAGACAGTGGCAATGACTAAAGAACTCTGCTGCCCCTGAAAAGGTCATGTTTGACCACCTCGACATTACTTGCTCCTCCTCCCTCTCTGCCCCTCATTCCGTCTTCCCTTCTTAGTTGAATAAATATATTCACCACACCTCCTGGTCTCCAGCAGTAACTACAGCAATGTAACTGCAATTAGTGCACCGATGAATAGAACTGTAACCTGGATTACTATGTTTAAACTGAATGTGTGAGTTGTAGATACTACAACTGTTCTAGCTTGCTGCTGTAATGCCTCGCCCTCCAAAAGAACTGTATTCGAAACTAGGTGCATCACCTAAATGAGGCTATCTTGGGGGTGCAAATCTGAAACCAAACAATCAATCAATCAATAAAATGCTTACTGCTCATGCACACAAATTTTTTTTACAGAAAGTTTTTTTTCTGGCTTCTAGAAGCTTGTTTCCATAACCACTCTGTTCTTCGCTGTGGTCCATTTCAGTGCTCCCCCAACCACCTAAGCCAAAGTGTCAGCATGTCCACACAGCCTCTCTCAGCACCGAAACAAGTGGCCCTGCACAGTGGCTGAAAGTCTGGGGGCAGTTGGCTGACTGGTGACATCAGCAGAGGAGGGTCTTGTAACACTCGGACCACTGATGTCACATCATCCTGTTGCCATATTAGCATTTAGCAGTGTCAGTGGCTCAGTAGGTAGCACACTCGCCTCTGAGGCTGGGAGATCAGAGGGCTGTGGGTTCAGTTCCCACATCTGGCACTTGGGTTAATATCCCAGTACTGACACTGTAGTGCAGCATGAGAGGGGTGCTGCATTTCTGAGGTGCCATCTTTTGGATGAGACGTTAAACCAAGGTCCCATCTGCCTGTTCAGGTGGATGTTAAAGATCCCATGGCACTTATCGAAAAGAGTAGGGGAATTTCCCCGGTGTCCTGGCCAAATTTCCCTCATTCACTAAAAATACCACCAACAACTTAATCTGGTTCAAGGTCAGTTGGCATTCATCTGTATCCCCCTCCCCTGGGTTGTGCCTGAAAATAGGCAGGATTTGTCTAGTGCACTTACCTGGTCAACAAAAACTAAATAAATAAAAATATCTACCACAGAAACAGGAAGCATTGACAAGGGATACGCTAATGCAGGACTGGGAAAAGTATTTCTTCTGTTCTGGGTACACTTTTACCTTCACTCAGGCTCACATAGAGCCAGCATGACAGTTTACAGGCACAAGTAAAAACTGCAGAACAGGGAGCTTGTGGAATGTGGGATAATGGGTTGTGTGAGGTCTGATCTCGCAGGCAGCCCAGCAGCTCTCTTCTGCATATATGCTCTTGTGTCAGGGGTTCACAGACACTGGTTGTCCTTTGGCAACAGACCTTGGCAGTCTGCAATAAATGTAGAAACTGACTGCTGGGTTTGTAATAAATAATACAGTGCCGTGGGTAAAGGGATTATGGGAGGGCAGAGGAGGACACTGGGGGTGTCCCTTGTGAGTCTAAGAAGGGGCGCATCCTGTTCAACTGGCTGCTTATAGTGCTTGCTCAACACATCCCCAAAAATGCAGCGGCCTGGGGGAGAGGATCAACGTATGGCTTACCGCGATCAGGCAAGGGTCCACATCTGCACTGCAGCAACCTATGTGTTCGGGTTGCTGTGGTGCAAATGTGGTCATGCAAACAAGCCTTAAATATTATAACCTGACAGATTCAGTTCTTTTTTTTTCTTAAATAAATCCGCTCTCTCCATCCTCACTGCATCTTTTTTAAGCTTGGGTTCCCCAACCTAGCCAGATTCACATCTCTTATTTTTTCGGGTAACAAGGAACTAACAGTGTGGAGCACAGATGTTTAGTATAAACTGAAGATTTAAGGTATGATAAGGGGCCCCAGCAAACTGTATTGCACAGACATAATGTAAATATTGAAATAATCCTTCATACTTCATTTTATGAATCTGTTCCATATTCTTAGTTGCACATAAATTGCGTTAGCTTATACTGCATTATGTGCTGCTTGCGTTGATTACCATATGAGCAAAAGGTTTGGATCAGTATTCCCTATTTGCACTCCGTTTTCCAAATTTTAGCTGATGTCCCCCCATTTTAAACCTTCCCCAGAATAAACAATTTGTGCAAATGTAATGTAGTTCAGCATCGCATTATTATGCTGAACACTTTGATGAAGTCATCTGGAAATGTTCCCCCCAAAAAAGCCTCATAGTGCCAATTGGATTTGGGAATGGACCAGGGTCACTAGTGGGTTGGTGATGGCGGTGGTGGAAATCGCTCGTCCTAGCCTTGTTTGGAGAAGTCAGTTCAAAAGGCAGCTTTTGAGCTAATGGTGGTTCCACAGTATAACAAGATCCAAAGTATCATGTTGAGTCTCAACACTGCATCCAGAATGAAGACGCACTCTGCAGCTTCAGAGTTCACACAATCCTTTATTTGATATAGAGAGAAAACACAACAGACTGAGCCCACGTACACCCACTCAGTCCAGTGTTTCAAGCCTCCTTGCACACTGCCATGGACTGTCGGGCATGAAACATTGGAAGGCGTGAGTGTACATGGGGTCGCTCTGTTGTGTGTTCTTTTTTTATTAAATAAAGGATCTTGTGAATGCTGAAACAGCAAATGGTGACTCTTCATTTTGGTTGCAGTGTTGAGACCAGCTTGTTATTGTGAGTACTTCTTTGAGCAAGGCAGACACCTGTCTCCACTGTAGCACTGCCTCCTGTTTGACCACAGTTGAAAAGGCAGGTTGGAGCTGCTTGGTGGGAGGACACTCGCAGGCTTCAAACATCAGCATGCATCTGCATGTACGCACATATGGTAGCCTCACTGCAGACATCCTAGGGAGGAAACAGAAAGAGAAAATAACTCTAGCAGGATAACGTCCAATGCATCTGGGCTCCAACGCAGCCTCTTGCTCCCCTCCACTCTTAAGTGCTCCCGGGGGAGCCTGACCCCCTTTAGCACCACCTGGGAAGGGGAAAACCAGGAAGCTGGAAGCAGGGCTGTAGGTAGGGCTGATAGGGTCCTGTAGTTGCCTGACACAGATGGGGGCTCAGGCAGGGAAGGGGGAAAAACACTGACCTTCCTTAACTTTGCAGGATGGGGTGCAGGATAAGGAAAAATATTAGCAAGCTTTACATCACAGAGGAAGTGGTTAGCATGTGGAACAGCCTATCCAGTGAGGTAGCGGAAGCTAGCACTGTTCAGGCTTTCGAAGCAAGACTAGACAGAATCCTGTGTGTTACACAATGTTTTTTCAATTCTACTTTTTGGCCCCCATCAGTCATCTTACCTACTCTGCTCTTTTCAGTTTTGCTCTTTATGCTATCGGCAACTCCTTGGGCCTGTCAGTCATTCTCCTCCCCAGTGGAATGCTATAGCAGGACCCGGAAAGTACTGGCAACCATCATACTGACAGCTCAGCATACATACTTTGTGCTCTTGTTTTCTGCCTTAGGCCCCACCCTTCATCCCATTGTGTGAGAGATGCCTACATCGTCCTCTGCATCATAGCATCTGTGTGGCGAGAGACAAGCTCCTTGGCCGAACCCTGGGGATTACTGTGGCATGGGGACCCTTTGCCAGCCCTCCCCAACTGGGGTGCACTAACGAGCGGTAGCTACATCAGTCTGGCCCATCCCCTGACGTAACTACCAAAGGCCACTCCTGAATGCAGTTCACCTTGCAAGGCAGCATACCATGCTGCTGCAAGGTCATCGGGGCGGCACTGTAGGTTACATATTATAAACGGGGGGTGGGGGGGAGTAGCTGGCTGATAATCTTGGATGTGTGTCCATCCTCACATCAGGCAGAGTCACTGCCATGCAACAGAAGAGGTAGACAAGACGGACCACATGATCCTTCCATCACCACAATACTAAATTACTATTTATCTAATTTTTATTTTACCATTTTTGGCTGGGAAAAGGCACACTGAGCTGAGAACTGTTTCCAAGTGTGTCCTCAAGAGACTTTCTCAGGGTCAAACAGCATGCAATTAGAGATTGTGGGGACTCAAACTCAGTTCAGTTGGATGTACCAAACTCATCGACAGCTCGTTCCTCTAACCTCTGGGCTATACTGCCAGCTCTGTCCTCCAAACTTAAGATTCTTGAGGCATCTTTATTGCTGCTATACACCCTCTCTAGTGCAATAACATAATTCCTTTGCTGTGGTGACTAGTACTGTACAAAGACCTTGAGGTGAGGTGTGGTTGAACCATTGTTTTACAGAGTTACCACACGACACTTACTGATTTACTGTTGTATCCTTTTACTTACACAACCTACTACCATGTTTGCTTTCTTTTTATATTAAAGCCTTGTACTAGGTAACAGGCTCCCACGATTTCCCCACAATAATTTCCCAATCGTTTCCTGTTCATTATATCGCATGACTAATACCATTAATATGTACTTCCTGCTTTGTCCTGATACTTCAGTATTTTAATTAAATCAAAGCGGCTCCCTGGCAATCTTCCCATGGGAGGTTAACATTAATGCAGATAAACAGAGGGCAGATATATAGAATGACAATTTCTATAAGGCAACAAGCATTAAGACTTCAAAAGGGTGCATGCAGTATTCCACGCAGCCGCACGGTCTCCTGCTTCCAGAATACAAACTTAGATGAGGAGGGTGGCAGGAAGACAACACAAATGTTGATGAAATGTTCAGATGCCAATGGGACAGATCACTAACTCATTAGCAGAGCGTTTTTGCAGTTTCGATGCAGCTGTTAGTGCCAGTATTTAATTTTCTTAAATGGTATATTCCCTAATAAAAAGTCTCCAAACCAAGGTTCCCCCACGTTT
This sequence comes from Neoceratodus forsteri, assembly GCA_016271365.2. Classification (NCBI taxonomy): domain Eukaryota; kingdom Metazoa; phylum Chordata; order Ceratodontiformes; family Ceratodontidae; genus Neoceratodus; species Neoceratodus forsteri. Next base: position 7,205,668 of record CM028134.1, read on the forward strand.
GGAGGCAGTATAGCACAGTGGTTTAAGGCTCTGAGTTGCAAACCTGGAGACCTGGGTTTGAATCCCACAGCCCCCACTTGCATACTGTGTGACCCTGAGCAAATCACTTAACTTCCTTGTGCTCCGTGCTGCCACTACACAGTGCTCCCTTGCTACAGTGAAAACGTGGGTATTATGAAGGTGCCATCCAAATCCTGTTCCGAATTTGGTTGTACTCCCGGTTCACATGTCCACCCACTCCATCGATTAGTAACACCATCCCAATTAAAAAAATAAAACAAATAGCACAAACGTGAAACTACTATGTGTCTGTGAGTTGGGGGGGTGGAGGGCAGCAAGTAGTTCAAAGGCCAAAACAGATGTGTTGCTAACCATCCAAGAAACCGAAGCACTTTGAGTGGTAAAAGTCTGGTAGATTTTGGTAAAGCAAGCCAAATGTTTTTTTTATTCCTCTCAGTGTTTTTACCAACAGTGGAAGGTGGAGATCTGTCCGCCGAGTGCTGTGGGAGGGTGGAGCAGACGCGTATCAGCTCGGGTCACAGTGACGCTAGTATTAGCTTGAGCCACAGCAAACACATGCCTCCAGTTCTTCTTGCTAATTAATAAAATAAATACAATAAACAGAATTTCTGTCAGCAGGAAAGTAGGGAAGACAGAAAGCATGTTCATAGAGTTTCGGAAGAGTGGAGGTGAAAACAGCCCAGAGCTGCCGTTGCAATCAGCTGGTGGCAAAGGCAAATAGGAGCCAGCAGTTTCACTTTTTTATGAAGTAGGTACTGCATTTTCAATTTTATAATGACTTAGTCAAATAAAGCCACTAAGCATATCATTAGGGAGTGGGTTTGACTCACGATGTGAATGTGGATTAATGAGAATCGAACTGGCAGATAGTGCTGTATTCTGTACTTTGCCATCCTTTGATGTAAAGAACGGGGAGCTATAATGAACATAGGTTATGGCTCCCTTTTTGTTTGTTACAGTGAAGGACTACTGTACTGTGCTACTGCATGGAATGGTGAGTACACCCTTTTGGAATGGTGAGTATATTCTTCAGAACTGTGAGTGCCCCCTTTCGGAATGTTGAGTACACCCATTCAGAATGGTGCACACAACCTTTTAGAATGGTGAGTACATCTTTTAGAACCGTGACTGCACCCTTTTAGAATGGTGCACACAACCTTTTGGAATGGTGAGTACACCCTTTTGGAATGGTGAGTACACCCTTTTGGAATGGTGAGTACACCCTTTTGGAATGGTGAGCACACCCTTTTAGAATAGTAAGTACGCCCTTTTAAGGGAAGGGAAAGGGGAAAAAGGAAACTGTTTAACCAGGAAAGGCACATTAAGCCACAGCCTGTTTCCAGGTGTTACCTGGGAGCTAAAGGAAGTTAAGTGACTTACTCAGGGTCACACACAGGTCTCCAGGTTTGCAGCTCAGTGCCCTTAGCCACTAGGGTATACTAGTGAGTACACCCTTTTGGAACGGTGAGCATACCCTTTAAGTATGGTGAGTACAGCCTTTCAGTATGATGAGTACACCCTTTTGACAGTTTATGGCCCTGGGACAGCACTCAAAACCTTAAGAGCGTGGAGCTTCACCTACCTATGTTTTTATGTACTCAGCAATCTTGGTATAGGTCCCCCTAACATGTCATAAAATGGCAAGAATGGGGGGTGCCTTTTAGAATAGCTCCTGTATCACATCGATTAAAGTGCTGGGAAACTGTGTTTACAATAGAAAAAAACCCTTAAAAAGTTCCTGAGATTGCATCGGATGCCCTGTAGAGCAAAATGGGGCCATAAAAGGTCTCTAAAAAAGGCATCGCACAACTTGGAGCCCTGTCTGTCTTCTGTTAGCCCTGCAATGTCTTCGGGGCCTGCCTCAGCTGGCGGAATGCCTTCACCAGATCTCCCGACCATGCAAATCTTGGCACTCCTATCTAAGTTTGAAACTACTGGAGAGGAGCCTAACAAGCATCTTATGGCAGTGGAAGCAAAGCTGAATGACTTTGATCGCAAGATTCAAGATAATGCAGTGGCTATAAAATCACTTCAACAGTCCCAAGAGTAACAAGTGGCCAGTGATGCTGCCTGTATCAGGGACCTTACCGTTCTTAAGTCAAAAATGGAATCTATTGAGAATATACAGTGGCAAGCAAATATAAGAATCGTTGGTTTCCCCCTCGTAGACTGGCTGGAGCAGTGGAGATCGTATCTGCTGTTACACAGCTTATTTTTACACACCTACAGCTACTGCCTGAAGATTCTGGCTTGAAGATCATGCGGGCCTTTGCTGTCCCTCAATGATCCAAACAACGGAAGGTCACACAGCAGAATCCTCTCACGGTGATTGCCACATTTTAGGCGCCGGAGGCTAGGATCGCACTGTTGCAGGCCGCACAGTCATGAGGAGAGGTTACTTGGGAGGACAGCCACACTGGGTTCTTTCCCGACCTTTCTGCTCCCACACAGGCCCGGAAAAAGGAGCTCCAAGTATTTAGAAAAGATCTGTTGAGCCATGGCATCGATGCTAGCCTAAATTATCCTGCACGCCTGCATGTTAGGCATGACTCAAAAGCTTATACATTCGTGGATCCAGCAGTGGCAGCGCAGTTTGCAGAAAAGCTCCTGCTGAAGTTAAACCCACCAGAATCCATGTCGGACGAGGAGTGGTGAGCTGTTATCTGTGGTTTTAGACACCGGAATATTACTTGGGACTGGCATTGTAGGACTGAACTCTAAGGGTGCTGTTCATCATAATTAAAAACGCTTCAGCTCCTTGAAAATGTTCGAAGGTTTCTATCTGTTCTTGAGATGTTGACTTACATTTCCTGTTTCTATTATTCAACTGATTGACAAACTGACTCTGATTATTAAAGATCGTTTATGTTGCTGCTCATCTGAACATTTCTATTAAATGAATCTCCTCTACAGCAGATGTCTTATGGGGAATATGATCACCTCTCAATTTGTCGAGTATAAGCAAAGCCTGTAAATTACTCTGTACCCACAGGGCAGGTTGTCCTTGCTCTGCTGTAAACTGTGGGTTTTACTTTCAACGTAACTGAGCCCAGCGCATCTTGGTGAACTCCTGGCTGTAGGTAGATAAGTCATACAGCCTACCAATACATATTTAATTTCTACAAGGGAACTGCTATCCTGGCTACATTGTTGTTCTGTATTTAGTTACGTGGTGAGAGTGTCACCGCCCTACAGGATAATTAGTTCACACTATTTTCCTGATAGTTCATATTTTTGCATCCCTCTGTAGTGCTGTCCTTTATAAGCTTCTAATGATGTGTGCCAGATTGTATTAAAACTTATTCATGTACTGCGGAGGTCTGCGTACCTCATACCTTTTGTTTTTATGTATATCACAGCTGGCTGTGATATCATGAAATATTCCATAAGTAAAAAGTTAAAACAAATAAATAAATAAAATGGCAAGAACAAATACAGTAGTCTTCTTGGTCAAAACCAGTCACCCGACTGTGCAATAAAATACTATTATAAAATGGGCAAAAAAATCCAGTAACTGACCGATAACCACACAGGTTCGGAATATACCTTGCAAGTCTTGGAACTACACTGCTTTGGAATTCTCAGTAACTGTGAGAGGTGGGAAAAACAGGAAAAGGTTCAGCTACCAATATGACTGACCTACCCATCAGCCAATTTGACCTTTCTAATGGGGCAAATCTAGCTGTTTGGTGTGAGAATCAATTTACCAATGATGAAGATATATTTATTCTTAATTTAAAGATTTGTTTAGTCTTGTGTTTTTTATGGGTGATTACTGCACTCTCCCCCCCCACCCTATGTTTGAAGGATACTTGGCTAACGCCTTGGGTCTCCAACCAACAGAGGTGGGAGGGGGGAGTGCGGTATTAACCCAATAACTGCAGTCCCAGTCATGTGTTATTGCTTAAGCGATGCATGGTCAGGTGACAGACTTCCTTTCTATACCCAAAATACTATTTATTGTACCCAATGTATTTTATAAGTGCAACAGTATACCCCAGTGGTTGCAGTAAATATAGGTTACTCACCTGTAACAGGAGTTCTAGGAGTGGTATATGTCGTTCTTCATCTGGCAGGTACCTTGCCACTTTAAGATGGGCCAGAAAGTCTTCAAGCTGGCTCCTCCCACCCACCCGGGCGATGAAACTCTCGGTTCCGCCCCATGACGCCAGATCTAGCCCACTGGAAGTTGTGTTATGCGTATGGTTGGAGGTCGCGGGTCCGCAGATGAACAACATATACCACTCCTGAACTTATGTTACAGGTGAGTAACCTGTATTTCTAGAGTCGTGGATATGTTGTTCTATCCACACTGTCTAGCAGACTCCTAGCAGTTCTCCGGAAGGAGGGAGGCAAGGCGCACAACCCCTACTTAGGGAACAGGGACTGGAGAACTGAGGTTCCAAAACCAGCATCCCGGCATGACTCAAGGTCAATGTGGTAGTGGGTGATGAAGGTGTTTGCTGACTTCCAGGTAGCAGCCTTGCAGATTTCCAGGATAGGGACGTCCCTAGAAGCAGCCACCAATATGGTGGTATGGCATGCGGAATGAGCCCTAAGCCCTATGGGAGGCTCCCCACCAGCCAACCTACAGCAGAGATCAATGCAGGAAGTGATCCACCTGCCAATCGTCCGCTTGTCTGCAGGTCTGCCAGGTGTGGCTTCAGCGTAGGTGACAAACAGCTGGCAAACCTCTCCCCAAACTTCTGCCGTATGCTCTTTGTAGTCAGCGAACACTCTTCTCAGGTCCAAAGTATGGAGCCTGTACTCAGCCTCTGAGGTGTGATTGGGGTAGAACACTGGCAGAGTCAACACCTGGTTCAGGTGAAACTCGACACCATCTTCGGAGAAATTCCGTGGGGTGCAGGACAACCTTGTCCCTGTGGAAGACCAGGTAGGGAGCTTTGATGAAAGCGCTCTGCCTCCCAGTCCTTCTGGCTGACATGATAGCTGCCAAGAAGGCGGTCTTCCACGACAGGTGAGAGATGTCACACCTATGCATCGGTTCAAATGACTTGCCCATGAGCTTGGCTAATACCAGCAGTAAATCCCATGGAGGTAGTGGTTCACGCACTGGAGGGGATATGTGATCTAGACCCTTAAAAAGTGCTAGACCAGCTTCTCCTGTGCCACCAACTGCTTGCCGCCCCGCGCCTGGTAAGCAGAGATGGCTGTCAGGTACACCTTAAGGGTTGTCAACCAAAGTCTCTGCTGGGAAAGGGACCACAGGTAGTCCAGAATGCTAGCCAGTAAACAACCTCATCGAAAGGACCCAAGGGCTGAAACTCTAGCCACTCAGGAACCAGGCCATCGGGTGCAGGGATTGAAGGTCCGGATGGAGTACCTTCCCCTCGCTGACAGACAGCAGGTCCGGGCGGGCTGGAAGCCACCTCGGGAGCCTGGTGTTGAGGCTGAGGAGATCTGGATACCAGAACGGGAGGCCAGTCTGGGGCTACCAGGATCACCTACACCTTGTCCCTCCTGATCTTGAGGAGCACCTTGTGGATCAAGGGCAGAAGAGGGAAGGCGTAGAAGAGGCCTGGGGTCCACGGCATGGAGAAGGCATCCCCTTGCAGTGAGCCCTGCTGAGGGAGGCGGGCATGGTAAAGTCTCAGCTTGGTGTTCTCCCTGGAGGCGAACAGGTCCACCTGAGGTGTGCCTCAGTGGGAGAACAGGTCTTGCACTATCTCTGGCAGGAAAGATCACTCGTGAGATGCACTGCCTATCCGGCTGAGGGCATCGGCCAGATTGTTCGAGGCTCCTGCCACATGAATGGTTGGGAGATCCGCCTCCAGGCTGAGCATGAGAGACCAAATGCGAAGAGCTTCCTTGCACAGAGGCAAGGAGTGCGTCCCGCCCTGTCTGTTGAGATAGTACATGGTCGTCGTGTTGTCCTTCTGGACCTGAACCACTTGACCCCAAACAATTGGAGCAAAGGCGATCAGGGCTAGCCAGACCGCTTGGAGCTCCAGCAGGTTGATGTTCCAGTTGTTCTGCAGAGCCCGCTACCACGGACACCACCCAATGGGCCTCCTTCGATATGACCGGCAGGTACCATTTCTCCATTCACTCCAGCTGAAGTCGGGCAGCGCGGTCCCTGAGCACCAACAGAGAAAAGGATAGACACATCTCGCAAGCCTTCGGATCATGGTAGTGCCCGAGGCACTAAACACAAAAGGCGTGGAGGTTGGTGTGTGACATCTTTGCCCACAGGGGCACCGGCGGAACCTGGAGACGGTCTTGTCCTCCATCGCAGCCGCAAGTGAAGAGAGTGAAGACTGAACTCGAATGAGTTTCAAAGTAAGTTTAGGAAAAAAATCAGAAGTTTTTAGAGCCAGGGCCTGCAAAACGCAAGAGCGCTAAGGAGGGACCCTGATGCTTCCAAGTGGTAAGGAAGATCTGGCGTCATGGAGCGGAGCCGAGAGTTTCATCACCCAGGTGGGTGGGAGGAGCCAGCTTGAAGACTTTCTGGACCATCTTAAAGCGACAAGGTACCTGCCAGACAGTGCGGCTAGAACAACATATCCACGCCCCTAGAAAGCATTTGTAATGCACTTCCAAGTGGTGTTCAGACACTCGGCCTTTGGCTTCATGCCTCTCAAAACCCCTGGGGCATGCCTCACAAATGCTTTAACACATGTCACGTATTATTGCTTATGAGACACAAACCCAACAGTTCAGGTTGAATCTGTAATAGGTAGTTGATTCTGGGTTTACAGTTTGGGTCTAGAGTGGTACACTTTAGCTTGGCCAATGGGTCAGTGTATTTTGTCTAGTAGGTTAGCCCCTGGGGAGAAAAGAAAATGGCAGAAAATGGACAGGCTACTCCATGCTGGCACCCCCACAGGTTTTCGCATGACTGATGTAACTGGTCACCCCCCCCCCCCACACACACACACACACACACTATGGTCCTGGGCAAGTGATGGATAACCAGTATGTCTGCAAGGAGGTCGGTGACGGGATTGGGGGGGGTGCAGCCGAGAAGATCCATAGGAGTATAAAATACTAACTAAAAAAAGGGAAAGAGAGACTGGTGTTTGGGCAGATGCATGTATGCCCACTCACAATGTACAGTATATGTAGATAATGTAACTGTGAGATTTTTGTTTTGGAAGCTCCTTTTATCCTATTTAGAAACGGTTTTAAAATACAACATACTTGACAAGTTTTGTTCAGTGAATGTATGCAGTTACTTGGCTAATTTTGCTCAGTTTTGTATTGCATGTAATGAGTTTTGTGTAAGCAACTTCAACCTGACTTACTGGCTACACTGAAGAACATGAATCAAAACCAAGGGGGGAAATAATTTAAAAAATATTACTGAAGTGTATACTTTACATGTTTCAGTACTACAGAACTGATTTGAAAAATTACATTTTTAATATTTTTGTTTATGGATGGTACAGTAGGAAAAGGCCCCCTTTGTTCCCTGCTAAGGAATTATTCTTCTGCTCCCCCCTCTTGAATATTGCACACAGTTGGTATGGTTCGTACTGAACCAAATGTAAAGCATTCATTACTAAGAGGTGCAATGCCATAACTGAAGAAAAAAAATTAAAGAATTCATAGATGTCTGCAGATAAGGGCCTTGCGGCCCATCCAGTCTGCCGACTCCCTCTTTCTAATGCTTAAGGTACTGTAGATGGTACAAACCCCCCCTTTAGCCCTAGCTTGATAATTCCCATGTGCCTATCCCACGCATTCTTGAATCTCTGAACCGTGGCCACCTCCACCACTTCCTTTGGAGACTGTTCCATCTCTCCACCATCCTTTCAGTGAAGTAGAATTTCCTCAAGTTCCCCCTAAGTTTTCCCCCTTTTAGTCTCATGCTGTGCCCCCTTGTTCTGCTATTTCCCTTCATGGTACCCTGTTGATCCCCTTTAGATATTTGAAGGTCTCTATCCTGTCCCCCCCTCTCTCTCCTTTCCTCTAGGGAGTACATACTGAGAGCTCTGAGTCTCTCCTCATATGACTTACGCTGCATCCCAGACACCATTTTTGTCACCCTCCTCTGTACCGTCTCCATCCTGTCTGTCTGTCTGGAGATGGGGTCTCCAGAACTGAACACAGTACTCCAGACGAGGCCTTACTAGGGAGTTGTACAATGGTACCACCACTTCCCTCCTTCTACTTGTTATACCCCTCCCTAGGCACCCTAGCATTCTGTTAGCCTTTCTGACTGCTTTGTCGCACTGTTTAGCCACTTTGAGGTTGTCTTCTATGACTACCCCTAGATTTCTTTCCTCTGTGGTGGCCTCCAGTGTTACTCCATCTAGTTCATACTCAGCTCTAGGATTCCCTCTCCCTAGGTGCATAATCTTGCACTTTTTTGCACTGAAACCCAACTGCCATTCCTTGGACCAGTTTTCTAGCCTCTTCAGATCCCTTGTCATTTTTTCTATACCTTCCTGTGTATCTACCCTGTTACATAGCTTTGTATAATCCGCAAACAGGCTAACCCTCCCTTCTAGACCCTCTGCAATATCGCTTATGAAGACATTGAAGAGCACTGGTCCCAGCACTGATCCCTGGGGTACGCCACTTGTTGGCGGGTGGGGCATTCGTCGAGCAACACAGACATGCTACCTCTTGTCCCCCTCATTTCTTTCTCAGGGCTTGAAATATAGCTTTTCCGTATTTCCGTGGAAATAACGGTAAGGCTGCAGGAAATGTAAAGTCAAGTTCAGCATTTCCGTCTGGAAATGCTTGCAGACTGTTACCTTAAAAAATTATGTAGTGCCATATATTTCCTGGTGGTGGAGCGCTGGAGCATTTTTCCCCTCCGGTGGATCTGCGGCTGTGCTTCTGTCTTCCGATTTGGGGGGGGTGAGGCGGGGGCTGAAAAGCGATCCGATCAGTACGTGATGTCGGGGACCTTGCCAGAGCATGACCAGCATGACCTACTACTTCCACACTGATTGGCTGGTCGCGCTCTCCTCTCGCTGTGCTGACCATGGAATTTCCTCACATAATGGCTGGCAGTGAGCGAAGAAGGAGAGTGTGTTGCTGGAGCTGAGTGCTAAAAAAATATAGTTGGTTGTGTGGGAAAGAATACTGCAGCTCAGCAAAGTTGAGCATTTCTTAGCAACGAGGAGCCGAGGAGTGAATCTTATGATTTCTCTAATCTCGGGGGGGGGGCTTAAAAAAAAGAAAAACTCTGCAAATGAGAAGCCAAGTGATACTAGAAGTCAACATCTTTGGGACAAAAACAAAAGATTAGTGCCCCGCAGTCAGTTATCGTTTTTGGGGCTAAAAAAAAAAAAAGATTAACGCAGTGGTTTAAGGCTCTGAGCTGCAAATCTGGTGACATCGACCAGACCTGAGTTTGAACCCCACAGCTTCCACTTGCATACTGTGTGACCCTGAGCAAGTCAGTTACCTTATTTTCTCAGTTTGTCTGGGGTCACAAACGTGGTGCTTTCGCTTTGGCTACTTAAAAGAAATGAATCTAGGGGCTGAGTAAAAAAAAAACAGAAAAACGACTGCAGGCAGACAGTACAATTGCTGCAAGCCACTATTCCTTGGCAGAAACTAATAAAATTAGACTAAGAGCAGACTGAGTGAGCACTGTATTTGCTGCAAAGACTCAGGCTTACATTGAGGAAAAAAACAAGGGCTTCTGCAGAGAGTTTGAAACAGCAGACTGCCCTACTCTGTCACCTCGTAGGGTAATCTAATTGTGTATAAAACAAATACCTAGCTACACACCTTACTGCGTGGCAGTCAAGGTTCTGGATCTGCAGTGTATAATTCAGTTTAATATTAATACTTAATTTGGCCCTACAGCAAAACCAGTTGTGGTCTGTTAGCTGCAGTTTCGTGTTTAAAAAAAAAATGAGGAGTGATACTGTAGGGAAAGTCCTCAGCCAGGAAAGCAAGGCAATGCAGCATAATTAACAAGCATTTGTCAATGCCGAACGTTTGCTTGCTGGCATTGGCAGTGGTAGTGTAGAAGTTACAGAGCTGCATAATAGAAATGGCAGTGAAGTATCGAACTGAAGCCAACCCCACCACCACCCTGCAGAGAGTGACAGGCATTGTGGTGTGCCTTTGGGTTGTCAGGCATAATGGCCACGCCATTTCACCACACCCTACCCTGCAGACAGTGACAAGTGTCACGGTGTGCCTTGGGGTCTTTGGCCCTTATGCACACCCCATTGCATCAGGAAATATGGTGAGATGGAGAATAGGGTGAACTTTGGGTCCGAAGAGTCCAAGGCATACCTCGATGCCTCTCACTGGCTGCAGGGTGTGGAATGGTATGAGCATTACAGGCAAGAATCCCAAGTCACACCCCAGATGCCTGTCATTCTCTACAGGGTGAGGCGTTATGGTTGGAAACCCTAATACCTCAGGCATTCGTTGGTATTTTCATTCCAAATTTTCAACATGTTTTTTTTGACTCCCACCTCATGAACAGTGGCAATATGAGTTTGTTGGCGAAAGCTGCTTATGCACAGCGACTTCTGACATTTGCTTTCCCACAGGTGCAAAAACATTCGAACAGGATGTAAAAAATGACAGCTGTACTATTTCATGGGGAGGTGTAAAAAATGGCAATGCTGCAAATCTGCGGTGAAAATATTAAAAAAACTGGTGAAGTCATGAGCGTGCATAGAAACTGTGCAACGCACACCCATAATGTAATTAGTTTGGGGATTTTTTACAGCAGATTGTCAACACAGGCATTTTGGGACCTCCAGTCATGAACAGTGTCACTGTGATTTTCTTTATCTGTCCTGAACAATGATTTCCCACAGCGACCACGCATCTCTGTGCTGAAAGTGTGAAAACACATTTGGCCATGTTGTGAAAATGACAGCTGTACTGTTCATAAGGAAGTGTGGAAAAATGCCACTGGTGAAAATCTGGACTGAAAATATTACAAAGTCATGAACTTACGAGGGTGCGTGGAAACTGCGCAATGCTCACTCGTAACACAGTCATTTTATGGACTTTTGTTACCAAATTTTCAACATAGCCATTTTAAGACCTCTGCTCATGAACAGTGTAGCTGTGATTTTCTTAATCTGTCCCAAACATTGCTTTCGCACACCGACTGCACCATTGTGCTCTACATGTCGGAAACACATTTGGGCGACATGTGGAAAATGGTAGCTGTACTGTTTTCATGAAAAGTGTAATAAAATGGCAATGTGGAAAATCTGAATTGAAAATATAGAAAATTCGCAAACTTCTGAGCTATGTAGGAAATGCATAGCACGTCAGAAGCAGTCATTTTTAGGAATTTTTTCACCAAATTTTCAACATAGCTATTTTAAGACCTCTGCTCATGAACAGTGCCACTTTGATTTTCTTAATGTGTCCCAAACATTGATTTCGCACACCAAATGCGCAATTGCGCGCTACATGAGCGGAAACACATTTTGAGCAAGATGTGAAAAATGACAGCTGTACTGCTCATAAGGGCATGTAATAAAATGTCAATGTTGAAAATCTGGAGTGAAAAAATTGAAAATTCGCAAACTTACGAGCGTGCGTAGGAACTGCGCAATGTGCGCTTGTAAAACAGTCATTTTTAGGAATTTTTTCACCAAATTTTCAACATAGCCATTTTAAGACCTCTGCTCATTAACAGTGTCACTGTGATTTTCTTAATGTGTCCCATACATTGATTTTGCACACCGACTGCGCCATTGTGCGCTACATGGGCGGAAACATGTTTTGAGCAAGATGTGAAAAATGACAGCTGTACTGCTCATAAGGAGGTGTGGAAAAATGGCAATGTTGAAAATCTGGAGTGAAAATATTGAAAATTCGCGAACTTACGAGCGTGCATAGGAACTGTGCAATGCACGTGCGTAAAACAGTCATGTTTAGGAATTTTTCCACCAAATTTTCAACATAGGCTTTTTGAGAGCCCACCTTATGAACAGTGGCAGTGTCGTTTCATTACTCAGTCCCAAAAGGTGATTTCGTGCAGTGACTGTGTAATCACCCTTCGGGCCCGATTAACGCCGTGACAGTGAGAGCATTCATGAGAAGGGGTCCCAAAAACCCCATGTTGAAAATTTGGTGAAAAATTCCAAAAAATGCCTGAGATATACAGCAAAGTTGAAAAAACCCTATCTATCCCATTCTACAGCTTACCGGCATTTCCTCAGTTCACGGTTGGCTTTGAAGAGTTACAAACATGTTCCGGTCCACGAAGATAAATCGCGCGGAGTCGGAGGTAAGTATGGGGTGGGGGTGTGGGAGGCAGGGTGCGAGGGTGGGCGTGGGTGGGGCAGAGACTGCAAGGGACAGTTTTTCAGTTTCAGGTTTTGTTTTTTAAAATGACGACGTGGACGCTTTGGCACGCTGGGGTGGGCTCCCAGCATGGCACAAGGACGGCTGGTGGGGGGCATGGAGCCGACGGGGATAGCATATGTTGCCACGCTGGGGTGGGCTCCCAGCATGGCACCCTGTATTCTGTGTGTGTGTGGAACCAGTGGAGCCAGCAGAGTTGGACACCCCGTTGAACTGCTCGATAACCGCTAGGTGGGCACCAGGCGTGGCATATGGAACACTGTTTTGGGGGGGCACGCACAGCTGGACGGGGATTGGGCACTTTGGCTACGCAGTGTGTGCGTGAGCTTGAGCACGAGTATGCGTGTGTGTGTGTGTGTGTGTGTGTGTGTGTGTAGGGGAGCACACATGAGCAGGCGACATCTTATCACTGCTCACTGAAGCATAGCTCCCCCTTTCAACTGTACTCCACTGCATTTTGGACGCTGTCATAGACAGCTCCAGCAGGCATTGGAGAACTGCGGCCGCACCAGCAAACACACTGACTGAACTGGAAGAGGGCTGCCACACCTCCGAAAACTTGGATGATGTCACTATGTTTCTTGCATATGCGTGCAAGCAAACATAAAAAGTAAAGCAGACTGCCCTAAATTTATTGCAGATATTACTGTGAGCTGGTCTGCAGTAGACTGGGAGGCAGTATAGCGCAGTGGTTTAAGGCTCTGAGCTACAAATCTGGTGACATCCAGCAAGCCAGACCTGGGTTTGAACCCCACAGCTTCCACTTGCATACTGTGTGACCCTGAGCAAGTCACTTAACTTCCCTGTGCTCCAAGGTCGCACCTGTAAAAAAGCTTTCAGCTTAGTGTGCTAGTCCTGATTAAATAACTAACCAAAAAAAAAAAAAGACAACTGAAATTGCCACAGCTCGTAACTGTACAGTAGAAGGGAGATCCCTGTGAGAAAATCTCTTGAGCTTGTGAATAAAAAAAAAATTCTTACAAGTAATAAGTACAATTTCATAAGGAGGAAAGTCCTTTTTGGGAACTTCTGTGGGGAATTTTCTGTGTAAGGTGCACAGCATTACTGAATACACAACTAAAATTACTGGCTCAGCTCACCGACCTTAATTGCTGTAGTTAGTACCATTAGTCAGGGAAAGTGAAGTCCTGTGAGGATTAATCTCTATTTAAACTTGGGTGTGGTCTAAAAAATTCCTGCATTCTAAATCTGAGCTCCCTGCCCTACAGTAAGGGGATCCTTGTGGGGAACACTCTGTCAGAGCTACTGTGTGTATTAAAAAAAAAGTAAAACATAATTCCAGCGTTCTAAACTACTCTCTGCCCTACCATAAGGGGATCCTTGTGGGGAGATCTCTGTCAGAGACTGTATGTGTATTAGAAAAAAAGAAAACATAATTCCTGCATTCTAAACTACTCTCTGCCCTACCATAAGGGGATCCTTGTAAGGTTGCTCCTGTCGAGAGACTGTGTGTGTATTGAAAAAAAGTAAAACATAATTCCAGCGTTCTAAACTACTCTCTGCCCTACCATAAGGGGATCCTTGTGGGGAGATCTCTGTCGGAGACTGTATGTGTATTAAAAAAAAAGAAAACATAATTCCTGCATTCTAAACTACTCTCTGCCCTACCATACGGGGATCCTTGTGGGGAGATCTCTGTCAGAGACTGTGTGTGTATTAGAAAAAAAATAATCCCTGCCCTAAACTAGGGGATCCTAGTAGTTGTGTGGAACTATCTCAGAGCTTTCTGTATGTTTAAAAAAATATCTCTAATTCCTGCATTCTAAACTGCTCCCTGCCCTACACTAACCTCTGTTTTTTTAGAGCATTATCTGATAACCTCCCTGCATACATCTCGAACGTCTTCAAATGGGCTAAAGGTTCCTATGGCCTGAGATGCTTCTCCTTAATCTGCTTCCAGATTCCTAGAGTGAAAACTACCCTTGGCTCAGCAGCAATCAACTTCTCACTTCCATCACTTTGGAACACTATGCAAGACACATTAAAATTATCCTCACTTCCAAGCATTTTCACATTCAAAGCTCTATTAATGGATTATCTGAAGGAATCATGCAACTGTTTCAGATGCCGATGACCCCTAATCCCCGGTTGCCACTCTCAAATCCTACGCCTAAGTATCTCATCCACCCCACATTCCTAACAACAGAAACCTAGGACCTACAAGCCTAGTTCCCTTAATACAAGATGGCCCTGCCTATTCTCTACCTTTTACCTATTCTGGCCTCCCTTTTGGCTGCCTACTCTTTCACCCCAATTTCTACCCTATTCCTTAATACCTCCTTATTTTTTATCATTTAGGTATGAGCTCTTACTCAGCGGAGACTATATGGGATTGTCATCTCTTCTCATTTCAGTAAAGCTTATCATTATGTACCTTTGCATGTTAATTATGTTGACCGGTATGTATAGGCCCATATTGACCGGCACCTTCACAATGTTTTTTTTTTTTTGCACCGTTGTCCACCGTAATTGTAATCTTATGAAGTGTACTGTATTGTATTTATGCCCAGGACCACCTTGAAAACGAGCTTGCTCAATGGTGTTTATGCCTGGTTAAATAAAGTGATTGATTGATTGATTGACTAAGAGAATCATTGGGAAAACTTATGTCGGATCTAGTGTCTGGATTTAAAAAAAAATTGTTGTTCTGTGCTGCCAGTCATGTTAATTTACCCTACAGTAAAGGGAAGTCCCCTGTGAGAGGTGTCTCAGTGCTCTATGACTGACCTATTTGTGAGTTGTTCTCACTAAAAGAAAGAGACTCAGAGACTCACAGAAGTCGGTTTAAGAAATCTTTATTAAAAAGTCATTCAAGTTCTGTTTCGCAGATCAGCATGTCTCTTCTTAGATTTGGTTTTACCAAGGAAAATACTGTGGAATTACCACGGCCAGGTCCATCTTCCTCCACCGAACCTGAAAGCATCCCTGATAGTAGTTCCATGCCTTTTGTGGAGGCAAGTACAGTGGACACCCCTCCATCCACCGTAAAAATAATGCTTGGGTGCCCAAACCAAGGAAAAATGTCACAAAAAGAAAAAGAGTATGAAAAACAAAGAACCACACACTTTCAAGAGTCATGGAAAAAAGATAGAGAATGGCTATTAGTAAATAATGACCGAACTGAGATGTACTGCAAGTACTGCAGAAAAATATTTCCAAATGACAAAGGTTCATTTGTGGCTGGCTGCAAAACCATGATGCTGGGCACAATAAAAAAAACACAAAACTAGTCACATTCATCGCGAGTCAAGCAGCCGTATTGCTGCTCAACGTCACCCTAGCAAAAGCCCAATTGTCAGGGGGTTGCTATCAATGGATAAAGATACAACAGAAATCATGACCTATAGGTTCCTGACTGCTTTTAAGGTCGCTAAAGCAGGGCAACCATTCACAAGTTTCATACAAGACATGGAACTACTGTACAGATAGAGAAACAGGAAAAGATTGAGTTGAGGGACCCCAGTGACAAGGGCTGTGCCAGTTTTATTAAATTCATCAGTAAGGATATTAATGCACAACTTACAGAGGAGGTCAGGCAGTCCCCATATATTTCAATGTTGTGTGATGGTAGTACCGACTCAGCTACAATAGAGGAAGAGCTAATTTATATACGCTACAAAATTTCTCACCATCGTTGACATAGGCATGCCTACTTCTGATAATATTTTCCATGAAGTTATGAACAGCATAAAAGAAAATGCAAAAGTTGAGGATTACGTCTCCTGCATGGTAGGATTCTGCGCTGATGGTGCAGCAGTGAATTTTGGACGTAATAATGGTGTTGCCAAAAAAGTTTAGGATCAGGTTCCTCACACTGTCTCGATCCACTGCTCAGCCCATCGCTTTGAACTGGCACTGTGAGATGCAGCCAAGCCTTGCTCTTTGGTACAGCAATTGATGACCTATTACAACTGATTTTCTGGTACTACCATTCATCAGCAGTGATGCGTACTGGACTAAAACAAACATCTTCTGTTCTGGGTCTCCAGTACCTTGTGCCTGTGAATGTGTTGGGAACCAGATGGCTAGCCCACAGAGTTTGAGCATTAAATGTGCTCATTAAAATGTGGAAAAGCATTATTGTGCATGTGACACAGGTTTGTGATGGTCAGGTCAGTACTAGTGGCCATATGGACACCCGAATGAAAGCTGCTAAGCTGAGAAAAAGTCTTGTCTCACTTAAATACCTCATTGCAATACATCTAATTCACAAACTTTTACAGATCATTGTGCCTGTATCTTTGGTACTTCAACAAGAAAAGCTGCTAATTTTCCAAATTGCAGAGAGAGTTGAGGCTGCTGTTCTTTCATTAGAACATTATGACATTCAGCAGACCTGTGAGCGCTTCTTTGCTGTCAACAACATTTCTGCTGACAGAATGGAATTCAAAGATGAGGTACTTGAGTTAGAAGAGGGGCAACAGTTCACCGGCACTATACGTACTGTTACAAAGAAGGTGACCCATTTCAGAGATGAGGTTGTGAAGTCCATGAAACAGTGTTTCAGTAGCGTGATTAAGTCCGTCACCAGGGGAAGACTGTGATGAACAGCTTAATGCTGTACAAGTGTGTCAAATTTTCAATCCAAGCGACTGGCCAGCAGTGCATTCTGACAGCAATAATGATGTTGCGTACGGCAGAAAAGATGTGACATTCCTAGCAGAACACTTTTCTAAGGCACTTGAAGGCCAAGGCCTTAACCCAACATTATGTTTTGGGGAATTCTGTCTGCTAATAAAATATGCCCTCTGAATGCTTGCTGTTGAACCAGTTCTGGCTAACAATCCTCATGCACTGCTTAAAACGTTGTTTAGAAAACAGGATGACCTGCCCAACATCTTAATGCATTAAAAACTGACTGGAGATCATGCTCGACTCCAGAGATGCTAGGGCATTTAATGAATGTCAAACTAAGTCCAGTACAAATCAAGGAGTTTGATGCAACTGGTGCATTATCCCTGTGGGCACTGGAGAAAGAGAGGAGACCAGAGACTGCAAAGTACAAAAGAAAAGACAAAGTGTTACAAAAACACATGGAATGCAACTTATCAAGCAGTTCCTCTGAGGGAGACAGTGAAGGGGAGGCATAAATTATGTTCCCTGGACAACTCTGTTTTCGCTGTCAGTTTATTTTTATTTTCTATTATTTTTAATGTGGAAATGTACAATTTGGTCAGGAAATGTATGGCGAACCATCTATATTTCCGGTGGAAATGTACCCTTTTGGACACTATTTCAACCCGTTTCTCTTGCCGTATACTTTCCTTCTTCTCCTTCAGCCTTTTTTTTGCAAGATCTCTTTTCCTTTTATTGTTTTTACTGACTCTGGTAGGGATGTCATGATATCACGCTATGATGATATATCATGATATTTCCTACAGATGATAATTTTCTTTTTCCAAATGTACATCCCTGAGCCGTCACCTGCCCCCTCCTATGAGGTTAATTCTGCTGGCCACCTTTCAGTCCCATCCGCTGCTTCTCTCGCCAAAGCCAGCAGGGGGGTCACGGAGAGACGCCTGAAAGTACCAGCGACTGTCATTAAGATGGCTCACGGAGCACAGGGGTTTTTCCATTTTTCTTCCTCTGTGACTCTGCACACTTCCAGCCTCCCACATCGCAGTTGGCAGTGACCCAACATACCTTCCAAACGTGCAGCATCTTCCTGTGGAGGAGGTGAGTTCTACTGCCCACAACACGAGTCACTGCAGATGTGGAACTGGCACCTAGCCTCCTCCACTGAAGGTGCTGCCATGCGGTAACACCGCAACGAGCATCCCAGCCGGCTTCTGAACCTGGGTAGCCAGCTCAGCAATGCATCCCAGATTATAAGGTATTATTGTAACAAAAAAAAATATGTATCACAATATACTTGATAAACTGTCTTGAGTCCAATTCTGGTAGTATATCCCTTTCTAGGTGCACCTGATATTCCTAATGCCTCACCTTCCCACAGTCATATTTTTACTATTTTTCAAAAATTAGCAATGCTACTGATTATTGTACTTACCAAAATAATGCCATATTTTTGTTACACAAATATAGCAATACTAAAAGCTTGATAGCATGGTGTACCTTCTCTGTGGTCCCCCAAATGCTGCAGATTTAACAACTTTGGGGTCAGAACTATGGCCTGAGACACGTGGTGGTGGTGAGCACGGGGGAGTTGCAAAAGCATGGGGGTACGCTTGAACAAAAGCATGGGGACATCCCCAAGCATATAGGTATTGGGAAACACTAGAGATGCATTACCTAATCCAAACTGCGGTTATAAAATTATGCTAAGTAAAAGCCAAATGTCTGACACACACATCTGTATAAACGGTGCTCTGAAACTGACTGCACTAAGTTTGGGGCTTCACTGAATGCATGTGATGGTGGGGGGGGAGACAGAGAGAAACACAAAAACTGACAAACTGTTAATGCAAGAAGCTCACCTTCAGGCCTTGATCTGTCCCCACCTGCCGTTTCTGTTCTTCATCTGCTTTGTTTCCAATTAGGATCTTCTGGACTCCTTCAGGTGCATACTAGAACAGCACATTCCTTGTGTTAGGTTTGCAGTATTGTGCAGAGTTGAAATTAAACTTCATGAGCTTTGGGTGCTATTGGGGCCCATGTCATTAAAAGGTCTCCCCCAATAATATCAATGGCACTGATGCAAGAGTTATAGGGCCACACTTCGGAGATATGGGGGCTGAGCCCTGGTAAGCCCCCCTGTAATTCCAGGACTGGTATTACAGTAGACTGGGGTTTATTTATCCCAGTTAACATGCCACATCTCATATATGCTGGCCTTCTGCGTCTATGCAGGAGTTTAGCTGGGAGGGCTGAAGAGAATTAGGTTAAAGAATTTTGTGTTTACTCAGGCGACCAGCTGAGATACAACCTCTTAATTACAGCGGAGTTCTGCCCTGCTGCTACACAACTATATAGCTGAAAGGGACTGAAGCAGAGGGAGGTCCAGGGTCCTGCTCAAGGTGACCTGGCAATTTACATTTAGCACCGTGTTTCATTATGACCCATTACAGAAAAAGTCCCGGTTCAGCTCCTGGGACTCCTCCTGCGTTCCTTGCTGCCTGAGTCAGCTACTTCAGGCTCTCTCAGCTCTTCCTTGGGACACAAATCTACCAGCGGCCTGTTCCCTCCGTCATGCCATAGAACTAAATACATTATGGAATGGGGGGTCCTTGGGACTATTTGCAGGGCTGAGCATCAGGATTTGGTAAAACAGGTTAATTCACACCTTGTTTCACCTTGTTAACATGGAACCTCCTTGTACCTGTTTATGTACTTGTAACCGTTGTAAATGATGTTATGCTCATGTGTTACTACGATGTGGCACCACTGTAAAAGAGCCTTTGGCTCAAAGGTACTTCCTAGAAATAAATAAATAATTTGCACTTAAGCAGAAATTGATAATCTTCTGGCAACTCTGGCATGTGCACTTAAGCAGCATGTGCACTTAAACCCATGTGCATTTATCAAGGATTTTCAAACAGGAGAGTATAGGAGAAAAAAAAAGGCAGGAAACTAAGTATGTATTTAAGGGGGAATGTGCACTTAAACCATGTGCACTTCAGGAGTTTCAAACAAGAGAGTATGAGAAAACAGCAAACGTATGTGCATGTAAAGAATGTGCATTTATTTAGGGTGCAATTTAAGGGCCCACTTTTATGTACAAAATTGTCTCTCTTATGGTTAGGAGCATGCATGACAGTTGTCTGCACCATTTTTTATAAACATGTGAACAACGGATTCTAACATTCTGCACAAGATATTACCATTTTGAGGCATAATTTTTCAGTATTTACAACTGAAATGTACATTTTTTTAACAAGCAGTTTTTTTGTCCCTATGACAGATGTTTATTTAACAAAACGGAGGAGGAGTAACGCGAAACAACATGATTCCCCTCTGATCACCTCACTACATGGCATTTCTGTACTTTTCCTTGCTGTATACTTTACTGTCACTGTTTCAGCACAAAAAAAGCTAAGTTTTTAATGAATTCTACAATGCTCTCTACCAGTGAAAAGATATGTGTTTCCTGCACCACTCAAAACAACAGAAAACTGGTATCACTGTGCAAAAGTGTCTTCCATGACGTGTTTGGGTGAAAGGACTGTGACATGCAGCTGAGTCATGCCAACACCCAAAGGAAGGAGAGAAAGTGCTCTCATAACCATGAGAACTACAGTATACTTTTCAACAGCGACATTACTTCTGGCTCACCTATGCCTCGCTGCCCACTGGGGACACTCCACTGCCCTATGCTCCCCCTCTGACAATTGACCCAGAGCCAGAGGCATCTCATTGACACCGGCACAAGGGGGTTGGGGGAAGGGTACTGCCATTAGCGGAAAGCAAGCTATTTGACTAAGCTGTGGTGGTGGTGGGTTGGGGGTTTCCAGGGAGTCAGCAGCGGATTGGAACTGAAGGTGCTGGCAACCATGATCAGTCAACATGACAGAAGTAGGGCTAGGCAGACATGATAGTCCATCGGGCTTTCTTCTACTGACAGCTTCTCTGTTTCCATCAGACGTACCATGCAGCAGTTTTCTGGTTTGCTTCCAATGCCCCACCCATCTCACCTACATCAGACAGACCCCTTCAGTGCTCCTGCGACACGGGAGACCTCAGCGGATGGCACACGGTCACTACAAGCAATCCTGTAAGGCCAGTTGCTGCAGGAGGCTCTGTGAGAGCACACGTCTCAGCTCCCTCCCCTTGGAGACTATGACCTGAGGCACTTGCAACTTGAAGCCAAGTCCCCGGCATGGCGTCCCAACTCGCTACTGCTGGCGCCACCAGACTAGGCTATTACAGTTTTTAAATGGAGTTTGAATGTATGATTATAGTGTATTACTTTGGATAATAAAGACAAACACAATGAGGGAAGCAAGAGTATCTCAACTGATGTGGGATGCATAGGTATTCTCGATGCTGATGTCATGCACCGCTCTGGTAACATTTGTTCTCTCCCTGCCCCAAACCACCACACTGGAGATAGCTGAGCTCCTTTTGAGTCCATCCTTTACAGCGCGGGGGGGGGGTGTTACTATTGGGGCAAGAGGGTTACAAGTGGTGTATGACACGATGGAGGGATGGAGCAAAAGCCAAAGCAGTAATGAAGGAGGGAGTCACAGAGATTAACGGGGTACGATGGGAACTAAAGGGGAGAAAAATCAGAAATGGAATTAAAATAGTGGGATTCCATCCTCATACCTCATCAACATCACTGGCCCATTTCATGATGTGTTGGAAGGACCGCTCACTTGTGATGTCATACACTAAAAATATACCCTGCAAAAGAGAAACATTTTTAGTCAATCTACAAGCCCTTTTTTTGGACAAACCAGCTCTGATTTAACTTTCAGAATAGAACAGAACAGACTTTGGTTTTATTTAGCACCATTCCTGGTCCACTGTATCCTAAAGCATTTTGCAAAGTAATAAGTTATTAGATACTGGTAGTGCAGGGACTGCATGTGATATACATGCTGTAGCCAGTACCACTCACACAAAGCTGTATTGCATTAGTGTAACATACTGACAAGAGGGAATGCTGGCCAGGATACAACACTGTTGCATTAGTGTTGTGTTACGGAGAATGAGAGACAATGCTGGCCAGAACACAACACTAATGCAATGATATTGTGTCCTGGGCAACATTCCCTCTCGCAGTAACACAATACTAATACAACAGTGCTGTGTCCTTGTCAACATTCCCCCTCTTAGTAACACAAGACTAATGCACTCTGTTGTGTCCTGGCCAACATTCCCTCTCGCAGTAACGCAACACTCTACAAGTTTAAAAAGACACAAAAAATACCATAAAATATTTGCCAAAAAATTTAACATAGTCCCTCCACATATGGTTTCCACCTGTCAGTAATCTGTCTTGCTACACATTTGTTTTTTTGAACTTGACAAGTTTATCGAAACAGCATTGGTCAGCTTATACGCAGATGCGCTGATACAATTGTAATGATGAGCAAGTCGCTACAAGTTCTCAAGTGTTACATAACTTATACAACCCGTTCGAAGAAATACCAAAGAGGTAAAATTACAGTCTCTGTTACTTGTAAGAACAGTCCACTGACCAGTACTTTTATCTTTTTACAGGTGAGAGTCATGCTTCTCCCATGTAAGACAGGTTATACCAGTTCAGGAATTATTCAACCATCACTTCAGGTAGTCTTGTAGCCCCATCCATTGAAACTAACCTGTTCATAATTTTGTATTTGTGTACTATGGAACAAACTTTTTTTTTTTATTTACTATACTTTTTATCTGCAGGGGGGTGCTGACATCTGCCATGGTCACAGACCTCCAGCTCCCACCTCCCATCAATGGCTCTATTGCTCCCCACAGAACGCCTGGCTTTCCCCCCAGAGGGCGGGGTCAAGGCACCCCCTGTTATGGGTGCTGCAATTCTAGTGACTAATGGGGAAGCGAGCCATGGGAGGCTAATTGAAGCCGGAGGTAAGGCTTCATAGAGGCATCCCTGCAGGATTTCTCTCCTTATGTGAGGGGTGGGACGGCAATAATGACCAGCATCTGCTCCACCCCTGAAAGCTAGACTGCATCGATTCACGGCAGCCCAGCCTCCTTTCCCGGGCAGCATTGCACCAAACATGTCCACCCTCCCCTGGAGAGAGCTGTCCAAAGGACACTCGATCCTTCCCCGGCCGGGCACCTGGCGACCGAGTCTGTTTTGAACCCGGGTCACCGGCGTCTCAAGCGGAAATCCCACCGCTGCACCAGTGGCCCGGCCTTGGAACAACAAACTTGAATAAAAAAAGAACAATTAACAAAATGTAAACTGACACAGCTCACATACAGTTGCCCATTAGTATATCCTGTTCAAAGTAGGGAGGCGTAAGCCACCAATTGTGCTGTAAAACAACAGGCATTACATACATTTATCCTAAAAGCTGCTCAAGCACAGGAATTTGTTCCGTCTCTTCCCGATATGTGAAAAATGGGAGCTAACTGGAATTAATCTTCTCTTGTTGCAGCCTGAGCTGGGCAGTGATGGCCTCCGTGCTTTTGATTTCTAGCACATTGCGCAACCACTAACCCAGAAGAGAGCGCTGACTGGTAAGCCAGTGCTGTGTGATCAGTTTACTAGCTGCAGCTCTCAGGATGAAAAACAAGTACGTTTTACAAGTGGTTCTAACCTCTCTTGGGAGGAGGCCTAAAATTAGATGTTCAAAGGTGGGGTGGGGGGGGCATGAGGAGTTTCAGCATCTTTTGTATCACTTCCACGATGTTTGCCCAAAATAGGTGAACTTCAGGACAATTCCAAAAAATATGGAATTGTGTTCCCCTCCTACCACAACTCCTCCAACACTCATCTGTGACCTGGGTGCCAAAGTGTTTGGAAACCACTGGTGTGATAAAAAACCTTGCACGTACCTTCCAGCGAAATTCTCACCATGGTGCTGATACTACTGCCTTATGCACCCCTTGCCAGACTCTTACCCAGCCCTCCAGAGAGAGCTCGATGTTGGCCTCAGCCTCCCACCTAGACTGAATCTGTGTCATAGCCTGTTTCCCCTCACAGAAGTGCATATACTTGCAAAATAAAAGCTTTCTGTTTTGGTGCCAGAGCTCTGTTCCAAATAAACTCAATCCCCTGTGGTGGTGATTTTAGCAACCCTTCCTTCCAGCCCTGGGCCTTTGAGGATACAGTCTCTACACTGTAATGTTGGGTATGTTACTTTTTCGATTACTTTCTATTATGTTTGGAAACTTTTTCCGGGAAGCTCTGTGCAGTCACTAGCAAGGATGGAGAAGTACTAGAAAAAGTAATACACCTTACAATTACAGTTACTTATTCCTTTTTATACAAAAACATTACAAAAATAATAAATAACTATAACAGATTACATTTTTTGAAAGTAATAGGTTAGTTACTAGCTATTTTCAAATAAATGTAATCAGTTACAGTTACGTGTTTTTGTATAAAAAGACATAAGTAATTGTAACTGTAAGGTGTATTACTTTTTCCAGTACTTCTCCATCCTCGCTAGTGACTACAGAGAGCTTTCTGGCACAAGTTTCCAAAAGTAACAGAAAGTAATAGAAAAAGTAACTTACCCAACACTGCTACATTGTAAGTACTGATGAAAATCCTGTATTGGTAGTCCAAACGCTACCTGCAGTTGAAGAAAATGCCTATTATAAAAAGGGTCTGAGAAATGGAGTTTTCTGATTGGCTGCAAACATTCTAACAGCCTTATGTTAATCTTTTATTAACATACATGTAGAGCTTAGCCATATGCTGAACATGGTTTAACACTGTTTAAAAACATTGTTTATTATAATATCAATAAGGCACTCCCAGGGATTATGTTAATGGTCAGTTAATCACCCTCTACGGGCATGTGGCACTCAGCTACACCTCGTGCCACAGTACACCTAGAAGGTGATTAACAGACCATTTACCTTTCCTTAGTCATGCCTGTATTGCTTAAATAACATTCCTCTGTTAAAAACTGCTGCAGTGTTACCAAGCCCTTCAGGCCCATGTGCAAATAGTCATGTCGCATCTGCTGGGGCTATGTAGCCAATGAATGGGAATTTGTGCCAAATGGAACCACTGCTCCCCAGTTTTTTCTGGCTTTAAGCCATACCACCAGAGTGTGCCTAGTCCAGGGATTAGAAATGTTACCTAATTCTTTCATGTGATAGCCCAGGGAAGCATGTGAAAGGCCAAGAACAATTGTGCGTCTTTTTCAAGGTTAGCCCAGCTGCTATGGTCTGTTGGCCGTAGCATTTCCATTATGTGCACCAGTTGCACAGCTTCATAGTAAAGCAGAAAACTAGGTGGCCCCTATCCTTTGTTAAGCTTACTTTCCATTAAAATTGACCAGTGCATCCTAGGGTTTCTCCCCTCCCAGGTAAATGCTAAAAGCTTTCGCTTAAGCTCTTTCCAATCCTTTTTGGGTATCGGAATCAGTAAAGTTGAATATAAAAATAAATATCTAGGCAGCAGACTCACTTTAACTGTTTTCAATCTGCTGGAAAATGTGAGAGGTAGGTTTTTCCATCTGTTTAAGTCTTCATGGACCTGTTGTTGCAGGGCCTCATGATTCACCTTACCATATTTCACCATTTTGTAGCCACCCTCAAATAGTAACCACCCTCAAGTAGTAGCCACACATAATTTTCAGTTTTACTAATAGAAGCCACCCTCGAATATAAGCCTGAACCAATTCGGTCAAAATTTGGTTGAAATATAGTAACACCATGCTGTCTTTTATGTTTTTAGCCTCTCAATTCACTTCAATTTAAGATTTGTGTACTGCATGCTGCGGTATTGTACTCGCCAGCCTCCGCTAACCACTTGGACTTGAAATGTGATAATGTCCCTACTGTAGTTCCATGCTTCCCAGCTGGTGGCTCCAGTTACTGGTAAGTCATTACTTCCACAACACCAACAGCGGACACGGAAAACAGGTTCCTTTTTTTTTTGTTTTCTGTGTTGATCATCAGGGGGACTGATTTTGACTGTGGCGTACTGGCGAATTATAAACCCTCACTCTGCTAAGAAGCGGTCTACCCACCCATGACTAGATTTGAATTCGGGGTCATGGATCAGGTAAACGTCTTTCAGCGCAATAGCGTCCTGGTGACTCAGATGTGCTGCTCCCTCTGCAGTGCTATCCAGTTATCTAGCACAGCCTCCTCGTTCGGGTAAGAGGTTTTATGACCTGCACTCTGCCAGCTTCACTAATCATTGACAGAAGGTGCTCCTTGTATTTTTCTCCAGTCCCTTACTGGTTTTTCATCCAGCTTCAGGGACTCTACTACCAGCCAATTACCCTCACGCTCGGCGCAATTCACAACATTTATTTTGAAATCTAAATCATAACTCTGCGTTTTGCCAGTGCAAACCTGACAAACAAACAACACAAATGGTTGGGTCAGAGGCTTTTTATTCGGACGCTAATCTAAGTTTCTTGACAACTTCACAGCAGATACAACAAAACCCAACAACAAACCATTACTGGGCAATTAGTAATATAAGCCACCCTTGAATTGACACCGCCCCCGCACGTCAAAATAAAATTTTGTAATAGAAGCCGCGGCTTCAAAACGGTGAAATACGGTATATATTTTTCCTTCTACACATTCAATACATGGTGTGTTTGTTTACCACATAATACAAGAATTCTAAATTCTGCAGTATTCCACTAGTAGAATATTCCCCCCACCCTGCACACATGGAATGGTAAGATGGACAACATGAATTCAAAATTCTGCAGAATTACACACACACACACTTCATGTGGAGCCACAGTCTCAGTTACACCAGGGTACGCAGCAGGAATTCTCTGGGAAACTGGTAAGTACAGCGGAGGGATTTTTCATGGTTATCAAAGTAACACCAGCAATGGAAACTCTGAATAGTACTTGTTTTATTGAATGTCTTTATGTTTGTAAGGAGGGGAGCATGAGTGGAAAGAAAATTCAGTTATTTACTTATTTTGTTCAATTTATGGGAGTTTTATTTTTTTATAACTCAGTTTAATTGAGATGTTGTACAGAAATACAAGACAATACAAAGATTGCCTAAGTAGGGAGACATGCCTCCACTACCTGGCCAAAACATTATTGACTCGTTGACTTAAAGGAATGGTACTTGCATCTACTAACATACACATAGCATCATCTTGTATTGGTTATACCTTCAGTTTACAATTTGGTTTCTGTATCTTATGAAGAGAAAAAGACAAGAACACTTTTAACTAGGCTTGTAACAGCCTAACAGTTCAACTAGCTGGATCTGTACAGTTTTAATTACAGTCCGATTACTAAGTCATTATGAGTTAGTTCACCTACTTACCCACAGAGGATGGTTTCCCAATCTATGATGTATGAAAAAGCTAGGACCCCTCTTTCCCTATGATATAGCAGTCCCTAGTTTGTCTGGGTTGTCGATGTCTGGTCTGCCTCTAGATGGATTTCCCACCTACCCATAATTCTGTGTGTTTTTCCAGGGTGAGTTTCAAGGACAAAGTTATGCATTTCATTCTATTTATCTCTTCTTCCCTTGCGACCCAGGCCTTATAGGATGGTACCTCGTTTTTAAATCATTTGGAGGTAATCTTGTGTGCTGTGGAGCAAAATATTCTCAGCAGTCCTTGTTGCTTTAGGTTACCAGTATCCTTTGTTCTGCTACCTAGGATTAAGGTTTTAATATCATAGGAGACAGGTGTGGCTCACAATTTATTCAGATCAACATCAACTCTCTGCCAGAATGGTTGGATAACTGGGCAAGCCCAGGAGACTTGGTGATGGGTGCCTATTTCACCATTGAAAAACCTTGTGACACACTGCCATCTGTATTCTCCCCAGCTTGGCGATGCTATAACTTTCCACCCTTTGTCCCATATCCAGGCCCATTCTTCTACCGAGATGTTTACATCTGCTGTATGGATTATATTTCCGGGTGTTCATCCCCTTGTAGTACTACATAAGCTCTGGAGATATTGCCACTCCTTCCTTTAAGTATAGTGGTCCAGTAGAGGAAATCTTCAAGGGGGTAAGATCTCTAGCCACCTTAGAGAGTAAGTTGTGTGAGGTGAGGTGATGTCTCACCTGCAAGAATCTGAAAAAATCTTGCCGCGATAGGCCATACTGTATCTCTCCTGAAGCTCTCTGAAAGGGAGACAGGTTTTGTTTTGGACCAGGGCTTTGGGCTTGAAGGAGGTTCGTTTTCTGGTACAGAGCTCTCACTATCGAGTTGCTCTGTAGTATTTGCAGGTCTTTCAATGTCATTTGTACTGTCTTGACTATTCAAAGTAATTTCTTGCGCATTGCTTACTTCCATCGTCTGACTTCCAGATTCCATTTTTTTACCATGCAAAATTGTAGACAAACCGATGTTTTCACGAAGCTCTTCCACCTCCATCCTCCCTCCTGGACTGCTGTCCGCCATCTTGGATGACAAGTCCTCACCACTGTCACATCAGCACTTCCTCCTTTTCTGCTGTCCGGCTCCAAACTGAGCTCCTCCACTCTGCAGGAAGTCAAGCCCCCTGCTGGCAGAGTAGGGGAATTTCCCTGGTATCCTGGCCAAATTTCCCTCATTCACTAAAAATACCACCAACAGCTTAAAATCTGGTTCAGTTTCAGTTGGCATCCATCTGTATCCCCCTCCCCCCGGGACCAGGCTGAAAATAGGCAACAAATTGTCCAGTCCTCCTTCCCGGTCAAAAAAACTAAATAAATAAAAATAAATACATTTTTGAGACATAAGAGCTTTAAAACTTGCTATGAATCAAGTAAACGCCTTTGCCAGAACCTGCTAAATCTGTTCTACATTTAGGCGGCTGTAAAACATTCTCTGTTGCAGCGAACACACAAGCACTGTACCAGCCTACACCAAGAACACCACTGTTTCGCTACTAGCACTGAGCACTTTACACTTTAGTATCCAAACTGCTTCTGGAATTTCTATTGAATGGTGCAGTCTGGTATATCCAGAAGGACAGGAGGTGCCCCCCACATGCTGCCAGGTTTGATGGGTGACTGAATTAAGCGTATCCATTTTCACTTCATATACTCCATGCTCTGTTTTTAGCAGCATCTATTGGAGATATTTACCGAAAATGTTAAACGTTTGCCAGTGAAAAGTGACAATACTGGTTAAGTGGGATAAATTATAACACAGATATGAAAAAAATTAACTTACTTATTTGCAGGTGTGTGAGTGATGTGTCCTGTTTTGGTCTAATGACTGTGTTCCCACTGGGTGCGAGTGAGCACTCATTTATTGCCCTAAGCAGGGATTTTTCTAGTGTACTATTTGCCACTGCCAAACTGTTAGAGTCAGAGAGGCTCTTAAGCAGTCGCTATAGCAACACTATACGCTAGGCAAAAGAACAGTGCCTCGTGCACTAGAAAACCAGCATTTCTTATCGGCCAATTGCTTTACTATGTCTAGAGATGAATCTTCCTCTTTTGTACTCACCCCCCCCAATGGTCTGAGAATGTGCAGGGAGGTGGCCCCGATGTCACCCACAACACCCTGCAGGAGGCACCGACAGTTCTGCTTTCAATATATGGTCGCTACAGAGCAAATGAAAAGCGGTGCAGGGTTCTCTTCTTAGGCTGGAGGTGACAAGCATTCTATACAATGGACAGTAACTGCAGTGCACTGAGTTGTCCCAACAGAACAAATAGAACAGTAGATGGCCATTATGCACAACACGCTCAGGATTTCAACGAGGGCTCCCGAAGAAATCGATCACCATCAAAGCGTATCTCGAGTGGTCTCTGATTTCATCCGGATCCTGAGATGGAGTCTGGAGCTTGTTGTGCTCGGATATCCATCTACTGTTTTTTTTTTTTTCTATAGTGTATAGTGAGCATCTGTCCCTCCCCACATTTATAAAACAAAAGCAAACAGGTACCCCCTCCCCATTAAGTATTCCTTTAACTTTCATTCCTTCTTATGGGGTTGCAAGGTTTGAAGTTATTCTATTTTTTGACCTATCACTGTAAACCTTATACACCAGGGTTTGTTAACACATACTTGTTTCTCCAAGAGGGAGTACTGTTGTGCTTCATTGGGATAGTTGAGAATGTTATTAAAGGTTTATTTTTTTTTGTTTGTTTTACCGTTATGCTGAGTCACTGGGTCACATCCATCCATAGGGGAAGCAATTGTTAGGATTGGACAGTAATATAGCTCCTACTAGTATGTTTTTAATGATAATCCCTAGCTTTTGCTTTCTATTTTAATGAGTTCCCTATGGATGCTAAGCCTACTATGTAATGAGACTTATTATTGTGGCTCCGTTCCTACGCCAGTTGCAGTGCCACCTGGTATAATGCTGTTTGGACTCTCATAAAGTTCCTTAGCTTGATCTCTTGTTGGGTCTTATCAGCTTAACTGGGGGGGGTTGAACTTTTGATTGACCTTTTAATACTACCTGGGTTAGGATGGTTGGCTCCAGGGTGGCATGGACCAATTGGCTAGGAGCAGGCATTGGCCTGGGCCATTTTTAGATTTACTGTTCTTACTTACAGGATTGTTGTTGTACGTTTAAGTGTAAGTGGTTAGTATTTCGTTTAGTTTATTGGGGATGGGATGGTTTTAGTCCTTGTGTGCCTACTCAGGTATATCAGTTGGTAATTATTTATACTTGGTTACCTGCTTATATTTTCCACTTTTAACTATGACTAATGTGTTGAACGTCATTACTTGGAACATTAAGGGGGGAAGGGATAATCGGAAAAAGTATGCCATCCTTAAACATTGACATATCCTTGACCCCCACATAGTAGTCCTACAAGAAACTCATTTACTTGATACCCAAAAAGCAAACTTCTGTAAACTTTGGGTTTTGCAAGCTTATTGTGCTGGCAACAGTACTCACAAATCAGGGGTTTCTATCCTTTTAGCTAAATCATTACCATATACCTTATTTGCGGAACTAAAATATCCAGAGGGTAGGTTCCTATTTGTTCATGTGAAATTGGGCTCCTTTGAACTACTGTTGGGGGCAATTTATGGCGCCAGTATGGATTCTCCTCTTTTTTTCCCCAGTTTAGTCAAAACTTCGTCCCCCTTTTCTCACCTCCCCCTATTACTAGGTGGGGATTGGAATTTTATGGTTACAAATGACCTAGATAGATTCTACAAACATAGAGCAGGGCTTTCACCTGCTCAGAAAGCCCTAAGAGAATGTATGGACTCCCTGGGTCTTGTAGACCCACAGAGACTCCTGTACCCCCAAGATGTAGACTTCACTTTTTTTCGGCCCCACACAATGTTTTTTCCAGGCTAGATTAAATTTTAATTAGCAACTCTCTAATTCCCATATTACACCAGTGCCGTATATTGCCCCGTGCTCTATCAGACCATTCACCTGTCTTATTATCTCTAGATTCCCTCCACATAAAGCTACAAGAGCATACCTGGTCCCTAAAAAACTTATTGCTAAATAATTTAGATATGGTTTCTCGCTTCTGTTCCTTTCTGCTACGCTGTGTCCAAACAAACCAAACTTCTGCCCCATCACCAGACGAGTACTGGAGGGCTCTCGAGATGGTCTAGAGAGGGGAACTTATAAGGAGTGCTTCTATTCGTAAAAAGAAGTTGCAAAGGCAATGTGAATCTTGGCTAGTAAAAATAACCCACAGTCTACTGTGGCCATGGAGGAATTCCTAGGCCTGGCAAACCTCCTCTGCTTGTCACCAGACCGGGCAATCCTATTAATGGGCCCGATTTCAGAACAGGAAATAAAAGACATTATTAACTCCCATCCGCTCGATAAAGCCCCAGGACCTGACGGGTTCACTTCACTCTTTTATAAAACCTATAGGGAGGAGCTTTCCCCACTTTTTTTTTTATTTAACTTTTTAGGAACAACCTCACCTAAAGATTCTTCCTTATTTGAAACTAGGATTATCCTTCTACCTAAACCAGGGAGAGACCCCACCAAAGTGGAAAATTATAGACCACTGTCTCTACTTAATGTTGATATTAAAATCTATGCCAAAATCTTGGCTGAGCAGCTTGCAAAGGTTTGGATTTCTCTCCTTGGTCCAGAACAGGCTGGCTTCATAGCTGGGCATACTTCTGGAGACCACTTCAGGAAGCTGTTTCACATCATCTCTGCATCTGGGGAGACAGGCACCAATTTGTTGTTGGTCTCCCTAGACGCAGAGAAGGCATTTGATCATGTAGACTGGTCTTATTTATTCTAGGTGTTAGCAAAATTTGGCCTCCCTGAGGAATTTATTCAGAGAGTAAACGTGTTGTATTCAAATCCATCTGCACATATTTTGTGTAATAATTAAATCTCAGGCATTTTTGTCTTAGAGGAACTCGACAAGGTTGTCCCATTTCCCCATACTTGTTTAATCTTTATATAGAACCACTAACTCGCAGAATTAACCTTCATAGTGGTATACAGTGAGTTAAGCCTGGGACACAGGAATTAACGATTTCTACATTTGCAGATGCCATCCTCCTGCACATCTCTACATGACAGACATCTTTACCAGCAATTATGCAACTCATCTCTGTGTTTAGTTCCTTTTCTGGGTATAAGTTGAATTTATGTAAAATGGTAGTTCATCTTCTCTCATCCCGCCCCTTTAAGGCAAAAATTGAACGTCTGGGGTTAAAGTGGGAACCCAAAACTTTGTCATACTTAAGTATCCAAGTATCCATGGATCTTCACCATTTAAAATCCCTCAATTTAGATCCCCTTTTGAAGGAAATTGAGGAAGATCTTAAACGCTGGGAACAACTACCGTTAACTTTATGGGGAAGGGCATCTGTAATTAAAATGCATTTTATGCCAAGGCTGATATACCCCCTAAATGCTCTAAACATTTATATTCCTAAAGGGTGGTTCACTAAATTACATGTTCTCTGCTCAGCTTTCCTTTGGTTGCACAGGACTCCTAGAAAGGCTTTTTCTAAGCTTAGCGGGCCACATACTTTGGGAGACCTCCAAGTACCGGACCTTTATGTATATTATCTTTCTATGCATGGAGCAAGATATTTTCAGTGGTATGACTTGGAATCCTCCCCCTACTGTCCTCCTATTTGGCTTTGCATAGAACGGTCTCTAGCTGCTACATTTCCGATTGCCTTGCCCTCCTTCCTATATACTTCCTTCTTTCGTTTGCCAAACAGACTGAAACAATCACCTATAGGGTGGTCAGTAAGAGCCTGCAGTCAGCTCTGTACTTTACTAAATTACTCTCCTTTTAAAGATCTAGGTCAACCTTTATTCTGCAATACCAGTTTTACTATGCTAGGTGCCCCTATTGCACAGTCCTTCTGGAAGGGGTTACGGATTTCCTCCCTTATGGATTTAATTCAGGATAACAAAATTATCACCTTCCCTTTATTTCAAAGGAAATTTCCATGCCCTTCTGCCTTTTGTTTTAAGAATTTACAAATAAGGCACTGTGTTCAAACATATCTAGGTTCTCTCCCCCTTGGTCTGTCAAAGCCAGTGTACAATTTCAGCAGTGGGCCTCCTTGTCTATTCAACCCAAGGCAATTTCTAAGCTCTATCAGAGTGTTAGTGAGCAGGTTCGGAGCTTGTGCACACTGGAATCATTTTACTGGAACCAGTCCTTGCAGTTAACTTATTCAGCTGCCCACTGGAGTGCAATAAAAGTGATGTTTACCACTTTGTGAAGCAGGATAGACTTCGCCTTCTACAATTTAATGTTTTACGTGATATTCACTATTTGCCATTTAAACTGTACAAAATAGGCAAACTAGCATCTCCTGAAGGTGAATTTTGTGATTGTAAAGAAAGCACCCTGCTTCACAAACTCTGGTTTTGCTCTAGGGCGTCATCCCTTTGGACTATAGTTCGGACAACTTTGGCTCCTTTTTTTGGGAGATCCTCTTATTTTACAGGATACACTTGTCTTTTAGGTGATTACTCCTCTATCTCTCTATAGCCCGTGACAAAACTTACATGGCAATGGTTTTGCTAGTCACCAAACTTATATTAGTTCATCACTGGCGTGGAGAGCGGACACCCAGTTATTCAGAATGGTTACAGGAATTCCTCAGTGCATACAATGTGGAGAGAGTGGTAGCTCTTTCAAATCATACATGGAGCAAGTTCCAGGCCTGTTGGTTAGATTTACAGTCTTACTTGTCAAACCATAATTTAGGTTAACTCTCTTCAGCTGATCGATATGTTTAGGGTTGAAGGGCTGGGGCTTCCCTTCCTTCTCCTGTTACAGTTGTTTAAAGATGAGATTTCTTGCTAATACTGTTGTTTTGCATGATTTCTTTTACACTTCTGCATGGCACACAAGGACTGAGGGTGGGGGGTGGATAGGGGGTTCTGTTGAGTCTGTTTTATATTTTGAGAGATTCTTACAGTTGTTATTATTGTAGTTTTCCTTTATTATTGTATGGAAATATGTTTGTACCTTATTGTTCTTGTTAATGTGTTGACTCTATATAATAAAAGTTAATTGCAAAAAAAAAAGCAAACAGGTACGATTAATAGAGTCAGGAGGCGTCAGGTGTCAGGCAGTAAGATCACAAAGCGAAATGAAGAAAAAGCAGTAAAATTCAAATGGCAAAAAGAAACGGCAAACAGAAAGCTGCAACACATCACTACAGGTATCACCGCTATTGAGAGATGCCATTTCATTCATTTTGACAGTTTCTGTTGCTCGGGTTTAAACATTGATGGCTCAACTGTTTTTTTTTTGTTTGTTTTTTTTAGACTGTGGCAACGTCTTGCTGTTGTACAATTGATCTGACATCAGATCAATGGTGCAACAGCAGTCTGACATCAGATCGATGGTACAACAACATTTCAGCAGTCACCGAATTCCATATAGAACAGACGCTCACTATATACAGTAAAACACATGTCTGTACTTTGTCAGTCGCAGCCTATATAGGATCAGATGTACAAACCTGTTTAAAAGGCACTGTCTGTTCTAGTGAAGCCTTGTCAGCCTGTCTTGTACAAGGATATGCATACCCATGATGCCTTGCACTGGGGATGAGACTTTAGAGTACGTGTGTGGTTTGGAAAGATGCACAAAAACCTAAAAATGTGGCTTCTTTGTCGTTACTAGTATCCTTTCATGGATCCCATGTACTGCCCTTCCTACAGACTGCTGCCTCTGCTGGCCCACAGCAACATCCCTAGCTTGAAGCAGGCACCCTGATCACCAGCATGAGAAGGGGGTCCCTACCCACTGCATTAATGGCACAGTTCCAGTAATGTTTTTAATTGCTTTCCACAGAAAAAGGGATGGTGACTTACGTACAGACCCTACTGTTCATTATTTTCACATGCATTTCCTCGTGAGAGCCTGCCAGCTATTTTTTATCTTCAGATAGCTTTATCTTTATTACCCAGTTTGCTGTTTGATAAGCTCTCTCCTTTTGTTTCTTGTAAGCATCCTTTTTCAAGTGAAGAAACGCTAACATTCTGAAAGTGACAGGCAGCTGAATTACACCATGTTTTCACCTTGAAATCACAGAGACGATGCTCAGCTCTGGTGGGGGAATGGGGGAGAGGGTAAGAGCTGCCCAATATCCATGCCAACCCCCCCCCACACACACTGGTTGATCATGGAGTGACTTTGTCAGTGAAAGCAGTCCCTCACCTTATTGGGACCTGACAATTCAATAACAGACTGAGCAGAAATATCTGTTCAGATTTTTTTCCCCTCTTCCCCCCCCCCCAACATTTTCAGCACATGCTGATGCAGCTACGAAACTGCCCCCGCTTGCCTGCTTGTGAAATAGTTAAAGCTGGACTATACTTTATTTTTACCCACATAGGTTATACGAACATATGAAGAAGCCAGCAGAGGAAGGTAATTTGTCTATCTAGTTTGCTCGTATTGCAGAGTCCACAGTTTGAGCTATTGTCCCTGCCCCCTCCCCACTCCTCCTTTCCTCCCTACCCCTGAGCCTTCCCTTCCCCTATGCCTATCCCAGCCTCTCTCAAAGTTTCCCACTGTCTTCAACGAGACCACCTCTTCTGGCAGTGCAATTCAAGTGTCCACCACCCTCTCTGTGAAGAAGTGCTTCCTGATCTCCCTCCTAAACCTCCCCTCCAGCTTAAGACTGTGCTCCCTCGTGTTATGGTCACCACTCAGCTTAAAGAGACCCTCCTTATCTGCCTTATTTATCCCTTTCAACTACGTGAAGGTCCCAGTCATGTCCCCTCTCTCCTGCCCTCCAGGAAGGACATGTTCAGTGCCCTCAGCCTCTCCTCATATGCCTTACCCTGCTGACCCACTATCATCTTTGTAGCCCTCCTATAAACCTTCTCCAGTAGGTTAATGTCCTTTTTGAGGTGTGGGCACCAGAACTGAACTCCATACTCCAGATGTGGCCTCACCAGTGACCTGTACAAGGGCAGTATAACCTCCTCTCTCCTACTACTGATCCCCCTAGCTAAGCATCCCAGCATCTTGTTTGCCCTTACTGCTGCTTTCTTGCACTGTGTGGAGTGCTTCAGGTCACTAGTGATCATCACTCCCTGGTCCTTCTCTGCCTCTGATGCAGATACCTGGACTCCACCCAGGTAGTACTCCGTCCTGAGATTCTTGGCCCCAATGTGTACAACTATGTACTACTTGGTATTGAAGCCAAGCTGCTAGATCCTGGACTGCCTCCCCAGCTTTTTCAGATCATTCTGTAGGTCCTGTATCCCTTCAGCTGTGTCCACTTTCCCGCAGAGCTTGGTGTCATCCATGAATAGGCACATTTTGCCCTTAATGCCAACCCCAATGTCATTGATGAAGACATTGAACAACACAGGCCCCAGCACCGAGCCCTGTGGGACCCCACTGGTGACCTCTCTGGTGCCAGATAACTCTCTCCCACAACCACCCTCTGGGTCCTGTCCCTCAGACAGTTTTCCACCCATCTGGAAATTTTATCCCCAATCCTGAGATCTGCCAATTTCCTGATCAACCTTTTGTGGGGCACAGAGTCAAAGGCCTTGCTGAAATCCAGATAGAGGATGTCTACCACTTGGCTCTGTCTACTGTCTTAGTGACTCAGTCAAAGAAGTCAGTCAGGTTTGTTCAACACAATTCCCCTCCCACCATGAACCCGTGTTGCCTTGCATCCTGGAGACCATGCTCCTCTAGATATTCCACCAACCTTTCCTTAAGTATGGTCTCCATGAGCATGCCCACAATGGAGGTCAGACTGACTGGTCTGTAATTCCCTGGGTCATCCTTGGGAAGAGTGCTTTGTTTGGCCAGGTCTCCTCCCAGTCCCCAATACAGATGAACCTCTCCTCCCTGCACCATTTCCTCAGCCAGACATTATAAATCCTCTATTCTTCTTTTCCTGGCTGTGCTGGCCCTTGGTACTGGTATCACCTCTGAGAAGGCAAGCAAACCTGCTTCCTCCCTGCAGCTCTTCCCTAGCTTCGTGAACCTACTTTGCACTACCTCAACCTCCTCCCCAGCTAGGTCATTGGTTCCCACGACTATAACTAAATTAGGTTTTCCTCCAACCTCCCTTACTATGTCCCTGATTCTTGGGCCCACCTTCCCCGCTGTCATCCCTGGCATAAAAACCACCCTCCTGCTTTCATTTGGGCCCCCTTTCCTTCCCCAGTGAATACCCTTAATAATAGAGTCCCATATGATTGTCACCCTTCCATCCCCTGCACCCATGCTCACCGTCCTTCATTTCTTACCTTAAACAGTAGCTGCTCCCCCATCTAACTGCTCCCCCTGCACCCTAGTGAACTTATCTCCACATCCACTATTTGTCCCCCTAACTATTTTTCCATCTCCCACTCTGACCCTCCTCTTCTGACTATCTGTATCTGTATCTGCATCCACTTTTCCTTCCCCTCTTCCTTTCCTTTTCTCTTCCCCCCATTCTCCACTCAGTTTTGCCTGCCTCCTCTTCCCTTCCCACCCTAACTAGTTCTCTCTTCCTTCCCCTGTACTCCTACTCTCATCCCTGGCTCAACCCAACCTCGTACCTCATGATCCTGCTGCCCCTTCCCTCATTCCAGACAGTGGTGCAAATCTATTCAATAAAGGCACCTCTTCAGAAGTTCCCACCTATAATGGTACCCTCACATTCTTATCCCTTTCCCTTACCACTCCTCCACCCTGGGCTCCCTGGTCCTCTGAGGAAAAGATACTCATGTATACTGAGTGGTCCTCACCGCTCCCATCTCCTGGCTGATGCCCTTGCTCCCCTGGGCACCACCCCTCTGCCTTTCCCTCCACTGTTCTGCTCCTCTGAGTCCCCACACCATGCACCCCAGCTGCCATCTCAACAACCTTATTTCAACCCTTAGCTGCTCCAGGCTCTTACACATTGGACAGCCTCCTTTACTTCACAACACCCCCAGAAAGACTGCTGCCCCACAGCTATTGCAGTTTACCACTCTCCTGCTTCCCATACATGTACCTATTCCCCCACATCCTCCCAGCCCAGCGTCTCCTAGCACCCAGTTATACATAGCTATAGAATTCTTATGGTGATAGTTCAGGTACATAGGTGGTACCAATGCTCTTTGAGCGACGCTTGTTTCATACACTTTCCACCTGCTCCTGGGCTACAGTTAGGCAGAATGTTATGGACGTTTAGCAAATGGACTTTGAATATCTAGTGGGGATCCCTCGCTAGTGTAGCAAAAAAACCTGGAGATACTGTAATCCTGTATAAGTGTAAAAATGTATTTTCCCTTGTGGTTAATCCTTCTATTGCTGTTTCCAGGCTGGAATGTATGGTGTATCTATTTTACCTGAAAAGCCAATAAATAAAAAGTTAAAAGCAAAACAAAAAACTGGACTACACTAAGCTCATCCTAGTACCTTGATAAGAAAGACATCTGCTACTGTCTGTGGGAGAATATTCACACAGTAACTTCACACAGTTTAACTGAGTTTGACTGAAGTCACAACACTGAGACAACACAAGTGTATATGTGTGTAGTTTCACATGGGAATAGAGGTGCAATGTAAAAGTAGGCTTGCCTTCTATTGATATATGCCGAGTTGCAAGATAACTGTTTCTGGAGAGTGTATTTAAAAAGATTTGTAACAGGAGGACAATGAGACATGACAACCTATGAAATTAGGTGCTGAATCATATGTGCCTTGTTCGCACTCCCAGAGGACAGGTAATTTGGCCACTACCTATGCTTCTGTATGCTAGATTTCCATAACTATTGCTGTGCCTAGCTATAGTTAAACAAACCTTGTTTTTGGAGATTGAAGTTCCAGTCTTAGCGATACCTTTGTTATTTGTTCAAAACACCAACAACCTGCCCTCGAAAACTGAGAACTGTGTTCAGCTGTGGCAATGTGGATACTAGGATAGGGGATAGGCATACAAATAAAAAAGTGTCTGTATCACAACTCTGTGTACATCATGTTGTTTAGTGATTTCTGTTTTTTGTTTTCTGATGCAGCACACTGGATTTTTTTGTAAGTATACATCTCGAAAGATGGCAGTCAGGAGAAAGGTGCAGTCTCCACATCCAGAAGCTGTGCATTAGAGACAGAGGAGAAAAGAGTTCAGAGAATGACAGCAAAGATGGTCAACAGAGCTAAAAAAGGGATACTGCAGTACGCGTATTGAAGTGCCTATGGTCTGCAGCACAAGGCCATCCTGGGAAGCAGGAACAGTCGTTCCATGAAGCCTGCTGAGATGCACTTTGCAAACAGCAGAAGTTCAGTACACACAATCTTGTTTGGCCACAGACAGACCAACCAATCCTACTACATTCATTTTACCATTTAAGTCAAACAAGAATTGTATATTTTTATTGTTTCTTAAAGAACTGGTGACACGTTCAGAAGAACTTTAACAAAACCTAATATTTAGACACAGTCCAGCTTGTATTTCCCACTGGTGCTGTATTCCTCCTCCCCATTCTTTATTACTGAGGTCATCTGTATGAAAACAGGATCTTTGCTCGTGAAGAGTTTGTCCATTCCTGCTGCTTTCTCCCTACCTGAAGTCATAGAACAATGCTTGTGACATAACAGTTACTCCCACGGCAACAGATTGTGATGTCACAACAGAGGATTATGACTTGAAGTATGGAGTAAGCTCTAGAGGCAGATGGACTCTAAAGAAACTCTAAGGGATAAAGATCATATATCCATGCAAATTTCCTTAGTAATAAATAACGGGGAGGAGAAATATATAAAGTATAAATGGAATGCAGGCAGAATTGTACGTAATTATTATGCTTTAAAAGTTTTCTTTGAGGTGTCAGTAGCTTTTTAAGGCAAAGGTACAAGAGAGACCCAACAGAAGATAGCCATGCCCAATAGAAAGAACAACTCATAGCAGCAAGAAGCTAGACTTTGCTGCAGTCTTACTGAGCAGAAGAGGGGACCGAGTGGAATAAAATAAATGGATAATGCTTTTGAGGAGTGGACTAGAACAAATGGACAATGCTTTTGAGTAGAGTTTGGATTGTTAAGAGAACTTTAAACTGCATTTTTACAAGCCAACAGGGAGGTACCTACATCGTAACCTGGAACTGAGCCGTGGCACAGGGTGTCTTTCCCAGTTACAAATTTTCTAAATCTAAACTGGAAGCAAGAAACCAGCAGAATATTCTAAGCTGATAAACCTGACTGAGATAACCTGAATA
The DNA here is from genome assembly GCA_016271365.2 of Neoceratodus forsteri. Taxonomy (NCBI): domain Eukaryota; kingdom Metazoa; phylum Chordata; order Ceratodontiformes; family Ceratodontidae; genus Neoceratodus; species Neoceratodus forsteri. The sequence continues at coordinate 7,246,116 of CM028134.1, forward strand.
ATTCCTACCTGGACTCTGAAAAGGTATGAAGATCCAAGCTGGGGGATTTGGGGGGAGGGGGGCTTACCAGCATGGTGGCAAAGAATTCTAATGTCTGTGTGTAAATCATTGCTTATCTGGAGGAAGGTTTATGTATTTTTCTTAACTGTTTGAATTAAACTATTTTCCTGGGGTTTTTTTTTGGCATGTTTTCATTTTAAAGGAAAGCTGTCCAAAGTGTGGGCTCCCGCCCCCAGACAGCTTACCCTCTGGTTTAGATTTTAACAGCAAGAGCTGCATTTTTCTTGTGCCGCAACTTGCTGTATTTTAATTTTAAAAACTCCAGAACCCAGAAGTATGAAAGAGGCAGGGGACACTCCATTTGCTGAAAAGGTGCGATGACTAACCGCCGCCTAATAATGTATTAGCTGAGTGGAATACACACCTTAAAAAACAAACCAAAAAAACACTTTGTAAATGCAATACTGAATATTTAGCACAAAAAAAGGATTTCATTTATTCCTAACATTTACTATGGTGGTACTGAAAGTACCAGTGCCTGACCATGACGCTTTCTGGTCATAAACTTGTAAATATGTTCATTTAGTTATTTCATAGCATATCTGTTGCATTATTATTATATTACGTGTGTGTGTTTAATAAAACAAAAATGCATGTTTGAGTCTAATTTGGGTTTGGATATTTTTACTTGTGTCTCCTACCTCTGGTCTAGCAATTAACTTATACAGTGGGTAATGCATAACATTTCCCCTTCGTATCTTAAAATGGGACAAAAATGAAAAAAAGAAGTCCGAAGCTTGAATTACCCTGGTCTGGAGATGTGTTTATTAAAAAAGCCTCCCTGGTAACATGTAGTGGGGTTGATGATTTGCTAAGAACAGCCACGTTTTTGTCTGGTTTTATCTGGGTGTGTGCCACAACATTTTAGAGATTAACAATCAAGGCGTTGCTACTGAGGCAGGAAGCTACAGTAACAATGCCTTAATTACTAATCTCTCACAGACCTGCACATACCTCTCAACCTTTTGTCGCTCAGATAAGGGACACAGATGCTCAAAATGAGGGACAATGAGGACACTGACCGTTATGAGTAACACATCCTCAACCATGGAGATACAAGCTCAGAACACCATGGAAACCACTGTGTTTATTTGTACAAAGGTTATTTTTATTTCAGTATTTTAGGATATTATGAATTTTTGTTTTAAAGTCTGAATTTGCAGCATATTCTCTGTGTAGGCAGTACCTCTTCAATGAGGGATGGATGACAGACAGAGCAATTTCGAGAGTTAAAATGAGGGACATTCCTTGTAGTCAGGGACAGTTTGGAGGTATGCACCTGCATGCATACACACCCTCAGGCTGTTCAGAAGAGAGGATGGGGTGCAGCTTGTCAGTTGTAGGGACTGTTGATCTGCCATGTTCCAGAACGAGTTCACGGAGGCTGGTGGATGTTCAATGTGCAGACGGGTCATGGAACTCAATGTAGAGTTGGATGCCCTCAAAGCCAAAGTACATTACTTGAGAAGCACCATATCACAGGATCCAGTGGGGACTTCAATGCAGACACCCCCAATATAAACCTTGTTGCTACTCCAGAAGGTGTACTGCAATGGGTAGAATGGGAGGGGGAGAGAGGAGGAACGGTAGCACCATCATCCCCAATGTGCAACCAAACCCCTGTCCTATGCAGATTCATCATAACCCAGATCATCCTCCTTTCTATATTAAAGCCACCACTAAAGCTGATGTCCTAAAGCTACTTAATTCAATCTCTGACAACACCAGTGTTGGCAGTGACAGTATTGAATCATGGCTCCTGAAACTAGCTGCTCCTTTTATTGCCTCCCCTCTGACGTGTATTTATACCCTGTCCCTGAGACAAAGCTATGTCTCTTGCATTTGGAAAATTGCCAGTCACTCCTAGTATACAAGAAAGGGGACAAAAAGACATCTCAAATCATTGGTCCATTGCGATCCTCCCTGTCTTAGGTAAAATCCTGGAAAAACTGGTGGACTCCCAAACTGTTGAATATCTCTCCAGCTACAAGCTGCTATCACCTAATCTGCACGGCTTCCACAAAGGGCATTGTACTACCACTGCTCTACTCAGGTTTACCAATGATGTACTCTGTGTCATGGATTCGGGACTTCTGACAGGAGCTGTATTCATTGACGTCACCAAAGCCTTTGATCTGGTTGATCACCCTCTACTGCTCTCCAATCTCTCATCTCTTGGCTTTTCACCACAATCTGTCGCCTGGTTTAATAGTTACCTTACTGACAGAGCTCAAGTCATTAAATTCAACTCTGCCTTATCCGATCAAGCGTCCATAAACATAGGTGTTCCTCAGGGTTCCATCCTGAGTCCTCTTCTTTTTTCTTCTTTTATCAACAACATTACTCGGGACATTCCTCACTGCTCATCTCTCCTGTATGCGGATGACCTTGTCCTGTACCATAGCTCAAAGTGTATGTCAGAGATGAACCCTAATCTTTCTGCTGCCTTTAATGATATTCATACTTGGCTCTCCAGGCACAAGCTCCTACTTAATGTGGGAAAAATGCAGGCCATGGTCTTTGGTACTGTGGATAAACTTAGGACGGCTCAAAGTCATCTCAGTGTCTCCTGTCTTGATGGCTCTCTACTGAAGAAGGTAAGCTCATTCAAATACCTTGGGGTCCTGCTTGATGGCTCCCTTGACTTTGACCAACATATCCTGGTCACAAGCAAGTCTATAAACTCCAAAATCGGGCTGGCTTATAAGACTAGTCACATCCTGACACCTTCAGCTAGACTAGCTATTGCCAGAGGTATTCTGCTGCCCTCTCTGATCTGTGGAGTTGTGACTTACATAAATGCCTCAAAGGCATTCCTTCTCAGATGGGACAATACGTACAACACCATCTGTTGCTACACCTCGGCATCCCAGTGACTCAAACATAGACGTCAGCTGTACACTGATCTAAACTGGCCTTCCTCCTCACACATTAGGCTGCTTTCCTTCGGTTCGCTTGTGGATAACATCGTTAGAACCAATGTCCCTGTATCTCTTGCCTCCCTTTTTCTTCCCCAGTCATCCTGTTATGGCCTATGATCCATTGATAAATCCCTACTTCACATTCCAAGATGTAAAGCCTTCAAGGGAACCTGCGCTTTCTTCTGTGCTGCTCCTAAATTTTGGAACTCCCTTCCCCTAGTGTTTTGGTCCGTGCCAAGCCATTCCCTCTTTAAGAAAATGAATCGATCTCACCTTTGTAAACCTACCCCTTGCCTATATTTTAATCCCCCCAGTTCTCTCCTGTCTGTAGTTGCCTTATTAGGAGCTCCTTTCTCCCCCTAATAGTGGTCTCTTAACACTCTTTTCTCCTTTTCTGCACATAACCGCACCCTGCCTTGCTTTCTGCTCCTCCCTAGGCTTTCTCTCACTGTCTCACTCTAATGCTCCTGCTGTGATCTTATTTACCTATTTATTGAAATGTTTCGCCAGGAGGGCACACTGAACAACAAGTTGCTTGTCTCATGGTGTGACCTGGGGGGAGGGTTACATAAGGTTGTGAAGGATGATCAGTTACAATAGTATGTGGGTAGTACAAACAATACAACATTGTAAGATTGTGCAACAGTTGGAACACAAGGTATTGTACAATATATCTGTCCTTATACTTCTGACAACCACTACTTGGTATTGTCAAATTATAATGTTGATATTACTGATTGATACTAGCTCTTATGTCTCTTGTTTTGTTGCTGGCACCTACACTGGCCCTGTACTATCTTTCCTATATGACAAGTGCTTTATTGGCATTTACCATATCCACTAGTTGAACTATGTTTTGGTGTTAAACTGTATTCTTGATGTTGCAATTTCAGTTGTCTCACTGTTAAAACTGTATCTTCTACTGTATTTCATTTAAATTGTACCTTACTGTTAACTTCAAAACTGTACCCCTGTTGGTGTTATCTCACCTTGTGCTTTGTGACTGTACTATTTTGCCTGTAACCTCCTGGGTTGTGTCTGAAAATAGTCATTGCTATGGCTATCACACCCAACCGGTAAACAAAAACTAAATGGAGAAAACACCAGGGCAAAGCACTCATAAAAACACAGAATTTGTCAGCATAAAAGGACCACATGGCCAACCCAGTCTGCACAGACATCCTTTGCCTATTCTGTCTCTGCAGACCCTAACTGATTTCCGGCGACCATCCCTCTCCCCTGCCTATTTACCAGTATTTCCCGATGCCAATGCCGTACATGTTTTAACCCCCCCTGTTTTTGCCCTCACTCTCTGATGGCAGGCTGTTCCAGGTGTCCACCACTCTTTGAGTGAAGTAGTATTTCCTCATATCCCTCCTAAACTCCTCCCCTTCTAGCTTTGTTGCATGCCCTCGTCTTCTGTTGCACTTTCTCAGCTGAAACAGGCTTCCTACCTGTACTCTGTTCACCCCCATGAGGTACTTGTAGGTCTCTATCATGTCACCCTCTCCTCCAGGATCAACATGTTAAGATCCCTCAGTCTTTCCTCATATGGTTTCTCTGGGAATCCCTGCACCATTTTGTTGCCTTTCTCTGGACTGCCTCTACCTTGTCTATGTCCTTTCTGAGATGGGGACTCCAGAACTAGACACAAAATTCCAGGTGTGGCCTCACCACTGATCTATACAGCGGTACTATCATCTCCCTCCTTCTGCTGGTGATACCTCTCTTTATGCACCCCAGTATCCACTGGCCCTGTCCACTGCCTTGTCACACTGACCTGCTACCTCGAGCTCATCAGATATTATAACCCCAAGGTCCCTTTCCTGCTCAGTGATCGACATTACCTCTCCCCCCATTTTATACTCAGTTTCTGGGTTTCTATGCCCCAGGTGCATGATTTTGCACTTTTTGGCATTGAACCCCAGCTGCCACACCCTTGATCCCACCTCAGGTTTTCTAAGGTCCCTACTCATTTTCTCCACACCCTCCTTAGTATCCACCATATTACAGATCTTGTGTCTTCTGCAAAAAGGCATACCTTTCCTTCAGGTTCTTCTGTGATGTCACATATGAAGACATTGAACAAGACTTTTCCAAAATTCTGAGCCTTGTGGCACCCCACCGGTCACTCTTCCCTCAACTGAGTGAGTGCCTTTTACCACCATCCTCTGCTGCCTATACATTAACCAGTTTTTTATCCAGTTTACCACTTTGGCTCCCACCCCTAGACAATCCAATGTCTTTATTATTCTCTGATGTGGCACAATGTTGAAGGCCTTGCTGATGTCCAAGTAGGCCACGTTCACTGCCCTTCCTTGATCTATTTCTCTAGTCTCCCAGTCAAAGAAATCAATGAGATCTGTCTGACATGACCACCCCCTTTTGACTCCATGCTGTCTGTGGTCCTGCAGCCCACCGGTTCAAGGTATTCTATCAGCCTTTCCCTTCACAGGGTTTCCACTAATTTCCCCACCACTAATGTCACACTGACTAGTGTATAGTTGTTAGGCTTCTCCAGGCTGCAACTCCGTTAGCTCTCTTCCAGTCCTCTGGAACCACTTCTGTTTCCAGTGATATGTTAAACAAGGCTGTCAGTGGTGCAGAAAACTCCTCCCTGAGTTTCCTTAGCACCCTTGGATGTATCCTGTCCAGTCCCATGGCTTTGTCCACTTTCACATTTGCAAGTCCCTTCAGGACTCTTTCCTCTGTAAATGGACTTGTGTTCCCCTTCCCCCACTGCATTCCTGCTGCTTCATGTTGGTCTGTCCCCCCGTCCACTACGAAGATTGAGCAGAACCTATTCAGGATGTCAGCTTTTTCCTTGTCCTCCTCTACACACTCACCACCTACCGTCTTCCTTATCCTCACTCTGACTGCCTTCCTCTTCTCACGTACGTACTTGAAGAAAGTCTTGCCCCCTTCTGCCACTGCTTTTGTTATTCTTTCTTCTGTTTGTACTTTTGCTTATCTCAGTGCCCTCCCTGCTTCCCTCTGTTTTAGCTGGTACTTTCCCCTATCCTGCTCCCTCTATGTTTCTTTGTGCCCACTGAATGCCACCCTTTCTTCTTCACTTTCGTGGCCACCTCCCTAGAGTACCATAGTGGCCTTCTTTTCTTTGGCCTTCAAAACTGGAATCCCTCTTTTACTTCCGGAGCTGCAAGGAAGGAGACCTGTCCTTTTCAGAGGAAAAGAAGATCTGACGTCAGACGGGGCGGAGCAGGAAGACGACATCATGGGTGGTGAGAGAAGCCAACCTTGAAGACGTCCAGTGACTGAGTTACACCCAACAATACTGCCTATGTGTGGACAGTGAATGAGCTATTTATTTAAAAGATTTACCAGGAAAGACATACTGAGCTAAAATAGCTTGTTCCCAGATGCATCCTGGGGGGACGGGGAATGAGGAGTGTACAGCAATAAGTTAAAACAGCCGATTACACAAATCAGAAATATATGTTTATTAAGTAGAAATAAACCAAACAAGATGAGCTAGGTAAAGCATCTGAAGAGCAACAAGTAGTATAAGTGCAAACTGGAACACAGCTGGAGTACGAACAAGGCACTGCTAGGTATGGTACTAAAGTACAGAGGGCAGCAATTTGAAGGGTAAATGAAGGGGAATTATAGGGTGGCAAAATACAACACAGGATCAGAGACAGCTACAGGACTGAGTAGTGAGTTCACGGAGAAGAGATCTGAGTGAATGAGAAGAAGGAGCAGTAGGAACGGTAATGAGAAGAGTACATAATCTGGAGAAGGAGAAGCTGAAGGAGAAATCAGCTTGGGGTCAGCAGAGGATTTTACAGAGGGGAGCGCAACACAGCAAGGGCCAGAGCTCCTAAGGGTGTAGGAGGTGTGGGGGAGATGAGGAGGGAGAAAAGGGGGAGGGACCCAAGCCAGAATTTGGAGATGAAAGCAGTGCAATGAGTGACAAGCCTGGTATCAAGGAAGGGAAAGGAGAGGGAGGAGTAAATGGGCTCTAGGGGGCAATCAAGGGCAAGGCAGCAGAAGGAATGAAACAGTAGACCAACTCTGGCCAGGGTGGATTTGGGAGCAGAACTATAAACAATGTTACCTTAGTCGAAGACAGGAAGAATCATCTCTGAGATGGTCTCTCTAAGGGCAGGAAGTGGGATACTCTCTTCACTCCTCTTAAGCACACCCAGTTTGGGGTGAAGCTTCTGGTAGATGGCATCCCCATGAACTGAGAAATCAAGGTGACAATCAGCCAGACCCCAAGGTATTTAAAGGAGGAAACATCCTCAATGATGACACCATGAAGGGCATGGAAGGGGTGGTGAGCCTAGCTAGTCTTTGCCATGTGCCAAAAGTCACGGAGACCATACTCTTGGCATTTAGGAATAGCTGGTTGGACCAGAACCAGTGCTGGATGTTGGTGAAGTCCAGCTGGAGCCAGGCCATGATGTCAGTGGCAGAAGATCCAGAGGCATTGAGGACCATGCCATCTGCATACATGTGAATGGATGCAGAGGAACAGGCAGAAGGAAAGTCGTTCAGGAATATGGAGAATAGAATAGGACCAAGGATGGATCCTTGGGGTATGCCAGAGCAGATAGGGAGAGGAGGGGATAAGGTGTCACCAATACAGACGGCTTGAGACCTACCATCACCGTAGGAGCAGACCCACTCAACTGAGTGAGCAGAGAGCCCCACTACCTATAACATGTCTAGAAGGATAATGTGGGCAACAGTGTTGAAGACTTCTGCCAGGTCAACAAAAATGGCAGAGGTGACCAAGCCCTGATCCACACCAGATAGGATGGAGTCAGAGAGTCACAGAAGGGACGAGGTGGTGGAGTGGGACTTCCTAAAACCAGATTGGTAAAGGTAAAAAGAGAGGAGCAATCAAGGAAAGGGGAGAATTGGGAGAGAACAAGGTGCTCCTGGAGTTTAACCAGAGTAGAGGGAGGAGAGAGATAGGGCAGTAGTTAGCAGGAGAGGAGGAGTCATGCCCTTTGGAAAGGGGGAATGACCAAAGTCAACTTCCATGTGTCGGACTGAGGCTAGAGTGAAGGAGAGGTTTAGAAGGAGTTTGAGGTCGAGACCATCAGGGCTCCCACCTTTCTGAGAGTTTACAGCTAAGAGGGTTTTGACGGAAACAAATGGTAGGGGATTTGGGGGGAGGTTGAGTTGGGAGGGGGAGGGGATGGGGAGAAGGGGAGGAAAGGAGAGAAAGGGCACAGGAGGTAAAAAAGGAGCTGAAAGATGAGGCAACAGTGGCAGGGTCAGAGACAGGCATGTCATTCATCCCGAGGATGGTGGGGTAGGGTTGGAGGAGAGAAGAGGGCATTAAGGATCTTCCAGAACTTAGAGGGGTGGTTAAGTTTTTTCTGGAGTGTGGATGCAAAGTAATCAGCCTTCATAAGCCTTGTAGCTCTAGTATAGGCAATGCAAAGGACCCTGTAACGAATAAGGTTAAATGGTGAACCAGTGGACTTGTAAGTCCCTCAAGCAAGGTTATGGAGTCGATGACAGGCCAGCAACTTAGCAAAGATCCAGGCTAGGTGACAACCTCGGATCTTAATTTTTCTTGGGGAGGTGCATGGTGATCCCACACACAAAAGAACTTGGAGTTAAATAATTCAAGAGCCACGTTGATGTTGCTGGCAGCTGAAATGGGGGACCAATCAGTAACCACCAGGTCAGCATGAAAGGAGACAGGTCCAAAGATCGGAAGGATCAGATGTGTACGAATCTGGGGGGAGCTTTGGGATGGCATGTCTTGCACACACCTTGCAGACACTGTAGACCATATGGTGGTGACTGAGGGCATCAGGGAGGGTACCAACATTCACTATATGAAAGGCGTGGTAGGAGAGGAATTCCAGTCAACGTAGATATAGCTTTTGATCTTATAATCAGAGAAAAAAACATTGTATATATAGGGGATATGCAATAGGGATAGGCTGAAATAACTGCTTTATCCTGATGAGTTGTGTTTGACCATTGTGACCTCACCAGTGGAGGAGTGAAGCAAAGATACAAGTGAAGCCACAGAGTGCAAATCCAAAGAGTTAAGTTAAATCAATTATTTAAACCAGTCCCCACTGTATGTTCAGTTTATCCAGTGGAAGGATGGTTAGCAGAGAATAAACTGAAACTGTGAGAATAAGTCATGGAACTGTGGGGATATATCATGGAACAGTGAGATTAAAGGGACACTGTCAGCATTTTGGGCCATTTTTAAACATCATGTAATGAAGCTGTCTGGAGCAAGCTTTATCACTCTATAATGAATACATGGAAACATTTTTGCACAGTAATGCAAGATACTTATTTTCTTAATTGTATTTTGCATTGTATGATAAATCTCACTCTGCTACTTCTACTGTGTTCGGGAAATGTGGAGGTCAACCCCAGTCTCCCTAGCCTCCTTGCCTCCCCCACTGAATTCGCAGCGGCCCCAGGACTCAAGATGATGCTAATTAATATGCAGAGCCTAACTAACAAATTCAACCAGATACAAGCTTGGGCTGCCCACACTGAGCCAGACCTACTCATCATCTCCAAATCTCGGCTCAAAAGTGCCATACCAGATCAACAGGTTTCCTTCCCTGGCTACAAACTCTTTAGAGCTGATAGACCATCTAGGGGAGGTGGTGTCGCAATGTATGCCAAAGATAAGGTTAATATTTCTGATATTTAATGCATGTCTATGCCAAAAGAATTCAAACTCATCTCCCTGAAAATCCATCTATCTTAATCAGAAATGCTTACCATCATCGGGTGTTATAGACCCCCCTCTGGGGGAAGCCTCTTAACCTCCACCCTGAAGTCCCTTATAGCCCCCTGCAACAACAAAACAATCATCCTAGGTGACCTAAACCTGGACTGGCTCTCCCAAAAATCAAGTGGGCTCAAAAGTCTCTGTGATGAGCTTGGCCTTCTCAGCTCATCTCTGAACTTCCCCGGACCAATAATCATAACCAGGCAACTAGCTCCATCCGGGATATCATTATGACTAATCACCCCCATAAAATCCCACACACCGCCGTCTTCCATAATGATCTGAGTGACCATGGAATCGTAGTCTGCAACAGATCTCATCCAAAATGTCCTTCCTCATCCAAGTTTATTACAAAGTGCAGTTTTCATCACTTCAACGCTGAGAACTACCTCTCTGATCTCAGTCGCACGAACTGGCAAAGCCTCTACCTAGCCAAGTCAGTTGATGAGGCCATTACTGTCCTCAATGATGACCTAACCTCTCTGGCGAATAAGCACACCCCTTCTATTAAAATCAGAATCCATAAATTTTCCCATCCCTGGTTTACACCCGACCTCAAAGCCGTGTCAACCAATTGTGATAAGCTCTGGTCCTGTACTAGGCGCTCAAAGTGCCCAACCAACTGGCAGACTTTTAGAGCTGCAAGGAACGCCTGTGTCAAATTAATTTATACAGCTAAGGCTGATCTCTACATTGAATCCCTAGAGCAAGCCAAAGGGAACTTAGCCAAGATATGGTAGACCATTAAATCTATTGAAGGACATAGAGCAGCGCCCTACCAAGCTCCGTGTGCAGGGAGCCGAAATCGAAGACCGAAACCACATCCTTGTGGAACTTAATTCCCACTTTGCTGACACTGGACTGGCCTTTGACTCCTCCCCCTATGCCACACTACCCTGCCCCCCCAATCCCTTCGGTCCCACTGCATCCCCCTGCCCTCGCACACCCAGCAGCTTCATCCCATCTCTTACAAAGACGTGAAAGATCTCCTTAGCAAAACTGACACCAGAAAGGTGCCTGGTGCAGATGGGATTGAGCCTTTCTTCCTTAAATTAGGCTTCCATCACCTTACAGCACCCATCCTCCATATCTTCAACCACTCTATCTCTACTGCTACAGGCTACAGTCCCCACCCATTGCAAGTCAGCACATATTCCATGCTTGTTCAAATCTGGCAACCCCTGCAATCCAAATAACTACAGGCCCATCTCCATCCTGCCAGTTTTATACAAAATACTAGAAAAACTGATTTATTTTCAACTTAGAGAACATCTAGAACACTTTTCCCTGCTCAATCCTGCCCAGTCAGGATTCAAGCAAAACTACAGCACCATTTCTGCCCTTGCTAAGGTTACCAATGACTGGTTCACAGCCTACGACAACAAACAAGTCACAGAAGCCATCTTTCTTGACCTTAGCAAGGCGTTTGACACTGTAGGCCACAACCTTGTTCTCTGTAGCCTATCAAACTTAGGCGCCTCTGCCTCTACAGTACAATGGTTCACCAGCTACCTCTCAGGCAGAATACAAAAAAACCAAAGCTGTACCACCGTGCACTACATTTTGCTACCAACGCCCCCTACCAAACACATCACTGCGACCTTTACACAATCGTAGGATGGATGTCCCTGTCAACCAGGTGCTTGATTCACCATGGTACATGGACACTCAAAATACTCTTAAACAAGCTTCCGGTGTATATTTCCTATCTCATCCATATCTCCCATAGTACTTACTCCCTGAGGAAGTCAGCCTATATCCACCTGGACACACCTAGGACACGTACTTCCTTCAGTAAAAGTGCTGTCTCCTTTGCGTTTCCTGCACCCTGGAACAAACTTCAGGTAGTCCTTAAACTTGCCAGCACTGTCTCGTTAACTTTTTCTTTTTTTTGTATTATCTGTTGTTTTTCCCCCTACCTGCTCCAGGACCCACCACTCCTTCGAGCTGCCATGGTCCCCGACATACCCCCCCTTGGGCCTCCGACTTCATGTAACAGCCCTCTCCAGGGTAACCCAGCATAACCCTTCGCCGGATAGGTTCCTCTCCTCCGAGGGGGAAGGCACCGGTGGAGACTGTCCATCACTCTCTACATTTGGCCCCAGGATGCTGCTGAGGTGGACATGGTTCCTTTCAGGGGCTTTGGTGGTGTCAGTGGACTGGCAGACATCATCCGGATGATCCTGGAGCTCTGTCCACTTTTTCCTGGCTCCCCTGTTGTGCCGCTCATGCAGTGCTCCCAGTCTCTACCAGAGGCCACTGCAGAGTGATGCTGTCCCGCTACCCACCCCAGGAGAGGAGAGTAGTCCTGCAAATGCTCAATCCTCTCTTTCCCCTGCCAGCCCCCAGTGTTCAGAGTCCATTACCAAACTTGGGCCACTGGCATGGCGCAAGGTGTGGCGTCCAGCACCTCAACCCTCAGCGCCACCAGGCCAACGTTAAACATTTTCAAATCCCTAGCCACAAGAGAACTTAAAGAAGTGTGCAACTGTTATATGACTTCGCCTCCTCTCTCCTCACCTTCCAGTCAGCCAGTTGACAATCCATCTGGTCATCTTCTTTCCCACCCCTGTGTATTCCAGCTTTCCCCCCAGCCTCCCATGTGGCACAGAATCAAAGGCCTTGCTGAAGTCCAAATACAGGACATCCACCGCATGGCCTCTGTCCAGCTCCCTGGTCACCCAGTCATAATACTCAATTAGATTTATCTGGCAGGATCTGCCCGAGACAAACCTGTGTTGTTGACTGTCCTGGAGACCACTGTCCTCCAAAAAGGTCACTAGCCTCTTCTTTAGGATTGTCTCCATGAGCTTCCCCACAATTGATGTGAGGCTCACTGGTCTGTAGTTGTCTAGTTCATTCCTAGGGCCACTTTTGTGAATGGGCACCACATGGGCAATCCTCCAGCCTTGTGGTTCACATCCTGTGTCCAAGGACATATTAAACAGGTCAGCCAATGGTCCTGCCAGGATCTCTGCTAGCTCCCTGAGTACCCTAAGGTGAATGCCATCTGGTCCTGGTGCCTTGTCCACCGTCAGTGCCCTTAACCCTTCCAGAACCCTGTCCTCTGTAATCCCTATGTCAGTCACCCCCTCCCCCCAGTACCCACTCCAGCCCTCCCTTGGGGTATCTGCCCCCCTTTCTCCTTCATGAACACAGAGCAGAAGCATTCATTTAATGCCTCTGCCTGATCCACCTCCTTCTCCACCCTCCCTCCTTCCTTCCTAATCCTCACAATCTGGTCCTTGTTCTTCCTTCTTTCTCTTCTGTATCTGAAGAAATCCTTTTCTCCTTCCTTAATACCCTGTGCCAATCTCAGCTCTCTTGAAGCCTTGGCCACTCTGACTAGCCTGGTAACCTCTCTGGACTTCTTCATATACTCATCCTTGTCAACCCATCCACCCAATGTCTTGAGTTTCCAAAATGCCTTCCTCTTGGCTCTCACCCCCTCCATAACCTCTTGAGTCAATCAACTGGGCTTCTTCTACTTCAATTATAACATAAAGGGCCAAGACGAAAGGAGGCCAACTGGACAGCTGAGGTTTTTTGAGGACCCATCTGCTCTTGAGGCCCTGTGCAAATGCACAGTTTGCAGCCTGCTAAGGCTGGTTCTGGGTAGATTGTGATATCATTAAGTTAGTTGAGTACACAAGTATTCAAATGAGTGAGGAGTGCAGTTGTAGGGGATTACAATCTGCCTTCTGAAAGGAATCTGATTGGGCAATGACATCAATCAAATCACTGCGGATTCCAGGACTGATTTTATAAATGGTATTAAAATAAGGGCACTTCCTTGCGATGAGCTCAGATTGCACAAAGAATGTGACAATGTCTTTTTAATTCTACTTCTAGGTGGTCATTTATGTAGCACTATTGATACATGTGGACAACTAAAAACAAGGTGCCATATATACCCACAAATAAGCCGATCCGCTTATAAGTCGACCTCCCCAAATGACCCGTGGAAATCTGAGTAAATTAGTTGACCCGTGTATAAGCTGAGTCATGTTTTTAAAAACAAATGAGTGCCATTGCCAGACCAAATGAGTGCCAGTGCAAGACAAAATTTATTGCTGCAAATGTAACAAGTAAAACAAAGTGCGGAAAACAGAAACATGAGGGCAGTACTCAAATTAATGTAAGGAGTCAGTTGCGGTACCGCTCATGAGTGCAAGACCAAATTTATCGCTGCAACTGTAACAAATGAAAATTAATTTTACCAGTTATTTGCAGGTACTTGGATGGTTGCAGTCATGGCATTTGAGTCAGCATGTGAGTCAGCAGCTAACTCATCAACCACTTCTTCCAGCGGTTCATCATCGGATATTCCCAAAGCATGCATGTTTTCTGCCAGGTACTCCTCAGTCACCACGTCTGATGTTAGTATATCCAGCTCTGCGTCATCATTAGCTGCCCCCTCGGTTTCCTCCTTGTCCTCCTCATACAGTGCATCATCCTCAGTCCTGTCCACGCTGTTGCTAATTCCACACCGGAGAAAGGACTTCTTAACCATTTCTTCAGGTATTGATTCCCAAACTGCAACAATCCACTCACATACGACATCCAGGTCCAGTCTTTTCAAGTTGCTCACTTTCATCAGTCTTCCACCTTCGCAGCACATCCACTCACTCCATTTCTTTCTCACCCTGTCCTTAAAGGGTTTATTCAGACACACATCAAGTGGCAGGAGGATGGAAGTCAGACCACCAGGAATCACACACAGGTCTGTTTTCAGTTTTTCTGCACACTTTTTAACAGGATCAGTGAGATGAGCATGGAACATATCCCACACTAGAAAGGAGCGCTAAGAGCGCAGAGCCCCAGTGCCAGACCTTATGTAGCCACATTTGCACAAGTGACTCATCCATCCAGCCCTTAGGATGAGTAGAGATGAGGATGCCAGGTGGAAATGTAATTTTTTGGGGGAGGGTTTTTCTTTTAAAGATTACAAGGGGTTTTAACTTTGTCCCGTCAGCAAGACAAGACAAAACCATAGTGAAGTGCGTCTTTTCATGCCCGGTGGTGCGTATCAAAACTGTCTTGCTGCCGAGGGGGTTGACAGTTCTATTTTTGGGCAGGTCAAAAGTCACTGGAGTCTCATTCATGCTAACAGTCTGGTTCAGGGCATATTCATGTTGTGTGTGCATTTTGAGCACATACCACTGAAAGCTATCCACCTTAGCCTCCAGATCGGGTGGGAGCTTTTGTGATATTCTGGTTCTCTGTCTCAGTGTCAACCCATGCCGTTCCATGAATCTGGAGCACCACCCGGCTGATGCTAGGAAAGAATCCACACCAGCACTCTGGTACTTAGGATCCTTGGCCATATGCAGTTCCCTCATCTGTACTGCCAACCTGGTCACAATATAGCTGCTCTCCCTGCATTGTAACACCCAACTGTTCAGGTCAGCCTCCAAGTCAGCAAAGGCTGCACGCTCCCCGCGGCATGCTCTCTTGGATTTTGGCATTTCAGCTAATGACAGTTTCTGTTTTCACCACTCTCTTACTTGCTTTTCATTGACAGTGTACTGCTGAGCAGCAACGAAGTTACTGATTTCCTCATCACATTCAACAACTCGCAGCTTGAATGCTGCAACGTAGGAGCTTAGCTTTTGTTGCTGTAGGTGAGACAGAGAGCAGCCACCAGCTTCCTTATAGCAAGGAGGTGATTCAATAGAAGTACACTGAATTGAATTCATAATTTTGGGGCCTGTGTAAGTAAGTAGAAGTCAGCATTTTGGTTCTCTGTTTTTGGGGTTGACTTTTCTTAGTGTAAGTTTTATTTGCCAGGGAGGAAGTCTAGCTGGGAGAATATTTTCAGTCATTTGTGACTAGACCTGTTACTAAAGCTCTGTCAAATAGGTGTCTGAAAGGAAGGGAGGTACTCACTGGGGTGGTGGGTCAGAGTTGTAGTTGATTGTTTCTGGAGGGCACAGGCTTAGTCCCACCACCCTGCCCCTCACCCCACCTACCCCAAGCACATCATTTCCTTTATATCAGGGGTTCTGATATCACTTCCCCAAAAGTGCAAAGGACATACACCTGTTTATATCCTTAAAGGCACAGCTCACTGAATAGGGGGTAAACACACTCACATGCTTGCACACACTAACAACAACAACAACAAAAGAAAACCTCTTAAACAGGAAGGGAAACAGACATGTGGGGAGTGGTGCAATGCACTGGCTGTGGAGCAGCAGTCTTCTGGGAGATGTTCTGGAGGCTGCGCTGATGCCCTATTTACAGGCACCTCTCTGGTCTGAGGGAGGAGCTTGCCCATCTCCACGCTGACCTGGTGAGGATTCGGGAAACCTCCTCCCCCACCCAGGGACCACCCAGGCCACCACCACTGCCTCAGAGATTGCTGAGAAAGAGAAGCAATTGGACCTCAGTGGGCTCAGGGAGGGTGAGGGTAGTGGAATAGAGGCACATCCCTCCAGCTGTGCCTCTTCACAATTCATTCACCATTCTGTCAGAGTGTGGTTCCTCTGTGGAGGCACCCACAGTGGAGACCAAGGAGGATGCTGGGAACCACCACAAAGGAGACCGGACCCACAGGGGAAGGAAACAACTCCTGGTGGGGGACTTAATCACAGAGGGTAGAACTCAGGGAGGGAAGGGAGAGGGAGGTAAGGTGCCTGCCTGGCACCATGGCTTGGAGGGACAGGAAGTGAATCCTTAGGATCATGAGAGCAGATGCACAGGGGAGGGAGCTGGATGTCATTGTCCACCTAGGGACAAATGACTTGGCTGGGAATGGGATCAGAGCAGTGCAACGGGATTTTGTGGAGTGGGGAAGGGGCCATAGACAAGTGGCGCACACGGTAACTTTCTTTAAAAAAGTGCTACCTGTCTATGGCATGGGTGAGGCTAGGGTACTCTGTACCATGGGATTCAATGACTGATTGAAAAACTGGTGTGGAGCTCAGGGATTTGGCTTCAAAGGCAAAGGCAGTAAGGACAGGGATGGGCCTAAATGGGGTAAGGCCATCAAAAAATGGAGGGCGATGAGTACCAATGCCCGTAGTCTGGGGAACAAGC
The DNA here is from genome assembly GCA_016271365.2 of Neoceratodus forsteri. Taxonomy (NCBI): domain Eukaryota; kingdom Metazoa; phylum Chordata; order Ceratodontiformes; family Ceratodontidae; genus Neoceratodus; species Neoceratodus forsteri. The sequence goes on from CM028134.1 coordinate 7,262,889, forward strand.
TCCCTGAACTAGTGGCCTTGATGGAAGAGGGACACCTGGATATCATGGCAGTCACAGAAATATGGTACACAGAGAACCGTGACTGGGATGTCAACATGCCAGGGTACACAATCTACAGGAGGGACAGGGAGGGTAAAAGAGGAGGAGGAGTAGCTCTCTACAAAAGGGAAGGAATCAAAGCAACAGAACTAAAGGGTAAACAGGGAGGGAAGGAGGCACTGTGGGTTACCCTGGAGACAGGAAATGGCACCACAATCCACACAGGGGTTGTTTACAAACCCCATCTCAGGGGAGGCATTGGACAAGAAAATGATAGAAGGAATCCTTAAAATGGCAGAAAAAGGAGAGATAATGTTGATGGAGGACCTGAATATGCCAGATGTTAACTGGCTTCTGAGGAAGGACTGGGTTGGTCCGAAAGCTAAAGCAGTTTGTTCTTTTTGTTATAGCTATGTTGGTCCAATAAAAGGTATCAAATCATTTGCTTCTCGATCTGTTCTTACAAGGACCAATACGGCAAAGACTAAATCTAGATGTTAACTGGAGCACCTTTACTGCAACCACATCCAAGAGCAGGGTCATTCTCGATGCCCAATAGGGGTCATGCCTCAGACTGCTAGTGTTGGAACCCACTCGGGAGGGAGCAATCTTAGACATGGTACTTTCAAATGGGGATGGAGAGAGGATCTCAGATTTAGAAGTGGGTAACCATCTGGCAACACGTGACCACCAAACAGTGCGGTTCACAATAAACACAGCTGTAGAGTCAAGTTATACAAAAGCAAGGGTGTTGGGACTTTAGGAGGGCTGACTTTGGCAAAATGGGAGAGTGCCTCAGAAAAGCACTCGCAAACAGGCAAAAAGGAGGGGCAGAAGAACAATGAGGAAAAATCAAAACTTCCATCACAGAGGCAACAAGCCTTTGTGTAAAGCAAATCAACAAAACAAAATGAAGGGAAAAGCCACTATGATTCTCAAAAGAGGTGGCAGAGAAGGTTAAGGAGAAACGGATAGCATTCAGGAAATATAAGGAAATACAGAAGGAGCAGGACAGAAAACTATATCAGTTAAAGCAGAAGGAGGCAGGGAACGCAGTCAGAATAGCAAAGGTCCAAAATGAGGAAAAGATAGCCAACTCTGTTAAGAAGGGGGATAAAACCTTTTATAGATACATTAAGGAGCAAAGAAAGTCCAAGGGAGGGATACTGAGGCTTAATAAAGGGTCAGGAATGTGGGCAGAGGGTGACAGTGAAAATGCAGAGCTATTGAACGAATACTTCTGCTCATTATTCACAAAAGAGGAGGGGGAGGTACCTAAACCACACAATAGAAATACTCTGGATGGGGGGGGGGGTCGATTCCAGTCCATTCATAGAAGAAAGGGTTCTGAAAGAACTTTTAAAACTGAAGTTGGACAAAGCAATGGGGCCTGATGGGATTCACCCAAGAATTCTAAAAGAACTAAGGATAGAACTAGTGACACCATTGACTACCCTCTTTAACAAATCATGGGAGGATGAGGCCAGCCCGGTGGCGCTGAGGGTTGAGGCGCTGAACGCCACACCTCGCGCCATGCTGGCGACCCATGTTTGGGAACGGGCATGGGCCACTGGGGGTCGGCAGGGGTGGGAAAGGATCGAGCATCCAGAGGACTGCTCTCCTTCCTGGGGAGGGGATCAGCCCCGCACCTGGAGTGCCTCTGGCGGAGGCTGGGGAGCAAGGTGATGCGCAAGCATGGGGGAGCTCAAGTGCAGATGCTTCGAGGGAGCACGACAGGAGCGCATGAAGTTCCCTCAGCTGGCGCCATTGTGATACACCGGCTCCAGAGGGAGCAAAATAGAAATACACCCCACCACAGTGCCTCCATGACACCGCCTTGCTGCCTCCTCGCACTCAGACTGGGCCCCATAACCTGACCTGGTGTCCGTGGACACTGCGGGTTGGTGCCATGGCCCCACCCTAGGGGGGAAGCCAGGGGGCAAACAGGAGAACAGCTGATTTGGGAGTGAGGGGTGACAGGGGTGGTCACCAGGCTGAAGCCAGGTGCTGAGACTGACACAAAAAAAAAAAAATCATGGGAGAATGGGGTGGTACCTGAGGACTGGAGGAGGGTGGATGTGATTCCACTTCACAAAAGTGGGAGCAGGGCAGAGGCAGGAAACTACAGACCTGTTAGTTTGACCTCAGTGGTAGGGAAAATGATGGAATCACTTCTGAAGGAAAGAATTGTTGAGTACCTTGAGGCCAGCAGGGTACAGGACCCATGGCAGAATGGATTCACAGCAGGAAGGTCGTGTTAGATGAATCTAATAGATTTATTTGACTCGGTGACCAAAGTAGTAGACCAGGGAGGTGTTGTGGACATGGCCTACCTAGACTTTAGCAAGGCATTTGACACAGTCCCACACAAAAGATTAATATACTAGTTAGCCAGCCTTGGAGTGGGTCTCAAGGTGGTAGCCTGGGTAAAAAATTGACTGGACAACAGGACGTAGAGGGTAATAGTAAACAGAGTCCACTCTGAAAAAAGGGGGGGTTACTAGTGGAGTACTGCAGGGTTCAGTACTGGGACCGGTCCTCTTTAATGTCTTTATAAGTGACACTGTGGAGGGACTGGAAGGAAAAGTATATCTCTTTGCAGATGACACAAAGATCTGAAACAGGGTCGATACAGAAGGTGGGGTGGAAAGGATGAGAAGGGATCTGGCAAGGTTAGAGGTATGGTCAAATGTATAGCAGCTTAGATTCAACGCAAAGAAGTGCAAAGTAATGCACCTGGAAAACAAAAACCCAGGGGAAGAGTACACAATGGGGGGTGAAATATTAACAACAACAACAATGGAAAGGGACCTGGGGGCAGTCATATCAGATGACCTAGAGGTGGGTAAGCAATGTGAGAAGGCAATAAGGAGAGCTGGCAGGATACTGGAATGCATAGGAAGAGGCATCACCAGTAGAAAACAGGAAGTTGTTATTCCTCTGTACAGACAGTTGGTGAGACCCCATCTGGAGTACTGCGTGCAGTTCTGGAGACCCCGTCTCTGTAAGGACATAGACAGGATGGAGGCTGACCAGAGGAGGGCAACTAAAATGGTACAGGGTCTGCACCAGAAGCCATATGAAAAGAGACTAAAGGAGCTTAATATGTATACCCTCGAGGAAAGAAGGGAGAGGGGGGACATGGTAGATACTTTCAAGTACCTCAAGGGAATCAACAAAGTCCAAGAGGGTAGCATCTTTCAGAAAAAGAGATGTGCAAGAACAAGGGGGCACAATTTGAAGATAGAGGGGGGACGGCTCAGAGGTAATGTGAGGAAGTATTTTTTCATGGAGAGGGTTGTGGATACATGGAACAGCCATCCTGAGGAGGTCATGGAGTCAAAAACAGTGGGGGGATTCAAGAATGCATGGGACAGACATAAGGCAATTCTAGTGGGGGTAGGAGGAAGTAAGCTGTTGGTTAACTAGGATCTGCAGCTTATCCACTAGGTAGGGAAATGGGCAGACTAGGTGGGCCAAGCGGTCCTTATCTGCCGTCAAATTGTATGTTTCTATGTTTAAACTCATCTCGGCATGGAACGTTTTGTGCAGACAAACAGTAAGCACTGCACAGCTAGTAACCCTTATAGCACTGAATTTGGACATGCCAAAAAATACACACCACCTGATCACTAATTGATTAACTGTCTTGATTAGAGTAGAAGCCGAGATCCCAAAAATGCGGCTTGCGTTTTGGTATAGAAATATTGGCTTATACGCGAGTATATACGGTAATCAAAGGGATAAGCTAATAACAAGGCTAAAAATTAATACTATTCCACCCGGTTTTGCACACCGCTTTTCACAACAGAACACCGTTTTCATTATGCTGGTATTCTAATTGGGATACTTCTCCACATCACCACTATGCAGTATAATCTGTAGCACAGCTCTTTTAGACAGGCGTAATACGAGATATGGAGATGGAATACTACATTTGGGATTTTGGTATCCTGCCTCCCACGCCAGATTACTTTAATTTCTACCCCTGAATAAAGAAAAGGATTTTTATTCAACAGAAAGCTAAAATACACACTGTAACTGGGACTGGCACCGGACGTCAATTGTCTCCAAACTGTTAAGATGTGTACACTGGCATTTGTACAAAAACTGCATTTCTAAATTACCTGGGCTCGTCTGTAGTACTGCTTCGTAATTGTCTGATATCTCTCTTGTCCTGCAGTATCCCTGAAAAACAGAATGAATGTAGAAACACTGTCAGCACTGCACTGTGAATTCATGAATGACCAACGCATATTCTACAGTATTTTACATTACATTCGCAAGGTGAAGTATCAATATGTCACATATGCATTGTTCCTCGCTTGCTTCTGCACTGGTACACAAATAACAAGAATATACCCTCCGGAATACTGGACATCTATGCCCAGTTGCAGGTCCCGTCATGTCAATACAAAGTATAGACCCCGGAATATTGATTCGCATCAAACATGCTCACAGCTCACCCCTTTTCTTACTGAAAATGATCTGTTTAGCAGCGTGTCTTTGAAGGCGGTTACAGATTGTACATTACGCTGTCACTCGTTCACCACAGAAGCTCAGACACAGATGGATAATTGAACTATTTTATGTCACGCAATGAACTAGCAATAATACATGACAGGTTGTGGCATATCATGTGATACTGCCACAAGTCGGATGTATCGTGAGGCATGATGCTGAAGGCCAAGTGTCTCATTCACCCATGAAGTGATAATAGCCACAACGTACCAAACCGTGGAGAGTATTACTAATAATATTCAATGCATCCATTTTTTTATGCATTAAAATGTAAAACAAAGGGGCCGGCCCGGTGGCGCTGAGGGCTGAGGTGGATGCCTTACTCTCTCGCTGGCGACCAGGTTCGGGAGCGAGCTACGGGTAGCCAGGGCTCAGCTGGAGGAGAAGGACAGAGTGCCCACTGGCTGCTCTTCTTCTCCGGGGGGGGGGTTAACTGCAAGCTCCCGCTGCACTACCGCCATCTGGGGGAGCCCAGATGGAAGGTGTGGTAGGTGGAGAAGCAGTGAAGGCATTGGGTGAGACGTCGGCAGAGGGGTGGAGTGGGAGGTACGTCTCAGTGTGTCCCCTAGCTCATAGCCTCTCATTGCATGCCGACGTCTGGGGAGAAAACATGGAAAAACACATCGGCTTCTCCTGGGCGACGACACCTTGCTGGGAGGTCTCTGGGCTCATCAGGACAGACTCCGCTGTACCGATTCCACAGAAAACACAAGTCTGCTGGTTTGAGGAGGTGAGCACAGGGGCGTTCCTCCTCATCCCTACTCAGGGGGTATACCGGGGGTAAAGATAGTGTGGAATCATGTGTGTGCTCTAGGGGCAGTTCTTGGTGGGAACAGGGGGCCTCCAGTGTAAGGATGTCTGAGAGAGTGGAGAAGGGAGGCAAGTAGGGGTATAAATACATAGTAAAAAAAAAATGTAAAACAAAGTTTTACATACTAACATACTAAAATGCCAGCAGAATAGGCCTAACGGTCTTTCGTGTCTGCTCGTTTGGTCAGCCCCCACCCTGGGTGCTGACCTTGCTGTCCCCCTCGCCTTCTCTGGCTTCTCCCTTCCCAGTTCCGGATATTCTTGCTGCATTGGATTTTGTTTCTGAACCCTTCCCTGTACCTGTCCCACCCCTCTTGAACCCCTCCACTGTCTCTGCCTCCACCAGCCCCCTAGGTAGTGCATTCCATGGCTCCACCACCCTCTCAGTGAAGTAGCACCTCCTCCTTTCTCCCCTGAATCTTCCCTCCTCCAGCTTCCACCCATGCCCTCTAGTTGCCTCCTCATCCTTCCTTCGAAGCACCCTGACTGTTCCTCCCCTACTTACCCTCTTCATGTACCTGAAGACCTCTATCATGTCCCCCTGGTCCCTTCTCTCTTCCAATGTGTACATATTTAGCCTTCTGAGCCTCTCCTCATAGCTCCTGTCCCCAAGCCCCAAATCATTTTGGTTGCCCTCCTGGACCCCTCCAGGAGGTTAATGTCCCTTAAGTGTGGCTCTCCAAACTGCACGCAGTACCCAGGTGCTGCCTCACCAAGTAGTTATACAGAGGGAGTATCACTTCCTCCTTCTGGAGGTGATCCCCTAGTGATGCATCCCAGCATCCTGTTGGCCTTGGCTGCTGCCCTCCTACAAGTCTCAGAGTTGTTCATCTTGACATCCACCACCACCCCCAGGTCCCTCTCAGCCATTGAGACTTGTAGTATTCCCCCCAGGGTGTACACTTGGCCTGGGTTTCTGGCCCCCAGGTGGAGTACCTTGCATTTCCCTGCATTGAACCTCAGCTTCCACTTTCTAGACCATCTTTCCAGAGCCTCCAGGTCCCCCTGCAGGGCCACCTTCCCCTCCTCCCCATCCACCACTGCCCCCAGTTTCGAGTCATCTGCAAAGAGACTCATCTCACTCCTGATTCCTGTCCTTATGTCAGATACTTAGGCGTTGAAGAGAAGGGGCCCAAGGACTGATCCCTGTGGGACCCCACTAATGACCCTCCTTGGGGATGAGACTATCCCACCAACTACGACCCTCTGGGTCCAGTCCTGGAGCCAATTGCCTATCCATCTGATCATCTGGTTTCCCACCCCCATTTTTCCTAGCTTATCCAACAGGCCCACGTGAGGAACAGAGTCAAATGCCTTGCTGAAGTCTAGAAAGAGGACATCCACTGGTCTACCCAGGTCCAAGGCACTTGTCACCCAGTCATAGAACTCCACCAGGTTTCTCTGACACGATTTCCTGATGAATCCATGCTGTCATCGTCCAGGCACCCTGACTTATCCAGGTCCCCCTAGCCTCCTCTGACAATGCCCCCATCACCTTGCTCACCACCGATGTCAGGCTGACAGGCCTGTAGTTTCCTGCCAGCTCCCTTGATCCCCCTGTGGATAGGCACTACATGCGCCACCTTCCAGTCTTGGGGCACCCACCCTGTCCTCAGAGATGGTGAAAAGCTCTGCCAGGGGTTTCACCAGGACACCTGCAGGTTCCTTCAGCACTCTAGGATGTAATTTATCCGCCCCGTGCTTTCTCCATCTTAAGGGGCTGAGGCTTCCTCACTCTCTGCTGTGATTTCCACTTCTGGTACCTCTTCTCCTGCTTAGCCCTCCCCCACCTGCCAGTGATGCCCCCTCCCCAGACCTGCCGATCGGTGGGTCCCCCTCCTCATTATCTCTGTCTCCTCCCATGTATGATGCAGCATCCCCATTTTCCTGGTGAAAACTGAGGTGAAGTACTCATTTAGTACCTCAGCCTGCTCCCCTGGGTCTTGTGCCCATCTCTCCCTGATTTAATCCTACTAACTGCCCCTTCACCCTTCGTCTTTCCCCAATGTATCTAAAGAACCCTTTTCCCTCTCCCATTTCCCTGGTCAGGTTCTGCTCCTTCCTTGTCTTAGCCGCCTCACCACTCTAGTGGCCCTCTAGCCATCAGCTCTGCACTCCCTTGATCCCTTTCACCCTTGAGCACTTGAATTTCTTATAGGCTGCTTTCTTCCCCACCACCTCCTGGACCTCCCTGGTCCACCAACAGGGTTTTTGGGCCCTACCGCATTCGCCTTACTCTTGCACAGGTGCTGGTAGCATCCTGCACCCTCTCCTGATGATTTCCCACCTACTATCAGTCCATGTCTGACCCAATCCCATCCAAATGCTCCTTAAGGATCCTTCCCATTTCCTTAAAATCCCCTTGAAGTCGGGTTACTCCGCTCTTGTGCAGCCTTCTCACCCTCCTAGTTCCAGGCAGAACCAGACCATGGCATGGTCACTCCCCTTCAATGGGTCCCTTACCTCCAGGCCCCCAATCTGGTCACTGTCTGCCAGGACCACATCCAGTACCCATGCCTCCCTGGTTGGTTCCCTCACCTGCTGAGTTAGGACACGCCTTGAAAGACATCCAACAACCTCTGTTCCTGGTCCAGAGGATGTCATAGTCTCCCAGTCTGTTCCTGGCATGTTTAAGTCCCCAACACCACCACCTTTCCTCTGCCCAGTCTGCAGTGTCTCCTAACATCTGCCACCAGACTGTCCTCCAGCTCCTCCGCCAGGGCAGGGGTCTATACACCATTCCTATTTTTACTCTCTTACCCCCTTGTTATCAAGGTATTCGATGCCTCCCCGGTTCCCTCCGCCTCCTCTACTCCCCCTATGCCAATGCAGTTTTTGACTATCATAGCTACCCCTCCTCCCTTTCCCTCCCCTGTCCTTCCTGAACATAGTGTAACCCTCCAGGTTCAGGTCCCAGTCATGTCTTGCAGTGGCCCGAGTCTCAGTGACCACTGCCACATCCACTGCTCCCTCAGTTAACATCGCCTGGAGCTCAGGCATTTTATTGCCCAAGCTCCTGGCATTTAGCAGGACTACCTTCCACCCTTTCCCTATAGTTCCATTTCCCTGCTCGTGTTCCCATGGGATTCTGTTTCTCCTGGTCTGCACTTTGCCAGTTGGCCTTTTCCTGCAATCCTCCTGGTCCCCAGGGGGGGAGACAGAGTCCGTCCTTTATCAGCACCCCCTTGACAGCCTTTTCTCCCATCCCACCCCCCTTCACAAGTTTAAACCCCACTTTTCACCAATGAACTCCTCTATTTTCAACTTAAGGATTCCCTTCCCCTCCAAATTGAGATGTAGTCTATCTCTAGCATACAGCTCCTTATCCTCCCAGGTCTCCCCCAATCCCCATCAACCCACACCTCTGGCCTCACACCTCCTGAGCCACTGGTTTATCTCCTAATTTTCCTTTTTGTTCCCCACTAGCCCTTGGCACTGGCAGGATTTCTGAGAAGGAAACTGTGCATCCTATGTCATGACAGACCCTGGCTAGCTCCCTGAATCTTGCCTGTATCTCTAGCTCGCTATTTCCCTCAATGTCATTTGTACCCAGGTGGACCAGTATGTCTGGGGAACCCCCACAGTCCTTTGCCAGCTGATATACCTCGTGCTTAGCCCTGTGCACCGTTAGTCCAGGGAAGCATCTTGTTCTAACTGGCCAGGCTTCTCCCTCCCTATCCCATTTGATACCCCTGATCATAGAATCCCAGCAGGAGCACTCTGACCACCTTTCCTCCATTCCCCCTTCCATGTCCCTCATCCTTTCTACTGGCCCCTCCACCCAGCTGGCTCCTTGTTCCTCCCCTATCTGGGTGCCACATGCCACCCCTCCTTATTTACCATGGCCCTCCTCCCTCCAATCCTATGCCTCTCCTCCTCCTGATTATCCTTCTGTACCTTGCTAATTCCCCCCTCACTGCTCGCAACTGGTCCTTCTCCCCATCTGCTAAACTAGCCTGACTCATCCTCCATTCCTTCCTGTCTCCATTTAGTTCCTCCTTGCTCGTCGTGCTCCCCTGGCCTAAACCCTCAGCTCCCTTTACTGAATCCTCCTTGTACCTCTGGTCCTTCTCCTTTACCTTTCCTCCCAACTGGTCCTACTCCTTGCGCTTTCCTCCCTCTTCCCCCTGCCCCTCCTGCTCTGATTCACTGCTCCCCCCATTCTCCTGCATTCCAGGTCCCCCCCTGTTCTTCCTGCTATCTGGCCCCTGCCTCCTGCCTCCCACTCCCACACCCACACCCTTTCCATCTCTAACCACCTCTGTCGTGGCTACATCACCCCCTCATCCTTGAGCAGAAGAAGAATTAGCGGTTACTTAGATAAGGTCTGATCCACTCCCCGCCTTGCTTCCTTCTGTCCAGCCCTGGCCATCTGCCTACTTTCCTGAGAATGTTGTCCCTCCGTCCCCTTTGTGAGGGTCCCCAGTTACCTGCCTGCTTCCTTGGTAGTGTCCTTGGACCCCTCTGCCAGGGTCCCTATGTGACCCTGAGTATTCTCCTGCACTCCTTTCCCTATACCCCCACCCCCAGTGCTTGGTGCAACCCTGTGGAGATTTCCAGCCCCTTTCCCAACCATACCACCCCTTCCCCCAGCTTTCTCCTCATCCCCGCAACCTCCCTAAGCTGTGCTAGCTGGTAGCATACTGGGCAACCACCAAACTTCCAAGCCCAGTCCAGTATCATGGCTGCTCCACACCCTGTGCACCCCACCACCTCCCAAAGATGCTGGCCCTAATGATGTGTGGTTCCATCCCTTCCAAATAGGTTTCCTTGGTGAGCCACCAGGTTCCCCCTAGTCCAAGATACCCCTACTGCCTAATCAGGTCACCCACTAATCTTAGAGACAGTCCCACTGTACACCAGTAACTCTGTTACTAGGTGCAGTACAACACATTAAACTTATAAGGAAATGAACAACTCCCAAGCTCCCTCTCCCAGCCTTTAATCCAACCCCAGTGGCTAGAACTCACATGAGCTGCACCAGCAGCCTTTTCTCCAATTGCAGGGCAGGTGTTCCCTATAAATTTGCAGACTTCTGGGAGGTGGGGAGGGTGCGCCTGGGCAGACACCTGACAAGAGAGAGTGTATCAGCCCTGTGTCTCCCTTCCAAGCCCTGCAGCTAAAGAACCAGGCCCAAGCAAATCCCACCAAATAGGTTTGAAATCAGAAGAAATAGGCCTCTACCAGCGCAGCCTGTTACACAGTGAAACATCCACAAAAAGAGCCCCACTTACAGCCACCAAATCAGTTTACAAACATCCAGCATCCCAAAAACAATACCCTGCTAGCCCCTTAGAAGTAAGAAAGAAAAACTAACCTACCAAGTAAAATCCACAAGAACCCTGAGAAAACAACAGCAGCAGCAGCTACTGTCCTGGAACACAACTGATCCTGTCCCCTTCCAGTTCTTTCTGAGAAGACAAAGCAGCTAGCACCTCAACCTGATTCAGCCCTGCCTCCAGTCAATTGGCTGAGTGAGACCTGGCCAGACCATTAACACCCCTCCCCCACTATGAACTAACCTTTACAGCTAATGGAGTCAGCACAAGGAATCAAAATTCAAGTCAAAACCCCCAAAATATGTTTGCTGCCAAAGGAAACAGGTCTCCAATTTAATCAGCTTCACTAACACCACATCAAAATAGGCTTGAAATTAACAGATATAGGTCTCCAATTCAAATAACCATCTCCAAGCAAATCCCACCAAATAGGTTTGAAATCAGAAGAAATAGGCCTCTACCAGTGCAGCCTGTTACACAGTGAAACATCCACAAAAAGAGCCCCACTTACAGCCACCAAATCAGTTTACAAACATCCAGCATCCCCAAAAACAATACCCTGCTAGCCCCTTAGAAGTAAGAAAGAAAAGAACTAACCTACCAAGTAAAATCCACAAGAACCCTGTGAAAACAACAGCAGCAGCAGCTACTGTCCCGGAACACAACTGATCCTGTCCCCTTCCAGTTCTTTCTGTTTTATAAATAGTTTTGTTTTTTTAAGTACATGTATTCATTAAAAAAATGTCCTGTCCTTCAAGAAAAACCTAAAGACTGGCTCCTGACTGTAGCCACTTGTCACTGCTCTGCACAATAACACAAGGGCCTTCTAACCTCCCATGTTCCATGATGCACCTGTTTGCTGCTTGCCCTTACCTGCCGGCCCCTGTCTTCTCACATCTGTTTCTTATGTCCTAAGCTCCCTAGTACTGTATTTTTAATGCATTTTCGCACAATGCACTCTGGTCCTGTCTTGATCTCTGGGCAGTCCATTAAGCTTGATAGTCTGAGTTTGCACAACCTTTTTTGTAGGGTACCTGATGTTAATATGTAAAGGCTTCATGTAATGTCATGTAGTTACTGTCTTTGTCATTTAATTGTACTATTGCTGTGTTTTGTAAAACCAGCTTTTTACTGTATAGTTTGCTTCATCACCTCATGTTAAGGCATGTTTACCCTGCGTTACTGTATGTACTGCCTTTTTTTTTTTACTTAGTATTTTATCCCTCCTACTGCCCTCTCTCAGCACTCAATCGGATTTCCTCTGTTGCACTGCCCTTCTTCACACTGGAGTCTGCCCTTAGAGCACCTGGTCCCTATATATCCTTGATTGCCGGATTACCCCCCGGTGGGGTGGAGGGAGCCCCTACTCCCTCCAACCATTGATTGTGGACACCGTGCAGCAGAGTCTGCCCTGATGATCCGACGGCTCGCAGTGAGGAGTCGTCACCTAGGCGAGGAGGGGGTGTTTTTCCTCAGTTTTTCTTCCCCCAGCGCCGGCGTGCAGTGAGGCCAAATGAGCAAGGAGGCACGATGAGATGTACCTCCTGCTCCGCCCCTCTGCCGATGTCTGTCCTGGAACCCATGCTGCTGCCTCCCTCTACTGCATCTACCTCTCGAGCTCCCCCAGGAGGCGGTACTGCGGTGGGAGCTTGCAGGCTGACCCCCCCCCAGAGAAGGAGAGCAGCCATCGGGCGCGATCCTTCTCTTCCCGGCGACCCCTGGTCCGGTGCTCGCTCCCAAACACGGTCGCCGCTGGCAGGCGAGGTAAGGCATCCAGCTCCTCAGCCCTCAGCGCCACCGGGCTTTTGACTCATGTTATGCCACCTTGTGGCCTGGGTTGTGACTGAAAGCCATTGTTCGGATCAGCTCACTTACCCAATTACCAAAGACACAAATAAATAAACAAACAAAAAAAATATATATACATATATATATATATATATTTCTGTTTTGTTCTATTTCGGACAGTAGGTAATGCTCTCCTGAAGGATATGCTGCACTTGTCGGGTGGAAGGACTCTAAGCAAATAAAAAAAAATGTTGGCTAGGACTTTTTCTTACTGGTGAGTATATTTTCTTATTTTTATTTATCATGCCTCTAACCCCTGTGCCCAGCCTGCCCCATTCTGCATCTCCACCAGCCCTGTCACCCCGCCGTCTCTGGGACTTATCAGACTAGCCCCCCCCCCCCCGGTGGCGCAGTCCCTTGGGACTCCCATTGTAATAGGGGATAAAGAAATGTGTCCCAATAATGCAGGTAAACTTCATTTTGGTCTAAAACATAAGGTGTTTGTGTAACAAATATTGATCTATGAAGCTAGATCATATCAAAACTTGTGAAGTTACAAGTTTAATTAACTGAGCCACAACTTGTAATATTCAAGTGTCTTTTGATATCTGTACTGACCATGTGAGTAATGGCAGACAGGTGTCTTAAGTGTCTGCAAGACAGAAATACAGGGAGAGAGTTCAAGTTACCCTTTTGACTATTATTATCAGGAGGACAGGCCAGAATAAAGCTTGTGTGCACATTCCTAAGTGCAAACCTATTTCTTCCTCCTAAGAACTGGTAATGACCATTATTATTATCCTTATATAGTAGTATAATTTACACTATCAATACATTTATGCTGACAAGAGATTAGGTCATGCAAGAACTAAAAAGAGTATTGCCTTGGAAGTTAATGTTTATACTTGTTCTGTACCAATCATAGACAACCATAGTACTATCTTCCACTATATAAGCAAGCCACTATACACTGTTAGTTTGAAGAATGAAGAATGAAGGATGTACCACTTGTAATCTCTCGCTGTGATTATTGTTATAATCATTAAATTCTTCCGCCATCAGCATCGTCTCCGTTCGTCTCCTTTCTAAGTATCAGCAATGGATAATTTAAAAATGGTAATTTTTTCACAATGCTACACCCATTTTATCCTGGGAGGAGTTTAATTTAGATGCAACTGGAGAGCCGAGTAAGTGGGTGCGGGGTCTGCAAGGAGGGAAGGTGTCATCCTACAGGCTGGGGATTTTCCTCATTTTCCCCTGGGGAGGTGTGGCATGCAATGATGTAAACAGTGTATACACCCTTCGTTTGGCATGCCTTCCAGCCAGATATAGCCCTGGCAGTCAGACCACCCCCCCCGACTGGCATTATCCCCACTCTACCCCTGGAGCAGGAGAACAGTACTTGGGAAGCTAGATCTTTCTTCCCCTGGCCGGCGCTCTGAGTCCTGAGATCGCTTCCAATCCCAGGTTGTCGTCGTCAGAAATGGTAGCGCTATTGCTGTGCCTGTAGGCTGGCGTCATGTGCCAGGATTTAATTAGGGGTAAGAAGCTGCATCAGTTGATCAAGTTGTTGGATTACAAATACAGAATTTATTGGCAGAAAAGAACTGCTTGGCCCACCCAGTCTGCCTAAACGGTCCCTGCCTAGTCTGTCTTCACAGACCCTCTATCCTCCCTGCCTATTTACTAATATTCTCCTATGTCTGTCCTACACATGCTTGAAGCCCCCTAATGTTTTTGCCTCCACCACTTCTGCTGGCAGACTGTTCAAGGCATCTACCGCTCTTTCAGTGAAGTAGTACTTCCTCACATCCTTTTTAAACTCCCCCCCCACACCCGCTTCATCCCAAGCCCTCAGGTCCTGGTGCTCTTTCTCATTTGAAAGGGACTCCCCTTTTGCACCCTGTTCATCCCCATGAGGTATTTGTATGTCTCCATTATGTCTCCTCTCACTCTCCTCTCTTCCAGGGTGAACATGTTGAGATCCTCGAGTCTCTCCTCAAAGTTTTTGATACGACCCCTGCACCACTTTACTTGCCCTCCTCTGGACTGCCTCTACCCTGTCTATGTCCTTTCTGAGGTGAGGCTTCCAGAACTAGACACAATAATCCAGGTGGGGTCATAGAAACATGACAGCAGAAAAGGACAGCCAGGTCCACCCAGTCTGCCCAGGTTGCCTAGACCAGTATAATATCTCTTGTTCCCTCTCTTTTTCTTTCTCTTTTTCTTATTTTCCCCCTCCCTTCTCTTCTTTTTATCCTCTTCTTTCTCTTTCCCTCCTCCCCCCATTTTCTCACTTTATTATTATGTTTTCTTTATGGAAATGAAAGTTTGTCTAATGAAGTGCATGTTATGTATTATTCATTGCCTCTGTAAGACTTTAGCTGTTCGGTTCTATCAATAATGATATATAAGATTGCTTGTCTGTAACTAAGCTGTACCTGCACTGATGTGTGCATGATTGCTGTTTTTCAACAAAAAAGGTTTTTTGATGTCTTTTTGATGTTATTACTGATGAGTGGTGATAGAGAATTGAACGCAGAGACAATACTCCCCCATACCCCCCCTTCAGTGTCAGCTGGACCACCTAAAGGGCTTGCTGCCTTCTACTCTAAAGTGCGAAGCCTCCTGCCAAAAACCTATTCAGTAAGATCCTGGGCTATGCTTAAACCACCTGATATTCTCTGCCTCACTCAAACCTGACTAGCAGCTAGGGTTCATTTAGGCTTTATCAGCCCCTAGGACTACTCTATCTTTAGTCAAGACAGAAATAAAAGGGGAGGTGGAGTCCAATGTGTCTAGCTCTTTGCCCTTCTGTATACTTAAAGTGGAACAGTCCACGCTAACTGTTCCATGTGCAAGTGCAGGGCTGGGCCCAATCAGCGCTCTGTGCAAAACCAGCTGTTTTTACTTACTGTGCACTGTAGTAGATTAAATTGTATCAGACTAATTTTGCTTACTTCCAGGCTGACATGTTCTGTAACTACAAATCCAAGAATCCCCTGCAGCTGACATCAGAGGAGAGCTACAGCAGTGGGTGCTTCAATAGCTTGCAGTACATGTTAGAGATTTTATAAGCTCTGATCTAGTGTTTGCTGGTCCTGCTGTCTTCCCAGGGCTAGGTACAGTCACAGAGGATTGTATTTAGCCCCAGGAGATCAGCAGGACTGGCAGACAGATGACTGGAGCTCATAAAAGTTCTAGCATGCACTGCAGGCTATTGAATCTCCCCCTGCTGCAGTCCTGCTCTGATGTCAGTTGCAGGGGATTCTGGGATTTGTATTTATAGAAAATGTCAGCCTGGGAGTAAGCAAAATGTGTCTGATACAATCTATTATACTACAGCAAACAGTAAGTAAAAAAAAATATGCTTTTGCACATAAAGTGCAAACTGGGACCAGCCCCACACTTGGGTGTGGGGCTGTTGGTGCTAACTCTTCCCTTTAACTCTGAAACTGTCCCAAAGTCCTCAGAATATTTCAGGAGACTCTTTCCTTCCTCCACTCACTGGCTATTATCCTTAATGGTTCGTACTGTGCTCATAGCACTAACAGTGAAGGGGTTGCCGAAATTGTTAACAGAGCACTAAACCTCACGAGAACCACCAGTGCGTATATTCTATTTAGTGACGTTAATATTAATTGGCTAACCCTAAGCACTAAAACATTACAAGCCTATATTTAGTCCCTACATCTTTTATAACCCATTATTGCTCCCACAAGTATTGTATGACCCTCACTCCACAATCACTCTTTACTGGACTGGGTGCTTACTTCTCATCCAAATCAAACAGCAACCTGTGGTAATCGTCCCAATACCGTCAGTGACGACTACATAACCGACCGTGTTTACAGGATTTCCCCAAAGACACCACCCAAAATTCTTCAGGTTAGATCTTTCAGAACTTTTCTCCTGAATAATTTCCTACATGACCTGGAATCTGCCAACTAGAACTCTTTACTTCATGCCATAGACCCTGAATAAGCATTACTGTGCTTCCAGAATATCTTTAATTCTCTTATTGATTCTCATACTCCTCTACAGGTGCACCTCCCCCAGATTTCCTCTGAATTGATTGACTCATTTAGAGTACAGAATGCAGCTTGGCATAAGAATAAACTATCCCTTGTTCCTGATGAAAGACTGCAGTTTACTAAACTTCATAATCTTTGCACATGTCATACCAGAAAAGTTAAACTAGCCTATTTTCAAGATAACAACCCCAGGGCCATGGCTAACACTGGCTGCAATTCACTGTCCCCTACATTTTTTGTCTCTTGGTGCTTCATCTATTGCGCAGATAACCCTTATCTTTATCTGCTCCACGACCTCTGGTATATTTTCCGGTTTGGAAGAGTGCAATAGTAATCCTCTCCATATGGGTGGTGCAGCAGAAAACTTGAACAACTACTGCCCAATACAGTATCCCTACTCCCAGTACTCTCAAAAATTTTAGAAAGGATAATTAGTGTACAACTCACTGAATTTTGTAACACTTTTAAATGTTTCACTCCTGTGCTATCTGGGTTCCATACTAATTACTCCACCACAACCTTCTACCTTAGAATCAACCTCCATATCAGTAGTAATACGAACTACGTAAAGAGCTCTGGTGCCATCTTAATAGATCTTGCCAAAGATTTTGACGCTGTAAACCACTCTCTTCTAATTAACAAACTAGAAGCCTCTGGTATTCTCAGAATACTGCTGCATTACTTTAGGTCCTACCTCTCTGATCGCTGGCAAGCTGTAAAAGTTGACCAATCAGTATCTTCCCCTCTCCCTACCAGCCTAGGAGTCCCACGAGGTTCGGTGCTGGGGCCTGTTCTCTTCCCTGTCTTTGTCAATAACTTCCCTAGCTGCCTCTCAGCTAGCAACCCCCACCTATATGCGGATGACACTGTTTTGTATACCTCTGACCAACTTGCATCTATCGTTAATCACAATCTCGTAATCTCGTTAGATTTCACCAAATTACAAAATTGTATTTTTGGAGAATCATCTTATCCTAAACCAGAAGAAGACTGTATTCATGTACTTTGATACCAAACACTGGTTAAACATTTCTGATCCCCTATATAGCCTCTCACTGGATAGGGTGTGCGTTTAGATAATGTGACTCAATTCAAATACCTTGGCATGATACTTGATCAAGACTCGTTCTTCTCTCCTCATATAAATACTGTCTTGTCCAAGTATTTTCAAAGCTAGGTGCACTATACTGGCTACAGATTAGTCTTTCACTGTGCACCTATAAATGCAAAACTGAGCAAATGATCTTACCCTGAAATATGAAGATGTAGAAGTGTATGTAGCCCTGCTTCTAAACAGTCTCTCTCAAACTGAACAGTCTATTCAATGCTTTGTGCATGTTTGCCCTTTAGTGTGCACCTCATACCCGTTACTACTAAATGTATGCTTTGCTGGGGATGTCCAGTCTGGACTAGCAACAAGCTTGTCAAAGTGCCTTTACTGGTGCCAAATTCTGTGCAAAAAAAGGCTCCTAACTTACCTTGGTAGCCTGTTTTCTCCAGCTACAAACCCTTTGTATCAGTTGCATTAGGAAATTGATAAAAGGCTGCATATTCCATCAATAAAACAGAAATATGGCCAAGGAACAATTAGCTTCCACATGCCCAAATTATGGAATACCTTGCCTTCTGACGTAAACTGCTCACCTCACTCTTTGACACCAAATTAAAATTAAAACAGCACTTTATGCCCACCTGTGAGTGCCCTATCTACCTGCCATGGCATCACTAATTTGAAATTGAAATCCATCTTGTACTCACATATGAAGAATCAGCCGCAGCAGATTCCATATATGCACCATATACAGTAGCCCATCGCTATAACGAATGGCTTGGGAGCCAGTACAGCCGTTCATTATTGCACATCATTCATTAAAGCAAGGGACGCCATCTGTATTGACTGCGATGTGCTGTTAATTTTTGATCGTGACATTGCAGTGGCATTGCCTGGCGGGGTTGGGGGGGGGGAGTGCTTTATGCTTAGTGTGCTTTGTGTATTTTTTTATTTCTTTATCTGTTTGTGCTTGTGCTCTCTTATTTGTGTTTTTTGCTTTCTAATTATCAGCTGTATTGATGCCAAAAAAGTCGGTAACCTTCATCTGTCTGGAGCGCTTGTTTGCTGCCACATCCTTAGCAAAGGATACCAGCTGTCTAAACTGGATCACTTTTATGGGGTCTACTTCCTGACTTGAAAGCCACTCCAGCTCAGTCTCTAGACCACGGATTGCCTCGATGTGAGTCGGTGGTGGAATTGCACTGTTATCTTCGCTCTCCTCTTCGTAGCTTTTTTCGCTTGAGAGCGTCTGCCTCATCAGACTCCAAAACAAACTCCCGTAATGGTTCCTCCTGCTTCCTCCATGTACAAATAGTTGATTTACCATACCCTGTCTCTGATGAAATTTTAGCAAGGCTTTCTCCAGCCTTAAGCTGATCAAGAATTGCCAGCTTGGTAGACACTGAATAACCTGACCGCTTCATTTTGTCCATCTGACATTGCTGGTAAATTACGTGGTTTTATAGCTCCATCTAGCAGCCGATGGGATCCAAAGCTCACATTCGTAATAGCCGATATTCGCTATACCGTGGTTCGTTATGGCAAGGGGCTACTGTACTGTAAAAACTAATGCTGTATATTGCCTTGTTACAGTGTATTATTTCTTATCTTATTAGTAGTCCTGCACTCCTCCCTCCCTCCCTCTCCTATTGCTCCCTTACCCTCCCTCCAATTTAGATCTGTACACAAGACGGCTATTATCTGTGTGGTTAACTTTGTAAAACATTTTCAATTAAATGAAATAAATAAATGGGACAACTTCCCTTAACTAACCCCTTGAATCCAGGGTGTTTTCCACTAAGGGTGGCCTTCATGCCAGAAGTCACATACCCCTGCTTTTCCCCCTGTGTCACTTGATGGTTCCAGTAATGGTTTGTTGCATGACAAGAGGGTTAGTTCACACCTTCTTTGTCTCTGCAAAAGGTTCAATTACTTGATCTGCTGTACATGACATACGTCACTACTCCACAATGGCCTCCCTGCTGCTCACTGCCTGGAAGATGATGGCTTTTTTTTTGCAACAAATATTTTATTCACTTTTTAAAATGACAAAATCAGAATAATAAGCAAGACAGCCATAATAAAACAAGTACATTTTCGTGAAGGGTATAGTAAATGCAAAGTGTATTAACAAAACCGCATAGTTCATAACCCATCTTCCAGTTTAAACTATAAGGCTAATTTTCCAAGAAAAAGGGGAGATAAAAGGGTAGAAAGAAAAATGGAAGTATAGAATATTTGGATAGAGAATGGAGAAGATAATATGGCAAAATAAGGAAAATAAAGAATGAATCACAAAATGGGAAGGAAAAAAATTAAGAAAAGAGAAAATGAGAAGAAAGTTACTGGGAAGGTGGCGCTAGCAGCCCAGGCATCAAGACACACTTTTACTATACTCCAACTGTCTGGTACTAATAAACTTTAACAAATCTTTTACTTTGGCTCCAATTCAGTTGAAACTTGCTACACTCCTACAGGATACCTTTTATCATAAACATTGAAAATATGGGGCAGATCCAGCAAATGGAAAGCTGAAAAATACTGCCAATACATCTCAGGACTTTTTCAAGCCCAAACAGCCTACTAAAGAGATGGGGAAGGCAGCCAAAGCGTGCCCTGGGGGAGAACCAGAGATCACTCTCTCAGCACTGAACATCACCATGCTAAAAATGTAAAAGTCCCTTGAACTTTTAAATAAAAATTCTATTTTTTTACCCAATGACTACAATCTGTCAAGCAGCAAGTGGATGCCCATACCTCGGAGGTCACGGAGTGATGAGCAGTGCGGGCAAAGCTCTTACTGTCTTGGCTAGATTCGTAAAGGAAAATCAAGTTTTCTGATCCAGCCTAGAGTATGCTGAAAACTTATCGCAGGAAACTAATGTCTGAATAAATTACCTGGCTGAGGGGTTTGAAGGTGACTCCTCAATAACGACTGCATGGCTGGTAGAGGACATGGGACTGGACACCACACTGTACTGTTAATGCAATGACAGCCTTTCCTGAACTCTGCCTGTTTTATGTTAAATATTCATTGCAAAAACTCTGTTAATGCATCAGTTAGGGTTAAAGTAACAAAAGTAGTGAAATGTGGTGTTAGGGTTCCCAAACCTAACACCCCCTTCTCAAGCCTAATGGTCACACCCTTCCATCAGTAAAGAAGCTAAGATGTGTACAGTGTATGAGAACGGTGTGAGCATTAGGCTTGAGAAACCCAAGGCACACCCCATGCCTGGTTTGCTGCCTGCATGGTGGGGGTGGGGTGTTAGGTTTGGGAACCCTAACACTACATTTCCCTATTTTTTTTGCTTTAACCCTAACTGATCCATTAACATTGTTTTATACAATGAATTTTCTTACTTTTTGAGATAGTATAATTGTATCCTCATTTGGCTATGGATAGAGTGATTGTATCCTTATTTGCCTGTGGGAACGCAGGGCCCAGATCTTTCCATAGATGCGTACATGTATGTTGCTGTGGAAGCATTTCAGCCAACACAGCAACCAAACCATCAGCATAGCCTTGTTATTACTGCACCTCATGAAAGCTGGGATGAGAATTTTCAAATCCCTGCCAACGTCATTCCATGCCACTGCGACGTCATTCCATGGCATGGGAGAAAACACATTTTGGCAAGGATTTGAAAAATGACAGCTGTCATGTTCATGAGGTGATGTAAAAAATGACTACGTTGAAAATTTTGGGACAAAATATTTAAAATAACTGAAGTTACGAGCGAGCATAGTTAAATGTAAATGCATACACACAAGTCTGCCATTTTAGCATATTTTGACCCCAAATTTTCAACATACCCTTCTTATGACCCCACCTTATAAACAAGTATAGTGAACATTTTGAAATCCCACCACAAGGTGATTTTGTCATCCAACTGTGAAATCACCTTCCGGGCAGGATCTGCGAAATGATACCAACATTGTTCATGAGGAGGGGTCTTGAAAAGGGTATGTTGAAAATCTGGTGTCAAAAAATGCAAAAATGGACAAGTTATGCATCAAAGTTGAAAAACCCACTGAAATACACTGAACTGCATTTACCTTAGTTTCTCATATTGCAGTCACAGGTTCTAGCAGCAAGACATATCTTCCATCGGAGATTAGAAAATGGGTCAGAGAATCCTAGCTTTCTGATTGGCTAGGATACCGATGTCAGCGGGTGGGTATTTTTCAATAGATGTCCATTTAAAAACAAGTTCCTATTTGGGGTAACCCATTACTTGGGATATTTTTGGGCACTCTGAATCTTCAAGCTTGCCAACCACCATTTATTACCGCCCGGTAAGGACGACGACCGAGCAAGGCCACGGTGACCCCCTCCTACCCAACAGAAGCACAGTACTCATTATAAAAACTGTAAAAATGATTAAATGAACTTCAAATACTTTTTTTTCTTTGACTGTTACCAGCAACCTGCTAAAACACAATGTCGTGTCCCACAGTCTCCTAAAGACCGGGCAATCCATTACCTGCCCAAAGCCGGCAGCTCGTCTCTATCCATGGGCACTGCAAGTCAGGAAAGGGCCATGACCGGTCCCCAGCCCAATTCACCAGATCCATGAACAAATTCCACAATTTCCACTGCTATGTTTCTTAACCGTGTTTCTCTCCAAAACTACTGGCAGACACACAGTAACATAAAAAACAAGTCTCTTCACCGAGTGGTCACCCAGTATCCCGATCACATATTCGGAGCCCTCCCATGCCTGTCAAATTCTGTCACAAATTGCACAGCAGCAAGGTCCCCTCCCAAACTATGGAGTCCCCAATAGTACAAAAATCAAAACTGGCAGAGGGACTACTTTATTACAAAAGTTATTTTAAGCAAATTTTTTCCTTTTTTTTAATTAAACTTTTTTTTTCTTTACAGTGCCCATTTTCTAGGAGCAATGATACTCTCCAGGGTGGGTGGTATGGGAAATACTGGACCTTCCAGAGGCTAAAAGGTCCTCCGCCTGTGGCATCGGGCCTCATTATGCCCCTGGGTATTTCCCAATACCGTCCACCCTGTCAGGTATTATTGCTTATGTGGATCTTTGCCCTGTCACTTGTTCAGGTGAATGAGGATGAGGGCCACTAGACACCAGGGAAACACGAAAATAAAATGGTGACAGCAATTGGAGGGTGGGGGTGCCACTAGACACCAGAGAAATGGGGTAACAAAACAGGGACAGCAATCGGAGAGTGGGGGTGCCACTAGACACCAGGGAAATGGGGAACAAAACATGGACAGCAATCAGAGGGTGGGGGTGCCACTAGATACCAGGGAATACGATGCAGAAAAAGGATAAGGATTTTCCTTTCACGAAAATAGATCTTTTTTGTGACTTGTGATACAAAAAAAGATTCTTTTTCGTATCATGCAGTCACGAAAAAGGATGTGAAATGTAACAAAAACACATTTGGGGGATCATTTTTACAACATATAAATGCAGCCACTACCTATTGGGGTCCTGATGAGCCAGATCGATGTACTGGGCTATCTCCAGGATGTTATTTTTGTGGCTTTTGGAATTATTTTTTTTTAAATGGAAACAAGATGGTGGCAAATGAAAAATACATAGATACATAGACAGTGTCGGCAGATAAGGGCCTATGGCCCACCTAGTCTGCCCATTTGAGCTTGTAAGTTCAGTTTGTTTTCCTAGAAGTCTATTTCCCCTTACCCCTGACCTCTAGAATTCCTTTATGTCTATCCCATGCATTCTTAAATCCCGTGATTGTTTCAGCCCCCACCACTTCCTCTGGCAGGGTGTTCCACTTGTCCACCACCTCGCTCAGTGAAGAAATTCTTTCTCATGTTTCCTCTGAATCGTCCTCCTCCAACTTCATCCCATGCCCTCTAGTCCTGAAACATCTTTTTCGCTTAAAAATAGTGTTTTCCTGCACCCTGTTCCTCCCTGTGAGATACTTGTATGTCTCTATCATATCCCTCTCTCTCCTCCTCTCCTCCAGGGAGTACATGTTCAGTTCCTTCAACCTGTCTTCATAGGATTTGTGATGCAACCCATGCACCATCTTTGTTGCCCTCCTCTGAACCTTCTCTACCCTGTCTATGTCCTTACGTAGGTATGGTCTCCAGAACTGTACACTGTACTCCAGGTGGGGCCTCACTAGTGTCTTGTATAGCGGAATTATGACCTCCTTTTCCTGCTGGTGATGCCCCTGCCTATACATCCCAGCATCCTATTTGCTTTACCTGATGCCTTGTCACACTGTTTCTATCTTTGAGGTCATCAGAGATGACAACCCCAAGATCCCTTTCCTGCTTGGTGCATGCTATATCCTCACCCCCAACTGATATATTGTGCCAGGTTTTTGTGCCCCATATGCATTATCTTGCACTTCTTTGCATTGAATTTCAACTGCCAAACCCTTGACCATTCTTCAAGTTTCTGCAGGTCCCTTCTCATTCTGTCTACACCTCTGGTGTGTCTACTTGTTACAGAGCTTTGTGTCATCAGCTTAACAGTGAAATTCTGCCTTCTATATCGTGTGCAATGTCACTGATGAAGATGTTGAATAGGACCGGTCCCAGCACTGATCCCTGTGGTACCCCACTGGTCACTCTTCCCTCTGTGGAGTGACAGCCATTTACCACCACCCTCTGTGTCCTGCCACCCAGCCAGTTACCTACCCACCACACTACTGTCCTGCCCACACCCATATTCCCCAGTTTGTGTAATAGTCTTCTATGTGGCACAGTGTCAAAGGCCTTGCTGAAGTCCAGATAGGCCATGTCCACTGCCCTCCCTGATCCACCTCCTAGTCACCCAGTCAAAAATTCAATGAGGTTGGTCTGACATGACCTCCCCTGGTGAAACCATGCTCTTGGGTCCTGTAGTCCATTGACAACCAGATGTTCCACCAATCTCTCCTTCAGTAGTGCTTCCATGATCTTTCCCACTACCGAGGTGAGGCTGACTGGTCTGTAGTTCCCTGCTTCCTCTTTGTTCCCACTTTTGTATAAGGGGACTACATCTGCTGTCCTCCAGTCTTTGGGTACCTCCCCTGTTTCCAGTGATTGGCTGAACAGGATAGCCAGAGGTTCAGCCACCACCTCTCTTAGTTCTTTAAGGACCCTGGGGTGCACCCCAATATGAAACAGGATTTCTTTTTTGTTTCATATAGCTATCTTGGAGTCCTTACAGAGCATGCTCAGTAGCCACATGACCAAAATTAGAAATGTAAATTAACTTTGGAACCGATTCTTTTTTCACCAAAGTAGCAAAAGGCACATCTGTGGGCTAGTCCATTTGTGCCCTGAACATTTCAGAGCACAGCTTCAAACTGTCAGAGCTGTAGGCAAATTTGAAGGAAAAAAACCCCAGCAAAGTCAACAAGTGAAAAGTCAGTTTTTAACCTCTCAGGAACTAGGAAACTGCACATTGGACCGGAATGTAACTTGCCACATCCAGAGATCTTCCGCAGGCAACGGTGCATGCAAATTTTCATGCAAATCCATTGAACAGTTGCAAAGTTATTAAAGTGCAGAATTTGCGATTTAACATTGACCGTGCCCCTATAATACTGATGTGGGTTTTGCTGCATACAAACTAAATAGTGTGGCTTATTAATCGTTAACCGCTGTATTGTGCTGCCTATTTCTATATAACAACTGACCTGGGGAGCATTTTCCCCCATAGTAAACCCAGGTTATAATTCGCTGTTATAACTCACAAGTTATAATGGCAAACACACACCAGGTTTCCCTCACTCCACGCATGTGCCATCTGTGATCTTGCCACTCTCTGCGCTGTCCCCACACTTCAGCGCTCCACAGTTCGCCAACACTCTGAGTCAGCAGTAAGATTTACTGACCATACCACTGGATATAAAAAGAATAAATAAATATTGGGTTCCTTCAGGAGCCACTAAGGATGGACCATGCTGAAACCCCACCGGTTTGTGGCGCGATTCCGTAGGGCTATCCATTTATTTTATATAATTGCTGTGGTGAGAAAATGCTCCCCAGCAATTATATAAAATAAAGGCTGGGTAGGGGGATGTAAAACTCAAATTTACACACCGCATTGGGGTGGGATGCCTTAATAAACCCCTTGAGCTTCGCTCTTGGGGTTTATGTGGCATCCCACCCCTTGGGGGAGTATAAAATCTCGTTGTAACTGCTTACCAGCCATTATTCCATATGTAACATGTCCTATTCAGAGAGGGGGCTCAACGTAATCATTGCCTAAGTTTGCCAGCTGACCTGAATTACTCAATCTTTCTTTGCTATGAGAACCCTGAGGCTGCACCAAGAGGGGTGAACAGTTTGAACTCCTGGTAGGTATGTTGTGTCAGGTAGGTTTTGGATGAGTCGTAGAGAACTTTGAAGGTAGAGTAGTATCATAGTAAGAGGGAGTTTACAATGGAGTCAGTAAGTAGTAATGTTCATCTCATGTATTTTCATTTCTGAAGCAAGATACAGGATTTTGAAGGTTTTAAAAGTTCACTGTCTCATGCCATGGGTGCTATGATGAAATGAAATATACTGGTACAGTGCTGTGGTATTTACCATTACAAATATGTGCTAAAATGATCTTGCTACATCTAGAATATGTCTCTAGCACAGACATTGAACAAGCAAGATCAAGGGAAGAGATTTTTAGAAATTGCAAGTCGTGGTCATGTTTAATGACGTAAGTAATTACAAATGTAGACCATGACACAGACGGCAACCCCTTAGAAGGGAAGGATGCCAAAACCATCACAAGATGTCACCTGTGCAACAGAATACTATGCAGTACCTTCCCAGGCTCAGAGTGGTGACCCCCATCCTCATGTTGCTAAGCTGGCTCCCCAAGCTCATCACCTGAGTCACTGGCATGTGAACATAACATGCTACCTACTGGGTTAATGGCTGGCCCTGCACACGTGTCTTCATAACATTTTTTATTTTGACACCAAATTTTTAACCTAGTATAATTTTTATGACCTCCCACTTGGACATGACAGGTGTCATTTATAAAATACTGATGCATCACAAGTGTGAAAACACATGTTTTTAGGCAGGATTTGAAAAACAACACCTGTTACATTCATGAGGTGGTGTGAAAAAATGGCTATGTTGAAAATGTGGGATAAAAATATTAAAAATTACTAAAGTTGTTAGTGAATGTTGAGTAATTTCAATATACCTTCATAGCTTTGGTGTTTGTTAAGATGCTGACCCTACATTTTCAACCTAGTCTTTATATGATCCCACTTCAAGAATCTGGTAGGTGAAATTTTTCAAATCCTGCCCAAAAGGAGATTTTGCAGATCAACTGTAAAACTGCCTTTTGGGCCAGTTTTGAAAAATTTCACCTACCTCGTCCGTGAGGTTGTGTCCCAAAAAGACCAAGTTGAAAGTTTGATGGAAAAATATTGAAAAATAGTGAAGTTATGAATGAACGCTGAAATATTTAAACGTCCAATCATAACTTAGTCACTTTACCAGATTTTTTACCAGATTTTCAACACAGTTCTCTTATAACCCCACCTCATAAACCTGATAGGTGAAAATTTTGAAAACCTGCCCAAAATAGGATTTTGCAGAATGAGTTTGAAATCACCTTCCGAGATGGATTTGAAAAATCTTACCTATCTTGTTCATGAGGTGGGTTCAAAAAAGGCTGTGTTGAAAAGCTAGTGAAACAATATTAATTAATGACAACGTGATGAGTAAAAGTTCAAAACACACTGAAAATACATTGATCGCACTTGCTTGTTTCTTCAGTTCCTGGTCGTCATAGAAGAAGGATGTGTTTTGCAGTAGAGCAGTTGTGGAACTTTTTGAGGTGAGTGAGGGTGTGGGGGAGGCGTAGGGTGGTGGGTGCTGAGTTGGGGGTCGGGATGGGGTTGATGGCATGTCGGGGTTGGCTGCAACGGACTACGAGGGACTGTTTGCTTCTACTAAAGCAAGGGTAACACTCTGGACTGGGCACTCCAATGTCATAGATGTTTGGCAACATCGAGGGTGAGCACCCCGGTGGCTGTGTATTTTAAGGGGTTTGGAGGTACACTACATTGGTGGGAGGAGTGTTACATGAAAGACAGGGAGACAGGAGGGAGAGAAGGAGTTTGTGCTGTGGGCTCCCCACTCACAGATAGGCTTGGATTCAGTGCAGCACGTTTGGGGGGGGGAAGAAAGAGGAGCAGGATGAGCATGTTTCTGCACAGCTGCTTGCTGGGCGGTTTTATGCAGATGAAAGGATCTAGTAGCTGCCTGAAAGGAGCAGCTCACTCCTTTCAACTAGAAGAAGTTTCCACCTCACAAGCACAAAATAGTGTCACGATCAACCTCACTGATCATTGATCTGTCGATGTCGAGCCCACTGTAGCCTGAGCTAACACGTCTCTGAAACCACATTCTTGTAACAAAATGTTTGCTGCACATGCAAACATAAAAGTTAAAAAAAGAGAGGGAAGGAACTAGTATTAACAGAGTAACAGAAAAAGTGGAAAGTGGTGTAATATACAAATGATCAAAAGAACTCAGTCTTATGGAGAAAACATGTTTTCATATATCTATATTTATCAAGTTTCAGGATGATGGCTGAGTGCTCTATAGGTCTGACTGCCCCAGCGAGGCATCGTTTTGGAAGGCTGTATAATTAACATGTCATCCCTAGGAAAGTAAGCATTCCATGCAGAGAAAAAAATAAGGGTAGAGGCAAAGAAAAGAAAATGACATAAGGCCAGTTTCAAGGCATCGGGCTCCCGAGATGCTGGTAAGCTGAATTCGTGTCCCAAGCCCAGCATGGCAGAAATGAATTAGCAGAGATAGGAAGGAGCATCCCTTTGAAAGCTTACTTCCCACTGAGAAGGACAGTTGTCCATCCCACCATCTGACAGCCCCTGGTGGCACAGGCGGCTAGAGGAATCAGCACAAGGCTGATGATAAGGGGAAAGACTGCCACTGAGGTGTCATTAGGGCAAGAGTGATGGAGGGGACAAAAACAGAAAATGAGCAGGTCCTGGATGGGTAGCTGAAGTCCACCTCCTCATGCCCGAAAGAGCTGATCCCTGATTCTTCCTGTTTTCCTCTAACTGTTCTGTCTCCATTTTCTATGCTAGAAAAGCACTGCCAGATGGTCTGACAGTGGCTAAGGCAGAGCAGTGGGGTCTGCTGGACAGTAGAAGGGAGCTGGGCATGATGGATGAAGGCCCCACCCAGGTCATTAGGCAAGGGAGCTAAATTAATAACTTGGATTTGAAACTGGCATCTGCCCTCGGAACAAATACTGGAAGATATTGTATTGGGCGATTAAAATCTACTGTTTATGTAACCTTCCAGGCACTCTCTGGCTACCAGAGTGTCCCCGAATGACCTCATCCAGCCTGAGAGACCCACCCTGGGGGAAAGCCAACAGGGGTAACATGGTGAATGGTAAGTCCCAAGAGAAGTTGGGTTAATGGGGTTGGGATGCAGCAGGCAGCTTTAGAGGGGGCTAAGGACTGGTTTCGTGCAGGAGCATAAATAGAATTAAAGGAAAAAATCACAAATCAGCTACTTCTATTGTCTTAAAGAATGCACCCTATTCCGCAAACTGCTACCTGAGAAGATTGGTGCATGCACTCATTGCATCACGAATCGAGTATTATAATGTGCTCTTAAGGGGCTTGTCTTGCAGGCAGATCTGATGCCTGAAGTTAGTGCAGAACTGCAGCAGTCAGGCTTCTGACCTCCGGCCCCCCCAAAGGCCAAACCATGTTATTCTGGTACTGCATGATCGGCACTGGTTGCCATTAAGACAGAAGATCAGCTTCAAGGTTCTCCTAACACCTTTTAAAGCCCAAAATGGCCCATGGTCTCCGGTTGCTCCTCACCCCCTATATCCCTGGAAGAGTCACGTATGCTGCAGGCCAGTGGCTGCTGCGGGTTTCAGTACCCCACTTAGGACCTGCTGGTGGCTAAGCATTTACAGTAGTGACTAGCTGTTTTTAGCTCCTTACCTTCTTTCTCCCTCCCACCTCTTCTCCCACTCCCTTAGGAGTAGCGACGAACACTCTCTTGCCATCCCCCACAGGTCCACTTCAGCTGGTCAGGGTTCCTTCTCCCACCACTTCCCCAAACTCTGGAATGCACTCTCTATAAATATGCATAATGCTCCCTCATCCCACACCCTTTCCTCCCTCATTCTCTCCCTCAGCTCTCCTATATGCAACTGTCCCTAACCACCCAGACACCCAGTGCCCTGTTGGACTAAATACCCCATCTCCACAAGCTACTAGATGGTATAGTCCTGTTTTAGCACTTATCGTGCTCGTCTGTATACTGAGTGTTTAATGTCTATGATGTCATTCCAATCGTATTATTGTTGTAGGTCCTCATGTTATCTCCTATGTAACCATCGCTATTGTATTATTCCTTGTAACCAACGTTATGTGTCTACTGCACTATTGTTTGCTGTAATACCCTTGTTGTTGCATTAGATCCTCTGTACCCTTCCCCAGGACACATCTGGAAATGAACAATTTGCTCAGAATGTACTTAAACCTTAGCACTTAGTCACTTGCTTTAGCTACAAGGTTGCCTAATCAACTACTTCCTACTACAACACTGCTTACTTCTAAAATGGCTTATGGTAATTACGTAGTGTCCTACAGACTATATCCACTGCACTATTCCTCATAACCTGATGCTGTTGTATCTTCATTTGAAGTTATGTTGTGTTCTACTGCCCTATTGTACTGCACTGTCCTGTTATCTGATGTTGTTGTATTTCTACCGGGTTATGCCTGAAAATAGGCAGTTTCTGTCCAGTGCTTCTACCCAGAAAACAAAAACTAAATAAATAAATGTCTTCCTGGTGAAACTTTTAAATAAATAAATAAATAGATAAATAAATAAAATCACTTGCCACCCTGTCTTGCTGTGTTTAGATCCAGACTTTGGTGCTTTTTAATCAAGCTGCCTCCAGCCAACTGTGGTTTAGCATGCAACCACATTCATATAATGGGCTCTGGAATCCTTGAAATTTCATTGGTCTAAACACATCACCTGATCATTCGTTAATTCCCAAGAAAAGCACAGTTCCTAACTAACCTAACCTAATCTACCAAGCAACAGCAGAACTACATGTAAATAAAACATTTTTCCAGTAAAATAAAAACGTGTTTTATTTTATAAGCACAGTAACTCACAACAGGGCATTGCTTTCCTAATGCACTTTCCAGGGCTTTCATTGCTAAACTCACATAACCTACCTAGCAGCAGTCTATCTACATGAAAATAAAACCTTTTTCCATTAAAATAAAAATGTTTTTCACTTTATAAACACAATAACCCACTCCAGGACATGGGTTTCTTGATAATGAATGCATTTCCCACCTGCCTTGCAATTCACTTGAGGTACGCATTAATTTTCTAGAAATCCTTTCCTGGCGTAGGTTGTTGCTTCCCAATTGGAGGGCAGCTTTCACAGTGCTGATGACATCATACTTACCTTGTGCAGCACTGAACCGAGCAGTAGAAGGCCCCCATTTTCAAATGGTTAGCGCAGCACAAACTGAGTTTGTGCCTCGCTAACCTGGAATAGGGCCAGCTGTTGGGGGCGTGCCCATATTCAAAGGACACATATGTGCCAAGCACCCCCAACAGCGCCATCTTGCACAATATTGTCCTGCACATATGCAAATGAGGGATCCCTCAAGCATATGCGGCGCAGCACACAATACTGAAAGTTTTCAGACACACTAAACAGCTACCAGTGCTAGCGCATTTTAACACTTCTGAAACCCTTAATAGTGCGCAGAGGGGTTGTGTGTCCCACACCCTGTCTTTGCACTGCCAAGGGCTGCCAGACCCAATCCCCATTCACATAAAAAAATTCAACCCTGGTAGTCTAGTGTCCCCCCCAGCTCCAATCACCATTCCTGTACAAATCCCCATCATCCCTGGTGGTCCAGTGTCCCTTCTCTGCCCTGATCCCTGACCCCATATATAAAATTAAAAACACTGGTGGTGCAGCATCCCTCCCCTGCCCTGATCCCAGTTCACATAAAAAAAAGTCAACCCTGGTAGTCTAGTGTCCCTCCCCAGCCCCGATCTCTGTCCTCATATAGAAAAACAGTATCATGGCCAGCCCAGTGACACTGGAGCTTGAGGTGCCGGTCACTACACCTCACGCCATGCTGGCACCCTGGGTTCGGGAACAAGCCTGGGCCGCCGGAGTCGGCAGGGGAGAGAGAGGATCGAACGTCCGGAGGACTGCTCTCCTACCATGAGGGGAGGGAGACTTGTCATCCCGCTCATTGATTGCCCTCTGGTGGTGGCTGGAGGGCAATATGAGATGGGAGGCATGTACTGATATCCTTACATTGGCAGGGGAGAGGGGATGGGGAAAAAAGAGGAAAAATGGAGTCTGGCGGGTTCGATGATGGTCCCTCGTGTCCAAGGGCTGCTCCCGGTATCTGGATTGGGTTTCTGGGAAGGGGGGAAAACCAGTGCCATCTTCCCTAGCCCCACCATGGGGGGCAATCCACAGGGGATCTTTTGGGGCAGGCTGAGTAGGGGACGCTGGGACCGGAGAGTGAGTTCCTCCTGAGGAGGACCACAGCCACCAGCCAGGGCTCCCAGGAGGATAAAAACCTATATAGAAAAAAACAGAAAAATAGTATCATTGGTGGTCCAGTGGTCCCTCCCCTGTTCCCCGAGAACCATCCCAAAGACATCCACAATATTCTGGTAGTCTGGTGACCCCCACCCCGGCAGGTAGCGATCCACCACCCCGCTCTGCCCCAACACAACCAATGAGCATGTACTGTCTACTGTACACGCTCATTGAAAGTTCAGTCAGCATCTGGCTGTGGCGGTGCAAGGAGGCCTGTGCCAGTCACGGGCACTGGTCGAGTTGGGGGGGGAGCTGGGTGGTGGGTCACTATCTACCGGAGTGGGGGAGCACTAGACTGCCAGGGTACTGTGGATGTCAGTGGGTCGGTGCTCAGGAAAAGGGGGAGGGACCACTGGACCACCAGGGATTTATTTTTATGAGACGGGGGCAGTGATCAGGGAATGGGGGAGGGACCACTAGACTACCAATGATACTATGTGTCTATATGGGGACAGGGATTGGGGCTGGGGAGGGACACTGGACCACTACAGATGATGGGGATATGTACTAGAATGGGGATCGGGGCAGGGGAGGGATGCTGAACCACCAATGATTTACTTCCAGGGATCAGGGCTTGGGGGGGCCTGGCCCGGTGCACTCAGATGGCACTCACATGCAGATGAGCCCATAATGCGCATGCAAATTGTCGCTTTGTGCCAGGCATGCCCAATGGGCTCATTTGCATGTTTGGGCTGAATATCGCCCGTGGGGGCTGCAGTGCTACCCAGTGTGTGCTTCGCTTTACCCCATGAGCGGTCTTCAGCCCCGTCCTCTGGTAGTGCTGTGCCAAACATGCCGACCGCTGGCTGTGCGGCATGTTACCAGGGTCCGATATTAAAACAGATAGTGTGCTCAGTTCGGATCACACTATCTGTTTGAATATGGCGTCAGAGCCGGCCAGCTCTACTTTTTCATGCAGTGCACCTGTTTGCATGCAGCTGGCTGGCTCTAAATATGGGGCCCAAAATCTTCAAACAAATAGCAAAATTGAAGGGTATATTTAGTAAACTGTTGTTGTAGAACTCACACTATAAATATGCAGTTTATTGCCACAGGGCCTAACTCATTCATGGCTCTACCACTCATGATTTATGGCCCTGCCTCCTCACATTTGAAAATAAATTTTCATATTTTGAGTGAGGTCATTGCATATCCCCCATTTATTCTATGTTTTCATATTTCTGATAGGTTAGGACCTTTTACTGTTATTTATTTTCTGTGTATTTCTCTATGTTGTTTACTGTAATTTCTCACTTTTGTGGCAAAAGCACTCTAAACCTCAGAGGGGGCGCTATATAAAGATAAAATAGCTACCTACACTACTGGGAGGGCAGCAAGTGCTGCCTTCACAGCTGGCACCAATGCCACACTCCAGATCGCCTAGCAGTGGTGGGGGTGGATTGGGTGTTACCACTCCTGGCTCTAGCAAGCCTGAGCGTGAGATTCCGAGACTCAAGAATGAACTCCCAGTCTTCCCAGGTGGCTGTGTGAAGGGCTGCTTCAAGTCACTGGGTTGACCTGATAACTTTTTTTTTTATTACTAACTCTGCCCGTGCCTCCCAAGAATTACTTCTGAAGAGCACTCATATATCCAAGCATTTAGGGGTAAGTTGTTATCAGGCAATTTGGTAATCAAACAATAAACTTAATTACACGAGGTGATCTCTGAAAGTAATTAAGGAATAAACTGAGTCTTTAATGTTTTAATTTGCAGAATCTAATTAAAAAATCCAATTACCACATGCTGCCATTAAAAATATGCTGCTGTGTGCATTGAGGATTTGCCATATTAATATTCTTTTTTTAATTAGTTATTTATGATCATATCCATTGTTCTACCCTATGATCTGCTCTCCTGTACACATACTTCCCTTGTATCGTCAGCCAGCGTCCAAGCCTGTCTGTCAGCCTCAGAGGTCACTACCTGCCTTCACCCCACTTATCACTACCCACCACACCACAACCCCGTAGCCAAAGTCCCCACTGGGCAGTCTGTTTGTGTGTGTGGGGGGGGGGAGGGGGGAACACGGGCAGATATATGTTTCTCTAATTGGGACAGATAGGTAAGGGGGATAGCTCAGCACAGTAACAGAGGAGGCCTAAAAAGTTAATATATGGAGAGGGGGCATGCAGTGGGGACAGGGTGATGTGGGGACAGTAGTGGAGTGCAGAGGGTGTGGAGTGGTGGTATTTCTGGAAACTCTCTGCAAGGTGGGAGGATGACTGGTTTGCTGCCATATTAGGTAGCTGAGGGTGGAGGTTTGACTGCTGAGGCATGAAACAGATGCACCAGTGGTGGTCGGGATTTGTAGGGTAACAGTAGGAGGGGCAGAGGTGCCACAGAGCTTGGAGACAGGTAAGGGGGAGTGGGCAGAACAGGAGCCGGGGCAGGGGGTCAAACGGGGTGGTAGAAGGGAACAGGAGATCAGTCAGGTTCCCTGTGTTCCCCCTCCCCTAACAGGAGAGGAGGCCCAGTGAGGGGGAGTGGATAACAGTAAGAAGGAAAGGTAAGGTAGGAAGGGGAGGGGAGGGGGTCCTGTGGGAGCATCTTCAGGATTGCCAGTGAGGAACAGATTACTTCCACTGACCTGGAAAGGGGCAGAGTGAGTGGGAGAGGGTTGGAGGAGGTGGGATTCATCAGGCTAAGTAGGGAGAAGGGGCAAGAGGATGTGAGTTTAGGCGAGAGGGGGGTAGGTGGTGCAGGGAAGGGATGGTGGGCATGGCAGAATGAGGGGATAGGCAGGAGGAGAGGCAGAAGGGAAGAGAAGGGTAAGAGGCAGGCTAAGGGGGAATAGAAGAGAAAGACAGTGGCTGTGCCAATGGGGGAGAGGTTCAGGAGGAGGAGAAGGGGATAGCAGGTGTAGAGGGTCAGGAGGGAGTACAAGAGGGAAAGGAGGAGGCGAGTGGGAATGGGCACCAGTATGGGCAGAAGGGAAGGAGGGCTCAGGATGAGGAGGGTAGGGTGCTGATCTTGGGGGAGTCAGTTGTGAAGGGGGTGAGATGTGGGAGGACCCAACCATAAAAGGGAATGCCAGGGAAGACTACAGGGAGGATGGGACCTCTAGTAGCACAGTGTGTGGGACACGGAGGAGGGCAAGCTCACATTATAGTGCACCAGGGTATGAATGGCCTTGCAGGAGGTAAGGTGGGGTTAGGGCAAGAAAGGCTCAAGGAGGTGGGGAGAAGTCACATGGTGGAAGGGAAGTCGGTAGCCTTCTCAGAGGTGCTTCCGGTCCTGAAGGCTAGTATGGCAAGGATTGCCAAATTTAGCAAATGGCTTAGAGGGTGGTATGAGGCAGAAGGTAAGAATACATTGGTGGTTGGGGGTGACGTGGAAAAAAACAGGAAGACCTGTTTGCACTGGACAGGGTACACCTAAGTAGGAAAGGCACAAGAGTCCTGAAGGGAACACTGAAGGACTTCATGATTAAAAATCTAAATTTAGGACTTCAGGTGGTGCCACGGAGCAAGAAGCAGCACACTAGACCGAGCTCTCCACCCAAAGGCCCTTAATTTTAGTAAAACGAAGAAAAATAGCACCAGAAACGTTACCATGGCAAGTATTAAGCCAGCTAAAGATACTCAAGGGAGATCTAAAATGAAAGAAGCTGCCAAACGTTCAGAGGCTTCATGATCTAAGTTACTCCAATGAGAGGATAGTAGAAGCCCCTCTCCTGAAAGCACTCTGGATACAGACACAGAGAATGACCTACTAACTCGATCCCACTTTGAGAAGCTCTTTTGTGAAATAAAAGAAATGAGAACTGAAAATCGAGCGGAGTTCAAGCAGTTGAATCAACATTTAATCGGACTGGAGAAAAGAATCGGAGAGGCAGAGGAACGTATTTGTACCACTGAAGAAGACACTACTAAGATAGGCCTGATAATTCACACCCTGGTAAATCATATAGAGCAACTGCAACATGATATGCAACCTCGAAGGAAGATCTCGGCGGGACAATCTCACAATTCATGGCCTTCCTGAGCTCAGAACAGGTACATGTCCTATTTTATGGCTGACCCGCTCCGACGTGCTCCAACTCCCCCTGGTTATCAAATGAGAATTGAAAAGAGCACACAGGGCACCACGAATGAACCCTCAGAAGTGAGGCCCTGCTCCTCCTTTTCCAGTGAGTACATGTTGAGGTCCTTTAACTCTCCTCATATGTTCTGTGGTGCAAGCCCTGTATCATTTTGGTCACCCTTCTCTGGACTGCCTCCACCATGTCAATGTCCTTGCGCAGGTGTGGCCTCCAAAACTGCATATGGTGCTCTAGGTGAAGCCTCACTAGTGTTTTATACAATGGCATCACCACCTCCCACCTTCTGCTAGTGATACCTCTGCCTATGCACCCCTGCATGCCACTAGCCCTCCGTGCAGCCTTTGTGCTCTGTTTCGACACCTTGCAGTCATCAGAAATAATAACCTCTATGTCCCTTTCTTCCTTGGTGATTTTCAGCACCTTCCCTTCCCCCCTTCCTGTAGCTCTCCCCAAGTGCATTATTTTGCACTTCTTTGCATTAAATCTCAGTTGCCACACCTCAGACAATTTTTCAAGCTTCCCCAGGTCGCTCCTCATTTTCTCCACCCCTTCTGGAGTATCCACCCTGTTGCAGATCTTAGTGTCATCTGCAAACAGGCAGACCTTTCCTTCCAGCCCTTCCACTATCAGACTGGCGACGGGCAGGTGAGGATCACAAGACATCAGGGATCATTGTTATTACAGAGTATGTGGAACTGGACTGGCAATTGGGGGATGCAGAGACCATTGGATGCCATGGATTAATGATTTACTAGGCGCTGGAGCCCTCAGATTGGTGAGCCGGGGGATCACTAGATGCTAGAAAGTATTGTTATTACAGGGTTATGTGGAACTGGACTGGTGAATGGAGGGTGGGGGGGGGGTCCACTACATGCCAGGGATCAAGGGATCACTGGAATATGGGTATGGGGGACCACTAGATGCCAGGAATCACTGGAACGAATACAGGGTATATGGAAATCGACCAGCGATCGGAGGGAGTTGGGACCACTAGACGACCAAAATCACTGGAATACAGAAAATGTGGAATCAGACCAGTGATCAGAGGATGGGCAATCACTAGATAACAGGGTTCACTGATTTAATGGGAGACAGGGAATCTTGGGGTGGGGCTGGCACAGCTACGCACAGTCATGGCCCCTTAGCACTCTGCATGCCATATGTGCTTATTAGTATGCCAGCAGTTGAAAATGGCTCACTGGGGCAAAGGCACTGCCCCATTTGGGATGAGCTATCTCCCTTTGCTTCTGTGAGCCACTTCCTGCAGGGGGTCATGTTGCTACAGTGCACAGTCACTGTGCACTGCACTCCTACAGCTCCCATATTCCAGCAGGCAGCACGCACTAGTCGGAATACACTGCCTGTTTGAATCTGTCTCCCAAGCCAGCTGTGCGCTGTCTCAAGCACAGCAGTAAGAGGTGTATGGTGCTAACGGATGGTTTTGATTATGGGGACCATTAAATTAAATACTCAACCTCAAGGCTCACATAAAACATAGAAAAACATAGCTTGGTATTAACTGTATCACAGTTACTAGCGTAGACACATAAAGATATATTGCCTGAACCATTAAGCAACACAGTTCCCAGAGGAAGGTGCAGTAATGTGAAAAATGATTACAGGTTAAATAAAAGGACATGTCCTGGAGCCTGACAGCCTTTCCTTCTGATTTTGTTCAACACCCTGAACATTTGTTTAGGGTTGAGATATTGTTCATTTATTATTCATTTTTGCTCCCCCTTTTCCTACTATGGTTCCTTCTGTCCCCCACCACAATGTCTGGGGTTCATATGGTCACACCCTTCCTCTGGCCCAGACGATGGGTCAGGGGTTGCCTTCACAGTCCATGCCAGTGTTGAACTTGTATCTCGGATGATGGGGGGGGGGGGGCTCATAATAATAATAGGGCAAAAAACGCTCTACCACCCTGGAAGTCAACTCTGGTTCCCTGTGATGTTCCCTGGCTTCAGCAAGGGATTTTGGCCATGACCCACAGGCTCCCAGGAAAGTGTGATGCAGTCTGATGGCTTTGAATATCCTGCATTCTGACTGGTTAGAAGCAAACTGCATGAAAGTGTCACTGCGCAGGACTTGCGTAGGCTCTCTACACAATTTACAGACTGGCATTCTACCAAATATGTATGAACCACCTTACCTGTGTGAATGATTGCTTACAGGAGACTAGTGTTGAACCGGTAAGTTACTTTTTTTTCCCGGTAGAAGTTGCATTTCAAATACTGGTTCTCATTCTGTTATTGTTCCACCTTTACTGGCCTTATGAGCCCTGTTTATACTGGGCATTTGGCACTGCTGTGAGTGGCACAAAGCCGTTGATCCACAGCCTGCAGATGAGAGAAGTCACACCTGGGAGCACTGTAAGCTGATCCATTGATCCACTGCCAGCAGACGTGAGAAGTCACACCTGGGAGCACTGTGTAAGCTGATCCATTGATCCACTGCCAGCAGACGTGAGAAGATGCACCCTGGAGCACTGTAAGTTGATCTGTCGATGCACTGCCACTAGACGAGAGAAGACGCACCTGGGAGCACTGTAAGCTGATACATTTCCACTCCTGGGAGACAATGCAGTAGTAGTGAGCTGAGAGAGTGCAGGAGCTTTCAGTCCCTGTGTGGATGCACTACACCTCCTGCAGTAACACACCTGGCAGGGTTGGTAGCCAACATAGGGACATAAATAAAATGCTACCGGGGCCGAACCACTGGTGTGGCAGTAGTGCTACTGCCCACCACACCTGTGACCTCGCTTCAGGACCGGACTCAGGCTAGCGGGTGGTGCCCAGGGGGAAGAGGATCAGGCGGGGGGAAAAGAGGATCAAGTGTCCGATGGGGTGCTCTCCTCTCCCAGGATGAGGAGGCTTCTTGGCCGCACCATTGACTGCCACCTGGTGGTGGTACAGGCTGGGAAGGCATGTAGGGAGGGGATGCTGGTTTAGTGTGGTGCGTGTGTGCCTCCTCACAGCACGCGCTACTGTCTGTCCGTGAGAGGGTTGGGTGGAGACCAGAGAAAGGCGGAAACGACATGCAGGATCATGACAACCTACACAATCATCCCCAAACCATGCCACCACCTGGTTGTGCCTGACTAGTATCTGGATTATGTACTGGGGGAAGGCAGCCCTACCCCTCCTGGCCCTACTGTGGAGAGCAAGCCATGGGGATCATTGGTCGGATTGTTTTGCAGAGAAGTGGCAGCCAGTGAGGGAGGGAGGGAGGGTGGTGACAGGGCCAACAAGCCCACCTGCAGCAGCTGCAGTGAAGTAAATGGAGACTCTGATGGACAAAATGATTTGTTTGTTAACTTGTCTGCCTAGCCCTTCTGTTTAGCTGCTGTATAACTTGCTCTTTCAGCGTGCACTCTTACTAGTGTGTTTGGGCTATTTAATCTCTTAACTGTCAACAAAGCATTGTTGATAGGTTTTTATCTGTGCTTTTCTGCTAGCTCACAACCTGTATGTAGCGCTTTACATTGGAGCTTTAAGAACATTGTATTGGATTCGCTCCTGCCAGTTTTTAACAGAGAATGCTGTGGATAGTAATTGTTTAAGCCAGCCATACCTGTGAACTTCTATGGCTACTAGTCACTACTCTGTCCTCCACCTCGAACCTGTGCATGCGCAGTGAGCATCTCCCATCCCCCAGCCTTACTGGAATCCTGTTCCTTTGTCTGACTTTCCTGCTTCTGGAATTGGTCCTTTGTGTAGGAAATCACTCCCCCTCCCTCTGCTAAACTTAACCTCCTGTCCCTTTTATCCACAGGCTCCTTCTTTACGGGCTCCCAAACAGAACAACGGATGGCCCAGCGCAAGAGCCTACAGGTGCTGCAGCAAGGTAAACAGAGACCCTGTTAGCCCAACGACACTTTGCATTGACTGCCCCACCCCCGGGTTGTCCCTTAACTTGTACATCATCTAGGTCACGTGACTACTCCAGCCTGAGTTTAACACCCTATTTCTCCATTAGTACTTTCTACAAGCTGGACACCAGGAGTCACTGTTGCACTCCTACTTTCTATCTACCTCAGCCCCCTACTTCCCCTCTCTAGTGCTCTCCCTCTACTGTGCACATTTTCACCTGTATTCCTCAGCTCCCTCACAGGGATAGACCAGGGATGCATCACCTCTGCCATCTTTGTCGACCTGGCCAACGCCGTTGACACTGTCACCCATTCCCTTCTCCTCTTCAAACTGACTATGCCTGGCCTCGATGATACCACCACCAATTGGTTCCAGTCATACCTCACTGGCCGGACCCAATCTGTCAGAGTCAGCAGCTCCACCCCCCTCCCATCAACACAGGTGTCCCCCAAGGCTCGGTAGTTGGACCAGTTCTGTTTTCCATCTTCCTGAATGATCTCCCTGATGTCTGCACATCTGCTAGCATACACATGTATGCAGATGACACTGTGTTATTCTCCTCTGGGAGTTCCCCTTCTGAAGTGACTACCATCCTTCAAAAGGACTTTAACAATGTCCAGCACTGGTTTAGTACTAACCAACTCTCTCTAAATGTCAAAAAAATGGTCTCTATAATCTTTGGCACCTGACAAAAGCTGTCCAGATGAGACTCCACCCCCACCCCCACCCTTCATACCCTGACATGTTCCAATCTGGACGACGTTCTCTCATTTAAATACCTTGGGCTGTGGCTAGACACAGATCTAGACTTCAGTGTACACATCGATGTCATTCACAAAAAACTCCTCCCCAAGCTCGGTGCCCTGTACAGACACTACAATTGCCCGCCCATGCAAGCTAGGTGTGAAACTGTCCAAAACATGATTCTCCCAGTCTTTGAGTTTGGGGACATTGTCTACAGTTCTGCCCTTAAAATCACCCTATCCAGGCTGGACACTCACTTCAACTCCTTCTGCCACTATGTGCTTGGCTGCCCCCCTCTCATGCACCACTGCAATTTCTATATCTCACTTTCCTTTCCTTTCCTTCCCTTCCCTCTCTTCTAGGCACCTGTTCCACACCGCTAATCTGGTAGGTAAGTACTGGCTCGGCTCTCTGCAATCTTAATTGTCCTCTCTCTTATCGATTCCTCCTCCCACCCCCCCCCACTATTCCCTCCAATCCTCAACACACAGAATGCTTGCCCTCCCACCGTGGTGTACATCCTCTAGTCGCTCTGCCTTCTCATTCCAATTCCCTAGCAGCTGGAACTCTCCCCTTCAAAATTTGCTCTGCCCAATCTCGGTACTCCCTTGCACTTCTCCTTCAGAGGCACACTGCTCACTGCTGCAACTGCAGTTAACCCCCCCACATGCCTACGTCCCTCCCTGCCTTGTCTTTGCAAACCTCTCCAGAGATCCTTCCACCCTCCCTCTCCTTCACCTACCTCCACCTCATCTTCTCTTTTCGCAAACCTCTCCAGAGTTCCCTCCTCCCACCCTCTTCTTCACCTACCTCCACCTCCTTTCCACGAACCCCCCTTTTTCCCCCTTATTGGCAACCTGTTCCCCTCTCATATTTCTTGCCCTTCTAACATCTTACCACTCTAGCTCTAAATTGCCCTCACCCACCACCCCTCACTCATCCAGCCCTCTTCTTTCCACCCCTACTGCCTCTCCCTCTTTTCCCTGCTATCCCTCTCCCCACTGTCTACTTCTCTCTATTCATATGCCAATTCCCAGTCCCCTTGCAGGGTTTTCAACATCCTGAAGGGGTGAAGGTCTGGTTGCCTTTTCTCTCTATTCATATGCCAGTTCCTTGTCCCCTTGCAGGGTTTTCAACATCCTGAAGGGGTGAAGGTCTGGCTGCCTTTTCTCTCTATTCATATGCCAGTTCCCGGTCCCCTTGCAGGATTTTCAACAGCATGAAGGGGAGAAGGTCTTGGCTGCCTTTTCCCTCCCCCTACACTTCCTACCCTCTTAAATCCTCCCTACACATATTCGACGTGCCCCCTTGCAGGGTTTCCAACATCCTGAAGGGGAGAAGGTCTTGGCTACCTCGTCCCTCCCCTCCCCTCATCTTTTAATTTCTCCTTACACATACTCAACGTACAGGGATATTAACTTAGCACTCCCCCTTACTCTATGCACTTATATCCATATGTAAGTTTTGTTGCATCGCTCACTGTCCAGTTTCCCACCTATGTACTTAAACAGGATTAAGTCAAATGTTGTGTCCAAATAGCTACTGCTCTATCACTAGGATGACCGGATATTGTTGTGTCGGATTTAAATATTTGTGTTTTATCCAAGTGTGTATCTGTATATCTATTCAAATCCCATGTTCTTACTTGCTTGTAATTTATAATTTCTAATGCATATAATTCTGAACACTGCATCTCTTTATTATTGGCTTTTTCCTACTCCCTATGTAACCCCCTTCCCCAGGACGCTTCTGGAAATGAGCCGTTTCACAGTTCATGTTGTTTTCCTGAGGAATCTCTTCTAAATAAATAAAAATATAAAAACAAAAAGGAGAGAAAATGCAAGGTGGAAAAACAAATAAATAAATAAGACTGGGGGAAGGGGAGTACAGCTACCTGCATCACTCCACAGCTCCTGTGTGCGGAGGCACTAGAAATGGCTTCAGCAATGCACTTCACACACAGGAGTTGCACTGGTGCCAAAACCCAGCATCTGTGTAAGTACATCTATAGTACATTCAGTGACCGGGGGGGTAATGATGCAGAGCACACACAAGGTCCAGCGCAAAAGCATTTATTTAACTTTGATTAAAAAACAAAACAAAACTGCTGCATCAGCTTAAATACATGACTGGGACCATCGCCCCTAAGGAAGAGTCAGAGTGACTTGATACAAGGGGTGCTGGTGGCCACAGGTCATTCTGGCTAGTGTCTGCATGTTATGTTCATTGCCAGTCAAGTATTTAAGCTGATAGGAGCAGCTTTTTCATTTAAACTTATAATAAATACTTTGCACTGGACATTGAATGTGCTCTGCTTCACTGGTTTCTCTGTCAGTTGCTTGCCATTGTGGCAAACAGCAGATGTACTTAAGGACTGCGGGCAGCCTGTCCCTTTTTACTTTGAATATGTTCATGGCTGTTTCTAGTTTAGGTTTCAAACTGATACCTGACGAGAACTTTGAGACAGAAAGGAGAAGCAGATGGGGGGGAGAGGGCAAATTGCCCAGCAGATATACTAAAGCGGGGAATGGATAAAGAATGAGTATCAGACAAATGGAGGGTATAGGAGGAAGGGGGAAAGAGAGAAGTTATGGTAAAGTGAGCAGTGTATAACTGTGAGGTGGCCTGTTGTCCCACTGGGGCACCTGGGGCCCACAGAGGAACTGTCTTTGGGGGCTCACATGAAACCTGCAGAAACAGGGCAACAACTGCAGCATTCCTCATCAACATCCACTGTGGCTGCTCATTATCTGCCCACCCCCCCTTAGAGTAAGTAAAGGCCTTTTAATTTTTAACAATCCCCGTAAATTAGCCTGAATTTTTGTCTTACCAGTCACAGTGGCCCAGTAGTGGAACCAGGTTTGGAAATCGGGGGGGAAGGCAATTCAGTCAACCATAGGCTCCCCAATGGGCACCCAACAGTGAATAAAGATGGTAGAGGGGCAACACTACTCATGCTGCAACAGCAGGAGGGGCGACTACCCCCCCAGCCCCCCCCCAGCTCCACCACTGCTGTGGCCATTCTTTCATGTCTGATGTTATTTTATTCTTTCTCCTGCCCCAAAAAAAAGGATCTAGCTATTCAAGGCTCACTTAGTTCGGGAGTGAGCCTACCAGTTTTTTTCTGGTGCTGGCCAGTTCGAGTATGACATGAGAGTAAAATGACAGAATAGGTGGAACAGGGGTGTCTGGACTGGCAAGAGTGGAATTACGGGCAATACTGTAGACCGCATGTGCATTATCAACCACTGGCAGGATAATCACCACATGTGCATTATCAACCACTGGCAAGATAATCCTAAAGATGAACTCATGGCAGACTAGGAGTGGAAGGCAAGACTTTCAACAATAGAGCAAAATAGTAAGAGGAGTTGGGGGGGGTAGCGTTGATAGTCA
Source organism: Neoceratodus forsteri (assembly GCA_016271365.2). Classification (NCBI taxonomy): domain Eukaryota; kingdom Metazoa; phylum Chordata; order Ceratodontiformes; family Ceratodontidae; genus Neoceratodus; species Neoceratodus forsteri. The sequence goes on from CM028134.1 coordinate 7,307,084, forward strand.
GAAATGACATATTAATTAGTGAAGTGGAGGAGGCTATAGGGGGAGTGGAGGCAATTTGGGTAATTCTGCAAATAAGGGGAGGCAAAAGACTGAATATAGGGGTGGTGTACAGACCCCCCACAATGGAGGAGGCACTGGAGGAAAAACTAATTGAGAACATCAGGGGTCACTGTGACCTTGGAAAGGGTAGGGTGGTGGTCATGGGTGACCTTAACATGTCGGGGGCAGACTGTGACACTATGACATCCTCTGTGGCCAGGGAACAGAGACTGATGGATGTCTTCCAGGATGCCTTCCTAGTCCAGCAGGTGGGGGAACCTACAAAGGAGGGCAGGATATTGGATATTATCCTGGCAGACAGTGACCAGATAGGGGGCCTGGAGGTGTGCAGCCCACTGGCAGTTGGGGACCACGCCATGATCTGGTTTCTGCTGTACCTGGGGGGGGGGTGAAAACCACACTAGTACAGTAGTAGTAGACTTCAGGGGGGCGGACTTTGAGGGCATGGGAAAGATTCTACGGGGATGCTTGGACAAAATAATGCCAGACATGGATGCTGGAAGCTTGTGGGAGACCATTAAGAAGGGGGTGCAGGAGGCTATTAGGTCCTGTACAAAAGTAAGGCGTAAGCACTGTAGGGCCAGTAAGCTTTGTTGGTGGACCAGGGAGGTGCAGGAGGTGGTGAGGGAAACAAAAGCTGCCTACACACACTTTAAGTGCCTAAGGGGGGCAAGTGAGCTGAGAGAGTATGAGCTGATGGCTAAAGGTCACCAGAGTGGTGAGGAAGCCAAGCGAGGATGTAACAAAACCTGGCCAGATATCGGGGGTTCATAGATACATAGGGAGAAGAGAAAAGATAGGGCACAGATCAGCAGAATTAGGACTGGGAGGGATGGGCTCAGGAAGCAGGAGAGCAAGCAGAGGTGCTCAATGAGTACTTTGCCTTGATCTGTACTGAGGGAGGCAGGGGATCCTTCCATCCCAATGAGAGGGAAGGAAGCCCACAAAATCAGGAAGTCAGACAGAGAGTAAGAAGGACTAAAAGAGGCTAGGGTAGAGGCAAGGCCAAACCTAGCAGGGGAGGGGGGGTTGCATGAGGGGGTGGGCGGGGAAGGAGAAATCCCAGTGGATAGGGTGAGGGAGGTCCTTCAGAACCTAAAGACTGAAAAGGCACCGGGGCCTGATGGGCTGCATCCGAGGGTTATGAAGGAACTGGCGGATGTGCTGGCAGCTCCACTGGCTGCACTCTTTAACATCTCTCTGCAGACAGGATGGGTGTCTCAAGACTGGAGGGTGGCTCATGTGGTCCCCATCCACAAAGGGGGGTCTAGAGATGAGATGGGGAATTATAGGTCTGTCAGCCTAACGTCTGTGGTATGCAAAGTAATGGAGGGTATTATCAAGGAGAAGCTTTGGAGGCAGCTGGAAAGGTTGGGGTGCACCTGGATGACAAGCAGTATGGTTTTGTCCTGGGGAGATCATGCCAGATGAACCTTGTGGAGTTTTATGACTGGGTGACGGAGGCCCTGGACTGACATAGGCCAGTGGCTGTCCTGTTGTGGGGGATGGGTTGGGGGGACAGTTGCTCAGGTGGGTGGAAAATTGGCTTACGGGGTGAATACAGAGGGTGGTGGTAGGTAGGATAGTATCCTCCACTAGAAGGGTCATCAGGGTTCAGTACTGGGGCCACTCTTGTTCAATGCCTATATCTTGGACATGGGGTTAGGGGTTAGGAGTAAGCTGAGTCTCTTTGCGGACAACTCAAAACTGGCAGCACTGGCAGATGGGGAGGAAGGAAAAGAGGCAATCTAGGGGAAACCTGGATACCCTGGAGAGGTGGTCAAGGAGAAGGGATTTGAAAATTAATGCAAGAAAATGTAGGGTGCTGCCTCTGGAGGTCAGAAACCTGAGCCATGTATACACCCGGGGTTGGGTCGCACTGCAAGCCACATTGGGCGAGAGGGATCTAGGGGTGGTGGTGGATGTCAAAATGAATAACACTGAAAACTGCCAAAGAACCACAGCAAAAGCAAAAAGGATACTGGGCTGCATAGCCAAGGGAATTACCTCCAGGAGGAGGGAGGTGATCCTTCCTCTGTATAATGTCTTGGTCAGGCCGCATCTTGAGTACTGTGTACAGTTCTGGAGGCCCCACCTTAAGAAGGACAAAGCACTGCTAGAGAGGGTCCAGAGGAGGGTGACTAGGATGATTCAGGGCATGGGGAGAGGCTCTATAAGGAGAGACTGAAAGAGCTCAGGCTGTACACTCTGGAGGAGAGAAGAGAAGAGATGGGGGGACATGACAGAGGACTTCAAATATGTAAAAGAAATAACTAAGGGTGGAGCCAATGAGGTGTTCAGGCTAAAGAAGGGGGGAACAGCCAGGGGGCACAAATGGAAACTGAAGGGAGGAAAATACAGGGGCAGCGTAGGAGACACTACTTCACAGAGAGGGTGGTGGAGCCATGGAATGCACTGCCCAGGAGTCTGGTGGAGGAGGGCACAGTGGAGGCATTCAAAAGGGGTGGGACAGGCACAGGAGCAAACTGAAGCCGGGAAGACTCTATCTGGGGGTGGAGGGGGTGGAGAGGAAAGCACCCAGTAGGGGGCTGGCAACCGAGCAGACACGACAGACCAAGAGGCCTATTCTGCTGGCTTTTAGTATGTTAGTACAAAATGACTTGCTCAGGGTCATGCAACTTTCAAACTACCAAAGACTTTTCATTCTGCCCATCTAAACCCATGGATGAAGATGAGGTACGCAGAAACTTAGATGAGTTTTTCTAAAGGCTATGCCTCAGGGATTTCTTCCACAACAAACAAAATGAAACAGTGAACTCTGACAAACAGGAACAGTAGGATAAGATAAAGAAAACCTCAAACTGGTCTCTACATCGAGGACTTAACTCTAAACTCGAACAGAACACTTAGAGCTTCACACACAGGGTCACTTCTTCCACATTGAGTAAACAGAAATTAAATGTACAGTCTGTTTCCCCTGACAAGAAGGGCCATGGGGACACTAAAGCAGAACAAGAACATATTTATTTGCTTTTGGTAACCGGGTGAGTGCACTAGGCATAGCAATGCCTATTTTCAGGCACGACCCGGGAGAAGACAATTTAAACATACAAAATGAGCACTCACGTGTCGCAGCACATGAGATTAGTGTGCACAGTGTGGATGAGGCAACAACATACAAATGAACAGTCAATTCAAAGAGTAGGTCAGATTGGAATATTAAAGGTAATGTTACAGAAGAGGCAAAACAGGAAAACACCTAGGTAAAATACACAACTAAAGTTACAACAGCAAGTGAGATAGGCATTTGCAAAATAAGGTTTCTACACAGCAAAGTACAGTAAGAACCAAACTGAGGATGAGATGAGAGAGGGACAGTAGGAGGGAGTGAGGGATTAGGGGAGAAGGAGTAGGGGATGAGAGAAACAGTAACATGAGAACTAGATAGTTAGGGAGGTGGGGACAGAGGCGAAGAAGGGGCAGGTTGTATAATGAAAGGGGGGGAATGATGTAGTCTAAGGTGGATTAAAGCAGGTACATTGGCTAATTGTTTGCAGATGGTCCCAGTGCCATGTTTCAAAGCTAGCATGGTGGGTGCTCCGCGAATATTTGAGAGGTAGCGAGTTCCAGTATTTGGGGCGCAAGTGCAAAAATCATTGAACCATAATAGTTTACATCTGGGGATGTGGAAGGGGCTAGGTCCGCAGACCGGAGCCCATAGGAGAGAGGGTGAAAGTGGAGGAGACCAGCGAGTGATGATGGGATACCAGTATGGACAGTGTTATCTATAAGTGACCCAAGGGATTGCAGCTGATGGTCAGAGATACAAGGCCAGTTTAGGTCAGAATAGAGTTGGTAATGGTGAGTGAAACAAGGGGATGCAGAGGCATACCGGCAGATATTGCTATAGGTGGTGTCCCACTTGTGGAGGGAAGATTTTGAGGCAGATAGATACGTGACTGTTCCATAAGCCAGGCCGGGGAGCAGAAAGCCTTTGGCCACAGCTAGTCTAGCCGAAGGGACAAGGGTATAGCTAGTGCGGTAGGCACCACCTAGTCTTGCATTAACAGATTTACAGGTGCTGGTTATGTGTAAGTCAAAGTTAAGGGATTCATCTAGAGTGATGCCCAGATATTTGAAGGTTTTAGTGCTGCTCAGAGTGGAGCCATCAGCGCAGGTGATTTTTAGGGGATCAGGGTTTATTTTAAGTTTGGTGAGTGACCCAAAAAGCATAGAGTGAGTCTTGCTAATGTTAAGTATGAGTTTGCTCTCTGTTAGCCAAGACTGAATAGCAGAGAAGTCCAAGTCAAGAGGTTGGGTGAGGTTAAGTGTGTCCCTTGCACTGTGGTAAATCACTAGGTCGTCTGCATAAAGTAGGGTTGAGCAGGTTGAAGCAAGCAGCGGGATGTCATTTATGAAAATGGAGAAGATCAAGGGGCCGAGTATGGAGCCCTGGGGCACTCCAACATGGATAGATGAGGGATCAGATTTGGCTGAATTGAAAACAACGGTCTGCTTTCTACTGGATGGATAGCTGTTAAACCAGGCTCCTACATCGGTAGAGAAACCCAGGAAGCGAAGTTTTGAGAGAAGGAGGGAATGGTTTACCAGGTCAAAAGTTTTCATTAAATCAATGAAGATAGCACCTGTCAGGAGGCCTGAGTCCATAGCAGAAAAGATATCGTTAGTGAGTTTGAGGAGGGCGGTAGTTGTACTGTGCCCCTTGCGGAAACCGTGCTGAGAGCTAGACAAGAGGTCGTACTTCTGCAGGCAGTCAAGGGTTTGGGTTGCCACAAGTTTTTCTAGGATTTTGCTAAGGAGGGAGAGGATGGCTATAGGACAGTAGTTCGAGATTAATTTGGGATCACCCTTTTTAGGAATGGGTGTGATTTTGGCTATTTTCCAGATGCTGGGGACTGAGCCATGACGTAGAGATAGATTGAAGATTTTGGTTATGGGAGAGGCTATAATTGGGGCGGCAATTTTTAGAAGCCTGGGTTCCAGTCCATCAGATCCTGCACTGGTATGGTCTGGAGCTGAGAGGAGTAGCCTCAGAACTTCAGATTTTGTAATATTCTGGAACCTGAAAGGGGGATGTGTGAAATGAGGTTTGGTGTTGTCAGTGTGTGAAAAGGCATAAGCGTTGGGGAATGAAGCTTGGTAGCTGGTGAGGTCCGAAAAATGGTGGTTAAAAGAGTTTGCTATAGTTGTTGGATTATTGCAATGTATGCCATTAATCAGCATGTCATTTGTATGTGCTGTTTGATTAGCACCAAGGAGGGTTTTTATGGTAGCCCAGAATTTTTTGAGTCCCCCGCTGCTTTGGTTAGTAGATTTTTACAGAAGGAGCTTTTAGCTAATTGAATTTGCCTTTTGCAAATATTTCTCTGGGCTCTATAATTATTGTAATCGGCCAGTAGCCCAGTGGCTTTGAAGTGACGCCACGCTTTATCCCTGGACCTAATCCGCACAAGTAGGTCTTCTGATAGCCATTTCATCTGCAATCCACGGATCCGACGAGTGACACAGGGAGTTTGGGTGTCTTGGAGCACACGAAATTTGGCAAGGAAATGGTCTAACGCCAGTTGTGCATTATTAGAGGTGTGAATGGGAGACCAGTCAATCAATGTGAGATCATGTAAGAAATTTTCTTGGTTAAAGCTAGCCAGGTTTCGGAAGGTGATGAGTTTAGGAAGTGGAGATGGTTTACTAGTAGCACACCAGGTGCAGTAGATTGGGGAGTGATCACTGATTGAGTCAGCTAGGGTCCCTGCACAGGCTATGCTATCCGGGCAATTTGTAAGGACCCAGGCTATAAGAGTACTAGCCCGAGGGGGGGGGGGAGGCAGGATCCTGGTAGGGTCAGTAATAAGTTGATGGAGGTTTCGTCCTTGGACGATGGTATGAGAGGACTGATTTGATTTACTAGTCCAGTTTAGGTTCAGGTCCCCAAGCATGAGGACTTCATTATGGCCAATGGCCTTTTCCACCTGAGATAGAAGTTCCTCCAGCCCAGCTGTACCAACAGCTGGAGGGTTGTAAGCACAAACTAAGTGAAGTTTCTTTGACCCGAGCATTAAGGTAGCATAGATTGCTTCGCAGTAAGATAGGGTAGGTTGGGCAATGTGTGATATTACAAGGTGGGGTTTGAAGAAGATGGCAACCCCCCCTCCCCGCTTAGTTAAAGGCCTATCCTGCTGAATGATGTTGTAGTTGGGCAGTGAGCAGAGATGATCAGGGGTGGAGGGTTTTAGCCAGGTTTCAGATAAACAGATGATATCTGGGTTGTGCTGAGCAGCCCATGCCTCAAGTTCAACCTTGTTATGAAGCAGGCTCCTAATATTTAGGTGGGGAAATGCCGATACCCTTGGAGTCATGCCAGTTAGTAGCCTTACAAGATAAATTACTTGGAGGTCCAGGCTTTTTCTCAATATCCCCGGCTAATATCAGGATTAGATGTGACAGGTGTAAGAGTTTACGACGGATGTAGGAGATGGATAGGGTTAGGTTAGGTAACGGGATTTTTAGAGTATAGAATAAGTGATATGTGAGTTTATAATGAATAAGCAGAGGGAAGGTGGTAAGAGGCTGGTGTGGTGTTATATGCATATAGGATAGACTGGAGAAGTCAGGGTATGTGTGGTAATGATTATGGGATATTGAGTAGAAAAGTGTAGGGAGCCAAATAAGGCAGCTAGCTGAAAAGACTATTAAAAGAGTACCACAAGGAGAGATGACCATTTTTGGGACTGTTATAAGTGGCATAAGGATTGTAAGAGAGTGTGAGAGTGAAAATTTACAGGTATAAGTCTGGGCACCAGTGACAATTTAAGATTGCTTTAGCGCCCTCTAGCAGTCAAACAGTATAGGCTGCTAATGGAAAAGTGAGGAGATGGTTAATTTCGCAAGAGGGCGTGTTAATGGGCGTGGTTTCACTCTATATAAGTAAAGCCGGACAAGGGTGGGTGTGGAGCAGTCGCACAGCGACTGCGGGCTTTCAGCAATCAAGTACCCAGGGAAATCAATGACTCCGAGCCGGGTTTCCTACTTGCACAGGGCAGGCAGATTCAGTTAAGAGTGCCTGGTGCGCGAGGAACTGCTTGTCGGCTTTCTGGTCCAAAAACTACTGCTTCCCTTCCCCAAATTAAAAGGCAAAATGCAGTACTGTAACTGATGAGGAACTAGGAGTTACCAGCATGCTCTGCAGCTTTATAAAAGGAGCAACTAAAATCTAAAATAAACCAAGCCCCACAAACTACAATCAGTACTGTTAGTTACTATGATCGGAAACTGTGCAGGTCTCTGATTTCAGTTCTTGCTCTAGGTTGCACGCCGGGCAGAATTCCCATGGTAAAAGGCGCCAAATTCGAAATCCATACAAAGGAAGAACAAGCAAGGAGGCGCCGAAAAGGCCGACAAATTTACCTTCAGTGCCTTGGGGATGACAACTCCACGGTCAGGTGCTCCAGGGCAGGTGTGCCCTCCAGTAGCCAAGGCTAAAGGAGAAAGAAAGATGGTAAGCAGGCAGTTTTATCGGGAGGGGGAGGAAACAAAGCACTGTGCTTGCAGAGTTTGGGGAAGGGGGTGGAGAGAGTGGAGTAGGCAGTGAAATTGGAGGCAAAGATTAAAATTGGTGTTCAAGGCGGGCATTACAGTGAGAAACAGAAACAGGGCTAAGCAGACAAATATATCCAGCCAGCAGATAAGAGAAACATGGTCAGCATGAAAGCAACAAACTATCTGCAGGAAGCAAACAAGACAGCTCTCAGATGCAAAATACTACAGAAAACTATGGAAGGACTCCACAAAAGAATATGTTTAATCATTAAAGGTATCATCAGAGAATGGACACGGGTTGCTGGAGGGCCGGCCGGGGGAGAAGGATGGAGCGTCCAGCAACAGCTCACCTCCTCTGGGGGAAGGGTGGGGAAGCCGGGAGCACAGCAGGATGTCAGATCGCAGATGACTGGGAGTGGCGGATGTTGGCGTATGCGCCTAGATGTTTGTGGCACGTCACTGCCTGGTGAGAAAAGTGGAAATGGCACCCTGGCTGATTGGTTGATGGCCTTCCCAGACCCTCACCGCCGAGCTTCCGGACTTCCATCTGCTACCTCAGCAGCACCCAGGATCATTGGTATGACTGCAAGGCTTATCCCCTATGAAGGTAAGGGACCCTTTCGATGAAGGGATGCATCGGGGTTACCTAGGCTGGCTGTGATGTGGGGCAGAGGGGATGGGAGTGGCTGGGGTGAGCAGGTCCAAGAGAGGCCTGAAAGAGGGATTGGCCACAAAAAAAAAAAGTATCATCAGCAAGTGGTGAACAGACACTGATACCAGAGAACCATAAAAAACAGGTTACTCATCTGTAACAGTAGTTCTAGGAGTGGTATATGTTGTTCATCCACATTGTTTGACATGTCCCTTTACCTTTTAAATCTTGCCGGATGGTCTGAAAGCTGGGTCCTCTCATCCAGCCAGCTGGTATATCCCTTGGCTCTACCCCTTGATGTCAGATCTTGCCCGCTGGAAGCAGAGGAGTGTACGTCAAAGCCAGGGAGGTTGGGGGGGTTCATGTGGATGAACAACATATACCACTCCTAGAAAAATCAGTTACACAAAGACATTTGCCATTACAGTAGATCTTCTAGGAATGTCTCTTGCAGTAAGTCATTATTTCTGGGAGTTTCCCCTAGGTGGTGCTCTCACAGTAATTTTCTCCAGCAGTGTCTATATCAGGGACCACCCACATGACCTCACTTCCTGGGCTGTGTCTATAAAAGTGGGTGGTCCCTGGTAGTCTCCGTTCCCCACCGGTTTCAGCTTATGAAAGCGAGGGACTGAGGGGAACTGAGGTACCAAAACCTCCTGCCCTTACATCGTTTTTCCTGTTACAGAAAGTCAGGGAGTCAGAGGGAGGGAAGTAACTTACTGCAAGAGACATTCCTAGAAGATCAACTGTTATGGCAAAAGTCTTTGAGTAACTGATCTATCTTCCACGGAATGGTCTCTTGCAGTAAGTCATTACTTCTGGGAGATTCCCAAGCAGTTATAAGACCCAAGGAGGGATACTGAAGCTTAATAAAGTGGAGGGAATGTGGGTAGAGGGTGACAGTGAAAAAGCAGGGATACTGAATGAATATTTCTGCTCAGTATTCACAAAGGAAGAGGAGGGGGAGTTACCTAAACCAAACAAGAGAAACACTCTGAAGACGGGGGTCGATACCAGTCCATTTACAGAAGAAAGGGTTCTGAAAGAACTAATAAAATTGAAGGTGGACAAAGCAATGGGGCCTGACGGGATTCACCCAAGAATTCTAAAAGAACTAAGGGTAGAACTAGTGACACCGCTGACTACTCTCTTTAACAAATCATGGAGGATGGGGTGGTACCTGAGGACTGGAGGAGGCAGATGTGATTCCTCTTCACAAAGTGGAGCAGGACAGAGGCAGGAAACTACAGACCAGTTAGTTTGACCTCAGTGGTAGGAAAAATGATGGAATCACTTCTGAAGGAAAGCACTGTTGAGTACCTAGAGGCCAGTGGGGCAGAGGACCCAAGGCAGCATGGATTCATGATGGGAAGGTCATGTCAGACGAATCTAATAGATTTCTTTGACTGGGTGACCAAAGTAGTGGACCAGGGAGGGGCTGTGGACATGGCCTACCTGGATTTTAACAAGGCATTTGATACAGTCCCACACAAAAGATTAATACACAAGATAGCCAGCCTTGGAGTGGGTCCCAAGGTGGCAGCCTGGATAAAAAAATTGACTAAACAATAGGACGCAAAGGGTAGTAGTAAATGGAGTACACAGTGAAGAAAGGAGGGTTACTAGCGGGGTACCGCAGGGTTCAGTACTGGGACCGGTCCTTTTTAATGTCTTTATAAGTGACATTGCAGAGGAACTGGAAGGAAAAGTATGTCTCTTTGCAGACGACACAAAGATCTGCAACAGGGTTGATACACAAGATGGAGTGGAAAGGATGAGAAGGGACTTGGCAAGGTTGGAGGAATGGTCAAATGTATGGCAGCTCAGATTCAATGCAAAGAAGTGCAAGGTAATGCACATGGGAAATAAAAACTCAGGGGAAGTATACACAATGGGGGGTGGATACTGACAACAGTAAAAATAGAAAGGGACCTGGGGGTATTTATATCAGATGACCTAAAGGTGGGCAAGCAATGTGAGAAGGCAGTAAGGAAGGCTGGGGGGATACTGGGATGCATAGGAAGAAGCATCAGTAGTAGAAAACAGGAAGTTGTTATCCTTCTGTACAGACAGTTGGTGAGACCCCATCTGGAGTACTGTGTGCAGTTCTGGAGACCTCATCTCCGCAAAGGCATAGACAGAGTGAAGGCTGTCCAGAGGAGGGCAACCAAAATGGTGCAGGGTCTGCATCAGAAGACATACGAAGAAAGACTAAAGGAGCTTAATATGTATACCCTTGAGGAAAGAAGGGAGAGAGGGGACATGATAGAAACTTTCAAGTACCTCAAGGGAATTAACAAAGTCCAAGAGGGTAGCATCTTCCAGAAAAGAGATGTGCAAGAACAAGGGGCACAATTTGAAGATAGAGGGGGACGGCTCAGAGGTATGTGGAGGAAGTATTTTTCACTGAGAGGGTTGTGGATGATGGAACAGCCTCCTGAGGAGGTCGTGGAGTCAAGAACAGTGGGGGACTTCAAGAATGCATGGGACAGGCATAAGGCAGTCCTAGTGGGGGGTAGGAGGAAGTAAGCTGTTGGTTAACTAGGACCTGCAGCTTATCTGTTAGGTAGGAAAATGGGCAGACTAGGTGGGCCAAGCGGTCCTTATCTGCCGTCAGATTCTATGTTTCTATGGCAGTGGGGTGGCCAGATATGGCATTCTGCCGTACATATAGTGTGGTCTTTAAATTGATAGGTGCTGAGAGCAGTATATCAGCATATAAAGAGAATTTTGTATTCTGTCTGTAAGTACTCCATTATAGAGTTCGTTATAGGGTTATGGCTGAAAGAGAAGCCAAACTGGCTATTACCGGGTGTCTTCAGATGAGTTAAGCAGATGTAAACCCGATCAGGGTATGGCATATCAGATACTGTGACAAATCAGAAGGATTTCAGCCATATAATGGAGTGATTAGTCGGTCTCAGTGGCATGCACTGGAAAAGACAGTATAGGTCAAAGCCTATTGGGTTCTGAGTTTTGAATAGTAACCCAAATAATACAATGTTATTATTTTATAGTGCTTCAATGTAGCAAGTTAGTACATTTTTTACTATGTTTGTCAAGTCATTAGAGAAATGTATCCATTTTGGCATAAATAGGCTACATAAGTAGCAAACAATGATATATTTTTTTTGTGTGAAATGAAACAATGTATCTATTTCATAATGGAATTAGTGGTTCTGAGTCAGCAGCAATTTTTTACCCGTTTTAGGGTAAAGACATGGAATGCAACAGAGTGATGTAGTCAGTTCCATCATGTATTTAGTAATCTCATTTGCAAGGGGTTCCCAGGTATGCCAGGGCCTGTAGCCTTGTCAGGTGTAAATCTGAAATGTTAGTATGGTGGGCCCTTTATTTATGCTGTTGGGTGAACAGAAGTTTAAATAATGATCTGGATACTTACAGATGAGTCATTTGACCTCATCTTTGAGATTCTAAATATGTTAATGTGAGAAAATCATAAGGTTTGTAACCTGCCCATATTTTGTTGTCCAAGTAGCGTGGATCAGAAAATTGATAAGTTTTGTAGAGTTTATAAGGTTTATGTACTCATCATTGTTTCTGTGGCCTTTATCTATGGCTAGTTGAAGACTGCATGTTGCAGTAAAAGTTTGGTAAAAATATTATGATCCATATTATATTATCAAGATATATAGATTTTTTTCTTACCATGTGAGTAGCAGCAGGCCCTGATGATGGGAGGAACATGAGGGTCTGGCGCACAACAGGCCGAGAGGCATCTCGATGAAGTGAAGTAATGGCCTGTAACAGTGATACCTCTATTAAATATGCACATATGAACATGATAAGCATGTTACCCTCTGCCCTGAGGTGTGCCTCTATGATACTGGCGAGGTTATCCCCAAGGCATAGGTGACAGCATGATGCATTCTTAGTCAGTTCTGGGTCCCAAGTGTCGGACGCTGAAGAATCTGAAATGTTGATTGTAGAAATATGAAGTTAATGTCCATGAAATAAGCCCTTTGGATAGTAGGGGTATGCCATATATTTTGTTTGATAAATATTCTCATAGTTGTATACATTATCATCATTGACTGTAGTGTTTTTACTCCATAAATGAGTGTAAAAAAAACCCTTGTACCCTCATTCATAGAGAAGGCAGTCAACAGACATCTGTCAAAGGGATACACCCCGTTGATAAGAAATATGTAACCATTAATAATTATTGTAAGGCATGGTCTGTGGAAGGTGGAATGTTGGCCACTGATGGTGTGATCATCCCTGTCGATGGTGTAGAAGGAATACCATGCCCCCTACATGGTGGAATGTGTCTCATCAATGATAGATGAAGATAATGTGCCTCACTGATGGGGGGGGGGTGTTACGCCCACCAATGAGAGAGGCTTGTTCTTCATATGAAGCCACCATTGATGATAGTCTTGGAGGAGGCCTCCATCAATGGTGGATGAGTATTTTGTCAATGAGAAATCATGAAGGAGGCCTCCATTGATGGTGGATGAGGTGTCTGTTGATTGTAATCATGTAGGAGGCCTCTGTCAACTGGGAATGAACCTCCCATCGACAAAAAGTATGTAGGAGGCCTCTGTCAATGGGGAATGAACCTCCCATCAGCGAGAAGTAGGAAGGAGGCCTCCGTCAATGGGAAATGAACCTCCCATTGATGAGAAGTATGCAGGAGGCCTCCGTTGATGGGGGATGAACCTCCCATCAATGAGAAATATGTAGAAGGCCTCCATCGATGGTGCATGAGTGGGCTGTCGATGAGAATCATGTAGGAGACTCTGTCGATGGTGGATGAATATTCCATCAATGAGAAATCACGAAGGAGGCCTCTGTCAATGGAGAATTGAGCCTCCCATCAACGAGAAGTGTGTAGGAAGCCTCCGTTGATGGAGATTATGCATCCATCAACGGGAACATAGTGTGAGCCTCTATACAGTATTGTTGGAGGCCTCTGTTGATGGGCATTATGCATCCGTCGATGGGAATACAGTGTAAGCCTCTTCTATGATGAAGATGATGTAGAAATGCCTGCCATTAATGGGGTATTTGCCTTTGTCGAAGAAGAAAGTCTCCTTGATAATATATGTTTAGCATGCATGACCATTGAAAGACAGTCAGGTAGGGCTTATGGTGAAGGTAAGTTTCTTTCCTTCCACTCCAATGCTTCTTGAAAAGGACTCAGTGTTGTCAGAGCCTGTTAATAGAGCTCCTTGAGTCATCCATCCTTAAAAACTCTTGTCTGAGTATAGGAATATGGTGCTGTGTATTAAGCCCAGGCACCCCAAGTTGTGGGTTCAATCCACATCGTAGATCACTTAGGAGGAGAGTATTCATTGTTGTGAGAGCTGAAGCCAGCAGGAAAATGAACGGAGACTATCAGGGACCACCCACTTTTATAGGCACAGCCCAGGAAGTGAGGTCATGTGGGTGGTCCCTGATATAGACACTGCTGGAGAAAACTACCGTGAGAGCGCCACCTAAGGGAAACTCCCAGAAGTAATGACTTACTGCAAGAGACCATTTCATGGAAGATCTACTGTTACAGGTGAGTAACCTGTTTTTCTAGGATCGTGGATATGTTGTTCCATCCACACTGTTTGGCAGACTCCTAGCAGTTCTCTGGGAGAAGGAAGGCAAGGTGCACACCTTCTACTTAGGGAACAAAGACTGGAGAACTAAGGCCGCAAACCCGGCACCCTGGAGTGACTCTAGGTTGATGTGGTAATGGGAAATAAAGGTGTTTGCTGACTTCCAGTTAGCAGCCCTGCAGATATCCTGGATAGGAACGTCCCTGGAAGCAGCCACCGATGCAGTAGTATGGTGGGTGGAATGAGCCCTTAGCCCTACGGGAGGTCCCTACCCACCAACCTATAGCAAGATGTAATCCATCTGCCAATCATCCGCTTAGCTGAAGGTCTGCCAGGTGTGGCTTCAGCGTAGGTGACAAACAACTGGTGAACCTCTCCCCAAACTTCAGCCACATGCTCCTTGTAGTAAGAGAGTTCTCATCTCAGATCCAAAGTATGGAGCCTGTACTCGGCCTCCGAGGTATAATTGGGGTAGTACACTAGCAGAGTCATCACCTGGTTCAGGTTAAACTCTGCGACGCAACCTTCGGAAGGAACTTTGGGTTGGGGCACAGGACAACTTTGTCCCTGTGGAAGACCATATAAGGATACTCAAGAGTGAGCACCTGGAGCTCCCCAATCCTTCTGGCTGACATGATAGCCACCAGGAAGGTGGTCTTCCATGACAGGTGTGACACCTCACTCCTTTGCACTGATTCGAATGGCTTGCCCATAAACTTTGCCAATACCAGCAGTAGATCCCATGGTGGTTCTGGTTCATGCACTGGAGGGGAAATATGGTCGAGGCCTTCTCCTGTGCCACTGTCTGCTGACCAGCCCATGCCCGGTAAGCAGAGATGGCTGCCAGGTGCACCTTAAGGGTCATAGACCGAAGACACCCTTTGGAGAGAGAGAGAGAGAGAGACCAAAGGTAGTCGAGAATGCTAGCCACCAGATAGAAGAAAGGGTCCAGGCCCTTGCCCTGACACCAAATGGAGAATCTCTTCCACTTGAATGCACAGCACTTCCTGGTCGATTCCTTCCTGGATGCCTCCACTACAGTGAGGACATCTTCGGAGAGACCCAAAGACTGGAAATCTAGCCACTCAGGTACAAGGCTGTCAGATGCAGGGACTAAAGGTCTGGGTGGAGGACCTTCCCATGACTGACTAAGAGCAGGTCCGGCATGCTGGAAGACGCCCCGGGAGCCTGTTGCTGAGGCTGAGGAGATCGGGGTACCAAAACTGGTGGGGCCAGTCCGGTGCCACCAGGATCACCTGTGCCTTGCCCCTCCTGACCTTGAGGAGCACTTTGTGGATTAAGAGAAGTGGATGGAAGGCACATAAGAGGCCTGGGATCCATGGCCTCAAGAAGGCATCCCCCTGCAGCGAGCCCTGCTGAGGGGGGGGTGGGCATGGAACAGCCTCAGCTTTTTGTTCTTTCCGGAGGTGAACAGGTCCACCTGAGGGGTGCCCCACTGGGAGAACAGGCTGTGTACTGGATGGAGAGACCACTCGTGGGATGCCTCGCCCACCCGGTTAAGGGTGTCCGCCAACTGATTTGAGGCTCCTGCCACATGGATGGCTAGGAGATCTGCCTCCAGTCAGTTCATGAGGGTCCAGATGTGGAGCACTTTCCTGCACAGTGGGAGTGCATGCCGCCCTGCTTATTGAGATAGTATGTGGTCGTGGTATTGTCCATCTGGACCTGTACCACTTGACCCTGAAGGAACAGAGCAAATGCAGTCAGTGCCAGCCAAACTGCTCAGAGCTCCAACAGGTTGATATGACATTTATTTATTGTCTATTAATTGATATCAGGACTCCTCAGGGGTCCAGACCCTGCGGACTCTGTGATTCACCATGTGGGCAACCCAGCCCATGAGAGAGGCATCGGTCATGAGGACAACCATCAGCTCGAAGCAGAGAAACAGGATCCCTCCTGCAGATGTTCCAGGATAGTCCACCATTAGAGAGCATCCCATATCTTCTGGGTTACAGTGACCAGCTGGTCAAAATGACCATGCCACTGAGTCCATTGGCTGGCCAGCTCCCACTGAAGGGGACGCCATATGCCACTGGGCCCATCGGACCATGGAGGTGCAGCCTGCCATGTACCCCAGAAGTCGCAGGAAGTCCTGGGTAGGGTGCCAGTGCCCAACTAGAAATGATCGGGCAAAGGAGGAGAGAACCTCTGCCCTGTCCACCGGGAGCCTGGCTCTGGCTCGGCAAGAGTTAAGTTCTGTCCTGATGAAGCAGATCACCTGTGAAGGCACGAGTTCTGACTTGGCCTCATTGATCAGGAGACCAAGTTCGATGCCGGTCTGAAGGGCCAGATCCCTGGACTTCTCCACCTTCAATCTGGAGGGACCCGCAATGAGCCAATCATCCAGATAGGGGGTATACTCTGACCCCTTGACACTGAAGATGATCAGCCACCACTGCAATGCATTTGATGAAGACCCTCGGGCCAATGACAGGCCAAACAACATGGTTTGGAACTCATAGAGGGTACCTGCTGCTTGCAAGTGGAGGAACCTTCGGTGTAATGGATGGATCGGAACACGGAAGAACACATCCTGCAGATCCAGGGAGCAAAACCACATGTTCTGCTTGAGAGATGGTATGATCTGAAACAGAGTTACCATCCTGAAGGTATCCAGGACTCTGACCACTATCTCTTTGTGGACGAGCTGGGCCATGACTTGGACAGCCGACTGAGTGTGCATGGAAACCATCTCCTCCCATGGGATGTGGACTTGGCTTGGTGGGTACTGCTCGAATTCCAGAAGCAACCCCTTGCCGACCACTTCCAAGACCCACCTGTCCACTGTGACAGTGGACCAGGCAGAAAGGAAATGGTGGAGTCAGCCCTCCACGGGAGGACCCAGAGTGGATGTGATGGGTATCGGGTTGGCAACCCCCATCCCGTCATTGTGCAGGCTTGGAGGAGGAGGAGGATCTGGCCTGGGGGCTAGCGGGACCTTTTCCTTCAGGTTTACAGGCTAATGCAGCCCCCCAACTTTGGCCGAGGATGCCAAGATTGAGCCTGCTGCTGTTGCTGTCCCAATTAAAACTGGGTCTGCTTGGCCACAAGGGCAGAAGGTAGAAAGGGATTTCTCTTCTGCTTTCTGGAACCCTGAGGTTCCTTCTGGACAGAAGTAATGGAGTCCAAGGTGGCACTGGACTTCTCGATGCGCTGGAGGTGACCGTCCACTCCTGGATTGAATAAATTGGTGCCAAGGAAGGGAACATCTGTCAATTTGTGCTGAGTGCCTGCAGTGAAGGTTGAGATCCTTAGCCAGGCCCTGCGGTGCATGGCGACTGTGGCCTCCACAAAGCGGGTGCAAAATTCCCCGATGTCCAGAGCCATCTGGAGTTGCTGTTTGGCAACTGCCCAACATTGGTCAAGGATCTGCTTGACCATGGTCTGGAGGTCCATGGAGAGATGAGGAAGCACCTCATCCAGACAGCCCAAGAGGGCATGAGAAAAATAGGCCATGATGATGGCTGAGCTCCCCTGATGAAGGCCAAGTGAAGAGGCAGCACAGACTTTCCTGGCAGAATGGTCCAGTTTCCAAGGACTCTTTGTTCGGGGGTCTATCGATGTCTCCCAAATTACCCGAGCACCGAAATACAGACTCGGTCACCAACCCGTCAGCTGAGAGGCGCTCTGTGAATCCTGAAAGGGAGCCGATGGGAACCGCATTCTTGCAGGCCATCCGGGCTAAGGGCGCAGGGCAGGAGGCTGAGTGCTGCCCCAGCTCCAAGGCTGGGCCAACAATGGCTTTGGTCATAGGAAAGGCCTCTGTCGAGGAATCCCCTTTCTTCAGGATATCTGTTAGGGGATATTTGGCCCACTTTTGAATGGGCACCAAGGGCATCCCCGTAGACTTGGAGATGAGACAGTGGATGCCCATGAAGGACATGGGACCTTCCTCCATCGAGAGGCTCCCAATTAATTCATTGTCCAACAGATGTGAATGCAAGTCAGAATCCTCAGACTCCGAGGAGTCCAGGTAGATCAGCCTTCGACCCACCGGGGGCAGTTAGGAGTAAGGGTGACAGACAGCCTGTGTGGAAGGCCCTTGGTGGCCCAAGACTCCTTGGCTGGAGCCCCAGAGGGAGGCTGCTTAGGTGGCGGCACCACCGGAATTGGTGGAGAGGCAGGTTTTGGCCAAGCCAGGAGTGTCTTCACTGGCTCCGGGGCGGAGGGACAGTGTCAGCCGGCTCCGGAGGAGTCGGCGTCGGCTTGGAGGGTGACAGCCAAGTGATGGCTGGCATGGAAGCCGGGGTCGACTTGGAGCCTGCCAACATCAACTGTTACCACATTAGGTCCTCCTAGCATTGACACAGTTTGCATTGAAGCCTCTCCTCTTCTGAGGAGGAGGAGGATGAATGGCGGTGGTGCCACTTTTTAGAATGCTTTGAATGGCATTTGTGAGATTTCTTCAGTCGAAGGTGCCCGAGATCTCGACCTTGACCATCAGGGGGACCGACAGGGGTGTTCAGAAGGAGCCAGGGAGAACCAGGGCTCCTCCAGGTGAGGGACAGGGACTGTGAAAGGGTTTCCAGTGGGCTGGGTCTCCTTCTCAGTAGGTCTAGTCAGGACCGGAGTCCTGAATAAGGAATTGTCAGCCTCATCAAGCGACAGTGGGTTGATGGGGTCAATAATAATCTCGACCAGGTCATCTTCCCACATCTTATCCAGCAGGCCTGATGGGGGTACCATGAAGCCAGCAGTTGAGGCCGCAATTTTGACCGAAGTAGAAACAGCAGATTCCTGGGACCAAGATCTCTCTCGAGCCCAAGAACGTCATCAACAAGACGGTTCCTCTCTCGACTCCTTATTCTTTTTACGGTAGTAGGAGACGTGCGTGCCCGATGGGCTCTCCCCCTTGGTTGGGAGAGACTGCCACAACTCCTTGAAGGAGCCTGAAAAAGTAGATCCCAGTTTGAGCGGGATGAAGAATGATGCAGAAGAGGACCAGTCAGTGGCTCGAGTCTCCTCCTCCTCCTCAAAAGCCTTCATCTGCTTGAGTTGTTCAGCAGACCCCGCTGTGGAGACCGCCCAACAGGCCTCTTTAGATTTGACCAGCGGGTTCCATTTCTCCAGTCAGCCGAGCTGAAGTTGTGTGAAATGTTCATCCAGGACATTAGACTGGAACGCGTGACATAAGTCACAAGCCTGGGTGTCGTGAGCATGGCCCAAGCAGTAGACACACAAGGCGTGTGGGTCGGTATGAAGCATTTTCTGCCCGCAAGGGCACCTGCAGAACCTAGGCGAGGACTTATCCTCCATCGCGGTTGTGATCACAAAACAACGTGGAGAAACTCGAATGAGTTTAAGTTTAAGTAAGCAATCCAAGGATTTGTTCGTCAGGGCCTACTCAATGTGGGAGCGATAAGGAGGGAACCTGAATCTTCCAGCGGAAAGGAAGATTTGGCATCAAGGGGTGGAGCAGAGGGATATACCACCTGGGTGGGTGGGAGGAGCCAGCTTTCAGATCATCCGGCAAGATTTAAAGGAGAAAGGGACATGCCAAACAGTGTGTATAGAACAACATATCCACGATCCTAGAACCTGGTATTTTCTATTTGCTCCCCAAAATACAACATGGGGGAACCCAGGCTCTTTGATTATCTCTAGAATGGGAACACTCAATATAAATATTTCAGGCTGGGTATAAAACACCCATAAGTCACTGGTAAAGAGCACACAAAGCTACATACAGGAAGTGACTGATCAATGGAACAAGCTCAGCCCTTTTGGTCCCCTTCTAGAAGGAAGAGAGATTTAAGCTGTATTGGTCCTTGGAAAACAGGAGACGCTGGAAGGTTTGATACCTTTTGTTGGACCAACAAGTGTCTTGTACAAAGATGGCATAGTGCCATCATACAAAGACAGTATTGTGTACTATACCATCTTTGTACAAGACTCTTGTTGGTCCAATAAAAGGCATCAAACCTTACAGCATCTACCAGAGGGAACAATTCTAGTGACCATGGAAGCAGAAGCCTTATACACCAACATCACCCATGGAGATGGACTAGCAGCATGTAGACAATATCTGGAACAAGACTCGAGTCTCAGCAGAGACAGAGGTTTCATGTTACACTATTTAACTTAAACATTGTTGTGGCCATCACAGAACATTTCCCTTGCAATTATATAAAAGCAATACTTCTCCGATGAAAGCAGTGGCAAAACAGGACAAGGCAGATACAGAACTGTGTATCACTGAGGGTGTGAAGTGAGGGGACATACATTTTTAGATACATTCGGGGGAAAATGAAGACTAAGGGAGCAGTTGTAAGGCTAGCTGAAGGGGTGGGGTTGAGGAAAAGGACGAGCAGAAGGCCAATGTCCTAAATGATTACTTGTGCTCACTGTTAGTGGCAGAGAATGATGGACCCTTTACCAGAAAGCAGAATTAAGGCAGTCACATGGGGGACACAGAAGGGTAATCACAACTGAAAGAGTAGGGAGAGGGTTAGCAGCCCTTGTTATGGGCCAAGGCCCAGGGCCCAGATGGACTGCACCCGACGGTACTTAGAGAATTTGCTTCTGAGCTAGCAGGACCCTTGTCCCAGCTATCTAATGACTCACTGGAGTCAGGGTAAGTGCCTGAGGACTGGAGAACTACAGATGTAGTCCCACTCCACAAGTGTGTTTGGGGGGGGGGGACGAATAGGATCCAGGCAGCTACAGACTAGTAAGCCTTACTTCTACTGTGAGCAAACTGATAAAGATCATTGTTAACTTAGGAAAGCCTAGTGGTCTACTTAGAGAATAATGGTCTGCAGGACAGCAGACCACATGAGTTCATGTTGGGAAATCTTTCCAGACCAACCTGGTCATGTTTTTTGACAGGGTCACTAGAGTGGCCTGATGGTACCACCTATACGGACAAAGCCGATATATACTAGAGAAGTTTAATGATCACTTTGCCACTGCAGGGCTTGCCTTTGATACCTCACCTATCAGCAAACTTAGCCCAGCAAGAGACTATACTGTTGGCTTCACTGATAACCACAACCATAACCAACCACATCCCACCCCCTTCAGCTTCCTCACAATTACATTCAAGCAAGTGGAGGACCTCCTTCTTTCTCCGGATACAAAAAAGAGTGCGGGTACAGATAATATTGAACCTTACTTCCTAAAACTTGGCCATACCTATCTGACCGCCCCATTACACACTTATTCAACACCTCTCTGATTCAAGGTGAGCTACCTGTCTCATGGAAAACTGCCCACATCCTACCATTATTCAAGACTGGGAATCCGAGTGATCTGAACAATTACCGGCCTATTTCTATACTATCCGTCCTCTCTAAATTACTTGAAAAAATTGTCAACATCCAACTTAAGAGAACATTTGGATTCACAAAAGTTGCTAAACCTGGCTCAGTCCGGCTTCAGAGCCAAACACAGTACAGTATCGGCTCTTGCCAAAGTAACTACAGACTGGCAAATGGCCTTGGACTCTAAGAAGCATGTATTTGTCCTCTTCCTTGATCTAAGTAAGGCCTTCGATACTGTGGATCACACCATCATGCTTACTGCACTGAGTAACATCGGACTTGATAGTTCTGCCATTAAATGGTTCACCAGCTACCTAACTAATAGGTTCAACAAGTCAAAGCCATAGGAGATCTGTCCCCACAAAAATCCTTGTTACAAGGAGTCCCGAAAGGCTCAATCCTGGGCCCCATCCTCTTTGCAATATACATCAATAATCTGGAGTCGCAGCTGGGCACAGCCAATGTGCACTTATTCGCAGATGATACTGTACTCGATACCACAAATTCATCCTTGGATTTGGCCCATGAGTACTTACAGAAAGACTCCGTCACCCTCCAATACAACCTTCTCACTCATAACCTCTTCCTCAATGCCAAAAAGACTAAAGCAATGATTCTCTCACCAAAGTCTACTTCCAGATGTCCACATATCACACAGATCCGAACACTCTTAGATGAACCCCTTGAAGTAGTTGATACCTTTAAATACCTAGGGTTCTGGCTGGATAACAAGCTCAACTTTCTGTGCCACTTAAATGAAACCTCGAAGAAACTAAGACAGTGATTAGGTTTATTTTATCGCATTAAACACCTAATTACGTTAGAAGCCAGAATGAGACTAGTACAAACTATATTCCTACCTATACTGGACTACGCTGACTTCCTTTACAGTCATTGCCCATCAACGATGCTAAACAAACTGGACACCCTTTACCACCGGACTTTAAGAGTTATCCTAAATCTACCCTGTGGTACACATCACTGTCGTCTATACCAGGTTTCGGGATGGACCTCACTCTCAACTAGAAGAAAGAGGAATGCTCTCCTCTGTTTTCATAGAGCATTATCTGATAACCTCCCTGCATACATCTCGAACCTCTTCAAATGGGCTAAAGGTTCCTATGGTTTGAGATGCTTCTCCATAATCTGCTTCCAGATTCCTAGAGTGAAAACTACCCTTGGCTCAGCAGCAATCAACTTCTCACTTCCATCACTTTGGAGCACTATGCAAGACTCATTAAAATTATCCTCACTTCCAAGCATTTTCACATTCAAAGCTCTATTAATGGATTATCTGAAGGAATCATGCAATTGTTTCAGATGCCGATGACCCCTAAGCCCCAGGTGCCACTCTCAAATCCTACGCCTAAGTATCTCATCCACCCCACATTCCTAACAACACAAACCTAGGACCTACAAGCCTAGTTCCCTTAATCCGAGATGGCCCTGCCTATTCTCTACCTTTTATTGTTCTGGCCTCCCTTTTTGGCTGCCTACTCTTTCACTCCAATTTCTACCCTATTCCTTAATACCTCCTTATTTTTTATCATTTAGGTATGAACTCTTACTTAGCGGAGACTATATGGGATTGTTGTCTCTTCTCATTCCAGTAAAGCTTATCATTATGTACCTTTGCATGTTAATTATGTTGACCAGTGTGTATAGGCCCATATTGACCGGCACCTTCACAATTTTTTTTTTTTTTGCACCGCTGTCCATCGTAATTGTAATCTTATGAAGTGTACTGTATTGTATTAATGCCCAGGACCACCTTGAAAATGAGCTTGCTCAATGGTGTTTATGCCTGGTTAGATAAAGTGATTGACTGATTGATTGAGTGGTGGACAGAGGCCAGGTGGAGCATTTGCCCTACCTTCACTTCAGCAAAGCCTTTGATTCTGAACTGCAGAGGAGGTTGTTCAACAGGCTGGATGACTTAAGATGTGAGACCGGATTAGTCAAGTGGATGGTAAACTGGTTACGGAAAAGGCAGCAGAGGGTAGTGGTTAACGGGGCCAAATCTGAGAAAGGGAGGGTCAAAGCTGGGGTGCCCTATGGATCAGTCTTGGAACCTGTCCTATTTAATGTGTTCATTAATGATATACAGTGAGGATATACTTAAGGAGGCAGTATGGCGCAGTGGGTTAAGGCTCTGAGCTGCAAATCTGGAGACCTGGGTTTGAATCCCACAGCCCCCTAGGTGCATACTGTGTGGCCCTGAGCAAGTCACTTAACTTCCTTGTGCTCCCAGGTTGCACCTGCAAACAAGCTTTCAGCTTAGTGTGTCTCACCTGGTAAAATAATTGGTTAAAAAAAAAAAAATACAGGAAGGTATCCAGGGACATATGTGTCTCTTTGCTGATGACACAAAGCTATATGGCAGGGTGAGTAGTGAGGAAGCGGTGAGGGAACTTCAGAGAGACCTAGAAAGGCTTGAGAGGTGATCGAAGGTCTGGTTGTTGAGATTTAAGAACAAGAAGTGCAAGGTGATACACTTAGGGAATAAAAATCCACGCAAAGAGTGCTGGATGGGAGGAATTAAGCTGGCCACTTTGGCACAGAAGAGGGATCTGGGAGTCTTTATCAGTGACTTAGTCAAACAAATCAGTTCAACAAAGCCTACAGAAAGGCATTTAGGATACTGGGTGTATAGGAATGGGCTTTGATAGTGGGGGGGTTTAATACTGATTCAAACAAACAAAAGGGAGGCAGCTAATGGGAATGCCACTGGAGCCACAGATGTCTCAAAAATGTACATCAAAGCACCTTATAGTCAGGCTACAAGCAGCGTGCCAGTAACAAAAAGACATTGATCTTGGTCCAGTAAAGAACGCTTTATTGCGAAAAGCTTAAAACATATCAAGCAGCACCCTCACCCTTGTACGCACATACCAAGTGACCAATGCGTTTTACATCACTATGACACTGTCTATGTTTTTAAGCTTTTCATAATAAAGCGTTCTCTACTGGACCAAGATCAATGGTCTTTTTGTTACCAGCACAGTGTTTGTAGCCTGACTATAAGGTGGTGGGAGGTGATACTGACCCTATACACATCACTGGTGAGGCCTCACCTGGAGTACAGTGCCCAATACTGGAGTCCTCACAGAGAAAGGACACAGATAGGCTGAAGTCAGTGCAGTGAAGGGTCACAAGAAAGCTCCAGTGACAGCAGAGCAGATCGTATGAGGAACGTCTGAAAACCCTGAACGTGTACTCACTGAAGGCCAGACAGGAGAGAGGGACATAACAGAGACTTATAAGTTCATAAGGGGTATGAACAGGGTAAGTTGTGAGGACCTGTTTGTTAGAAACAGAAAGGCAGTCATCTGGGGGCATGATTGCAGATTAGTGGGAGATAAATTTAGGAAGGATGTGAGGAAGTTTTTCTTCACAGAAAGGGTAATGAAGCATTGGAACCAATTACCAGAGGTGGTGTGGGGCCAAGGGCCACTAATGGTTTCAGACATGGGTGGGACAGGGCCAGGGGACTCATAAATTCACTTGAGGGAACCAGGAAGGGGAGGAAGTAGAAGGGAGGGAGGGAGTGAATAACCGACTAGGTCAGGGGGTAAGGTAGAAACAACTATGGGCAGACTTGATGGGCCAATGGTCTCCTTCAGCTGTCAGATTATATGTTTCTAAAATAGTTACGAACACCTACTGTCCAGCCTGTTTGATGTAAATCATTATTTCAAACCATGTTTCGGTCTCTAAAGTTTAAAGGGACACTGTCAGCCTCCAGCTGATTTTTATTGCCCCAGTTTAGTCTTTACAAATCCTGAGCAATTCGCGCTGGTCCCGCTTGTACACTTTCAACACGGTGCAGAAGTGCCAGTAAACTCATGCATGGATGAGTTTTGATCTTTTAAAGGCATCAAGTAAAAATGATATTTCAGCAGAGGACAGTATCCTGAGTCTTAAAAACAAATTCTGCTTGTGAAACAGTGCTCAAACGTATTTAATTCAGTAGTTGAAATATAAAGCCGTGACTTTGGGCATGTACATTAGGACAGGCAGTCAATGCGTATGCCCGGAGTCATGGCTTTATATTTCAACAACTGCATTAAACATGTTTACGCACTCATTTCATAAGCACAATCACTTTGCAACACTCAGGATACTTTCTTCCACTACTGAAATGGTTTTTACTTGATGTCTTTGAAAAATCAAAACTTGTCCATGTACGAGTTTACTTGCAAGCTCTTCCAAGCCGTGTTAGAGGTGCACGAGCGGGATCAGCATGGATTTGTAAATACTAAAACAAGGGGATAAAAACATGTAAACAGGAATTCTGAGATAAGCAGAGACAGTGACTATTACATGCATTGTAATTATATGTAATTGTATGTAAACATATGTAATTATATGTAATTGTATGTAATCATATGTAATGGTATGTAATCGTATGTAATCATATGTAATTATATGTGCTGGTATCGTTTGTTAACTAGGGTAACAAAATAAGCCAAAAGCTGGCAGTGTCCCTTTAACTTTCACTAATTAAAACACACCTTCCCAGCCAGCCCAGTGGCTCTGAAGGTTGAGGCACTGGATGCCACACCTCATGCCATGCCAGCGACCCAGATTTGGGAACGGATTCGGGTCATCAGGGATCAGCAAGGGCAGGAGAGGATCGAGTATCCAGAGGACATCTCTCCTCTCCTGGGGGAGGGTGGGGTGTGACTCCTGCTACATTGCAGATCCCAGTGGAGGCTGGGAGTAGTGCAGCAAGCGGAAGCCTCGCTGAGGGGATTGAGGCTTCGGCAGATGTCCTGCAGGTGGGTGCAGGAGCACACCTGCCATGCGCTGGACACCATTGCACATCCGCGCCTCCAGGAAAAACAAGGAAAATGGACCCTGGTACCTGAACAGGTGAAGCTGGGTCCAGTGGTTGGCCCCCACATCCTCAGCTGGATCCATCTGCAGCTGGTCACCGTGCGTCTCCTCCACTCCCCGGCCACCCTTCTAGATTCCATAGAGCGCCAGAGCAGTTAGGGCTGTCTTGCCCTAGGGGGCTCAGAGCTGGGGGCAGGGTGGTCGGTGGTAGTGGTAGGAGGCACTCCTTGGAGAAGCGACCAGCTGGGGAGGGTCTCAGGCCGGGCGGGATACAGCCGCACCGAGAGACCTCACTGGAGAGAGGTCTATGAGGCTAGTGAGGGAGCACAAACAGAGTTAAAAAAATCACCTTCCCGTGGTTAAATGAAACCCTTTTAAAAGAACTTTCAGTTTATATTGTGTAACATTGTGATATACCTGATGAAGAGGAAATCAGGCCTTTAAAGCTTTTAGAATGATTAGTTAGCTTAATAAAGGTATCATATCTACCTTAAAAAAAAATCTTATTTATTGTTGTGCTTCTGGCGGTGAGGGTTGAGGTGCTAGATGCCACACCTCGCACTACGCCGGTGACCCGGGTTCGGGAACGGACTCGGGTGGCCAGGGGTCGGCAGGGGAGAGGGAGGATCAAGCGTCCCAACGGATGCTCTCCTCCCTCAGGGGTGGGAAGCAAGAACACATCCGCGTTCTGCATCCACTTCCGCGGCAGTGGAAGCACCAACAACTGAAGGGATGGGCGGCTTCCGTTCGTGGGCCGGGAGGGGCGTTGACGGCGCCATGAGGAGTTCTGGCGTCGTCCAGCACCACCACTCGGGACGTACGTCCTAGCACTCGACGTCCCAGAGGGTAGGGGGAAAAAAATAACAGAGGAGAAAACAGAAAACACCTCTCGGCAGTCCTAGATGATAGCCTCTTGGGCACCACCCGGACCACCAAGAGAGACAGACCCCACTGTGCAGGAGGAGAGAAGGAGGCACTCTAGGGGCAGATCCCACAAAGGTGGAATGGGGGGAATGAGAGGAAGGAAGGAGAGGGCTCCGAGAGTAGGCAAGGAGAGATAAAAGAAGAAGAAAAAAAAAATAAAAAATTTGTTGTGCTTTCTCTGGGTTTTGTGTGAACTAACACAGCACAATTCAATCCTTCCATCAGGGTCACACTGTAAGTAGCAGCGGATGGATTGAAATCTACGTCTCCATGTGAGCACTGTACTCTATACCACTTGACCAAACTGAACCAAACATGAAGCCTGTCACGCCTTGTAGGTACAGTACAGAGGGAGGCCCCATGCATCTCCCTTCCTCTGTACACAAGGGAAATAGGTCTGATTAAAGCAGCGGTATTTGTTAGCCCATAAACATCTTTATCATACAGTTTTTTTTTATTAAAAATGTATCTCTGGTTTCCTTGGACTCATCCTCAGTGTATTTTAAAATGTCTCAATTATTTTTAGAACCCTCTTGAAAGATGATTTTGTATTTTAAAGAGTCAAATCATTAAAGATGGCTGCCACTCACAATTTCAAAAAAGCTCTTCCGTTGAGGTTACCAGTTAAATGTACATATTAGATTTTTACCGTGGATGTTTTAGTATGTTTTCACCACATGTTCTGATGGTACACAACACAGCACTGTACCAAGTTATTAAATGTGTTCACGGTGGACATATCTCAGGAGAGTGACTTTTAAAAACTTCAACATGACATATCTTAGTCCAGGAATAAAAGGAAGCAAAAACTAAAATAGGTATATTGATGTTTTTGTCAGAAAATCGTTATTGCTAAAAAAAAAAAAAAAAAAAAAATTACATGGTGACTATTGAATACTGCTGCTGTCAACTAAAATTTCATTAATTTTGGTTAGACAGACAATGCATTGTTGCATGAGGGAAACAGAATTCTCTCTGAAATACCAAACAATATTAAACACAAACCAGTATGATTTTGATAATAACCCTAGGTCACTAAACCTAGCAGAATAAGGACAGAGCCTTCAGGTCCGGTAGATCGGTATGGTTGAAGAAGTAGATAAGAGTTTCATACCATGCAATAGTTATTCTGTTCATATCAATGACGATTCTCACAATAGATTTGCACGGCATCATCAAAGCCTTATTTAAATGAATGTAATATACCCAAGGCAAATAATTTGTGCTTCTTACCACAGATAACCTATTTCAAAGGCTTAGGGCTGGAAATTCAATAACTTCATATTTTACAGTTAATGAGGAAAACTTATCTCACAATTTATTTAAAGAACCCATAGCCACCCCAGTATATTGTCAGCTGTAGCAATCTGCTACAGAATAACTTTCTGAATTTCATTTCTTTCTCAGGTTTTGATATATATATATATATATATATATATCTTTTTCCTACTTTGTTTTTTCTCCTCAGCTGGGGGGGTTGTACCTATGGTACCCCCGATGCAGCTGTCTCTTCTGCCCCACCCTAGGTGCAGCCAGAGCTCTATGACCCCTATGTACAATCCCTCCTACCCACATTACAGTGGGTACTTACCCCACACACTGCAGAAGGCCAGGGGGTGAACACTATGAACATTAGGGGAACTGACTTAAGTGCATCTGACGCAACGCCGATGAATTGCCTTCACTATGCACGCGGAGGCTTTCTGTACTTTAGCCCCCCCCCCCGGCATGGGTGTGTAATGATGCCAAGGTCACATCTGCACATGGCACATCCAGTGCCAACCTACGCCGACCCACAGCTGACCATGGCATGCACTGACCCCCAACCACCAGGGAGCCAGTGTGACTATGGTAATCCCTTCCCTTCCCATCCTCTCCAGAAGAGGAGAGCAGTCCCTGGGATGGTTGATCCTCCTCCCCCAGCTGATCCTCCAGCACCTAAGGTCGCTCCCAATGCCGGGTCTCTGGCGTGGCACGAGGTGTGGCATCCGGCGCCTCAGCCTCAGCAACACTGTGCCAGATTTTGTTATATTTTTTCCAACTTATTTTAATTAGACAGAATCATTGAGCAATACTCATTTACAATGGTGTTCTATAAGAACATCTGCTTATAATAAACAACTCCTTATGTATAAAAAGATTACAGTGAACAGTACATTGAGAATAATGCCTGTGCAGTTGTGTTTTATGAGGATTTCTCACACACCTGAAGTGTATAATCCACAAAACCCGAGAGTGAAGCTTGAGGGGTTTACGGGATTATCACGCACCAAGGGTGTGTGAAAAATCTTCATAAAACAAACTCTGCATGGTATTATTTTGTTTTTATAATAACTGGTGCAAGGTTCAACAGACAGAAAAAGTAAGCTGTATTTGTGAGAGCGAGCATGTCCTGGAGCAGTGGCCACACTCACAGAAATACAGTGAAGTGAGAGCGCGAGGAGGAAAATGCCGTAATAATCCGCTATCGAGTTATTTAATGGCCTATACAGCCAGTGTAGTGTTGTGCTCGTGCAACTGTGTTAGTTTGGTTTTGGCCGTTCACACTCTCTATGCCAGAGGAATTACCACCCTGTAGGGGTACCAAAGGCAAAGAGCCCTCAAAGAGGGATCCACCCCTAGAAGTGCCACAGGATGATTCCTGAGGCTAAAGGTACCTTAGGAAGGATCCCCAAAAAGAATGAAGTAGTACGAAGCATATAAGCATGCAGAAGCTGTGACATAGTAGTAGATAAAGCATCAGGCAGCTTGGTAACGTAATGAGATGCTCAGGTTAACATAATGAAATGCTCAGGTTTGCATGGCGTGATTTAGAAGGTTTATGTTGAGAATGACGGGATCCTCCAAGTAGAGAGGGAATGGCAGGGACACCATCCACCTCCATCCAACAGCGGAACCTACCTAAAAATACTAGGGAACACTACTATGCTAACTAACAGTTATGACCTGGGGCACGGAGGAGAGAAAAAAAAACCCTTTGAGGAGGAAATCTCTGGGGATCCAAGACCTAGCTCACCTTCCCTCCAGGCTTGGGATGTTTTATTTAGTGACGGCTCTGCTGCTGCAATTTGGAAACCCAATTAAAGGGAGATGGAAAATATTACAATTTGGTGGAAAGCTCTCACTCAATACCTCTAGCGGGAACGCCATGGAAGGTTGTGAGGGTACTCTGCAACATCAGGGGCAACCAAGGTGGGAGGAGGAGAGCAATGACTGCTGAGGCACTCACCTGGCTACTCGCCCTAAACACAAACCAGGTGAACCAGAGGCAGTCGTAGGGAGTATGCGGTGAAGGTGCCTTGCTAGGGAAATCACTAAAGTTAATGGATAACCCTTGTAGTGGAACCACTACAGCCAAAGGAGATCGAAGTAACCACCCTTCACAGCTAGTCCTAATTTCTACACCAGGAGTTGCTGTTGCATCAGTGAACAGCTAAAGCCAAGCCCGGAGTGAGGACATTCCCAGCTATGGGCCAGGTGAGAAGGACCCCACCCCAAGTTGTGCATGCTCAAGATGCAGACTTAAAATGCACAGCGAGACCGTCAGCTTCAGGGAACCCTGCACCAGAATGGTAGGGCTGGCATGCCCCAGAACTGATAAGGAACTGAAAGAGCATTAAATGCTGAGACCTTGCAAAGGTTGGATGCAGTAGTGAGCACAGCAGACATCCCAGAGGCTGAAGCCGAAGGGATGGTGGTAGGCATGAAGCAAAGACTGCATAAGCAAGAGTGAACCTGCACGTAGGTCAGTAGACAGTGTAGCAACAGTCAGACCTGCACGTAGTCTGCAAAACATAGTAACCATATAGCAGCACTATGAATAGTAGAGCAAGCCAGCCAGGCATTCAAAAAGCCAATGAAGGTGACGAATACTCTGAGGATTTTTGGCGGCAGAAGCAGGATTTAGAACTTAAGTAAGTAGCCACACGGTGCCACGGCTCCCCAAACACTTCCGAGTCCCCGCCGTAGGAAAAACAAGAAAGTGATGGAAAGGGCCAAGACCCACATGCAGTTACTGAAACTAGTTTACAGCAATCAGCAGTAGCTTAGCTGACCTCTGAGTATAACAGAGTGTACAAACAGACAGCAGCATCTGTATTGAGTACACTGCGTTGTAAATGTCAATAAACATAGAAAGAAAGGAGACACCATACTCTGAAAGCAGCTATCACCTGGCAGTGCAAGGAAACTGCAGCAATGAGGTAAGAAGAATGAGTTGCGAGAGCATGATTGAGCTGCATAGCTAGTGTTCAAGGTGAGCCTGAATCAGGTGAAAACAATTAAGTGGAGCAGGAGAGCAGCTATGGTTGAGCTGAAACACACAGATAATTGTTGCAGTTGCATTGCAAGTAATTTGAGAGATGTGAGTAATTGAGAGCAAGTAATATGAGCTCAGGAGTAACTGGGCAAGTAGTATGAGCTCTGGAGTAGCAATATGCTAGGAGCAGACATCCCAGAGGCTGAAGCCGAGGGGATAGCGGTAGGCAAGCTGAGAAACAAAGGCCCCCAAAACTAAAACAAAGACACACAAAACACAGAGGAGAGCCCCAAAAGTCAAAACCAAAACACAAAAACACGGAAAACAGGGAACAAGGGCCCAAAACAAGAACAAAGACACATAGACGCAGAAAACAAGGAGTAATGAGAGAAAGAAGCACACAGCCAGAGGCAAAGTACAAACCAGAAGCAGGAACACAAACACAGAAGACCAGCAGAGACAAACAGAAGCAGCAAAGCGGGGGGGGGGGCAAGCCAACCCGGCAGACCCCAGCCAAAGAAAAAAGTGCTTCAGAAGGAGGCTGAGAGGAACTGCTTATATAGCTCAGGAAGTGGGAGTGGCTTGCTGCTTGTCCATTGAACTACAGGCCAAGCCTTCCAAATATGGAATTCTGTGGGTTATTATGGTGTTTTATCAGGAAAGCTTTTCCAGCCATTATAGGAGATCACCAGTTATTATAATGACAATACATTTGTAATTTTTGAAGGAAAGACACACTAAACTGTGATAGCTTGCTTCCAGGTGTGTCCCAGGGGGTGGTTTACATAGACATGTTTTAGTGACCAATTTCAGAAACACAACAATTGTGAGGTCAGCTGCGGACAGTTAGACATTTCTGAAACAGACAGTGGAATGGCCAACCGATGGCCCAGCGGTGCTGCCATGCTGGCGACCCAGGTTCTAGGGGCGAACTCGGGATGCCGCATTGAGTGGCAGGCAAGACTGCAGCAGCTGCCACTCAACAGTGCACTGTGGTAGGGAGGGATGGCACTGAACTCTGGTGCCACAGCAATCCCCGTGGTGGGACAAGGGAGCTTGAGCCATCTGCAAGACATCACCGAGGCTGCTTGATGCGCTGCACCCATGCTGGGGAGGAGGGAGGAACCAAGGGAGAAAAGCGGGGGGGGGTGGAAACCCATGTCTGTCTATATGATGGCTTGGGCTCCCCTTAGGTCCTGGTGCCCAAAGAAGCTGGATCCCAGTCTACACAATGATAGCCCTCCCCCGGGGCCCTACCATGGAGAGAAGACCCATGGGAGATATTAGTGGTGATGCAAACACTGGGACAATGGGTCAGAACAAAGTATACCCCTAGGAACAGGGCATGTTTTCACTTCTCATAATATTTTATTGTGTTTGAATGTGTCAATAATTACTTTCTACTTTTATAATAAAATACTTGTTTGTGCAGTGACATGTGGTTTTCACCTTTGCTTTTCAAACTGCTAATAAGAAGAATTCAATACAATTCTGGCATTGTGGTATCAGAAAATCCTAACTACTTAAGAGTCCAATGTAATTTCATTGAGAAATATAGGTTCATTTCTGTATTTGCAAGAGAAATTGATAATTCTTTCAGCGAGAAACCGTGCCTTTTATAAGTCTGTAACGTTGTCCATCTGTAAGAATTTAAAAATGTTCTTTTATGAGTAATTGGCTTCTGCCTTCTTCTTCCTAAATAAAAACTGTTCAGAAGAAAATATCACCTGTTAAATCATAACAAAGGTTTACAGACTCTCACAGACCACATATTTCTAGGAAATCTATAATAGTTAAAGGAAGAAAGCTTTATTTCTCTAGAAAAATTTGCAAAAATATTTTGTTTTCACCATTGTTATACAGTGTTCCAGATTGTCCCTTTTTCCTGTAACTCCAGGGCAATTTTCTTGGGTCCTCCTGTACATTACACAGTTTCTGATAGAAGTGAATTGCTCTGCCTTACCATATAACCAGTGCAAATCTATGGGAAGAGATTCCCTGTAGATGGCTCCATTTCCCTGTAAGATACATGAATCCCTGTAGATCTGGCAGCCCTGGTATTACACCGTCAGCCTTGCCAGTAAATATTTTCTGACCTTTTAATCCAAAGATTCTGTTGAATACCTTTTTACTGGAAGTGAGCAAAATCAAAATAAAATAGTGAAGGATGCGGGGAAAACAGAAGAGACACTGATTGGGACATCCCGGCAGCTAAGAGCACCTGAAGTCAGGTCCTACTACATACATCTTTTTCTCACTACGTGACATCTTGATGGCCCGGGGGGTGCCTGAAATTGCCCCTGGGACCACCCAGCTGGTTTACAAATAAATAAACACTGCTGCACCGCCTACAGGTGCAGCTAGCCACGGAGCCCACAAGGCAGAGTTCTATGTTATAATGGCGACTGCTGAAAGGCGACCGTCATTATGGCAAGGGTACATCACCGAAAATCAGTTCCAGCGATGTACATCCCTGGCACACAGGAAAACGGCACCAGGGACTTAGATTTTTAATGTTAATGCGGGGGCACCCCCCCACTAAAGGGTTCTTAAATCCAGGGGGTGCATGTCTGGGGGTGTGTGCAAATTCTGGGGCAAAAATAAATTTTGGGCAGAGCGCACTAATATGTAAACACGCCCAGGCCCAAACACTCGCAGCTTTAGGCTGCCACATTATGGGGCCAGCTTGACAGCCCCACGCCAATGACGCCAAACCAACCCTCCCTCCCTTCTGTCATGTCGCTCCCCTGCGCGCTAGTGTATATATATATATATATATATATATATATATATATATAGCAATGTCCTGTCTACTATCGTAGTGAGCCTCCCCATCCTGTCACCTTCTCACACCTCGCCCTCTACTTTTCCTGCACCACAAGTGGGTCGCCATTTTTGGTAGGCGCCCACTTGCGGATAGCTCACCTACAGGCTACCAGAAGGCAGGCTACCATTGTCAGCATGGTGCTCGTCAATCCAGAAATGGGCAGAGTGGGATGACAAACCACTGGGAACCAGTGACCATATGATCAGAAAACGACTTGCCGTCCTGAACACAGATAAGGTCCCAGTGCTAGATACGATGTATCCGAACGTGCTCAGTGAACTAGCATCAGAATTAGCTGAACTCCTAGCAGGACTATTCAGTGGCTTAATTCAGTCAGGGGGTAGTTCTGAAAGACTGGAGGGTAGTGGATGTAATTCAGCTCTACAAGGTTGGGGACAAGGAGCAGCTGGGTAACTACAGATGCATATTTGTCATGGACTGTTTCACTAATAAAGTGATTAGAACTGCCACTCCTCCTGTCCTAGCTGAGGTATTAAGGAATGCTAACCGGTGCTAACCGAGGACTGGAGGAGGGCAGATGTGATTCCCCTTCACAAAAGTGGGAGCAAGGCAGAAGCAGGAAACTACAGACCTGTTAGTTTAACCTCAGTGATAGGGAAAATGATGGAATCACTTCTGAAGGAAAGAATTGTCGAGTATCTAGAGGCCAGAGGGGCACAGGACCCTAGGCAGCATGGATTCACAGCGGGAAGGTCATGCCAGACAAATCTGATAGATTTCTTTGACTGGGTGACCAAAGTAGTAGATCAGGGAGGGGCTGTGGACATGGCCTACCTAGACTTTAGCAAGGCATTTGACACAGTCCCACACAAAAGATTAATATACAAGTTAGCCAGCCTGGGAGTGGGTCCCAAGATGACAGCCTGGGTAAAGAATTGGCTGGAGAATAGGACACAGAGAGTAATAGTAAATGGAGTCCACTCAGAAGAAAGGAGGGTTACTAGTGGGGTACCGCAGGGTTCAGTATTAGGACTGGTCCTCTTCAATGTCTTTATAAGCGACATTGCGGAAGGACTGGAAGAAAAAGTATGTCTCTTTGCAGATGACACTAAGATCTGCAACAGAGTTGATGCACAGGGTGGGGTGGAAAGGATGAGAAGGGACTTGGCAAGGTTAGAGGAATGGTCAAATGTATGGCAGCTTAGATTCAATGCTAAGAAGTGCAAGGTAATGCACCTGGGAAACAAAAACCCAGGGGAAGAGTACACAATGGGGGGTGAGATACTAACAACAACAAAAATGGAAAGGGACCTGGGGTAGTCATATCAGATGACCTAAAGGTGGGCAAGCAATGTGAGAGGGCAGCAAGGGCTGGGGGTTACTGGGATGCATAGGAAGAGGCATCACCAGTAGAAAACAGGAAGTTATTATCCCTCTGTACAGACAGCTGGTGAGACCCCATCTGGAGTATTGTGTGCAGTTCTGAGACCCAATCTCCGCAAAGA
Organism: Neoceratodus forsteri; assembly: GCA_016271365.2. NCBI lineage: Eukaryota > Metazoa > Chordata > Ceratodontiformes > Ceratodontidae > Neoceratodus > Neoceratodus forsteri. The sequence continues at coordinate 7,342,487 of CM028134.1, forward strand.
CATAGACAGGATGGAAGCTGTCCAGAGGAGGGCAACTAAAATGGTGCAGGGTCTGCACCAGAAGACATATGAAGAGAGACTTAAGGAGCTTAATATGTATAGCCTCGAGGATAGGAGGGAGAGGGGGGACATGATAGAAACTTTCAAGTACCTCAAGGGAATCAACAAAGTCCAAGAGGGTAGCATCTTCCAAAAAAAGAGGTGTGCAAGAACAAGAGGGCACAATTTGAAGATAGAGGGGGGGCGGCTCAGAGGTAATTTAAGGAAGTATTTTTCACAGAGAGGGTTGTGGATGCATGGAACGGCCTTCCGGAGGAGGTTGTGGAGTCAAAATCAGTGGTGGAATTCAAGCACGCATGGGACAGTCATAAGGCAATTCTGGGGGTTGGGGGTAAGAAGAAGTAGGCTGCTGGTTAACTAGGATCTGCAGCTTATCCAGTAGGTAGGGAAATGGGCAGACTGGGTGGGCCAAGCGGTCCTTATCTGCCGTCAAATTCTGTTTTTCTATGTATATGTTTCTATGTTTCTATGTTTATGTTTCTATGTTTCTAACCCCTCAGATCTAACAACATGTCACTGCTTGCTGACCCCAAACATGCACTTTCACAGGAAACCAGGCCTTTGCAGTTTCTGCACCTGGGCTCTGGCACTCCATCCCACTACCTGTCCATGGGGCTCCCTCCCACTCATTCTTTAGAAGGTCCCTCTGGAACTACCAGAAGGCAGAATCTGCCAGTAAACGCACTTAACTGTTGAATTTACTTGGCCTGTGTTTGCACAGCATATGGACATATTTACCTTTTTACCTTTTTGACTTCAAGTGTGTCCACTTTTGTGTATAACCTTGCGCCTGGTTTTTATGTTCCTCTCTGTAACCTAGTTTTTTTCCTATATATTTTTATTGTATTAATGCATAGAACATACTTATTTTTATGCTTTGTAACTTTGAGTACTTATATGTTACTCTGTTAATTGTTAGACACACTTCGTAATGTCCCGGGTCGTGCCTGAAAATAGGCATTTTAATGGTCTCGTATGGTTACTGGGTCGATAAAAACAAAATAAACAACCCTAAGTGTTGAGAACCCACCTTTCTTTTTACAAAAGTCTGGTTTTGAGGGTTGACAAAAGACATTCTTTAAATGTTGTCAGCTGAAGATGGCATGGGTTATTACCATAATTTGTGTCCTAATGGTGTTCTAACTGTTTCAGTGCTGGTGTACATGGCCAGAATTGGTGTGGTACATGATGTGGTATATGGTGTGGTACACGGTGTGGTATATGGTTTTGGGATATGGTGTACTAATTGTTTCAGTACTGGTGTATATGGCCAGAATTGGTGTGGTATATGGTGTGGTACAAGATGTGGTATATGGTGTGGTATATGGTGTGGTAAACTTGCAGTTATTTCTACAGAAAAAAGCCGAGCCATGCATATATTTTTGCAGTTAATCTTTTTATTAAAAGTTCTGAGACATACAGACAGAATCACATAATAACAACAGTCTGTAATTGTGCTGCTATTAGACAAGGATATACAATCAGTGAATGGTACATTCACAGTACAAACTTCAGCACAGAAAACATTTCTGAATCAACAACAATCCCACCCAAAAACATGATTTGTGGAGCGACTGCAAAAACATATTTCACAGGAGATTTGAAAAATGACACCTGTCGCGGGGGGCATCTGCTGAAAATTTAGGGCCAATATCTGCAACAATAAAGTTATGAGTAAATGTTGATAAAATTCAACATTTCCTCATAGCTTAGTAATTTTTTTTTACATTTTTGACCCCAGATTTTCAAAATTGCCTTTTTATGACCCCCACCTTATAATAATATGAGGTAAAAATGCTTCAATCCCAACTGAAGCTGGCTCAATGGCGCCAAGCTAAGGGATTCACTCGGCATGCTGACTACCCGGGTTCATACCCCGAGCCTGGATACCAGGAGCAGACACCAGCAGGAAGGGGATCCAGGGAATCCATTGGACACTTCTCTTCTGGGGGTGGGCAGGGCCTCAGAGGTGAGCTTGGGGGGACATGTAGCCTCAGCACGCCCCTTGCACATCCCGCCACAGGTCATTGTTTCTACAAGGCCCAATCAGGGTAGAGTGGGCGGGCTGAAGAAAAGCAGAAAATACTCCCTGGCTAACCGGATGATGTCTACCAGTCCCTGGCACACCACGAAGCTGGGATAGACCCATGCTGATCACCCCACCACTGATCCCAGGGCTAATAAAGATGTACCTATGGGCACGTCTCCCCCAGAGGGGTGGACCCATCCGATGAAGGGTTACATCAGGTCACCCAGGGGATCGATAGGCGGATGCGAGGGGCAGCAGGATGGCGACTGGTGGAGGAGGGTAGCCATGGGGCTCCGGTGGCCTGAAGGAGTGGCCAGCCAGGTGGTGAGGGAGGAGCAAAAAAAAAATCCCAACTGAAAAGTAATTTTGCAGAGCGAATATGAAAACATGATTCAGAGTGGATTTAAAAAAATGACACCTGTCATCTTCATGAGGTGGGGTAATAAGAGAGCCATGTAGAAAATCTGAGGCCATAACCTGCAAAAATCACAAAATTATGAGTCAAATAAACTCCAAAGTTTATTGCTAACTTAGTTGTTTTTTTACATTCTGACCCCAAATTTTCTGCATAGTCTTTTGAGGACCCCACCATATGAACAAGACAGGCAGATTTTTTTTAAATCCCTTTCAAAAGGTGATTTCTCAGAATGACCATGAAAACATGTTGTGGGGGGAGGGGATTTTTAAAATCTCACTTACCTTGTTCATTAGGTAGGGTCCCAAAACGGATATGTTAAAACTTTGTTGTAAAAATATTTAAAAAAAATAAAAGTTATGACTAAAAGTTAAAAATGCATTAAAAAGCAGTTAACCTACTTAACTTGTTTCCCTCAGTTTCCATTCAACGTTGGAAGTAGCAGGATGTGCCATCATCAGTGGAGGACCCAACAGGTAAGTGAAGGGTGTTGGGGGTAGGGTGGTGTGTGCTAAGAGGGAGGGTTGGGGAGAGGTCTTAAGGGTGGGAGGCAAGGACAGATGACAAGGGGCTGTGATGATGGGGCACAAAATGACGAGGGACTGTTTTATTTTCAGTTACTTGATTGCTTGGCACCACCGGGTGTAGGCAAAGTGTTTTTTTTTTGGGGGGGTGTAGTGGGCACCGGGGTAGGCATCCTGATGCTGGACTAAGCATGTAGTGGGGGGAGAAACTCCGGGTTCGGAAGGAGGGGAGACACCAGCAGCGGGGTTGGCCACCTGTTGCTGGCGAAGTGTTTTGGTGGGGGAGGCGTAGCCAGCATGATTGACAGTCTAATAGTCCATGCTGAATCTGGGCTGAGCAGGCACTCTCTTGACTCCCAGGGCAAAAACTCAACCTCAGATCTCTATACATCCTTATTCAAAGTGTTTGGGCCAGAATACTTTCTCCACAGACCAGGCACTGGGGAAAGTGACCGGGACATAAGCGGGCTATGCAGTGGGTGGGATAGCTTCTTCAAAAGATTGAGCACCAGGGGAAGCAATCGAGGGCTGGGGGGCTTATGCAGCATGTAGGGTTGCTTTTTCCACAGATCAGGCACAAAAGGAAGAGATCAGAAAGTGTGCGGGCTGTATGGCAGTGGGGGAGACTGCTTTTTCCACAGATTGGGCACTGGGGGAAGTGATCAGGACGTGGGTGGGCTGTGCAGTGGGCGGGAATGCTTTTTTCTCAGATCGGGCACGGAGGGAAGCAATCAGGTGGTGAGTGGGCCATATGGCAGCGGGAAGGATTCTGTGTTCACCGACCGGGGAAAATGACTGGAAGCTCAGTGGGCCATATCGTGATCATGCTCTGTTGTTACACTAATTGGCAAAAACTTCTTATGATAGGAATGGCTTTCACCTTTCATATGTAAGGAGTTTCTGTCCATCAGGCAGCAGAACAGCATCACCAACAGACTGCTTATACTACGCTGCCACAGCCAAGCCTCCCCAAACTGCAAATGCACTGGCCCCAACATGGTCACGCCAGCAAAAGCCCTACAGTGTTCACACACTGCCAATATGTTTGCTTTATGCAAGCAAACATAAAAAGGAGTGCAAAGTACACTTTCCGAACTGGGACATCCTGGTGAGGATTGCCAGCTGATTCACAGCCACCAACCATTTCCTCAAAGTGGAAATCTCTGTCAACTAACCATAGCAGATGCTTAGATAGTTGATGGGTGGTTGCCAAAAGCTGAGGGAAAAAAGGTGGTCAGGAAAGAAAAATTCTGAATAAAAAATTAAAAAAGGAACACCACACTACAGAAGTGCCACTGTTCTAGGAACTTTTGAACCCTAATTTTTCATTTCCCTACTTTGTGCTTCAACTCCAGCAGATGTAATAATGTAGTTTTTTACTATATGTTTTGAAAAACATGCAAAACAACTGACACCTTTAGCGTTTGCCTTTCTTACACTCCATGATGAACACTGCATAGTGATACTCACTGCGCCAGATGTAGTTTGCTTCATGAGTGCCCATGCAAGCCACTTGCAATGCAGTTGTACAGTGACGTGCACTGCACAGTTGCAAAGCACCACCACCATCATCATGCACATTACCCCAGAACTGTGACGGACTTTGCAAGTAGCCCTGCCCTTACAGGCAGCTGCATCATTACACACATTGCGCTGGACCTTCAGCAGATTTTGCAAGTGGCCCGCTGCAACATCAAACACATTACATGGCCATCCATGACACATACATTGGTCTGCTCCACTGTTGCTGAGACATCCTGCGTTAGCTTATTTGTGTTTACATGGCCCCTCTCAGCGTCAATGAAAGCCGTGCTGGAGAGGGACCATGAGTGTAAGGAGCACGGCCAACTGACATGGCTGCATACACTGCTCACTCATGAATGCATCCTCAGCTCTGCAGAGGCTTCAGCAGATAAGCTAGGACTGACTTACTGTAATCAGGTAAGTGTACACATGGCCACATTTGCACCACAGCAACCCAAGTGCTTGGGATGCCATGGTGCAAATGCAGCTGCGTAAGCAGGCCTACTGTGCTGGACCTGTAGAGGACTTCATGACTAGCTCTGCCCTCAGAAGCAGACCAAGATTCTGAAGGACAGATGACAGAAGAGGCAGAGTGGAAAGGGACAGTCGAAAAAATGAAGGCTGGAGAAGGACCTGAAAGTGGGTGTTGGTGAGAAGTCATAAAGACACATGAGTATTGGCAGGCGAGAAGCTTGTGGCCCTAGGCAACCTCATTACAAATTCTTTTTACCAGTCTTGGCTGATGTAGTTAGTACCACAGTGGTCAGACAGATTTTGGCCTAAGAGTGCTTGGGGTCAGAGCTAGGTGACAGTCTTGGAAGCCTGACAGTCACCTGGAATCCTGAGATAAAACTGTGGGACATCAGGATCTGAACATAGTGGCCACAAGGGAAACCCAATGGTCAATCCAAGAATGTGTGCGGGTCATAGGTTTCTTAGGGGGTAGAGTAAGGGGTCCAGAGCTGACAGCAGATTTAGCCTTCTGGAAGAATCAGTTCTGCAGGTGTCCAGTGTCCACACAGCTCCAGCGGTGTCCAGCTTCAGCAGCTTCTGCAGCTCCAGCCATGTCCAGCGCTAGCGGCGCCAGCAGTTTCCAGAATCAGCTTCGATGGCATTCAGCTTCAGTGGCTCCAATGGTTTCCATTGTCAGCTTTGGTGGTGTCCAACTTCAGCAGCTTCAAAGTTGTCCAGTTCCAGCAGATCCACAGTGTTTTCATCAACTTGATTGCAAACAGACTTTGCAGTACCACAGATTACCTACAGAGAAGTACCCACTCTCTTGGTTTAGACTATGGTGGGGTGTTCAGGATGGATGATACCTTCTAGAGTAAACAAGCCATTATCTTTCTCTCAAGTAGTAGCTCCCCCTCTTTGTCTGTTACTCTCTTGGGTTTTACCCTCTGACTTAAGAAGAAAGCATATCTGGTTGAAGTTGTAAAAGTTTGGTGTTACTACATCCTAAAGTTCTGTATGTTTGTTGTTTTTTGTTTTTGTTGTTTTTTTTTCTCTTTTGCTTTCTGATGATTACTAAGCTTATGCTGCAGTTTATAACTTAACATTTCAATAACAATTATTATGACAAAAAAAGAAGTCCTCCACCATTGAAGTGCGCACTAGGAAACTGGTGCTCAGTCAACATATGTATCAACCCAAGTCCAGAAAACGGGAGCACTCAAACCCATCTTTGAAATACCACCAAGGCTCTTGAAATGTAGGTTACTACCATTAGTTCACTAATTAGAACAAATGGATTCAAAATACTAATTAGTGATGCAATGATGACATCATACTCAATGTATGTTTAAAACTGGTGTGTGGTTCATTTTGTTAACTAGCCTTTGAGAAAGGATTTTCATCCGAAACGCACCAGGCGTTTTTTTGTCATTTTATATGTAATAAAATACTTTTTAAACTACATTTCAAGTGCCTTGGTGGTACTTCAAAGATGGGTTTGAGAGCTCTAGTTTTCTGAACTTGGTTAAAAATAAAAAGAAACGTAGAGTTTAACTGCCTCTCGCTTAAAGCCAGAGTTACAATTTCTCCTAACCCTTACAGTAATTCAGTTTTCATGCTTGCTAGGCTATAGAAATAGTGCTTAGAGTTATGAGTCTATGGGCCCCTCACTTAAAGTAAGAGTTACCCAAGCTGGTGAACAGGGTTCAGGAACAAGTCTGGAGCGTTGGGGGTTGGCCAGGGTCAGGAGATTTAAGTCCCCACAGGACACTCTCCTCCTCCTCCTCCTCAGAGGAGGGGGATTCATTCTGTTGAGCAAATGCCACATAGGGCACATGGTGGCAGTGCAGGCAGGAATGAGAACAAGCACAGGATGCCGATTGGCTGGAGTGGAAGCTGATGCCTTGCGTCATTCGGCTCTTGGCTGGTGTCCTTGCGGGAGGAAGACATACAGGAAAGAGCCCCAGCTGTGCACCATGAAGGCCATTACCCTATGCGCAGACTCCACACCTGCCAATCTAAACAGCCTCCCGGTGGCAAGTGGAACCTAAGCTTAAAGCAGGTACCTGGTCCATCCCCCAATGACTTCCACCGTGGGGAGTGAATACCACGGGCGACTATCGTGGAGGTAAGTAAGCACTAGGAGAAGGTGCCATAACAAGGCTGGTGCAGGGGTGGCAGACATGAGAAAGGGCCAGAAAGCAGGTTGAAGAGGAAAAAATAATAATTAACAAAAAAATACAAAGTAAAGAGTTACAATTTTTCTTTTTCATAATTGCTATGTTATAGAAATATTGCTTAGAGTTACAAGAATATGTTTGATGTATTTTACCCTTGATAAAGTGTTCCTTCAGCCTTATCTTTGTTTCTCCCTACACCTAAATAAATACCTACTGTTATTTATTGCATTCTGGGAGTTAACCTCATTTTGTGTTCTGTTTTCCTGTGGGTGGCCATGACTACAGTAAGTGTAAACAGTGTTCTGCTCCCCTCTGCTAACACTGCACCCCTTAGGTTATGCCCTCATTACAAGAATGCTTATTAATTAAATATGCAGAATCACAAGCAAAAGCCGATGCAAGGTTACACCCACCACCTGCATATAACCTTTCTAAATGTTAACGAAATGTAACCCTCAGGTCTCTCGTCTCTGTTCAAAATGCAAATCTCACACAGGCACTTCGCTGCACTGAAAGGATCTGTGATAAAAACTGTTACCTTTCTGGATGTTGCAGGAGTCACTTTGGTCTAACAAAAAGCACGCAGCTCCAGTTTTTGAGCATCCTGAACAGTTTAATAGACACCACCAAGGGCGACTTTCTAATGCAGTTAATTTATGACTCACCATCACAGCAGAGACAGAGGACCTGGACTTTGTGCCATTGATAATTCTCAGCAGCTTTCAGAGGCGTTTCTTGGTAAGCTTTGAAAGCTCTAGATCTTGCATTTGAACAGGCTTTTCTTCTAAACTGACTCTTATTATTTTTTGCAGTACTTGTGGAAGGCCCCAGATTGACAGAACTGAAGAATAATGAAGTCCTCTGTTTCGTCGCATGGCACGGAAAAATGCGGTTAGTCATCGAGCCCTACCACACACTGCTCTGAACCACAAACTTCAATCTTATCTGCATAGTCTTGCTTACTGTTCATTAACTCATTATTACCTGGGTAGCCATTTTATGTCAGGTAAATAATACGTTTGAAGGTGTGGGTAACCAGAATTTTATACACACTCAAGGTGTGGGATGCTACATAAACCCCAAGAGTGACGTTCAAGAGGTTTATAAAAGCATTCCACACCAAGGGTGTATATAAAATTTTTTTTTTTTTTAAACTCAAGTTTATTGACAACAAAAGGGTACAAATGCCTTTATATCCATCAGACATCATAATCGACTTTATCATGTTACAATCAGCACATTCCACAACAGTCAATTAATTCCCCCTTTTATATTTTATTTCCTATATTTAGAGAGCTCAGCTTTCCTTGTATATTTTATTTAATTCTGATACCAAAATTCAAAGTCATAGTTAATTAATCTGGCCTCTTCGACCTCTCGAGAGCCCACCCCAATGCAGCACTCTCCCGACCCTCTGTCCTCCCGCCACAGCTGCTCCCCCTCATCACCCTTCAACTTGGTTTAAAATGGTATTTCTGAATGCGCACCTCTCCACAGGTGCCATCTTGACCATTTTCTTATATATAGGTTTGTTTTATGATTCAGCTTAAAGGTTAACTCCTCCATCTCTGCAATCTCCAGTATTATGTTAAGCCAAATCTGTATCTGAGGTGGGTTAGGAGTTCGCCATGACCGAGTTATGGTTTTGTGTGCTGCCACCATGAGTATTGCCCACAAATATAGGGCGTCTGAGTTGCCCAGATCTGGAGGGGGGACACCCAGAATCAGATTTGTAAAATCCATCTGCTGTGCCAGTGAGAATATGTCTGCCAGAATGTTTCGGATGCCCTCCCAAAAAACTTTTAACTTTGGGCACTCCCAGAATACATGTACATATGTTGCTTTTTTTTCCTGGCACTGTCTCCAACATTCTGGGGAATGTGCGGGGTTTCTTTTGTGCAGGGACATAGGAGATAGGAAGAAACGTATTTTTACCCTTCATTCAAACTCCTGCCAATATGGAGAGCTTGTGGTTTTAGTGGTGATTTGGAAGGTTTTGTTCCAGTCTCCCCCCTCCAGGTCAACTCCACTTTCCTCTTTCCATCTGGATTTAATTTTGGTTAAGGAATCTTTTTTAGTTTGTGATAGCGTTTTGTATATATACAAGATGAGGCCTTTTTGGATTTGTCCTGTTCTGATTGATCTCATGCAATTCAGTAGGGGGGCAGCCCTGGTAGGAGTGTGGTCTAGGCTCTGATGTTGTTTGATGTAGGCCCTAATCTGGAGGAATCTGAAGTGGTCTGACTGTCTAAGCTTGTAGGTTTCTTTGAAAGATTCAAAATCCAGGACCCTACCTCCCTGGAGGAATTGTTCCAAGTGGGCTAAACCTAGTCTCTCCCCATACTCTAAAATTGTGGTCTAACCTTGCCGGGAGGAAATCAGGGGCCCAGGCTATTCTGGCCATAGGCCAGATGGAATGGGCTAGGCTGTATTTCTGCCAAATTCTACGTGTAGCTGCCACAGCGTTTCTGACAGCCATGAGCGGGTGTAAGGATGTGCCCAGCCTTCCTTTGGAAAATAGGACTCATGTCGACAGGGACCTCCCCCCTCTGTCTCTCCCAGTTCCATTGCCTTCCAGTTTGAAGTATATGAGGGAGTAGACCAGGACAGGGCCATCTTTAGTTGAGTGGCTAAGTAATAATCTTCTAGGTCTGGTAAGGATCTACCACCTTCTCTCTTATGGGTTTGGAGTATCTTAATGTTAATCCTTGGTTTTTTTTACCACTCCAAATGAAGCTAGATATTATCTTATTCCATATGAGGAATTGAGACCTTCCAATGTATATTGGGAGGCATTGGAACAAATAGAGGAATCTAGGGAGGATGTTCATTGTAATTATTTGGATTCTAGAGTACATTGTGAGGTTGATTAGGGACCATCTCCCAAAGTCTTTGTTAATCTGAGCTATTAGGGGTTTGAAGTTAGTTTCAAAAAGGCGGGAGGGGTGCTTAGTTATCACTGTGCCCAAGTATTTCATTCTATCAGCTTCCCACTTAAGGGGGTAACCTCTGTAGGGTCGCCCGGGACGGTGTATAGTAGAAACATAGAACCTCTGTCTTTGTTTTGTTGAGTGAGTACCCTGCGTGGGTCCCAAATTCCTCCAGAATCGACCACACCTCCGGAATAGACGATTCAGGGGCTGCCAGTGAAAGGAGCACATCATCCGCGTATAGGGAGATTCTCCTCTCCATCCCCCCAACCTCAATGCCCTTTATAATTTTAGATTGGCGGATAGCCTCCGCCAGTGGTTCTATGTATAGTCAAATAATAACGGGGAGAGGGGACACCCCTGCCTGGTTCCCCTACCTAGTCTAAACCTCTCTGACAAGCTTCCATTCACTCGAATGTATGCCTGAGGGCCGGCATACAACGAGTTTAGGCTATCAATAAATGGGCGGGGGAAGGCCATGGCCTCCAGCACCAGAAATAGAAAGCTCCAGGAGACTTTGTCAAAAGCCTTTCTCTGCATCTAGGCTCATTAGGCATGCAGGTGCTCTGGTTCTGTGGATTGAATCTATAGTATTCAGGGTGGTCCTAACACTATCAGCAGCCTGTCGGCCTGAAACAAAGCCCGTCTGGTCTAGATTGAGCAAGTTCGGGAGGAGCAGGTTTAGGCAGGAGGCTATGATTGAAGTTAGTATTTTATAATCTACATTAAGTAGTGAGATAGGCCTGTATGACTCACATTTGGTTGGGTCCTTATTATCTTTGTGAATTAGGGAGATTGTAGCATATTGCCAGGAGGGTAGGACCGTTGAACCCTTCCCCCAGACCACTGAAAATACCTCCAGAAGGGGAGGAACCAGTTCCTTTTTAAATGTTTTATAGAACTCTGCACTGAACCCATCGGGTCCCGGACATTTTCTCCCCTTCAGCTGCTTAATTGCATTTAGAATCTCCAGTTGGGAGATTTGTTTGCATAAAGAGAGCCCCGCTTCTTGTGATAAGGCTGGGAGAGCAAGAGAGGACAAGAACCTTCGCCCCTCTGTGGGGGCTGTCTCCTCCGGGGCTTGATAGAGCTTAGAGAAATATGAAACAAAGGCTTCTGAAATATCAGGTAGCCTGGAGCTAATTCTCTTCGTGGTTGGGGAAACTATTTTGGTAATGGCAGTATTTGCCTGCTGCCTCCTAAGCCTAAAGGCTAATAGTTTTGTTGCTCGTGGCCCTCCCTCATAGAACCTCTGCTTTAGGAAATGCAAGGACCTCTCTACCTCCGCCCTCTGCAGTTCCCCCAGTTCCCTTCATTTTGTTTTAAGTTCTTGGTCTCTATCCCTCTCCCATTTGAGCTTTTGGTCATCCTCCAATTGTTTAATTTGAGTCATGAGATCTTGTTTTTGTTTTGCTTTCCTCTTCCTTGCTGTGGCAACAGCTATTAATCTACCTCTGATCACAGCCTTAACCGTGTCCCAGATCATCTGGGGGGAGACCCTTCCCACATCGTTCTCTTGTAAGGTTCTATTAATAAGTTGCTTAACTTCTTGTATTATATTTTTGTCCTGAAAGAGTGAGCAGTTTAGCCTCCAGTGTGTTTTTCCTTGAAGCAGGAAGTCTATTTCAACAAATACCGGGTTATGGTCAGAAATTGCACGTCCCCCACCCACATATCACGAAACTCTGTCAGCTGCTGAGTGAAAGTGAAAAAGTGTCCAATCTGAGAAGACCCTGAACCTGGGGAATAACAAGTATATTCTCTAGTTTTAGGATATTTTCCTCCAGATATCTTTTAACCCCTTGCTCTAATTTCCTTTTAACAGAGGCAGCTCTCTTGACATCCATTGTGGGAATTTGGGATGTGGTGTCAAGCGCTCTGTTAAAGACCAGGTTCCAGTCTCCTCCCATGATCGGGACACCTCTTGCCTTTTCCACTATTAACTGTATTAAAGAAGAGTAGAATGAGACGGGGGACCCTGGGGGGACGTATACGTTAGCTAGTGTAACTATAGTGTCTTGGATTCTACCAACAACAATAATATATCTGGCACCCTGGTCCTCCACCACCTCTTGAACTTCGAAAGGAAGAGATGCCGCAAGCAGGATTGCAACTCCTCTCTTCCTTCCTTTTTGAAGGGAGGAGTGAAACACCTGCGGGAATCTTTTAGACTTTAGCTTTAGAGCCTCTGATGGAGAGAGATGAGTCTCTTGAAGGTAATTAATCCCGCAGTCTTGCTGGGACAAGTAACTCATTAGTCTCTTCCTTTTTATCGGACTCGTGCAGCCGTTTATATTAAAGGAGAGAGTTTTCGTTATTTGTCTATCCATGAGCGTGATTTCTATTCTGCCCTCTTACTTTACACATTTTTTCCCCCCATTTTCGTGTTCTGTGTCTGATGATAGTTAAACATTTAATAACGTTGTTACCCGTAGTGTTAACCTTTCTACATAACAAACATAGTTGAAAACCTTTCATACTTTTGTTTTTAACCTGCAACTCTGATTCAACTTCTATATAAGAAACATAACCAGAACTGTTTTGGAGTGTGCGGGTGAAACTAGTCCCGCTCCCACTCAACCATCGTGAATTATGTTGACTTCCTAGGTTTAGTTGGAAGTTATCAGCCTCTAGTGCTGAAAGTAGAGTACTCAAATAAGTCAAGAAGTACCCCAATAACCCCAGGGAGATCTCCCCTGTTAGGTGTCTCATCACATCCAGGTCTTCATTGGCAAGCATAGCCCGCCCCCCCCAACCCGACAGCCTGATTAAAACATTGGTTTAAGTATCACAATGCCAGCAGTCTCTGATCATTCTGTATTAAGCCTTTCCCCTCCTTGTAAGTATTTTTAAAATACAGCGTGTCCAAATGTTCAATTCAGGCCGGTAGCCGTAATTACAGGAGACCTTGACCCAGCCAGCGTGCATTTGGCCCTCTGGATACAAACAGTTCACAAGATTTGAGGACAGGAACAATGCAATTCTTTCCCTCATCCCTTCTCCTCGAGGTGATCTTACTGACCACTTCCCCTGCCCCTCCCCTCGATCTTCTGGCCTTGCTGCACTCTGTTGAGTGCTATCAACAGTTTCAACACCCCCTGTCTGTACCAGTGTTGCTTTGCGCAGATATTATTTTACCTCCGGCGGTTTGATGGTAAACAGTCCTTCAGTTGGCCTAATTTGTGGCTGGAGAGCACTCAAATCATCCTATGCTTGTGTGCGAGCTCAATTTAGTTTAGGCCTCTTAGGTCAGGAGGGAGGGAATCTGCGGACAGGCCTCATGCAACTAGGGACACAGGGAATTCAAGGCTAACTCATACCTTTACCGCCAACCAGCAAGTTCAGGGGTCCGATGCCTCCATATGACTGAGATTCAGTGTCTCCTGCAGGTGTTGCGCTTTCTTGTTCACCTTGGAAGGATCGCCATATCTCCTCAGAAGTGATGAGATATCCGAGTGCAGGTCCGAGGAGGGGGTCTTCTTCATTGAGCCTGGGAGAGACGCGCCTTTCTGAGCCACCTTCCACGCCGAGGCGATCAGGTCCTTCTCCATTTTCTCTCTATGCATCGCTGGGACAGGTATTGACAGTGATTCCAAGTAATGCGCTGCAGCCAATAGATCTGGAAATACCTTCGTGCCTTTATCTGTTAATACCTTTAGTCTTGCTGGGAAAAGAACATAAGCTTTAATAGATTTAGCCCTTAGTAGTTTCACTATAGGCCACAGCATTCGTCGTGCTTCCTGCACAGATGTTGTGTGGTCGTTGTCCAGAGCAATTTTTGGCCCCCGATAAATTAGAGGGCTATTCTGCCACGCCTTTCTCAGGACCTCCTCCTTAGATTTATATTGTGTGAAGCAGGCGATCACCGGTCGAGGCCGAGCCTGGTCCCGGGTTTTGGAGCCAAGGAGCGGTGTCGCGAGTCCATCGAGAGTCGAGATCCTTGAAGTTTTAGGTTTCTTTCAGTAAGTCCCTCAAAAGGTCTCAGTGTCCTCATGCTTGTCCTCTGCTCCCTCTGGAATCCCGTAAAATCTTATGTTCTGTCGCCTAGATCTTCCCTCCAAATCATCAATCCTCTGAGTCAGTTCTTTGTCTCTGGCTAGTAAATATAGCAATAGGCGATCATGCCTGTCCGCCTGCTCTGCCGTTTGAGTTAAACCCAGCTCTAATTGCTCCATCTTGTGATCAATTGCATTCAGCTCCGTACGAAGATCCGAAAGTTTCCTGTCTATATTTTGGACCGTCTGCGCTGTTTGCATGATTGTCTTGATCAGTTCTTTCGGTAGGCCTGTTTCTTGTTGCCCTAGTACACAGGGGCCCTCCTCCGGCGATCGGGTCTCCATCGCATCCTCCCGGTCTGCTTGTTGCAGCTCTCTTAATTTTTGTGCTGGGGTGTGCAGTGCCTCATTGGCCTTCATTCTGGTGATCTTGGCTGGGGAAGGCATAAGTTATTTCCAAGTTGGCTTTAGATTCTGTCGTGCTGGGGTGGGAGCCTCAAGCTTAAGCCGCCATTAGACCGATGACGTCACCGGAAGTCCAAGGGTGTATATAAAAAAAAAATTCTGTGTTACCCTACACCTACCCATATTTTGTTTTTCCATAATTACTGTGTGACAGGGTTGAATAAGGCCATGTCCCATTTGTTATGCAGAAAGAGTTAAATGCAAGGATCTGTTCTATCCTCTCTTTTTCTGTTTCTTGTCTGTCTGGTTGCACAACGAAATGTTCTTGTGAGACCTAGGAACTGATCAATCTAACGGTCTCACGATTCTCTGCCTCTCACTATCTCTCTGCCTTCACTTGCTGTTTCTGTCTTTCCTTCCCACTTGTGTATCTGCCGTTATAAAAATATATGTGAATCTTTGTGTGAAACTGTAAGTGATACTGGGATCCCTTTGTTTGAAACTGTATCTAGTTATACTGTTGAAATGATTGCAAAAAGCTATTTGGAGTTTAGGGGGTTAATCAGAGATGCAGTCTGAGCTCCTCTCAGGCTTGTTTGCAAACTCTTTTGCAGAACTGTCAGCAGGAGGACAGCTTGGGACCCTGTTCTATTTGCAAATCTGCTCTGCAAAGAAACTGACAAGAACATTTTGCGAAAAACAGGATATCTCCTTAATGAGCTCAGGATGAAGAAGTTAATTATCAGGCAAAGACTTGCTATAAACAGAGCAGCAGTCTTTTGCTGGAGAGAGACTGAAACTTGGAATTAGAGATACTCTCAGATGAAGGACTTTGTTTTCTCTGTTTGTACTGCCTTTGTAGATAGTTATACTGAACAATTGTTGTATTTTTTTATTTTACTGTTATTGATAATAAAATGCTACTTGTGAATTTTACAACTGCTCCTGGTCTTCCTGTGCTTCCTGACCTATGTCTCGATGACAGATAATGGTAAAAGTGAGATTTATGCAGTGCATACTCTAAGTCAGGAGTTTTGTGCATAGGTACTAGACCTGGTACCAGGGAAGCACAGAAGAAAGATATAGATTCTGCAGCAGCAGTCCAGGAGTGATTATCAGAAGAAGGTCAGTAAAACTAGCAGAGACAGAAGCCCAGGCTGACAATGTACAGCCAGCATCAGCGATGGGAAAAGAAGAACAGACAGTGACAGATCTGAAAGCCTGACTGCCTTTTTCAAATGGTGGGCTACACAACAAAAAGAGATGGAGAAACAGAGAAGAGATACAGCAACAGGAGCAGCGATGGCTGGATGCCTTGCAAGTTATCACAGCTGGTGCTCCTGGCACACGTCCAGCAGTGCAACAAGACACAAACAACTTAAAAGACATTAAACTTACAAAGTTGTGTTCCTCGGATGATATTGAAGCATACCTGGCAACTTTTGAAAGGGTTGCCGCAGCCTGTCAGTGCCCAAAGCAGCAATAGGCAATCAGGCTGGTTCCCTACCTGACAGGTAAAGCCCAACTTGCCCACAGCAATATGGACACTGCAGAGTCAGAAAACTATGACCTGGTGAAAAGAGAAATCCAGAAAAGATACGACATCGCAGGAGAGACCTACAGGCAGTGATGAACGTGAACAGAAACACACAGGAACTCAGTTCCTGTACCTTTTTTGCAGCAGAAACAGAGTTCCTGTACTTCTTCCCACTGACACTGGGACGGAAATTCTTAAACCAGCAACAAAATGACAGTGTCTGGGCCTGTGACCTGAAATAAGGGTTTCCATAACAACATTGGACCTGTATAACAAGGCTATTTTCCTAGAAATACTTAAGTATCTCTAACTGAATTTACTAGTGTCTAGACAGAGAGATGTGTCTTGACACAGGTATCCTTCAGACTGAAGATCTTCATTCTGCATTTCATATTTGACAATGTCCAAGTTCCTGTACTTTCTGTCTACCACTTGCACCACTGCCTACAGGCAGAATATGTTGAAATTGCCCATAGTAATCAGGAAGAGGCCCAAAACCAGCAGAAGGTATATTATGACCATGGAGTAAAAGAAGTTTTTGAGCCAAGTGAAAAGGTTTTGCTACTGTTACCCCCAACAGAAAATAAACTGTTAATGAAGTGGCGAGGGCCTTATAAAGTGCTTAGGCTAATGGCAGTTAACTATGAAATTGAGACCCCTGATAGGAAAAGTCCCACTAAAATATATCACGCTAACCTCCTGAAGAAATGGGTTGAAAAATCACCACAGGCTACTTTGCTATTTTTACCAGAAACTGATGAAGATATTGACATAGCTTATGACAGACTGAACAAACTGTGACTGCTGATGCTGTAAAGGTGAATGTTTCCTTAACCTCTGAACAAGCCACAGAAATCTGCAACTTGCTAAAGACATTTAATAGTACTTTTTTCACAGTGCCAGGCTGAGCAAAAGGGGTCGAGCATGTAATAGTGACAGGGAATGCACGCTCTATCAGACAAAAGACATACAGATTACCAGATCAGTTAAGAGCTGATGTGGTTAAGGAAATACAAAAAATGAAAGAATTGGGCATCATAGAAGAGTTGAGAAGTGAATGGTCATCACCAGTGGTGATTGTAAATAAAAAAGAAAGGGGTGTAAGAATCTGCCTTGATTTCAGGAAACTTAATCATATGTCAGAATCTGACAGTTATCCTATACCCAGGATAGATGATTTGGTGAACAGATTGGGGAGTGCCAAGTATATCAGTACCCTCAATCTCACCAAGGGTTACTGGCAAATACCCCTAGCTAAAGAATCCAGAGACAAAACTGCATTTGCCACTCCTATTGGATTCTATCAGTCCACCACCGTGCCGTTTGGTTTACATGGCGCATTCGCTACATTCCAGTGGTACATGAATGTAATTTTATCCCCTCGCACTGGTTATTGTGTTGCATACCTGGATGATGTTGTGGTGTACAGGCCAGACTGGAAAAGCCACCTGGAACACCTATGAGCAGTTATACAGTCTATCAAAAAGGCAGGTCTGACTATTAATTCTACCAAATGTGCATTGGGCATGCAGAAAACCAGATATTTGGGCTATGTTTTTGAGAAATGGAGAAGTAAAGCCAGAGATTTCTAAGACAAAAGTTGTAGCTAACAGTCCTGTCCCAAAACAAAGAAACATATCAGGTCATTTTTAGGGCTGGCTGGTTATTACTGGAGATTTGTTCCCAATTTTGTCCAGCTAGCTACTCCTCTCACTGAACTCAGGAAGAGACAGTTCCCGAATACTGTGAAATGGACCCCAGAGCGTGATGAAGCTTTTCAGGCCATCAAGGCTGCATTATGTTCAGCCCCTGTTTTAAGAAGCCCAGACTTTGAGAAACAGTTTTTGTTAGACAGATGCATCAGACGTATAGGCCTAGGTGCCATCTTGAGTTACAATACAGATGGGAAGGAACATCCTATTCTATATATATCAGTAGGAAGTTGCATGACAGAGAGAAAAGGTACTCCACCACTGAAATGGAATGCCTTGCGGCAAAGTGGGCCATGGAGTCCCTTAAGTTTTATTTGCCAGGAGCTGACTTTGTACTTATAACAGATCACAGTCCTCTCTGTTGGCTTAATCAAATGAGGGATCAAAATTCTAGAATCGCATGGTGGTTCCTGGCACTACAGCCATTTAAATTTAAAGTGATGCACAGATCTGGGAAAGAGAATGCCAGGGCTGATTTTCTGTCAGGATATGGATCAGGAATTCAGAATTCCAAAGGTTGCAAAAATTATGAGTTTAAACTTCTCTGTTTGCTATACTGCATATGCACTGAACTGTAAAGGTTATAAGCTAATGTTAGAAAAGAATTAATAAAGTTTTGGAAACCAGCTTTTTTTAAACAGGTTCCCTCTTAAGTGTCGGGGGGGGGGTATGTGACAGTGTTGAATAAGGCCCTGTCCCATTTGTTATGCAGACTGAGTTAAATGCAAGGATCTGTTCTATCCTCTACTTTTCTGTCTCTTGTCTGTCTGGTTGTGCTACTGAATTTTCTCATGAAACCTAGGAACTGATCACTCTGACAGTCTCACGATTCTCCGCCTCTCACTGTCTCTCTGCCTTCACTTGCTATTTCTGTCTTTTCTTCCCCCTTGTATTACTTGGTATTACTTGGTTTTAGGGACAAAAGAAGGCAGAGGCCCATCAAGATTGTCCCCCACATTACTGTGGGACATTATAACTCATTGTAGGTTCTCCCTTATCCACAGATCCAAGTTATATTTAAATGCATCAAAACTAGATTTGGAGATTAATTCTTTGGGCAAGGTGGTCCACAATCTTGCTACTCGTATGTTAAAGAAATTTCCCCTCTTGTTAGTACAAAAAGGTTGTATTTCTAGCTGTTTATTATGTAGTCTAGGGACTATTTTTCTAGATGAATAATCAAGTCCACATTGGGTCATAAGAGTGGGTGATTGACATATTTTATAAATCATTAATAAATCACCTCTTTTTCTCCTAATTTCCAATGAGTGTAGACCAGTATGTTTCAGTCTTGTTGTACAGTCGAGATGTTTAAGTGTTGGGACTATTTTAGTTGCTCTTCTCTGGATATGTTCTAGGCAAGATATGTCACCCTTAAGATATGGATTCCAGAATTGGGACCCATAGTCAATATAAGGTCTTATGAAAGTCCTGTACAAAGGAGTAATGCATTGTTCAGTATGGGTTACAAAGGTATGTTTGATTTGTTTTAAGAGACCATTTGTCATTTTGGCTGTTTTTAAGCAGTGTTCCCTAGATGTAAGTTTATTATTTATTAGTATCCCTAAGTCTTTTTCACAACTTGATGTTCTGAGTTTATTATTAAGATAATAATCGTGCATTGGATTGTTTCTTCCAAAATGAAGAACCACACATTTCTCATGATTGAAAAACATTCCGTTCTCAATTGCCCATTGTTCTATTTTCCCTAAGTTGGCAACTAAAGTTTCCAAGTTATTAAGGTCATTTACTTTACCTCCCAGTTTGGTGTCATCCGCAAACTTTGAAAGATAGTTATTTGGTCCAGCTTGCATATCACTGATGAATAAGTTAAACAAAGTGGGTCCCAACACCGACCCTTGGGGGACCCCACTCATCAACAAGCCCCAGTCAGATAGTATATTGTTAAATTTAACCTTTTGAGTCCTACATGTGAGCCAGTCAGATATCCAGTCAACGAGGTACATTGATATGCCAAATGTTTTTAATTTCTGTAAAAGTTTAGTATGTGGTACCTTGTCAAATGCCTTACTGGAATCAAATTGTATTACATCTGTAGGAATGCCCTTATCAAGGTATCCACTAATTATATTATAAAAAGCAATTAAATTTGTGGTACATGAGTGACCTGGCATAAAGCCATGTTGAGTTAAATCGGCTATACCCAAAGTTGTAATCTCATCCTCTAACTTCCCTTTGATTATTCTCTCCATGAGTTTTCCCACAACAGAGGTTAAACTAATGGGATGGTAATTTTCGACATTGCCTCGATTTCCTTTCTTAAATATTGGTGTGACAGTAGCTGTACGCCAATCATTTGGTATTCGACTTTCCTGTAGTGATTTATTAAAGATAATTAGTAAAGGGAGGGAAATATACTGGGAGGTTGCATTGAGAAACTTTGGGTGAATATTATCAGGGCATGGGCTTGTGGTTGATTTTAGTTTACCAATCGCCTGTTGAATGTCAGTCATGTTAATTTTTTGAATAGTTAAATAAGGTAAAGATTGAGAGGTCCTATGAACCTTATTGTCAGTAGGGGAAAAAACTGAACAAAAATATTTATTAAAAAGGTTTGCAGTATTGATGTCTGATTCACATTTGATTCCCATGTTGAATATTGGACCAATTTCCCTAGCATTACCTTTTTTTATTATTTAGGTAGGAATAAAGTGACTTATGACAGTCTTTGGTATGGGCTAGTTTATATTCCAATTAGACTTTGGCTGCTTTTATCATGTTTTTCAATGTTTTATTTGCTATTCTGTATTTGGTTAAAAGTATGTCTTTACTGGGTTGTGAGCTAGTTTTTAATTTGCTAAACAGTTTGGTTTTAAGTTTGATTTGGGATTTGATGGCTTTATTGAACCATACTGGAACCTTCCTTTGTTATTATACATTTTTTATTAGGTATATACTGATTCTCTAATTGTTATTATGTATTTAAATGAATTCCAAGCCTCCTCAGTAGGTAATTTAGAGAGTAAGGTTTCCCAGTTAGTATTTACAATTTCTTTGTTGATAGCTAAGAAGTTAGCTTTGTTGTAATCTTTCATAAATCGGTGCCCTCTAGGGGGTGCAAATTCAAAGGGAATTTCAAATAGAAGAGAGGAGTGATCATTATTCCCAAGGGGGTCACCAATTTGAAAATTATTTATTTTTTGTTCAATGTTGGTGAGAATAAGGTCTAAAATATTTTGACCCCCTTGTAGGTTCCTTGACAATTTGCTCAAGCCCTGCTTCCATAATAATATTTATCAAGTATGTTTCAATATTGGTATGACCAACAAGAGTATTCCAGTCGATTGATGGCGTATTGAAATCTCCCAGGATGATAACATCTCCTTTATCTGCTAATGTAGGAATTTCTTGAAGGAGATTAGTGGTGTATTCCAGGTTTGCTGAGGGGGGTCTATAGCAATTTCCTATAGTGATATGTGACTGATTTTTTAATTGAATATTAACCCATAGATTTTCAGTCGAAGATAGATGATGAAGTTCATAGGAAGGGATGTCATTCCTAACATAGATGCATACTCCACCACCCTGTTTATCTAGTCGGTTTTTTGTAGTAAAGTTTATAGTTAGGGATGTTTCTAGAGCATATGGATGCAGAATCCCACCAGGTTTCTGTCACTGCAATAACACCTAAGTTCAAAATGTTACATTTTGCTTCCAATTCCCCCAGCTTGACTAGGTTAAGTGACCTTGCATTTAAGCTAAGAAATTTACATATATTATCAGATTGTGTATCTGTGGTTATAAAAATATATGTGAATTGTTGTGTGAAACTGTAAGTGATACTGGGATCCCTTTGCTTGAAACTGTATATAGTTATACTGTTGAAATTATTGCAAAAAGCTATTTGGAATTTAGGGGGTTAACCTGAGATGCAGTTTGAGCTCCTCTCAGGCTGGTTTGCAAACTCTTTTGCAGAGCTATCAGCAGGAGGCCAGCTTGGAACCCTGTTCTATTTGCAAGTCTGCTCTGCAAAGAAACTGACAAGAACATTTTGTGGAAAACAGGATGTCTCCTTAACACGTTCAGGATGAAGAAGTTAATTATCAGGCAAAGACTTGTTATAAAAAGAGCAGTAGTCTTTTGCTGCAGAGCAACTGAAACTTGGAATTAGAGATAACCTCTATCTATCTGAAGCTACCGCAATACATATAATCTGTACTACGGTAGCTTCAAATAGCTCCGGTTTGGAGTCTATTGGTATTCTTGCAATACTGAGACTAGGTACAGACTAACAAGCACATTAGCTGTCTGTACCCAGTCTCCTCATGTCACAGAAATACACAGGCTCCAAACCAGAGATCTTTAACAGTCCTGGGCTATTGTAAGCCTATGGAGACACCCTGGCTGCTCCCCGCCTGCCACGTCATCACGGGGACAGCTGTGGGTGCTTGTGGGCACGACGGGGAGGGTATTTGCACTAAAAATGCTGGTGGGAAGGGTGCAGGATCAACCAGATATGGGATTTAAATAAAATACTACAAAGTAAGTGCCACATTTACCACTATTTCTATATTTGCTAATCAGGCCCCACTTCACACGCAGGTGGGGCCCAACGGGACATGGACATTTCCCTTTAAAGCGCCATAAGGATGTATTGAACCATCTACCCAGTTTGAGCATCTGGGCATTATGATCAGAGAGAAAACGAGGTTGGATGATGAAGTCTTGAATCACATCAAAATGTTTGCAGGGCATGTAGAAGTAATCTAGATGTGAGTAAGACCCAAACTGGGGAGAATAATGTGTATAGAGCTGTGTACTTGGGGAAAAATTCATGCCAAATATCCATGAAGCCTAAGTGACGAAGGTTTGCTCGGAAGTATTTAAGGGTTGCTGTTGATCTAGGTCTATTTAGGTTAGAAGAGTCAAGGTCTGGGGACATCGTTTAGTTAGAGTCACCACCCATAATGATACACCGCATGATTACTAGACTGCCTGAAGTGTGAAGCTGCCGCTACGCGTGAAACTGATCTGTTAACGTAAGATAAAGTTCCTGTTCCTGCTTCTTTTTGTGGGAAGCGTAAGCTATTAGGTCTCCCCATAACACGTTTTTTTAAAGCAGCAGTACTAGATTATCAGGAAGTGATTTATTAAAATTCTGCGTTTTGGCTGTAAACAAGTGGACATAGTTCCAGTTTCCATATCTGTAAACATATTTTTATCGGTCCTCTTCAGTTTTTTAGATATTTGCAATTTATTTGAATTGTTGTAGTGCTATAGTAAATATGGCAGCTGATTAATTTTCAGCTGCCTCCCCCATTCTGTCGCATCCTGTCTTTTGGTTACTGCAGTGGAACCCTGTGCTGAATTGTCCCGTTGTCCCTGTGTGGTACTGCCAGTCATACACATGTACAGTTGGCAGCCAAGAGGGTTCCAGTGTAACATGCCAGGTGGCAAAAATGTAAACAAAAGCAAAGGAAAACTGCACAAATTACTCAGCGATAGTACAATGCCGACGGGAAAGAATAGCAGGGAAATGCTCAGCAGAGCAGAGGGAACAAACTGTTGAAAAAGCACAGATTGTTTTTACATTGCACTGCTGTTTTAAAGTATTCTAGTGTACAGGTGCTGACACCTGTGTGGGGGACCGTCAGCAACTATCTGTTGTAATTGGTCCTGAGCTTACTTCCAAAAGTCCCCATCTTTAAGCAGCGCAATGTTACAACACCATAAGGGTGCCTTGCACCATTTATCCAGATCAAGTTTAAGCGTCAGGGCATTATGATCCGAGAGAAAATGAGGCCCAATGCTGAAGTCTTGAATCACACCAAAATGTTTGCAAGCCATGTAGAAATAATATAGGTAAGCATAAGTCCCACCTGGGAAAAATAATGCGTATAGAGTTGTGTACTCAGGAAAAACTTGTGCCAGACATCCAGGAAGCTTAAGTGTTGAAGGTTTGCTTGGAAGCATTTAAGAGCTGCTGTTGCTCTATGTCTACTTTGTTTAGAAGAGTCAAGGTCTGACGACATCAAGTTAAAGTTACCACCCATAATTAGCTGGCCCTGTAAAACATCTAATAGTTTATTGAGGAACGTGCATAACACTGGGGTGTGGGCACTAGGGGGAAAATACACATTAGCAAAGGTGAGATCTAAATCATAAATGCCCCTGAAGAAGAATATATCTACCCAAGGGGTCTGAGTACTCCTGGTGCACCTGAAATGAGGTGGAGTTCAGAATTAAAATGGCAGTACCCCTTCGTTTGCACTTCTTACTAGAGGGGGGAACAGACTGCATAAAGCCCTCCCAAGCCCATTTAGCATGATCTTCCTGGGTTAGATGAGCCTTCTGAACAAACAGGACATCTACAGGATGGTTATGATTGTTTTGGATAAATTTGGTCTGCTTGACTGAATTATTCAGTCCTTTAGCATTATGAGTCCAGATAGTAACCAGAAGCCCACGAGTGGCCATATCACAAAAAGTAGAGAACTGGTAGCAACCTTGGGTGAAACAAGCTCAGCAACAGAAAGCTCTTGCCCGAACCACCAGGCGGCTGGGCCCATTCCCTGGACACCAGTCCCATAGGACCGACACAGTATGGCAGCATAAAGGACCTGCACCAGCCTCTAGCAGCCCAAGCTGGTGTAGCCCAACCAAATTGCAACCCCCCGGTACCCCCCAAAATTTCTGGCCCACCCAACAGCTGTCTCAATTTTTGCACAGAGTACTTGACTACAAAATGCAAAAAACTGCAGAACCACGAACATACGAGTAAGCGTTTAGTGGTCCTCCAAGGGGCCCAACTGGGGCACCCAAATAATAAATCACCCAAAACTGAACCAAACTGATTGCCTCCCACTGGGTGAGAGGCTCAGCAGCTTCCAAGATGGGGACGACAACATAGCCCACCCTAACTTTCTCAGAAATCTGTGGCACCATGGCCCACATATTTCAAGGAGGAGGGAGAGGCAAGAGAGACAACACTCCCGGGCCCTCCATGGGAACATAATGTCCCAAAATTGGGGGAAGGGTAAAACAAACCAAGGAGATGGTAGGAAAAGGAACAGGGCAACTAAGAAAGGGAACACTGTGGACATAGAGTAGGCCAGGGTACTAGAATCTACATCACATCCTCCAGCCCAGACAGTACCTATAAAATAATAGATAGCCTATATTACTAAGGCAGCCCAGACATTTAAAAAGAACTGTATCCTATGGGATACCTTTAACAATGACCTAAAGTAACCTGTGCAGGACTAAGATCACAGAAGCCCCATGGTACTACTAATGACCTGTAATAGTTAAGTAAAAATGGTGAGCCGGGAAAAGCAACAATAAAAACCATAAACAACAAAATGCATCTGAGTCTTCAAAATGTCCCAAGTTGAAAACCACTCCAGCCAGAGAAGCAAGGTTCTGCTCCTGGACAGTCCTGATATATCTCGAAGTTCAAATTAACTTCAGTAGTGAGCCAGTCCTGCTACTACTACTCCTATCTTCGGACAATATTCACCAAATGAAAACGCAGGCACCCAGCAAACGAGTAAGGCAACGACAGAAAAAACTAATACTGGAACAGCTCCTAAGACTGCTCTTGCTTCTCCTACTCCTGATGGCTGGCAATGTGCATCCCAACCCTGGCCCTCCAATGACTCTCAATGCTAGACAGTGTAAAACTACAGGTCTTGTGTTCTCATCCCTAAACATCTGCAGTCTCCTTCCAAAAATGGACAGTCTCAAGGCCTGAGTGTCTCAACACCACCCTGATGTCATATCTATTGTGAAAACATGGCTTTCCTCGAAAATACCAGATACTGTCATATCCCTGCCCAGCATCACCCTGTACCTACAGGACCAGCGCTCGAAAAGAGGTGGAGGATGTGTCATCTACACCAGAAATACACTCCAGGAATATGTCATACCTCCACCACCCAGCAATGACAATCTCTAGGTGCTAGCCATCAAACTAATGCTAGGAGCACACAACAGAGTGCTTATCCTACTGTCCGTATACATTCCACCTAAGCAGACCACACCTGGCATCTACAACCTACTGGACTACATCAGCACACTGAGCCTAAACACTGAAACAATGATGTTGGAAGACTTCAGTATCAACTGGGTCTCACCTGCTGCTAACACCATCAAAGATACCCTTGCCACAATCCATGACTCCCAACTGGTGGACGCACCGACTTGAACCAATCACAAGATGGGCACCAGCACACTTCTGGACTGGGTTCTCTTGAAGCGCCCTTCCCACATCACAGATCTCACCATACTTCCTGACTCAGTGAGTGACCACTACCCTGTCAGTTTCCTCTGGAACAACACCTACCACAAACCTCCTGCCAGAACCATAAAAAAGGGCTACTCCTAAAGGGCCACCTTCTGCAACTAAAGGACAACCAAAAGCAGCAGGACTGATAGGACCTGTATGGAACCACAGATGTGGACACTGCACTAGATCTCTTGATCTCAAAATTCAATGCAGCCTGTGACAGACATGCTCCCATCACAGAGAGAAAAAACAGAGGACCTGTAAATTCCTGGATTACCCCAGAACTACTGACACAACTAAATGCAAGAGACCACCTCTGGCAAACAGCATGGGCACATGGCATATCAACTAACATCCAAAGGTATAAAAAGGCCCACAATGAGTGCACAAAGGCAGTTTGTGAGGCAAAAAGCTAATTCTACAAGGAAGCACTCACTAACACCTGGAATAGCAGCAAATTGTTCTGGGTAAATCTAAATGATATCATTGGGAAGGACCCTAAAATAGCCCCAGCCATGGTAAATGTTGAGAGCGTCCCTACCTTGGACCTTCTGCTCATCACTAACTCTCTGAATCTTGCCTTCTCAGATCTCAGTAGTGTGCTCCCGATGAACTTCTTCAATACCCCTGCTCCAGGGGTCAGTGAGAAGACCCCAGCATGACCAAACAAGCCACTCTTCCATTTCAAACTGGTCTCCGAAGCTGCTGTTAGAAAATACCTTGATAAAGCCCTTGGCAAATCAAGGCACAGTGGGGACTCTCTGGACCTAAAATTTGTTCGACTAACACTAGACGAAGTACTTGGTCCACTGACAAAGATAATTAATCTATCCCTCTGCCACTCCAAATTCCCCCAAATCTGGAAAGCTGCCACAGTCACCCCGGTACACAAAGGTGGTGACCGGTCTCTTTAAAACAACTACAGGCCAATCTCTATACTCCCCCCACTCCTTCAAAGCCCTTGAAAGGTTTGTGGCTGACCAGTTGGTGAAGTACTTCAATCAATATCAGCTCCTATGCCCAGAACAGCATGGTTTCCAAGCTGGCCACAGCACCATCATGGCTCTCCTGGAATTTACCGGATTCATACATAGTGCTCTTGACAAAGAGCACATTGTAGGGGAGGCCTTTGTTGACCCATCAAAGGCATTTGACATGGTCCATCATGCCCTCCTCCTTGAACAGCTCTTGGACATAGGGCTAACCCTAGAAACCATAGCATGGTTTTGTAGCTACCATAGCCTGTGATCACAGCAAGTAAAGATCGGTGACATTCTATCAGAAAGTCAACCAGTCAGATCAGGGGTACCACAAGGATCCACACTTGGTCCATTACTCTTCAGTGTCTTCCTAAACAACCTCCCGGTTGTTTGCAACAGCCGTATGCTCCTCTACGCAGATGACGTGGTGATCTTTACTAGCAACCTCAACCCCACACTGCTGGAATATGACCTCCACAGTGGCTTTGCAGCGGCTGAAAAATGGTTCAAAGAGCAAAAACTAGTCATGAACTATAAAAAGATCAAGACCATGCTCTTTGCCACAGCCCAAAACAAGCTAAAAGGCTATCCCCTGGCAATTCAGAATTACTCCAGTAACACCCTGGAACTAGTCCCCCATTGCAAGTACCTGGGAATCACACTGGACACTGCCCTGTTTTACACACAGCACACTGACATCACGGCCAAAGTCTTTAACATCAGGATCGGTATCCTCTACAGGCACAGACATTGCTTGACCTATGAAGCTCGAACTTGGCAATAAACAGTTCACTCATCACCTTGACGGACTATGGCCTAGCTGTCTATAGCTCCGCTACTGACACAGTGCTCCAACACCTCTCAACAGCCTTAAACAAAGCCTGCCGCCTGCTCACTAATGCCCCCAAACTCACCCACACCTGTGAGCCTAATGTGCAATCAGGCCGGCTTCAATTGAAGGACAGAATACTTTATCAAACCTGCCTGCTCGCACAAAAGGTCTCATTAAACTTACTTTCTCAAGAAGTTCTGAGCCTTCTGTCACCACCTATACATGTCAGGCACACCAGAAGTTTGACTACACAAGTATCCCATGTGCCCAGGTGCCGCACAACTATGGCCCAGTGATCCTTTGCTCACCGGTCCCCTCTGTGGACAAACAGTCTGCCACCTGACATAGCCGGAGCCACAACCCTTGGTTTCTTTAAGCGCAAACTCCGTCGGCACCTCATCAACAACAGTACCTGTAGGTGCCCCCGCTAGTTTGCAGCCGCAGCTTTAGTCTGCCTCAGCACTTCCAACTCCTGACCTGCCAAGTTAAGTTTTTGCTTCCCACCCCTTTTGCCCTAGCACTTGCTTCCCACCCCCTACCCCTCAGCTCTTTTCTTTCCTTCTGCCCTGCCTATCCCAGCTCTCACTGCCCCTCCCTACCTCACTTTAACGGTCTGCCTCTGCCTCTCTTTTCCGCAGGATGCTGGCATACCATGTACTATGCCTTAGCACAATTCATGTAACTGTTTGTCACTGCAACCCATGTACTGTTGAATTTGTTTGTACTCTTTATGTATAATTACTGGAACTTTATTGTGTCTTCTTGTGTTAATGTATCTGGCATGGAACCTCTCAACGAGCATCCGCTCACAGGTGTCATCCAAGATTTCAGTATATAAAAATAAAGTATAACAGTGAATAATAGTTAGTTAAATCTGTGATAGACCGACAACCAAAACATGGCAGAGGCTGCAAAGTTAATAACCATAGCAGAGCAAGTCTAAGAACATATATCCTCATAGCTGATGGAACCATGGTGCACAGCTTAACTCTGGAAAATATGAAAGTGAAACAATGACATAACCAATGAATATAGAGGGCTGCGCAGGTGTGTCGCAGGTGCTTGCTATATAGTGCAAAAGCCAAACACCACTGCAGCAGTAAATAGCCAGAGACCCTCAGGGGAACCAGAAGAGAGAAAAGGGAAGGACACCGTACAGAATAACTGTTAATCTTTGCTGACAATAAACCATGGGATGCCCCAGTAGTGGAAGTGCCATCAACCTCTCCCGCCCCAGCAAGGATCCAGGGTCAGATCACTCAAGTTGAAAGTCACTGTCCCTAATCTATCACAATATTATGGAGAGTGGAAGCAGTAGACCCTCCCCCCCCCGAAGGCCTTGTTACTTGAATACTGGCTCAGATTTGTACTAAAAGTTGGGTTAAAGTCATAAAAACAACTTTTAAAATGATGCTCCATAGACTTGCATGGAGCACATCCTTGCGCTAGTCCTATAATAACATCACAAAATGAGGAAACGCAGGGACGGCGTCGGAGATCAGGAAGTGGAAGGGATTGAGCGGCTGACCCCCCCTTGGGGGCAAGATACCTTCCCTTCCTTAGGGGGTTAAACAGAACATTTTGCAACTGCTACAGAGGAACTCCCATTCAGGTAAGGGAGCCTCATGTTGATTTTGCAGTGCACCGAGAAAGGTGCCCTTCAAGTCCAAAGTGGGGAACACTATCTGGTTATTACCACAAACAATGTAAGCCACACTCAACTTTGTAAAATAAAACAGTTGCTTTTCTTTTAAGTGTCATGTTCTTGTTCTAGAGAATTTTAAAATGCATAATGCATCTGCAATGCATTTTATTTTTAACGGCTCATTTCCAGGACACTGCTGTAAATGAGATGTTTCTCTCAAAGGAGTTTCCAGGTAAAACACTTTATATAAGCTTATGGGTCCAGTTGGAGGGACACTAAGAGTGTTGCCTTGTGCGTTCTCAGGATGGGAGGGCTGTGAACTGAAGGTGAGCAGTGCTGTTATCCTAAGGCTTCAAGAGACAACACTCTTAGATCCACAAGATGCCCTCCAAATGGACCCATAAAATTATTATAGATTGCTAACTTTTTAAAACAAAAAAACAAAACAACTTTTTTTTTCCAAATGCTGAAGGCGTGAGCGGTCAGTGAGAAGCCAGTAACAATGTCACAACATGGGACACTGTTATGGAAATAAGAGTACCTCCCACGAATCTGAAGGAAGCACTGTGATTGGTCAGAAGTGTCACATGGCGTTCATACAATCTATAATAAGTAAATAATTACGTCTCTTAAGACAGCAAGGATGTGAAACCTGTTTCCAGGGGCTGTCTGAGGCTGCAGCCAGATTTTGTTAATGCTTTTTCATCCATGAAATAAATCAAGCAGCTGCTTAACTTTAACACGTTAAGGGTGCCGTTTGGATGGTCTGTTGGTTAAAAAAACAAAACTCTATTTACAGTTTCCCTGCCTTTCACATTCACAGTACTGCCAACATTAGCTCAGCTTTGGCTGATCTGTTATCAGTGAAGCTGGGATATTAGATCGCTTTACAGAGCACAAAGGCACAGCCAGATGCAACCCAGATAAAGTATTGCTGCTGACGTTTAAGCTGGACTGGGGTTGGCTGGAGGGGTAACCGGAGCTTGCGAGGGATATGCAAGACTGCTATATTCTTCCCTACTGGCAAAGAATGTACATTAACCTTTAAAATTTAAAGAGCAACCACCCTTTGTGCCCACATGGACAACACGGCTACTGGTTTTTCTCCCTTCACCATGTGTATTACAAGTAGCTTCAGTGCTTTCATTTGTTCCTTAGGTCTCTGTAAAAATATTCCAGAAACAGGATTACAATTAACTACAGCTTTGCCCTTTTTGACTCATCAGTTGATTGGAATTCACTGATCCAGCACAGAAAGCTTAATTTCTTTATTTTAGTATGCTTTTTCCTCCTCTGGCACAACCAGTTTGATCTCATTAGATCACGATTAGCCCTAGCCCTAAACCTGATCACGGAGTCCCCTTCCCCAGCACCATGCTGTCCTCCCCCACCTACAGCCCTGGTTACCCCTCCGCCACATTTCTACCAGGGGTAGGATCCTGCGTAATAACAGGTGCCCAACCTACCTTGCTTCAGTAGTAGGGCAGTCGCTGCAGCTGTCCTGATGGCTGCTCAGGTCCCTCAGAATCCACCTCCCTTCCCCTCCCTTCAACTCTGAGGAGGCCAGCCTGGGTTCTATCAATACGACATAAAGAGGATGACAAAGTAACAGTTTTGTCCCTCCACCTGGGGTAGCAGTATAGCAAGGTGCCAGCTTAAACCCTTTACCACCCCCCAGGAAAATTCAGGTTAAACCTCCCGCACACTGGTAGATGCCCTGCAAACAGTACGACTGGACTAAATAGCAACACCGAGCACACCAACAGTAAAACGCATAAATGAACAACTTATTTAAAAGGGAGGGGTAAGAAAAGAACAAGGGGACAGGAAGGAAAAATGGAAGCACTGGGGGAATCCTTATAGTCAATAGTATTTGCAAAACAATCCCTCAACCTCTGGCAGTCCCAGTCGCCTAAATGTGGGTGTACACAGCTTATGCCACCCCCCAAAGACCTTATTGAGAGCTCTTTTGTTGCAGTGGGTATCTCACAGAGTTGCTGGTCACTAACCTGGGTGATGATGAGTTGTCACCCTTGAAGAAAATTAGACAACTCTGAACCAAATGGTAGAACATGAACATGGGGCCCCTATCTGTAATCCACAACTGGGCTGGGCAGGATGGCCATGCAGGTCTTCTGCCTGGCCCTATCCAGTTGACTACACAGTTCTGCTCAGAGTTTCAAACTCCCCTCCCCAACTATCTAACTACCAAGAAGAAGTCCCCAGAGCCACAGCTCTGAGGTCTTCACAGTTCAGAAGTGTTCTTACAGATAGTTCCCCATCTTTCCTGCACTTCAGTGCCAGACTGGACCTTGGTGATACCTCAGTTTTTGTAGGCACAGATGTGAGATAACACTTTACCCTCGCAAGGGCCTTTAGCGGGACCTGGTTGTGGTCACCTTTGCCTTGAAGGTCTTTCACTGGCTTCACCCCTAGGGCCTTTTACTGGCTTCACCACTAGGGCCTTTTTTTGCACCACTTGATGGGTGGCTGCTGTAGCACACATTAACAGTTCTCCAGTCCTCTTTTTGCAGAAGAATCAGACACCCTCACCCTGAGAGTGGATGAGGGATAGCAACCACTGCGGTGGCTCTCTCACCTGCAGGGGTCCACACTCAGGGAGGAGTTCCCCCTCTGCATCATCTTCTTCCTTCAGGTTCCTCTGGAACAGTAGTAGGATGGGGACCTGTTGAGACCAGTACCTGAAGTGTTAGATCTGATCCTGGTTGGAAACCCTGTGAGGGCAGATTATACCTTCCAACAAAAACTGCCTTTCTCCTTCTGGTGTTTTACTCAAACACCCTTCTTCATGGAAGATAATATATTTGAAATGCACTTCCGCCATCCACCAGACTCCTCAGAGCCTAGCTGAGGCAGTCTTTGAGATGGATGTCAGCTCCACAGCCCACCTCACCAGTCTCTCTCTGGAATCTCTGAATGACTTCGAAAAGAGCTCTTCTTAGGCCTGAAACTTGACATCTCATTAGCTCTTCATTATTTCTTTATTTAAATTGTGGTGACCGGGTAGGCCCACTGAGACTGAAACAGTCCCCTTTTCAGGGGCGACCCAGAATTAATTACATATATCTAGAAACATAACAAAATATATACATGTCATTTCACAATTAACAGTCAACATAGACAAGCTGACCCAGTCAAGGATACAGGGACAGGTTAATTACAATCAATATCAACAGGAGTAGAAGTACTATTATACAGAAGACAGTCACAATCAGATTGATGTCCCAATAAGGTTAGATCGGCAGCAGGGAGTCTGGTAGACTCAACGGTAGCAGTTGCAGAGGCTCAGATCCAACAGGTGGGCTTTAAGACCCTTCTTGAAGACCCTGAGAGAGGTACATTCCTGGAGACTGCTAGGGAGACCATTCCAGATAGGAGAGATGAAGGCAGCACAGAACCAGAGTCCTAGGGAAGTCCTAACACTGGGGACATGGAGAAGCTGGCAGCCAGAGGATCTTAGTGTTCTCCCATTCTTTTTGGGAGCTAATGTGTTAATTAGGCTAGGGGGGACGTCATTTTGCTGGAGCTTAAATGCAAGGCACAGTGATGGATATGATAATCTGCTGTCTAGAGATGGCCACCTAAGAGATAATAGTACTTTGCAGTGATGTTCCCGTGGTGGCACCCCTGCAGCGAAGCACCCTATCCTGTGATACAGTATTTTTAGCCTTTGCATTTCAGAACTTCTTACAGAAGGTAGTAAAGGGGCCTCATATAGCAAGGTTGGTAAGAGTGTACCAGTGGAAGCCTTAAGTTTGGATTCACGAGAGAGGAAAGACCACTGACTACTGTGTATCAATTTTTCCCACTGGTTTTCACACTGCACCCGAGCACGCATGCTGCAGCATCCTCTGGCGGTGCCCTGAATAACATGCTGATGTCCAGTCATGCTTCCCACATCAAGCATGCCTGGTCTCCCAACTGCACCACCACCTGTGGTCCTCCAGGTGGCGGTATTGCTGCAGGAGGCACACCCCACTCACCCCAGAAAAGGAGAGCATCATGTGGGACACACAGTCTTCCTCTCCTTGCCAGCCTTCCAAAGACCTGGCTCACTTCTGAACCCGGGCTGCTCAGCCCCTTAGATCTCAGTGTAATCCCTCACTGAATTTCCCAGCTGGATGTGAAATGGGAAAAAAGGCCTTCTGCTGTACTGCGCATTCAGCGTTCCCCCATTTGCTGTAACAGAATGGGAGACTGCTGCGCAATCTGCTGAAACCATCGCTCTTTGAAGCGGGATGCTACGTCACCACCGTCACTCTCTTCCAGGTATGCAACAGCTGAGACAATGCTGAAAAACACCAGCTGAGCAACCCATCTGACTTCTGGATCACCACCCCCAGTTTACTGCCACTCCGTATTGGAAGCCAGTGAAGAAAATGGACATTGGTCCAGGAATAAAATCTAAATGATTTTGAGACTCTCCAGCTGGGTCCTCTTTAGCGAAGTTAAATGCATTATTGAATTATAGAATTTTTTTGTGCACCAGGACAGCCCAACTGAGACACTATACAATGCTTTGGTTACAGAGTGGTCATGTTTCTAATTTAGGAGCTGGGTGCGTTTAAGTACAGGGAGGTTATATCACTTGAAACTACATTCTGTACATGTCTCTCTTTTTTGTTTTCTGTCTGTCTGGTCTTTAAAACCAGCTCTGGGCGTAGATCACTATTAGGCCACATACATGCTCCAACCATCAATTCCAATCGCTTGGTGACTGCTGATGTGGATACCTCTACTGGCATATGTTGCTACTTCGATAAAATGTGAGCAAACTGAGGAGCTGCTCCATTTTCATCAATGCAGTATCCCGTGCAAGTAGCAGTAATGGCATCAGAAGATACTCATTGATTATAAAATGGGTAACAGAAGTACTGTACTGTGATTGGTGGAAACCAGTCACATGACTGTGCTGTTATCCCAGCATAGCGGCACAGGTCAGAAATGCTTAACTTTCCGTACCTCTCTTACTTGGTCCTAGAATGAAAAAATCAAGGATGCCATTTTATAATCACAATAAGGCACTCCAGGGTGTGCGTAATTGAGGGATAACAGCATTATTGGGTGCCTAAAGCCCTCGGCTTTGCCTTGGGCTTTACTTCTTGAGGTATGCTATTATAACAAAATAACACACACCCTGTCATGCCTTATTGTTTAACTGTAACCTATGATGTCACTGGTTGTCACCCTACAATGGTGCAATAGGCAGCTACATGCAAAGCTGGTTTTAAAGAGAAAGGGGGAAAACATGAATAGGGAGTGATGAGGATGCCCGAGTGGCCCAGCAACAGCAGGTTGTATTGTTGTACAGGTGACCCTAGTTCAGAAGTGAGCTCCGGATGTCACTTTGGGGGCTAGGCCTGACTGCAACAGCTGCCAATCAGCAGTGCATTGTGGTCAGGGAGGGGTGACACTGCACTACCGTGCCGCAGTGACCCCTGCATGGGTCAAGGGAAATTCCTTCCTCACAGGACGTTGCTGTGTGCAATCAAGGCCAAAAAGCTATGTGCACACTATGGGGTGGAGGGAAGGCATGGAGAACTAAAGGAGAAGCCCAGGCTATGCCTCTATGATGGCCTGGGTACCTGGCTGCCCCTGGCTGCCCCCTGGGTCCAAGTACCCACAGACTCTGGATCCTAGCCCATAATATGTGGGCTACTGTTGGGAGGAGAATGTCCCTCCCCTGGAGCCCCTGCCATGGGGGAAGGGCCATGGCAGACATCCTCACGATCCCAGGGGGAAAGCTGGGGGACTAACAGGGCTGGATCAGGGTACAACCCTGGGACCAGGATATATACCTGGTGGAGCATAGCCGGGAGAAACAATAAATGAAAAAAAAAAAAAAAAAAGACAGACAGCTGTGTAGAGAAAGAGAACGAGGGTAAATAAATATGAAATGGGAATGCTGCAACGTTTCCAATCCCCTTTAAAGGGCCAGGAGCCGCACCTTAGCCTCAATTTCTATATTGCTTCCTTTCCCTTTAAGAGTAACCTGACAGCTGCGCGAATGATGAATAATAAATGCTGTGGCCGGCTGCATTCCTCTCGACCTTTTGTCGCTGTAATGTGGGACAGTGACACTCAGAATGTGGGGTAATGTGGAACATACTATCAATATGAAGGTACAAGCTCACAGCACTGCAGAACCTAGTGCCTTTATACAGTATATGCCATGTTTAATTTTGCTTTAGCGTCATAGAGCATTATGAGTTTCTACTTCATATTGAGTTTATAGCACCATTTCCATGTGGGACAGAGCAATTCTGAGGGGTAAAATGAGGGACATTTCTTGTAATGTGGAACAGTCAAGAGGTATGGCGCGCTGATGGGGATCAATTTCCAATTAGGTCACATTACAGTACTTCTTTCTTTTTACAATCTGTATTTTTCACTTTATACCTCCCCTCTCCAGACTACCCCAGCTAACTCTGACCCTTTGGGCTCTTCTGCTGTTCCAGACCCTGAAGCTTGTCCTCTGCAGTGGGAGCACATTCTCATGGGACCAATGAAACCCTCAAAGTAAAGTAACAGTGATCCCTCTGCATGACCTCAGTTGTTAGTCACTTCAATATTGTAAGTTTGAGGCGGACAGAGGCCCAAGATGCCAACAATACAAACGTCTGGTGCACACTGACATCTTAGTAAATTTTCTTTTAGTTATGTATTCCATGCCACTTGGAGCCACCGACTGAAAGACCAACATTGCTCCCTGTCGGGCTTTGTCAGGGGAGGTGACGTCCCACCAAAAATGAAAAAGGCTTAGCCAGTAATCAATAAAATCCTTAACCAACAAATACCAAAAATTAGACTATTAGAAGAGGTAGATCAAGTAGCCCGACAATTTTTAAATATGAGAATACATCTTTACTTTCTATATAGGCTCCCACAACTCTTTTTACTCCAAACTTTTATCACAGAAGTTTCTCAATTATTTATTTTCTGCAGTGTATAAACATAAGCCATTCAGTTCACAATTACATAGCATCCAGTACTGCCCAAGTTACACGCGCTATTCAGGCATACTACAGCGAGGTAAGCTGTGCCGCCGCTGTATCATGCTTTTTGTTAAATATGTGAGCCAGACAGGCCAACAGTATATGTTACCTCAGTCACGTGCTGTCTAATATCGCAAAATAGGTGCCCCCAATTCTTTGTAATAAAAGTGATACGTACTGAAAAGTTTTGTAACATAATACTTCCAACTTTCCATTCCATTTACAAGCCATGTGTTCACCAGCTGTAAATGTGCCATCATTATTAATCTTTAGCATTTAAAAAACATAAATGGGGTCCAACTTCAGTGTATGCCCTCCAAACAAATCTAGCCCGTGTGAGCATGAAAAACGCCATCCTCACGCCATTCTAATACAGCTTACTGGTATTGGCATATGTTGTCATCCTATAGAGAGATTTTCAAAAGACAAATTCTGAAGTGCTTTTTAACACACAAATGTTACTATTCATTAGTGTTTTTGCCAGGTTGTGATAAAGGGAACTCACTCAGTTTTCGGTAACCTTGTTCCAGTGGCTTATCTGCAAATACAATAGTGTTCAGTTCGCTGACACCTTGTTAGCCGGAGTGCACATTCAGTTCAACATTATAGTAGAACTCAGGCCTGACCGTTTACTAACCCTGAGCCTTGCAGTACTCTTACTCTGGCATGTCTAGGTGCTCTGAGCTCTTCCCTGTTCTACATTTTACACGCTGCCTGATGGGGCAGAGATGTACCAGCGGAGCACCACAATGACATCATGGTGCTCACCCACACTCAGACTGCACAGACCAGCATTGCTTAGCAACGACTAAACGGTCCCTGCAATGCCTGTCAGACTGAGCGCTGTTGTATACACACTACACTGGGACACTCCTGAAGATTTCTAAGAAGTTTGTGTGTGACTAACGTTTGTGCTATTTGCCAATAAAATACTCACCAGGGGCAGAAAATCAGGGCAGGAAGGGGGTATCTCTAGGCCTTCAAGCAATCACGGGCTGATCCAGTGATATTTTTCTCTCACTTATGTCCTGCCCACTCTGGCGGTACGGACATGCTGGCTCCAAACCAAAGCATAGAACAGCATGCTCCCCGCCAAGCCACCAGGTATATCAGCTCCCACCCAACAGCGGACATCCTGCTCCTGCCTCTAGGAGGCAGTGTCAGTGGCTCAGTAGGTAGCACACTTGCCTCTGAGGCCGGGAGATCAGAGGGCTGTGGGTTCAGTTCCCACATCTGGCACTTGGGTTAATATCCCAGTACTGACACTGTAATGCAGCATGAGACGGGTGCTGCATTTCTGAGGTGCTGTCTTTCGGATGGGGCGTTAAACCGAGGTCCCATCTGCCTGGATTGGTGGTAGTTCAGGTGGATGTTAAAGATCCCATGGCACTTATCGAAAAGAGTAGGGGAATTTCCCCGGTGTCCTGGCCAAATTTCCCTCATTCACTAAAAATACCACCAACAGCTTAATCTGATTGAAGGTCAGTTGGCATTCATCTGTATCCCCTTCCCCCGGGTCGTGCCTGAAAATAGGCAGGATTTGTCTAGTGCACTTACCCGGTCAACAAAAGCTAAAATAAAAAATAAAAAAATTGGTGTGCTGATACCACAGGTGCCAACTCTGAAAGGACTGCATCTCATGGTATATTTTCCACCTTCCCATCTATCAAGCTCGGAGCACAAACTTTGATCTCCCGCCTAGCAATGGGCAAAACTACCGCTGGAGCACCATACTGGCCCTATAATTTGTATCCTGTGCCACAAAGAGTTCACTCTCCATTTCTTCACACAGCTGTTAACTTAGCCTTATGTCTCTATTACCAAGCCACCTGGCAGCATTTGAGAAAAGTGCATTTTTATCATAATTAAACAGTCTCAGTCCGGAAGGGGGCTGATAAAAGGAAGTGCGACATGCTGGATTAGGCCCAACACTTTAATATTTTGACGGATGCCTCTAGTGAGAAGGTCATTTCCATTGTTTCTGAAAGCTATATACACGTGGGAATGCTACAGTACAACACACACACACTGTCAATTGATGTGATCTCACTGTTGCCATGACAACAGGGATATTGGAATATAGTACAACAGGGTTTTGTGTAAAGAAGTTACAATGCTCTCTATAGAGTAATTGCAGCTGCACTGATCCATAAAAGAGAAAATCTAACACTGATCTTGTAAAACCATTTATTTTTTTCATTTTATTTATTTAGGATAAACATTGAGCAACTACTCACTTACAATGGTGACCCTTCAGAGAGCTTAAGTAACTATAATAACTGTAAGGGCGAGGGTTTGCTCCTGACGCTGACTGCTCTCAAAATGGCCTGGTTGGGTCAGGGCACAGGTCCGCTCCCCCCCCCCCAGCTACAACCTGGAGTGGGAAAACACAAGGTAATCCAACTACGCCAACCACCCGGAGGTGGATTTTTGTGAGTCACTTGGGCAGCGGGTTTCAGGGTAAATTTTGGGGAAGGGGGCCCAAGTTCAAATACCACTACTGGGAACACAAGGATAGGCATGAAGCTGACTCAAATGCAAGTAACAATGTAAACGTTTATTAAACACAACTATACAATAACATTATACTAAATATCTACACTCCAAAACTCTACAACTAGAACCTTACTAAATTCAGAACTTTACCTCCTATGCAGTGAATCAGTCATGAATACCCTATGCCAGCCACCCTTGTGTGTCTACCGGGGAAAGAAAGCAAGATGGGGAACCAGCTGCCTAGGGCTGGGAAAACATACAGCAGGACACAGTCCAGGACTATTCCGAGGCAGTGTCAGCCATCGGCACAAAGGTCTCTAAAAATCTCCGGAAATGACACCCCTCCAGGAAAAAGTCTGCCACATTCCACCCAGCCACAGCCCCTACATGGACTGCTGGGACACAAGGCCACCCAGCCACAGCCCCACGTGGACTGCCGGGACAAAACGACAAACACGGACATGATAACTGGTCGGGGAAAACAGAGTCGGGGCACCTGGGATCACATGCTGGCTAAAGGCCGGCGGCACAATAAACATTTTATTTAAAACCCTATGTCTGTATCTTTATTTCTAGCAATCAGTACTAAGACACTCTATGTACACATAAAACAGTTCAGAAAATATCAATAAAGGTAAATCATAGTGGCACTGTCTCTTGGTGACCATCGTTGGTTAGCAGGCATTAATCCACATTCATGCAAACAGTTATTTGGTTACAGTTCCTTGCACTTGCCCTGCCCCTTTAAATTTAGCACAAGTCACAATAAAATTCCATTTGTGGGCATTGGATAACAGTTACCATCAATCTGTACAGTTCCTGGACCCTTTTTAGACTGGAGGGCCCAGTCATTACCTCTTTAATTCTGCTGGGACTGTCACTGTCCCTTTAAGAGCTTTGTCCATACAAGCAGTCAATCAAGCTCACATTCTCCCAGCCCCTTCTCCCATTATCTATGGGGCTCTTATAGCTCTGCCCCATGGGTGGTCTTTCCTGGGGCCTTACACACACCCCACAGTCATTTGGCTCAGATAAAGAATTAATGAACTAGGCTTTTTGAATATGTTTTTTGGGGAGCATTAGAAATTCTTTTGGATGTCAATTTCATAACCGTGGAAAAAGACAGCTAAACAATGGCCACTCAGACTCCTGACCCAAGCAAAATTCCGTTCAAGAAAACGAGCTGCCTGAATATTCGTACTAAAGGTTCCTCTGTGCTGATGGATCAGTGCAGTAGTAGTGCTACCACTTGAGATGCTAGCAATCTGTGTTTAGAGAACAAGCCAGAGTCGTCAGGGGGTCAGCTGGGGGAGGAGGATTGAGCATCTCAGTGGACGCTCTCCTCCTCCAGGGAGGGAAGGTCACTGCCTCAGCTGCAATACTGCCACCTGGGTGACTGTAGGGATGGGGGATGCTCGGCCAGGCTCCACATGGCCCAATAGAGGCGTGCACATGCTCTGGGTCCTGCGTGCACCAGCGTGCCTGGGGAACAGGACAGAATAAGTAAACAATCCTGGTGTGTGCAGAATGATCTGGTGCACATAGGCCCCACCTCCCTCCACCAGAGGCTTTCCCTGCCCCCACACTCAGGAAGGCTAGATCTAGCCAGGCCCCCCCCATGTGCAAGCTGCAAGGGACTGAAGAAGTTAAGCACAGGGGTGGGTGGCAATGTGGGCAGCACCAGCATCTGGGGGGGGGCATAATTTTCTTTACAAAAGAGTCATCCCAGTAGCGCAATGGTAATGTTGCCGGTTGCCACGCTGACAACCCGAGTTTATGAACTGACTCGAGTCACCTGGGGGCTGACTGGGGAGGATCAAAAGCCCTGCTGACTGCATGTCTAGTGTAGGCCAGGTGGCAGTGCAGCACGCGAGTACAGAAGGAGAGAAGGGCAGCCGACAGATACTGGCACACATGCACGCCATCATTTAACACTGGTACGCATGGGGGAGAAAACCAAAAGGTGGAAAGTCTCCAGTCTGCCAAGGGTGATGTCAGCACTCCTCACAGGCTCTGGTATGACCGACAGGTAGGTCTTCCAGCACAGTGGTGGTCCTCGGTAAGTGGTGGGACAGTAAGTCCTGGAGTAGGTCCGTGACAGGGTTTGGGAGGGTGCTGCTAGCAGGGGTGTAGAACAGAGGTCAGAGAGACAGATGATGAAACAAAGTTCTTCTAGAAAGACTAGATGTTAAAGAGCACCTTTCGTGCCCTTTCTGAAACTGCCCTTAAAGGATCCTTACCCCAGTCCGAGTTGCAGGATGCAGGAATAAAAATATTCCAATAGCTGGCTTTAGGGAGGGTAGGGATCACATTTTGGCTCTGTGGAGCCAAGAGCCCCATCCCTTCCACTTTCTTATTCCAAGCACCACCACCGCGCAAGCATGTTTTGTGATGCAATAAGCTGAGAGAGCCTGAGGGCACACTCCGTTGACTTCGATAGGGCTGGTTTTAAAAAAATGAATTTCAATATTCTAAAGGCCTGATTTGAACAAATCAAGGTCACCACGTGACTAAGAAAGCTGGCTATTAAAAAATGTTTATTGATGCAGCCTGCAACTCGGGGGAGGGGGGTAAGGATCCTTCTAGGGTGCTGAGCTCGGTAACAGAAAAAGTGCTCTTTAAACAGTTGGGGGCTATACCCATAATGAATTTCAGTGTAAGCAAAATTGTGGAGAGAAGCCTTCTATCCTCTAATGGAAGTCAGTTTATTTTATTGTGAAGGGTGCAGTGACGAGTGTCAAATGGGAAAAGTAAGGTGATTTTAACCAGTCTATAGTGTATGGTGGAACCGTTGTTAGGGATGGAAATCCACCCCTACAAAACCCTTGTTATGGTTCACTAGTTTCATAGCTAGTGCAGCATACCAACTTAGAATGTGCTCGCGCATGCATGCTACGTGAACTTCCCCTGATTTAGACGGGGCCACGGCGGTGAAAGAAAGACCGAAGGAGAGCATCGCAAAGAAAAACAATAAAGTAAGGAGTAATTAATTTTAAATGGCTCTAGTGTGACTCAGTTTCGGTTGGATAGCAGACCATACACTATAAAAGATAATGTATGGTTGGCTATCCATAACAAGCGGGTAGCCGTCACGAGGTTGCCATGGTGACCAAAACCTCTTGCTCTTCGCTCTCGAGGTTTAAATGGTTGCTACTGGCAACCTTTCAATGGCTACTCCTGCTTGCTATGGATAGCCTACCACACATTATCCTCTGTATTATAGACAGCGTTAAGTTTATTTAGACATGATTTGGTCGCGGAGTTATAATATATGTCGGCACAGTTTATTACCACCAAAAGCAAATTGGATTCTGCCGTTTTCAACTAGACATCTAAAAGTAAGAATCTTTCCATTCTTAAACAGAAAACTATCCTCTGAGCTAGGCTCTCGGTCACTTAATCCACGTGTGTGCTAACATAACACATGGAATCATGCCAACAACCTAGGTATTTGTAACTGCCCCCAACTTCACGCTTCTAAGCAGAGGAGTCGCAGCTGATCAAACTAGAAAAAGACTAAGTTGTTCTTAAGTTTATTATAACTTAAAACAACATAAAGTTGTTTATTAATTTAGACAAGAATAATTTAGAGTTTCTCTGAGACAGTAGGGTTACAGATTGCTGAATCCATCCTGCAAGGGCCTTGAGGAGTCTGAGAACAACACAGCACTGTGTGTATGATTGCTAATTTAACCCACCAACATGATTCAAATAAAGAGAAAACAACACCTGACTCAGCGCGGAGCCCTGAGGGATTTCTGTTATGACCTCCATGGCAGCCGATTCCTTCTCACTAATCATAACCTTTTGTGGCCTATACCTTTTTTTAAGAGGAAAGTCAATCATATAAAGCCCACAACTTAGCGTGGGGCTGCCCCTGTTTAGCAGTTTTACTAACAAAAGATGTCTTTACACAGTGTTTATAATATTCTGG
Source organism: Neoceratodus forsteri (assembly GCA_016271365.2). Classification (NCBI taxonomy): domain Eukaryota; kingdom Metazoa; phylum Chordata; order Ceratodontiformes; family Ceratodontidae; genus Neoceratodus; species Neoceratodus forsteri. Next base: position 7,385,402 of record CM028134.1, read on the forward strand.
TTGATCCAGCCATCCCTCCTGTCCAACATTTTACTCCAAGAACCGATCAGGTGGAACTAGGGGTGCTGGAGGTGCAGAGCACCCCCTTGTTTGAAGTACAGTTCCCTATGGCTTCCTATACAGGGTTCATGCTTTTGTTCAATAGCTTTCAGCACCCACACCATAAAAAAAATGTTACAGCGCCATCAGGGTTATCTCAGAACCCCTTCAGCTGACATCAGAGCCAGATATCAGCCACGGAGATTCAAGCAGCACCTGCTGACATCAGAGCTATTTGTATGTTGTATTTATTTATTTTGCCAAGGAAAAAGCTCCACTGAGCAGTGCTCATTTACAAAGAGGTCCTGGGTAGGGTAGATAACATACAGCAAGTTACAGTACAATTTCATACAGTACAGAGACTTAGAGAAAAAATTCTTAGCTTCTTAAAAACACTGGCTAACAGATATAATCTAATACAAAGGTAAGAATAGCAGAAATGATTGATAGAACAGAAACTTATGGCAAAGATTATGTATACACAGTACTACTACAAATACAGAAAAAAGAAATGGCAACACCCAATAAAAATTCATAGTTTATATATTTTTAACAGCATATGCATTTACCAACACAGAATTGACCACGAAGGACCTTAAAATAAGAGGGGCTGGCAAGAGAACACATTTCAGCAAGTCTTGTAGGGCATTCCAACAAGTAGAAGCCATCCAACTACAGGCCATGTTACCAAGTTTTGAATGAACATACGAACATACGAAGAAGCCAGCAGAAGAAGGCCACTTGATCTATCTAGTCTGCTTGCGTTGCAGGGTCCACAGCTTGAGCTACTGACCCTGCCCCCTCTCCACTCCTCCCATACTTTCCATCCTTCCTACCCATGATCCTTGGGAGGTCCAGCAAGACAATATTGTGCTTTCTTAAATTCCATGATCCTGTAGATTTTTGAAGTAGGTTTGACCAATAAGATGGCAACAGGTTTCGCATTGCCTTTAGGGGACCACATGTGTAGGTTTCTTAGCCTTCTCACAGTAAGCAAGGTCCATCCCACCGCTGTGTGGCGATCACAGTGGTGGGATGGACCTCGATTACTATTGGGGGCCCCATTTTTCCACATGCTGGTCCCGCTGCCCTAATGAAACTAAGTATAGCTCGCTCATTTCATGAAATGCCCCCTGGTGCAAAATGTTTGGTGCGGCTACATTGGACAGTTTGTGTCAGTTTCCACTGTGTGTGAACTCATGTTGCACTCTCAAGAACTTTCTGATTTGAATTATAACAGTTTCGAGCTCTGTTACAGTGGCTGTCAAAGCCGGCACATCCTACTGGACCTACACGAGACTGCAGTGAGTGCCTCACTTGTTTTCTTTTTGTGGGAAATTCAATTAATTGCTTAAGGCCAAGCTCAAAAGCAGGTGGCACTCAAGCAGCAAGGAATGGTCGGCTACCCACCCAGAGAAAAGAGTTTTCTGGGATGCTCGATCCTTCTCCTCCCAGCAAGGCCCCCCATTGCTATATACCGATCAGAGTTTCACAGAAATTAAGTTCCTTTTCCTTCATTCTGCTAAATTAGGATACTAGTGCTGAAGTAGCTCTGTGGAAAAGGTGGATACGGTGGGGGGGGCGGGTAGGATGTATCCCTATTAGCTCATTCATGAACCTGGGATGCCAGCATTGTGAGTGGTAATCCACTGCTACACCAAGAGGCCGGCTATAAGTTCTTTATTTCTTTACAAACTATGCCAGCAGCCACTGAGGCACAGGATAAGGACACCTGAGGCAGAACGAATAATAACAGAGAAAGAACTGAGATGGGAAAAAAGCCAGGGATCTTGTGGGCACAAAGCTGAGCTGAGGCTGAAGGGCTGTGACCTACAGCCACAAACTCTGCTGTTTCGCATCATTGGAGGTAGTATAGCCTAGAGGGTTAAAGCACCAAGATGTGACCCTGTAGGCCCAGTAGACTTGGGTTTGAAACCCACAACCACTACTTGGCATACTGTGTGACCTTGAGCAAGTCACTTAACCTCCCTATGCTCCTGGGCTGCACCTGGAAATTAGTTTCAGCAATGTGTCTTGGATCCCATCCCAAATTTCAAAAAGAATAAAAGACAATTTGAGCCACTGCAGCCTGTTCTACAAGAGGGTGCCATCAGCATGTGGCTTCCCCCTTGGAGAGCCTCCACCCCATGTGCAACACACCTGGAAAATGAACTTCAGCTCAGTGTACCTTTTCCAGCCACAAATTCTAAAAAATAAAAAAACAAATGCCAGCCACTGCAGCCTGTTCCACAAGAGGGCGCCATCAGCATGTGACGTCCCTTGTTGGACAGACTACCACTATTCCTACAGCATGTGCAAGAATTTACTGGCAGTAGCCAGTTCTCGCCTAATATGCAGTCTTTGCCAGATCTTTCACAAATCTCAGCATAGATGTTTTCCTTTTTTTAAAGTACTGTCATGTTTATCAACCAGAGTTTTACAGGAATTAAGTTCCACCATTCTGTTAAATAAAGATACTTAGTGCTGAAGCAGCTCTGTGGAAAATGTGAACATGGGTGAGGGGCGCATGAAGCATACTTATTAGCACTTAATAAAACAGGTGGAAAACAATCCAGCTATCTGATCTCATATTCTGCACCATGCCCACATCCCAGCCGTCAGCAACAAAGGATTGAGGGACTCTCCACAGGCCACAGACCACTTCTGGGGGAGTTATTAAAGAAATATGAAGTTGCAATCAAGGCAAATAATGTGAAAAAAAGACCATACCCCCCCCCACCCCGGTGCATGTTCCTACTGCCATATGTATTGTCCCAAACACATAATTCCCCTTGGCATTTTTTTCAGGATGTGCTGCTGAGAAACTGAAACCCAGAGATGTTTATTCATAACCAGGAAGATGTTAAAATGGAATTAGAACAAGACTTGGCCAGAAACAACATAAGAGTTGATCCTATAAATGCTTTTTGTGCACTTACCAAATCTGTATTCGTACTTTGATGCCATCTACTTCTATTGTCTTCATTTTAAAGTCCACGCCTAGGAAAAAACAAATAAAATCAAAAGGGTTAGATAAGAAGCACAAACTACAGCAGTATCTATGTTACCCCAGCTGAAGATGCCGAGATAAAACAATATATGTTTTATTATAACATGGATTGAGAAAAAGCTGAAAGCTGATTAGTGGAGTCAGTTTCACTCATGATGTTATCCCAGCACAACTTCAAGGGTGAAACTAGTGCCCGCAAAACAGCCCAATTACACCTGCAAACACACAGCTGCAAAAAGGCACTTCAGAGCTTGTGTCACTGTTACAACGTCACATCCTGAGTGGTTGAAGGCACTCAGCTTGTGACCTTTCACCAAACAACACAAACAAGGCATAACTTTATAGGCAGACTTGATGATTCCATCAGAATCTATGTTTCTGTGTTATCCCAGCATGATGCATGACACACAACCTGGTGTGCCTTATTACTTAATTATTCAGTTTTCAATTTAGTCCCTTTTTTCATCATTGATTCTGCCTGGCCCCCACCCCAATGCTGAGGCTCTGGCTGCACCCATGCAGTGGTCAGAAGAGCAGGTGAGCATCTGCTTTCAAAGCTGCCACCAAGACCGCTTCGTGATCAGCCAGCTTTGGGGGGGATGCATAAATGCTGAATGGCCCACATCCTCCCTCTCATGGAGTCAAGCACTTCACCCACCCAGTGCACCTGCCACGAATCCAGAGTGGGATTTCAGATCTCAAACACAAACCCCATTCTCCCAGGTGGCAGAAATAGACAAAGCAATATACCTTCTACTGGACTACGTTATCACTGCTCAGGACAGTACACATTTCAAAAGTTAGTCTTCCAAAAATCTGCATTCATCTAAAAAAAGAATCGTGCAATAAAGTATGAGTTGTTTTTTTACCTCCAAAAGTGACCCAGAAATCGGAACAATACTTATCTAGCAGACAGGGAGTGGCCACAACAGAAAATGGATGTGCCACGAACTTTCTAAGTAAATAGTACAAACTATATGCTGCTGATGTAAAAGCTGTACGGCCCAACAGGCAGGCCAGCGCCCCACGAAACGTTGGCAGTCAGGTGCAACTTACTTGACATTTTTTACTTTAGATGAGTAAAATAAAATTATGAGTGAAAGTGCTTGAAGCTTAGAACAAAATGCTCCTTTTTAAGTACCCTAGAGCATTTCCAACAGGGGATGAGTTTTGGTATGCATTAAAATATTTTTAGAGAATTCCTTTACAAAATCATAAGTAAAATAGGTCAATATTTATCTGTTCTGAAGCACTGGTGACAGCATTTAACAGGAACGTATGACAAGAAAACTCAGGGGTTTATAGTGTCCACCTCCAGCCATCCAGACAATTGCAGCATTTATTATAGTAAAACAAATCTGAAACCTCTGGGAACCCCTTCCCTCCTCAGTAAATTAAAAGCTGTGCCCAGTAATGTTATTCTCTGTGAGGATCTGATACACCCTGAGTGTAAAAGTCAACACCCTCCACTTGCACTGCTTCCTGTGGGAGCTCATTGCATAGGTTTACCGCTTTCTGTGTGAAAAAATGTTCCCTCCCATTACCGCTAATTCAAAACATATGTGGCGGAGAGTGTTTTGATTTGTGTGTAGTCCTAGTGTATTCTCCCCACTGTTTGCTTTTGGGAGTTTTTTCCCTAAATTTGCCTGCCAGTTTTATGGCCTCTGGGGATCTCCATGTTTGAATGGTTTATTGCTAGTTTCCCTACAATGTGTTGTGTCCCATGTGACAGTGATGCATCCAGGACCACTGATTCTGACAGCAATAACTGCTGCACCAGCAATCTACAGATAGGAGCCTGATAGTCTGGATTCAAATAAATAACTCTGTCTAATCGAAATGTTGTTGAAAAGCATGCAAATCACCCACGATCACAAAAGGTAATTAGTGAAAACTCTAGCAGTTTCCTTGCAGAACAGTCCACTCGGTTATCCCTCAGGTGTTTGCCATCTGAAACTTAGTCTTCATTAGGGCTCCCTGGACAAGGAGAGTTACTTAAAATCACAGCTCTACTGCTCTGAGCTGCAAACTTGGAGACCTAGGTTTAAATCCCACAGCCCCCACTTGCATACTGTGTGACCCTGAGCAAGTCATTTAACTTCCATGTGCTCCCAGGTTGCACCTGGCATTGGGGCAGAAGTTTGACATCTTTGCAGAATATTTAAACTACCAAATGGGGAGAGGGTTGCAACACCCCATACGTCGAATGGGAAGAACACCCCTCCCCCTTCAGCTAGTGGTCAAACAGGAGTTCAGCATGTTTGCAGTTCATTTGCATTACCAGGTAAAGAAAAAGGTCCAGCTCCCCATACGACGCACAGGGGAAACGCCAGACCTCACCCAACAACTAACACACCAAAATCTGGCCAATGGAAAATCATGTACACAAATACTAGAAGTCAGGGAAACAAGATCCCAGACCAGCAGGCAATAATGACAGAGGCTAAACTGGACATAGTAGCAACTAGCGAGACGTGGTTTACCAGTAACCATACTTGGGAGACTTCAGTACCTGGCTATGTACTTTTCAGAAGAGACGAGGTGCAAAAAGGGGGGGTGGAGTGGCCCTGTATGTCAATGAAAATATCAAAGCTACAGAAATTCAGAATACACATAAGGAGCCAGAAAAACTGTGGGTCACGCTGGAAACAGGAAATGGGACAGCCATAAGAACTGTGGTTGTCTACAGGCCCTCAGACCAGGGGAGGACATAGACACATTACTGTTAGAAGATATACAAAACATGACAGCTAAAGGGGAGGTTCTGATAATGGGAGACTTCAACATGCCAGATACAGATTGGTCAATACCAGCAGGAACATCTGACAGAACTAGACATATCGTGGATTCCCTGCAGGGGAAGGGCCTCAAACAACTGGTACAACAACCCACAAGAGACAGGGCTATCCTAGCGCTCTAGTGCTGACTAACAGGGAAAGAATCACAGATGTCCGGGTAGAAGGTCACCTGGGGGCCAGTGACCATCACATGGTGTGGCTTAATTTGGCCACTACAACTAAATCATCCCATTCCAAGGCAAAAATAAGGGACTTCAGAGGAGCTGACTTTGATAAGATGGCCAACAGAGTTAAGCTAGCCCTGGCAAAAAGAAATACAGGTGAGGGGGTACAGGTAAAGTAGGCAAGCATAAAGGATGCAATACTTGAAGCAACATCCCATCGTGTTAGAGAGAAAAGGAAGTGCAAAAGAAGAAGGAAACCACTTTGGTTCTCAAAAACAGTAGCAGAAAAGGTCAGAGCCAAAAGGCTGGCCTTCAGGAAATATAAGGGAACACAGCGGGATGAAGATAGGGAGGCATACCAAACGTCCCTAAGGGAAGCAGGGAAGGCAGTAAGGCAGGCAAAGGCCCAAACCGAGGAAACACTAGCATGAACGATAAAAGAAGGTGACAAGACTTTCTATAGATACATTAGTGAAAAGAGAAAATCCAGAGGGGGTATTGCTAAGATCAAAGGAGATAAGGGGGTGTGTGAGGAGGAGGAGGACCATGTAAAAGCATCTATCCTAAATAGATACTTCTGCTCAGTACTGTATTTGCTGAAGAGAAGGTAGGGCACGGCCCACAGCTCAGCACCATGGACACGGTGGGGAGGGAGGTGAGCACTAGTCCCTTCACAAAAGAAAGGGTCCTACAAGAGCTCGATAAGCTCAGGGTGGACAAGGCAATGGGACCTGATGACATACATCCCAGGGTACTAAAGGAGCTAAGGGTGGAACTAGCAGAGCCATTATCAGAACTGTTTAGTGAGTCTCTGAGCACAGGAGAGGTCCCAGAAGACTTGAGAAGGGCTCATGTGATCCTGCTCCACAAGAGTGGTAGCAGGGAGGAGGCAGGGAACTACAGACCTGTCAGTCTTACCTCAGTAGTGGGCAAGATTATGGAGGCACTCCTTAAGGAAAGGATAGTGCAACACCTGGAATCCATAGGAGCACAGGATCCAAGACAGCATGGGTTTACAAAAGGAAGGTCCTGTCAAACTAATCTCATAGATTTCTTTGACTAGTTAACCAGAGAGTTGGACCAAGGGGGAGCAGTTGATGTTGCCTACCTTGACTTCAGCAAAGCTTTTGATACTGTTTCACATAGAAGATTGATTAAAAGCTGGGTAGGCTCTGGGTGGGTCAGAGGTTGATCAACTGGTTGGCAGGCAGAAAACAGAGAGTGGTGGTAAACAGTATACAGTCAGAAGAGATGCAAGTCACAAGTGGGGTACCTCAGGGATCAGTCCTGGGGCCAGTCCTCTTCAATATCTTCATCAGTGACACTGCAGATGGACTGGAGGGTAAGGTTTGTCTATTTGCAGATGACACCAAGACCTGCAACAGAGTAGATGATCCAGATGGGGTGGACAGAATGAGAAGAGAGCTGGATAAACTAGCAAAATAGTCGGAAGAGTGGCAACTGGGGTTTAATGCAAAGAAGTGCAAGATCGTGCACATAGGGAAGAGAAACCCTGAAGCCACCTATAGGCTGGGAGGGGAGTTGCTGGCAGTCACAAGGGAAGAAAGAGACTTGGGCATCATCATCATCATCACCGATGACCTGAAATCATCCAAGCAGACCACTAAAGCAGTAGATAAGGCTAGGGGGATGTTAGGATGTATTAGTAGGGGTATCACAAGTTGGAAAAGGGAGGTAATAATCCCTCTTTACAAGACACTGGTTAGGCCCCATCTGGAGTACTGCATGCAGTACTGGAGGCCACACCTTCACAAAGACATTAACCAGATTGAGGCAGTCCAGAGAAGGGCAACCAAAATGGTACAGGGACTGCATCAGAAAACATATGAGGACAGATTAACGGAGCTCAATATGTATACCCTAGAGCAAAGGAGGGAGAGACATTCAAACACCTTAAGGGCATTAACAAGGTGAAAGAGTCTAACATGTTTTAATATAAGAAAAACAGCAGGATAAGAGGACACAGCATGAGATTAGAGGGAGGCTGATTAAGGGGTAACGTGAGGAAGTTCTTTTTCACAGAATGGTGGATGCATGGACCGGCCTACCTCAGGAAGTGGTGGAAATGAATACAGTGCAGGGCTTCAAATAGGCATGGGATAGGCATAAGGGAGCAATACAGATGAGTATGAATAGATAGGCCATTGACAGAGCAAAGGCCGATGGCACATTCATAAGGTAGAAAAAGAAATGGGCAGACTGGATGGGCCTTGCGGTCCTTATCTGCCATCAACTTCTATGTTTCTATGTTTCTAGTGTGCCATTTCTGGTTAAATAATTTCCCCTTTCCTTTCTCAACCTGACAAAAAAAATCTCTTGTTGAATTAATGGTTTCAAACACATCTCTGTCACATAAGGCATTGTAGAAAGACAAAGAGCAATAAAAAATGTGAACGCGGAGATCCCCAAGGGCCATAACACTAGCAAGCACTCTGCACAACATATTTTTGTGTACATTTAGATTTTAGTTCCCCTTTAAGCATAGGGTATGCCCTCTACTGTTGTTCTGTTACCCTGAACAAGCAAAAAAAAATTGTCCCCTCGACCATCTCAGTGGCTTGGTGGTGGAGCTATAGCCCACTGTGCTGGTGACTGGGGTTCAGGTGCGGATTCTGGTCATGAGCAGCAGGCCGGGGCAGGGAGGATAAAGCATGCCAACAAACTGCTCTCCTCCCTCAGGGTGGGGGGTTTGGATGTCCTGCTCAGTGGCTGCCCCCTGGTGGAGGCCAGGTGTTAGCACAGTGGGATTTCATACTGCAGGGGTGCTCAGGAAACTTGGGAAAGTGGGCAGGCAGAGGCACACACACACACACACACACACACGTCTGAGAAAACAGGGAGGAAAATGCAGCAGGATGATGCCCTAACCTGTGACAAGCCCCACACCCCCAACTGGGCATAGCTCCTCATCTGGATAAGGACATCAGGGGGAGATACGGCTCTCCCCAGTGGCCCAACCTTGTAGGGCAGTCTGTGGGGAGATTATTTAGAGCTGATAAGTCTCAGGGATGGGGCTGGGAGAGCTAGGGGTGGAAGGGACTTCTGGACCCCTGCGGGGGGGAATAAAATATAGATGGAAGAAAATGAATGAGCACTAGTAAAAAAAACCTGCAGAACAAAAAAGGGAGAAGAGCAACGACCTTTGGGACTGTAATCTAGGGTTGTCACAGTATCACAGTTTCACTGTATACCACAGTATCAGAAGTCACAGTATTGATACCGTGGGTCATTTCCAATACCGCAATAACCGTGATTCATGGTATACCACGGTATTGAGACCTTTCAACTAGTTTTTTTTTTTTTTTATTTTCAGGGACAACTGTCCTTTCCATGCCACCTCTCCCTAACACAAGAGTTTGAGGAGCTTCTTTTTTGTGCAGAAATTACTTGTTCTGCATTACCGCAGTATGACAATAACCGCAGTATTACATGTGACGGTTACCATGCCGTAAGAATTTCATACCATGACAAGTCTACTGTGATCTCAAACCAGTCTGAACCACTGTTCCATTTAGAAACTGAAACAACTGAGAATGACCCTAAGGAAGTCTGTCCCTCTCTGAAAATAACATGCAATCTGAAGAAGCTAAAATAAGACAATTTGTATTGGGAGACTCTGTTCTCAGGTTCACTGACAAATATATTTGGAATCCAGACAAACACAATAGAACATGCAGTAGTTTCTTGGGTGCAAGAATTTCAGGGTATCCAGTGATGACAGCGATTAAAAATGAGCTACTGCAAAAACAGCAACTCATTTTTAGCGCTATCATCATGAGCTACCCTGCAAAGGTAGCGATGGAACAGCGAGGAGCGCGACCAGAAGGGGAGGGATAGGGAGGTGTAGAGGAGGGATAAGAAGAAGGGTTTAGGTAGGGAGGAGAGCCTGTTGCAGCTGAGCCAGCCCTGTGGTGTGGTAGTGAGGGTTGCTGGCTATGGTGCAGTAGCCACTGTGTTTGGGCTGGACTGGAGGAGAAAATTTTACTGCTGCTTGCGGCTGCTGTTTTTTTTTTTCCTGGACCGAGTTTTGGCCCCTCCTAGACACCACCCCCTGGAGTTGGTAATCTAAAAGCAGGGGTGCGGAGGCAAAAGCACCCTGCGAGAAGGGTGTGAGGGGGGCATAGCCCCCCCTGCAAAAACACTAAGGCCCGGATATTCAAACTGCGGCAGTCTGTGGCGCAAGCCTGGGCGCAGTGTAACTTGGCTGAGCAGGGGCATTGACTGGGCGATATTCAACAGAGCTGCGCCATTGGACAGCATCGTTGAATATCGCATTCTGGCCACCTGCAGTGCGCATGGTGCAGTGGCACTGCACCAGCGCAAGTGGCCAGAGTAGAGCAGGGGGATGCGCTAGCGCAAGTTCCCTTGCGCTATGCGCAACAACCGCGATATTCAAAAGTGCACATGTAAATAGGGCCATAATGTATGCAAGGCACAAATGGGGCCATTTGCATGTCATTATGGCCCCATTTGTATGCAGGTGCACTAATCCCCGGCGACTTGTGCCTGGCGCCCTGCCATGCAGCAGCTGTTGGGGACCGACACCCCTTGCACAGCGCGGCAATGCGCCCCTCTGCCGAATCGCGGGCATATGTACAGTGAAATAACATCCCATATCCCTGGTGGTCCAGTGGACTGCTGTTAGCCCGATCGCGGGTTTAAGTATAAAAATATTCACGTCCCATATTCCTGGTGGTCCAGTGGACACTGTCAGCCCGATCGCGGGCTTAAGTATATAAATATTCACATTCTATATCCCTGGTGGTCCAGTATACCGCTCGGAGCTCGATCACGGGCATTTGTATTAAAATAATTAAGTCCAATCTCCCTGGTGGTCCAGTGAACCACTTGCAGCCCAATCGCGGGCATTTGTATTAAAAATAAAGTCAATATCCCTGGTGGTCCAGTGGTACCCCCTCCCCACCCACGTTGAGCCCCATCGCCCACTCCCCAGTGGCTGCAGCAGCAGCACCCCACCACGCCTGCTGCCCCGCCGCCCACCGACTGACACCGGAGGTAGGGCTGTACGCCCATTGGTCCACAGCATGAGCTAATGGGCGTGTAGCCCGTACCGTACTACACATTCCAGATATGTGTCACATAGTGGACGTGCCACCTAGTGGGGTCATTAATCAGTTGGGACAGTGAGAGACCTGCAAGCATAGTCTCATACTGCTGCTGCATTGAAGAGGACCAGTCCAAGCACTGATCCCTAAGGCACCCCACTGGGCCACTGGTCACCCTCGCTTCCTCACAGTGATCTCCACTTACCACTACCCTCTGTGTCCTTTCCTCTAACCAGTTTCTTACCCAGTACCCAACTTGTTTACCAGTCTTCTATGTGGAATGGTGTTGAAAGCCTTGCTGAAGTCCACATAGGCCACGTTCACCACTCCTCCTAACAGCAATCCTTAGCAAAGTAATGGAGAAATTACTGAAAGGAATGTCTGATAAGGAAATAGTGGAAATGAATCACCAGGATAGTACACAACATGATTTCATTCCAGGAAAATCATGCACCACAAATCTTATATCATTTTATAACAATCTTAGTATCAATTTGGATAATCATATCCCGGTCAAAAATATCTGTTTGGATTTCAAAAAAGCATTTGACACAGTAACACACTGTGAATTGGTTAAGAAGATAAAAATATGGGTTTTGATATTAAATCAGTACAATGGGTGGAGTCCTGGTTAACAGACAGAACTCAGCAAGTCCAGATTAAGGGCATACTTTCAGAAGAGGGACACATGAGCAGTGGTGTACCGCAGGGGTCTGTTTTGGGACTAACGCTGTTTGGGTTACATAGGGGACACTACTCACAAGAATGTGATAAACAACAGAGCTAAATTCGTTGATGACACCAAGATTACTGGAAACATTGCTGTGGAGGGAAATACCAGTCTCTAGTGAATGACTTTAAATACACCAAACTATGGGCTATTAAAAATAAGATGCAGTTTAATATGGAAAAATGAGTGGTTCTCCATTGCGGAAGAAATAATCCAAGGAAAAATGTTACAAACTAAACAATACAACACTACGAGCAGTTGAAAAGGAACGCGATCTGGGGATCATAGTGATTGCCTAACTACTTCTAATGAATGAAAAAAAATTACTCGAACCGCTAACAGATTTATAGGCAGTATAAAAAAGCATTTGTATCAAAAACTGAACAATTCATTATTGCTCCTTTATAAAACATACGTGAGACCACACTAAGATAATGGGTCACCATTTTGGAGTTTACATTTGGAAAAGATATCCGACTAGTGGAGATTATTACAAAAAAAAAGACTAAACTGATACCAAGACAAAACCATAAACTGTACACCAAGAGATTGGGAGAGCTGAATATGTTTATATTAGTGGAGAGGAAGCTGAGGGGAGACAGTTTACAACTTTTTAAAATAATAGGAAGCAGAGATCTCATGATACAATGTGGATTAGAGTATAAAAATAGGAATATACATTTCAAATCCCATGAAAGTCAGTTAAAGATATACAAGTCACAGCCCAGTGATGCCAAGAGTTGAGGTGCTGGACCCAAGTTCAGGAGTAGCTCAGGCTGCCAGGGGTTGGCGGGGGCTGGGATTGTAGTGGCTACTGGGCTGCTCTCATCTCTCGGATTCGGAGGCAAAGTTTCCCCGCTCCCGGCTGATACCTAGTGGAGGTCAGGTGTCAGATCAGAGGTCTGGGGGCTGAAGCAACATCAGGAGGGTGGAAGGAGCATGTGGTTTCTAGGAGCGCGTATGTGCTTGCTGTGCATGCCGCTACTCCGAGCAGTGGAGAAAACCAGAAAAGCCAATGTCTCTCCGTGGCTGTATGTGATGGCCCTGGACTTTCTTGGACCCTGCTCCTAGTGGATCCCCACCGGTAAGATGGTGGGGGGGGGGAGATGGGGTTGGGGGCGGAAGAGGGATTGATGACAGGAGCAGGTGTCCACGAAGGAGCAAACAGCTCTCTAGGAAAAAAAAAATATGTAAGTCAAACAACAACAGCTTCAACATAGAGGATAATGTATGACCAATAGTTAACAACCATGCTGTACACACTTCAAGAGGTTGGCATGGCAACCTGACAGGCCTCAAGAGTACAGCTTGAGAGGTCTTTGGTTGCCATGCCAACCTTGAGATGTGTGCTCAGCGAAGTTGTTACCTGTTGGTCATACATTATCTTATATAGTGTATGGCACAGACATTGCCACTGAAAAAAACACAGTTTCTGATATTCCCTTTGTGCTGGCACCATCCCCCGCCCCCCCATCTTACCCCTTACCTTACACACAGACCAGATGAGAAGCTCTGACATCTTCCCTTCCTGGAGAGTTTTACTTTCCTTGTCTCCCCCCCAAAAATGCAGTTTCAACCCCAAGAATGAGTCACCTCCGCCTGAACCCCCAATCTCCACTTTTCATTTGTTTCCATTAATTTACTGGTAAATCTCCCAGTTCAGGTCTCACTGCATGCCATTCCCGAGTGCAGGTCTTAACTATACACGCATGCATAAGCTTGTTCCATGCTGTTGTACCATCGATGCGACATACTCAAAATGGTACAACAGCACGTTTACGTCACATTGATGGTACAACAATGTTGTCTTTCGACCAATTTTAGCCAATGACAACGTTCCACCATACATTATAGCTTTTTTGCAGTATGGGCAGTAAGAGTGTGGAACAGCTTACTGAAGGATTGGGTCGTGATAATAAAACTGAACTAGATGGGTATCTGTTAAAAACAAGGAACAAGGCATTACAGTATATACCCACTAGGAGTGGGAGATGGGTTGCATTGGCTACATAGCCTACTTCTGTCTAAAATACCAAGTCAATCAAGTAAACCAAGATGTAGTAATTCTCCCAACCCCTCCATAGCAAATACTGAAGCAAATTATTCACTTATCCTTTTTACAGCCAAGAAATGATCTGATATTGTCCCCGCCCCAGACTCAGTTCTTAGCTGTCCCATTTTTTCCAAAACTGTTCACTTTCCTCTGATGTGTAACTGAAGAATTATATTTGGCCTTAATCGCCATGGTCTATTTTACTACTATGTCATAAATACCTTTTGTTTTCTCTCACTAGTTCTGTGTTGGTCCTGTCCATCCAGACAGCACATGCGCTTGTTCGTATGCCCTTACTCCTCATATGTGCACAGAGATCCACTGCACTTTTTAGTATCCCCTTGAAGAAATTATACATGTCCACCTCTTCACCATGTCTTCTTTAATCTGGTTCACATTAACCACTTCTCTTCAATTTACCCAAGTGCTCTCTTCAAGTTTAGAGCTTTCATTTTTGTTTTAACTCCCTGCCCCCCACCCTATTATTTTGAATGTTATCATATTATGGTCGCTACTCCCCAGATTCTCACTCGACCCTACAGAACAAAGCTGACTGTCCCCGTTAGTCAGAACCAGATACAGTGTGTTTACCTCTCTGGTGCCCTTTTTCCCACACTTGACTTCTGATAGAAAGTAATTCCCTTACATTTCATTGGGCCACTAATTTTCCATTTTCAAAAAATGAACAATTCCATTTTACAAAATCAGCATGTTTTGCAGTACAACAGTGGCACACAGTGGGTGTTTTAGACAAATTTGGCAAGAAGAGTGTTTTTTTTTTTTTATTTGAAAACTTTACTCTGAATGGTGTTTAACAAATGACAAATTCACAGCCAGCCTGTCGGCATAGCAACAGGACTACCACTTGTGACACTGGTAGACTGGGTGAGGAATGAGATGGGTTGTCAGGGCCAGCCCAGGGAAGGGGGATTGATTGTCCCAGAAGGCGCTATCCTGCGAGGAGGAAGGGCTTTATCCTCACTGCAATACTGCCACCTGGAAGATCACAGGTAGCAGTGCAGCTGAGGTGACTGACCGAGAGGGGAGGTTGTCAGCCAGGGACCACCTCTGTACATGCAAGCGCAATGGCCCCTTTTGTGTGCCGACATCTTTAGCAAAGGACAGAAACTTGAAAAGTGCAGCCGCAGCTTCTATGCAACTCTGGTACATCCAGGCTGGTCCTTGCCATCTCTCAATGGATTGCACAATCAGAGGTATATACCCCCATCCTGCCCAAAGGGTAAACCCAAGCTCCATAGGGACAGATGGCAGGTAAGATAGGTAGGGACCAAGGTGAGGTGTGGTGGGTTCCTGTGGGGTTGGAGCGGGAATGATGGGGGCATATAATCTAAATTGCAAAAAATAAAAATGGGATGGCAGATAAAGGCAGCATCAGTCATAAGGGAGAGGGGAGGGGAGGAGAGGAGCGTGACAGATGTCGGCACTTGCACCTTGCCACCCGGGCACGAGTCACACTTCACAGAAAATGGGAAAATCAGCCTCGGGGTGTATGGCCCCATCTCGTCCCTGCCTGGAGGGGAGGGAACAACCATGGCTGGATAGGGGTCTACCGGAAGTAAGAGGGGGACAAGATGCCATGGCAGCTCCTGAGGATGTGGGGTGTAGGAGGCTTGGGGAAGGAGAAAACAGAAATATCAGCCAAAAAAAATGGAAACCTCTCCCATAATTACTACCAGAGTCTTAAAGTGGCAATTCTGATTGTTATCCTCTAATTTGTGATTGCAGTTAACTGCCTGCTCAGTTTGTCCTAGCATGCACCCAAAAATGTTTTGCTCCCCGTTAACTCCACCCATAAGGATTCAGTTTCCCCTTCTATCCTATAAGTATCCTCTCTTACCGGAACCTTTAATCCTGGTTTCATATAAAGTGCTACTCTTCCCGTTTCAGTCTCTGTTGAATAATTGATACCCTTCTGGGCTTGGGTCCCATGGGTTTGAGTCATCACACCGACTCTCAGTGACACTGATGATGTCAAACATAACTAATGAAAAGAGTTAATGTTTGCGCTGCAAAGCTTATAAATAATGAAACTGTTGCACTTGATTGAACAAGCAAATCACAACGCACATCAGTCAACCTTTTTTTTTTTGCAGATGTCTTCAATTTCATCCCCAGTTACCCCTCCCTTCCCAAAAATACCCGCTCCTTCTTTCTGTTGCACTAATAATGCCCACTACCTGCTGCAGCTCAGAGGTGGCTTATTGGTGGCAAAGTAGGTTGCCAAGGATGGAGGTGAACCTGCGGATGACAAAGCCCTTAAAGGCTAGGGGTAGAACACAGATATTTTTTTAGAAAATGATTAGTATTAGAAGTGCTATTGAGGAGAGGTTCGGGCCCATATGAAAACATCCAGGGTTCACACCCCTGTGGTCCAAGTCTAGTATTGCTCGTCAGATGTACCCAAAGGTGGAGATAAGACACATAGAATAGTGTATGGGAACCATACACAATAACACCAAGAGTGTTTAAAGAGCAGAGGCCCAATTTTCAAAGGGCCAAGAAGGTATCACATGATATAAGCACGTTTTATTGCGCTACTCGATAAGAGCGACTCAATAAAACCGCTCGTGGGAAGAGCAAGTGGTGCAGTATATTGAGGAATAGGTGAGAGCGACTTGCAATAGTGAGCAACACTCGCTTGACAATGGTAAGTGGGGTAGTGTGGCCAAGCCCTGCTGAGCTGGTTGTTTGGTGTGGTGACTACAGCCACCGCGTATGGAGCTAAAGGACCATCCTGGGGCAAGATAGGATTTTGTGCATCCTGGACTTTAATTTTTTTTTTTTTGTGCCCCTCGGAGGAGAATTTGTAAGTTGGGGGGTTGCGGGGCAAGAGGGATGCAGGGTTTTGGTAGTTGCATGTATCGACCGTCACTGTTTCCGGCGGTCAATCTGTTTTCGCTCACTGTTGCGACTTATGGCAGTTGCTGAGTCACTCTAATTGATCTGTGACTAAAACAACTCGACCTCGTCACATAAAACTGCAGAGAATGCCGGAAGTCCCAGGTGAGCCAACAGGTGACGCATAAGGATTGCAGCATTCTTCCAACTGGCGATCGGAATTTTCTATCCCTTGTGCTGATTGCCATGAGTTAGACCAACTTTTTCTGGTCTATCCGGGGCACTCTTTTCACAGGGCTTGTGCCAAATATTTGGTGCATGCTTAAATCGAGTAACGTGTCGCAACTGAGCCCAACATACCAAAATTGGACACAGCTGTGGCAAAGGTGTTCGACGCAGCTGCGCTAAAAAAAAGGGTTGGGTGCAGGTCTTGATGCAAGCCCTACATCGCCCCTTGAAAATTGGGCCCCGGGTGTTTACTTCCAATAAATAGAAAACTGACAATTTTATTTATTGTGTTTTGATGTGTTAGTAATTACTTTCTACATTTTATAATAAAATATTTAATAATGCAGTGAAACAACTGTGTTTTCACCATTTCTTTTCACACTTGTAGTAAACAGAATTCAGTAGAATTATTGTATTGCGATGTTAGAAACTGCCGGCAACCTATGAGCTGAAAGTATTTCAATGAGAAACTAAATATATTTTTCTATAATTTTCACATGAAATAGATACTTCTTTCAATAGCAGACTTTCCTTTTTATATGTCTGCACTACTGTGGTACATTGGTATGATTGTACAAGTTTTAAAATGACAATTGCCTTCTCGTTTTCCCAAGTAAAATCTGGTTATGAAGAAAATGACACCTGCTAAATTAGAAGAAAAGATCACAGGTTATCAAAAATCACATATTTCTTGGCCCAGAGGCATGGAGGCCTGAGGCACTGAGCAGCTTACCACCTGCCACGCCGGCGACCCATGTTCAGGAATGAGCAAGGGTTGCCAGGGATCGGCTGGGGGGGGGGAGGCTGGGAGAGGATCGAGCAACTGTCTGGCAGCTCTCTTCTCCCGGATCGGAGTGGTTGGCCATCTCGGTTTCCAGCAGGTGGGAGCCCATGGGAGCCCAAGTGGCAGACCAGAGTAGGGGTGGAGGAGGGGTCTGCAGTCCAGGGATGCATATACGCCTCCAAGCACATGCACTACCCGAGTATGCCACAGCTCAGGGAAGGGAGGGGGAGAGAACAGGAGGAGAAAAGGAAGGTACGGTGTCGATTCATTACGCTCACACACCACACCTCCACCTGCGACATCACTGGGAGCCCTGTCAGCAGCACTGGATTAAGGCATCAAAGGGGATGGCAGCCCTTCCCCTCCTGACTCCGCCACGGTAGGGGGGGGTCCATGGGGTACCACCCATACAGATAAGCCCAGGGAGATGATGGACCTTAGGGGGTGGTGTGGTCAGGCATGATGGGAGCCAAGGCTGACCATGGCCACAAAGTATAAAAAGATTATGGAAAAAATCCCATATTTCTATTAAATACGTAATATTATAGTAGTAGAAAGTTTTATTTCTCTGTAAAAATCTAAAAGCAGATTTGCAGTTTCGCACTGAAGTACACTGCCTGCCTTGTTTATAAGACTTTCCTGACATCATAATACAAGAATTCCACTGGATTCTGTTTTTACTAGCACTTGGGGAAAAATGCAAATGAAATGATGAAATAGTAATTAAAGAAACAAAGAAAAGCAAATTGAATGATTACAGAGGCATCTAAAGGCCCCAAGCCTTCATTCTTTAAGGTAGGCGTCCTTACTAAGCACTTGCTCCTCACATTCGTAAAGGCCTAGTCAGCGAGGCTGCATAAGCTAGCTAGCACCCTCATGCTTTTCACAGCGAGACTAGATAGATTCCTGAAGGAAGGCGTTCAGAATATTGCACACAATAAATTTCACTCACGGCAACTATTTTAGGAATTGTTTTGCTCTGTGTGCGTCACTTTGATTTTTGCCTTACAGAGTGCTTACTGGCAACACCACATGAATCTTTACGGCACATCCCTTCTTCTTCTTCATTTGTTCACATTACCAAGGGATAATGGCATTAAATGTTGCACATCATGGGCACGTATAGCATTCTGGCTGCTAAGGCTGGATATGTAGACAGACTCCGACTGAGTGTCATCACTATCATGTAGCAGGAGGAATTGACAAGACGGATCTATGTCCCTTCTCTTACCAAAGTATTGTTTTACTAACACATTTGTGGCTCATTTTTATTGACTTCTATTTAATTCAGGTGAGAAGGAGATAACAGAAACCCTAACTTTAACCACCATACCTTATTTCCTTTACAGTGCATCTGTGCCAAACTATTGTCAACAACCATCTCTGCTAACGTGTATTTATTTATTTATGTATGTGTGCAAATGTTATAGCGTATGGTTGGCCTTGACTGTGTATGAATTTCCATACATCGCTTTTTCCATCATTGTTTATTCTCCTCGGCACTGCTGTACCCTCACCATCCTACACCTCACCTCCCACCTTGTACCCCCACAGATTGCCTCCCGTGGCAGAGTCAGAAGGGGGAGGGCCATCCCTGCCACCCCAAAGCACACACATCCAGTCACTGGCTTCCAGGGGTCCAGTGGTGAGGTGGGTGGGGATCAGCTGGCAGGCGTCCTTTACGCCTGTCCTGCCATCATTTTGCCTCCATAATTTAGTTCCCTTTCCCCATGCTGGGGTGCGCTCAAAAGCATGCATATGTGGAGGTACGCACACGCCACGGAGTCCTGCAGCTCTCCTTTCCTCAGCCCTGCTCGACCCACACAGCCACTTGGCTTCCATCAGGCGGCAGTCATTTGGCAGAATGTGCAGATCCTTCCCCTTAGGAGAGAAAAGCAGCCATCAGGTGCTTGATCCACCCTCCCCCTCTCAACTGACCCCCAACAACCCATTCTCATTGCCAACCACAGGTCCCCGGCGTGGCAGGAGGTAAGGCGCTTACAGCCCCTCCACCCTCCAGGCCACTGGGCTGGCTTACAGTCCTTTTTCTTGTTGTACAATTCAAAGGTCAAGAAAAGTTTTAGTATCATTCTTACATCAGAGCAACAGAACCCCCCACTTCTTCTGTGTTTGACTGTGCACATACACTGACCCGTCAAGCAAGTTGTGAACAGAATTCACTTTCACTTTCCAGATGAATGCTGAAACATGCTCAGTAGTGACAGCTACTGTGTATGTCACACAATGGTTCCTAGTGTTTCCCCTTATCCTGCTCCCTTCTGTTTGAGTGCATGTCCTCAAGTTCTTCTTGCACTCACCAGCTCAAACATCTGTGCATATTCCCCCCAAAGTATCCCTGCTATTAATCAGAAAACTGTAATCATGTCCCCTCTAAGCCCTCTCTTCTCCACACCGAATGGTTCTGAGTATGTTCAGTCCTTCCTCATAGTTCCGGCCCCCTAAGCTGCTTATCCCTATTTAATCTCATTTCGACAGTATGATAAGGTAAAAGCTTCCCAAAGGAAAGGGGAACAAGTATTCCCCCCAAAAAGGGCATTTTATCAGTTGGGACCTGGGACCCGTACCTGGACTATCAAAAAACTGGAATGACTTTCAGAGTTTGAGTGACAGAACACACACTGCTTATATGGCCAAGGAGTTATCTAACTATGATAGCTAGACAGTTAGACAGACAGACAGACAGATAGATACCACACTAGTGGTAAATACACTGATTAAATAAATCATGTTAGTTTCAGATTTATTTTGTGTAGCACATTTTAAGTTCCTTAGAACATTTTATAGAATAATACATTTTATTAGAACTGTTTAAAGACAAAAACAGCAGCACCATAAATACAGTAAGTTACAATAACTATAATAAACACAAATAAAATAACACAAAATTCTCCCAGGTCACACCTGGAAACAAGACTCAACTCAGTGTGTCCTTCCTGGTTACTGATTTTAGATAGAAGATTGATAGAGCGATAGATCGATAGATAGATAGACAGACAGACAGACAAGGAAAATGCAGAGAGCAAAGGTTTTATTTATTTATTATGTCTTTGGTAACCAGGTTAGTGAGCTGATCCAAAGGACTGATTTCAGTCACGACCCGGGCCACACAGGTGGCAGCAAGCATTCTACAGAAGTAAACTTTAGTGGACAGAAAGGATTGAGGTCTGCACCTGGGTCCTGTGCTCAGCTCTCACAAACATAGACACAAAAAGTAAAGTTGCCAGCACCAGCCAGATCAGCAGAGCACCACAACAGGGCTTATGGATGAATACAATGTGCTATGAATGCACATAAAAGAAAAACCGAAAGCCGCAATGTACTTCTTCCAAACAATTTTATTCACAGCATGCGGCTTCCACATCCATAAAACTCCTTCAGTAGTATCCTAACGCGTTTCGTGCCATCTAGCGCTTAATCATAGGAATCTACAGAAGTAGTAAAATACAGAGAATACAAAGTATACAAAAATATGATCACATCATAGATACAATGTAGTTAAGCTAATAAAGATACAAAGCAACTAACAAGGAGTACAAGGTGAACACATGCACTAAACAGGAGGATTCAGGAGGTTTTGAACAAAAGGTAAAGCACCAGTCAGTTCGGATATATACAAACTCATCATTACCATTTACAAATGCAACATATGTATATATATATATATATATATATATATATATATATATATATATATAGTACCTCATAGCAGGGAGCTGAAGGAACATGAAGACATCAGGAAACTGCTTGAAGCAGCTTAGTAATTCTTTAATAACCTAGCTATATATTTTATTTTCAGTAGATAAACCCATGCAGTATCCACAAGAAATATCAAGAAACTTTCTCCGCTTGCATCAAACTTCCCTAAATTCTTATTTAAAGGGTTCGACATTTTATCTTCCACGATGTTACTAAGGATGGACCATATCACTCTTCATAACATACTGTTAAAACCTTGTGTAACCCCCCTACAAATGGGGGTTCCCAAAAAGTCTTCATTGAGCTTGCCTAAATGCTCACTGCCAGGCTGGTGTCCTGCGTTTTTGCAGTTTAAATGTGATTACCAGAACCTGTATAGCCTCTGCGTACTGTCTCTTTAAGAGCTGCCTGATTGCAGCTCTTGTAATTTGAGAGGCAGCTCTGTTGAAAGATGTAACTATTTGCTGAAAATAATTTAGAGTGATCATGATATTGTAGTTTGTCTAACCTGCTTTCTTTATAGCAAGGACTGTTTTGTTTGTCTCCATTATCTTGGTCCTGGACTGCAAATTGGACTAAACAGTACTGGTGGGACCTAAAATGTAGTCGGACTACAGGAGCTGTCTGAAGTCAAAATCTGTAGGAATTGTAGTTTTGAACTTTTTACGCCTATTTTGCAACTGAAGGGGGAGCTCTTGCCAAATCAGCCAACCAAACCTTTTGGATCTTGGGGAAGTCCCGGGCTGCTTGCAGTTTTCAGTTAGATCTAAGCTGGAAACTGAAGAGCAAGGAGCTGAAGTGATTCTGAGCAGCAATCCTGAGTGGATTCACAAGGGAGAACTGTGAAAAGGCTGAGTTTTTGGCCCGCATGTCTGTCTGTTGCTCCTGAGAGAGAGAGAGAAGAGAATTATTTTGGACTAAATCCAAGTTTGTGTGACTAAAGTAAGCTACTGAAGTGGGCCAGGCTCAACCTGAAGAAGACCATTGAGTTTTGCTGAATGCGATCGGCCTGTCAGGAGTTCCAGCTACCCCTAAGCTCCCGGTGTGTGCAGAGACTTTGCGATTGTGACTGGGGAGCACTTTGCCTGGTACAGTAGAATTCCCTTACATGTAAATGTGCTATGAGTTGCTAGGGGGTTGTGAGTTAGTTGCCCACTGTGTGAACTGTGTTCTGCTTGCTGGAAGCTGTATCCAGCCCAAAATGGACTGCAACCGAATTTGTCTCCATGCGGTCTGGGCCTTGCCAAACTGATTCAGCCAGATTACCCACTGCACAGAGAAGCCATTAACTACAGACCTGCCTGGAGATCAGCCCCCTGCTCCACGCTTGAACAGGAACGACGCCTCTGTGACTCGTGTGGGCCCTGCTTCTCATGGCATTCCAGATCAACCACCTGGAGTCTCGATTTTCATCTAGCCTGTGTCCAGTCTTGGGTATTGTGAGTAAATACCAGGTTAGCTCCCTACAACAACAGCTTAATCTGAATGTGTCATCTGATTGTCTTGTTGTTTTGTTTCCTTTATGAACTGAGCCCTCTGGCTCTGGATTACAAATATTGTGTACTGTGTATGTTGTGTTTTCCATCACAGGGCCCCAACCAGCTACGACGCCGGCCAACCCCGGGCATCAGTTCTGGCTAGCCCATCTCTTCTCCACCTGGGTACCCAAAGGTGTGACTGTGTGGGGGACTCAAAGCGCATGCATAACTGCTTGACTGATATAACCTTTAGGCTAATTAACCTGATTTTGCCCCTCCCTTGTTCAAGTCCCCTGAATAAATCAGATCTAACTTTTCTCTGCATGTAATCTGACTGTGGTTCCTGTTTGTGCTCAAAGTACTATACTGTTGCTATTTGCTGTGCATAACCTTGTTTTACAGGGGTCCCCGGGGTCGAGCCAGAGGAACCAGCCCTGGTGGTAAGTGCAAACAGTGTGGGTACTTGTGTGGTGTACCAGGGGTATTGTTAAAGTGATTATTGTACAGTGTTCAGGCCACTAGAGGGGAAAGAGGGGGGTTACAGTGTCCTGGAGGGCTGTGCCCAGGTTAGCTTGACCACTACTGACCCTGACCTCCGGGTGGAGGCACCCTTTTGAGAACTCAGGCCCCTTAACCTGCTACTAGCCAAGCAGGCAGGGGTAGCAGCCCTTGGGATAGCACCACCTAGGGGTTACACCTTGGATACCGCTAATATTAAAACATTGGACAGACAACACTTAGAACATTTTATTCCCACTTAGAATCTGGAAACAGAAGTTAGATAACAGTGGGCCAGATACTTTACAATAAAAAGGAAGGCAGTTTTAAGTAAATCAAAATAAAATAATGTACTAATGGAATAATTAAAAAGCACCTTCCCTCGTTGTGCTCACTCTTATATTTAAACAGATAGGAGGATCCCTTACCTGAATGAAAGTTCATCCATACTGGTTTTAAAACATTATCATTTGCCCCCTAAGGAAGGGAAGGGATCGTATTTTGCCCCCAAGGAGGCTAGCCACTCGATCCCTTCCACTTCCTGATTTGCCGATCCGTCCCTGCGCTTCCTCATTTTGTGATGTCATTATAGGACCAGCGCGGGGACGTGCTGCATGAAAGTCTATACGGAGTCATTTAAAAAGCAAGTTTCATGATTTTATTCAGACTTCTTTTGGTATAAATTGAAGCCAGTACTCAAGTAACATGAGGCTCGCTGGTCTATTGTTCCCTGGTTCATCTTTGGGACCGCTCCTGTGGAGTGGAACCATGTGAGCCATCCTCCAATCCTGAATTACACACCCTGAGTCCAGAGAAGCATTACATAGGTCTACCAATGGGCCTGCCAGGACCTCTGCCAACTCCTTCAGTACCCTGGGGTGTGCACTAGTATATTTAGAAGGTTAAGGGCATGGCTAAGACAGTTGATGTCCACTTTTAAGGACTGCTTCTGGAAGCAGCATTTCTGACAAGGAACTAGGTTTGAAGCCACCCTTAGCCTTATTCTCAACAGTAGTGATGGTTCATATCCAAGTATGAGTGTCAAGGGGCCAGTGGGAGGCTGTGAACACAACTCGGTAACCTCCCTGCTGTCAGGGAAGACTAGCAGGGCCTCAGCTGTGAGGACTCAGAACTTCAGAAAGACAGACTCTGCCAAGATGAAGGATATGGTGGCCAAATGTCTGGAGCAGCTCTCTGACTGCTAATGCAGAGCACATGAGGGGATTATTGAGGAAGGTGCATACGGCAGCCACAGAGGTCTGCATCCCTGTAAGCAATGAAGGAAAAAGGGCAAAGAAGCGACCCCTCTCCCTCCAGCTCAGCACACTAATCCAGAATAAAAAGGCAGTCTATACTGCTGAAAAGATGTAGGTTTTTTTTCAGACAAAAGAGGAGTATAGAACAACACTTACGAATTGTTAATCTAGAATAAAGGAAGTCAAGAAGGGGCTGTAGGAAAATATGGCAATAACACCAAAGTCTTCTTCCAGTACATAAATGAAAATAAAGGATTTGAAGGAGCAGAATGGGGGCCCCTAAAATAGAAGAGGGGAAACCTGTGAGAGAACCAGGGGGTGAAGGCTGAGATGCTGAATGAATATTTCTCTTCTGTGTTCAGCAAGGGACTGGGGGCTCACTGGGAGGGCCCATGGCATCAAGGGTAACCATGATACAGCCTGTCGACATCTCACCCACTCCAGTAGGAGACTATCTGGTGAAGATCAAGCCAGGCAAATCCCAACTTGCAGACAGGATACACCCGGGATCACAGTGGAGCTAAAAAAACAACTGGAAGGGGCCACTTGCAGTATTCCTACATGAGTTTGTTTATACAGGTGTGATTCTACAGCACTGAAATGCAGACAAGGGTGTCAGCATTTTCGGGAAGGGGCAAGGCTTGGCCCAGGCAACTACTAGCCAGTCAGACTGACATCAATACTGGGGACCATCTTAGAACTATTATCAGGGCAGACTAACAGATCACTTGAGAGAAGCCAAAATTCTCACCTCCTCTCAGCACGGCTTTATGAGGGCAGAATGTGCTAAACCAACCTGATCACATCTTTCGAGGGGGTAACCAGGGAGGTGGGCAGAGGCAGGGCCACAGACAGTCTATCTGGACTTCAGCAAGGTCTTTGATACAGCAGCACATTATAAGCCTCTGATCAATGTATGGCAGCACGGAATACGTAAGGCAGGCACCAGGTGGATTGCTAACAGGCTTGGGAGCAGGAGGCAGCGTGTGGGGGTGGGTGGGCACCACTCTGACTGGAGAGGGGTACTTAGCGGCATCCCTTAGGCAGTGACTCATTTTTGACTCCAGGTTGCTGGTGCCATGGGTGGCAACATTGCAGCTATGCTGAAAATCATCCCTCTGCTATAATGTTTTTTTTTTTTCAGTTATCTTTTTTATACATTTTTGTTCCCCGTTTTCCGCCCCCACACATTCTTGGCATGAGCACGCACGTGTGGAGGCATGAGCATGCCGCATACTGTGGGACACCCCACCCTACCGGTCACCCATCTACCAACCTGCACCATCACTGGACCTCCACCCGGTGGCGACGGGACTACAGGAGGGTGACCTTCCCTCCCTCCCCGGGAGAGGAGAGGAGAGCCACTGCCAGGCAGCTCAATCCTGCTCCCACCCTCCCCCCATGCCAATTTGTTAGAAAAAAACAAAACAAGTAGCTAGGAGTTTTGTACAGACAAAGAAATTCTGTAGCCAGACATTGTTTCTGTCTTTTTTCTCTGGGATCCTGCAAAAACACAATGTTATGGCAAGTGAGAAATGCTCCGTGCAGCTCCAATTTGATTCCTCCTGCCCACAGCTTAGGTCAGGTATACACCTCAGTCATCTGGATGCATTGAGACACCCAGAAGGCCCCTTTCCCATATCCAAATGCATTGTCTGGATCAGTAAAAAGGTGCAGATATAGTCTGGAAAACAAAAACCACACTCAGTTATTTGTTCCAAAGCAATATAACTGAACTAAAAGATTCATGAGGCAGGCGTTGTCTTCCACGAGCTACATTGGAATTCAGCTGGGAGGTAATCTAATCATACAGTATCAAGGAATAATGGAGAAGACGTACAAGGTCTGTCCATGAATAGCACACCCTGCTTTGACTACCAAGGTGCTCTTTTGTGTTTTTATATTGTATTTATTGTCTGCTTGTGGGTCTGGGACAATTAACAAGTCTAGACCTGGCATTGCCCCTTGTGGGATTACATCATTTTTCTTTGGAGGCAAGGTGGCCTAGTGGTTAGAATACAGAGCTGGGAACCTGGAGACTCAGGTTTGAATCCCACAACTGCCATTTACTCACTCTGTGACCTGGAACAAGTCAATTAAAGTAGCAGTACTAATTAAATAGAGTGATCTTGTTTTTTCCACATAATCTACATGCCCACCTCCTTATTATCACAGTGCGGCTTTTTTTTCTTGCAGCAAACTGCATTTCCCACAGTAAAGATGCTGTTTTTCTAGTCAGCATTGTTTGTTTACTTCTTTCCCCGACATCCCGTGGGTCTCTGTTGCAATATTCTGCAGCATGCTTCATAGCATGATGGCAGTAAACATCCCTCCTCTTTACGTTTTGGTTCGTGGTCATGATCAGGGACATTGGTGTGCCACACAGCATCACTTCTGGTACCAACAGTTTTGAGATTTCACAGTCTGTTGGACATTTTAATTGCTTTTCTGGACTGGGACAGCAAATCCCTGTCACTCACCACCTCAGCCGGGCACCTCAGAATGACAGTGAGAAAGTGAGCGTTCACTGTCATTTTTATGCTGCAAGACTGAGGTGGTGAGTGTCATGGATTTGCCTGTCACAGTCAAAAAAAAAACCAACTGAGAGGAATTCATTGGGGGTTGACAATGAGATTGCAAGGGGAGGAGGCACTGGCCACCAGGGAATGGCAAATATTTCCCGAAATGTACGGCAAGGAGACCGGCACCTAATTAAGGCCCCATATAGTAATGTATCTCCACATGGAAAGCAAAGATGTTAGACTCAAATAAAACATACGTGCCAAAATATCTTAACTGCTCAGTAGTGTGTTAAAAATCACACTTAGCTGAGCACTTACAATACAGCACAGTGTCCCCTTCTCAAAATTAAAGTCCATATAAATTCATTGGTCCACATGAACAAACATCGGCTGGCACTCAGGCTCAAGCCACTGCTTCGGGACTGTGCCCGGTCGACATTTGTTCATGTGGACTGAATGAATTTATATGGACTTCATTGAACTTTTAATTTTGAGAGGGACATTGTGCTGATTGCGCAAGAACTGCGTTTAATGCATCACCGCAATTAAGATATTTTGGCACAGAGGACCAGATATTCAAACTGCGCTTATTTTTGTAGAGCAAGTTCCTGCGCTGCACAAAATAGTTATGCGAGGGTGTGTACAGACGATATTCAAAGGAGTTGCGCCCTTGAGCAACTCCTTTGAATATCACCCCCCGGCCACAGCCACTGTGCATGGCGCAGTAGAACTTCTGCCACCGCAAGTGGTCAGAGTGGAGCATTCAACTTGCGGTGGCGCAAGTACCATTGCGCCATGCGCAAAATCCCAATATTCAAAAGGTGACATGCAAATGGGGCCATAATTTATGCAAGGTGCAGGGGGGGCCATTTGCATCTGATTATGGCCCCATTTGCATGCCGTTAGCATGCAGGTGCGTCAATCCCCGAGGACTTGTGCATGGCGCCCTGCCAGGCAGCAGCCGTCGGGGACCGACGCCCCCTGCAGCTCGATCACGGGCAAAAGAGTGTAAAATCCCACCACCACTCCCCACTGGCCCGATCGCGGGCATAGCTTAAATCCGCCCCCACCAGCCCGATCGTGGGCAGCAATGTGTCTCTCCCAACACATCCCTGGTGGTCTAGTGGACCGATGATCCATCGCGGGATGGAGTTGTAAACCCCTCCCCACCTCCGAATATATTCCGTGGTCCAGTGGACCGATAAGCCCGATCGCGGGCTGAAGTAATTAAACACCCCAGAACATATCCCTGGTGGTCCAGTGGACGATAAGCCCGATCGTGGGCTGAATAATTAAACACCCGCCGAACATATCCCTGGTGACCTGGTGTCTCGCACCCCACCCACCCACGAGCCCAACCACCCCTCCCCGGCAGCCAGCGGACGGCAGCATCCCACCTGCCGCGCGCGCCGCCAACGTTCGACTGCCGGTAGCTGACGCCCATTGAGAGCAAGAGCCAGGGTAGCAGCTGCTCATAGTATAAGACAGTTCAGATTTGTGAATGAATGTATTCATTCACAAATTGGACTGTCTTGTACGGTAGTGGATGCACGCCATTGGCTCTGCTCTCACCATGACGGGAGAGCCCCACTGGCAGCCAGTTGGCGGGCGGCAGGTGGGTGGATGCTGCCGCCACCGGGGCGGGTGGTGGGGCTTCATGGGTGGTAGGGTGGGGACACTAGGTCACCAGGGATATGTTCGGGGTGCGACTACTTCAGCCCGCGATCGGGCTTTACCGTCCACTGGGCCACCAGGATATGTTCGGGGTGTGTGTTTACTACTTCAGCCCGCGATCGCGCTTATCGGTCCACTGGACCACCAGGGATATATTCGGGAGGTGGGGGTTTACAACTCCATCCTGCGACGGAGTATCGGGTCCACTGGACCACTAGGGATGTGTTGGGGAGACACATTGCTGCCCGTGATCGGGCTGGTGGGGGGAGATTTAAGCTATGCCCGCCGATCGGGCCAGTGGGGGTGGTGGGGGATTTACACTCTTTGCCTGCGATCGGGCTGTGGGGGCATAGGAGGGTTGAGGGCCAGCCACAGGTGGCAGCTGCTGTGTTGCACCCTGCAATGCAGCAGATCACCTGTGGTGGCCCTCACTTCAATCCTTTTTGGCTCAAAGTTGTGCAGGCGCGGGTTGGGGGTTGCGCCTGCACAACTCTGCACAGCCCGGTTGAATATTGGGCTGTGCAGTTTATGCATGGTTCCTCCCCCTCCAGTTCAACATGCATTCATTATCATTGCGCTGTTGCTCAGCATGTTTTCTGTGGCGCAACTGCCTCCTGCTGAATATAGCAGAATGGAGCAAGTTCGGACTTTCGCAGGTGCAACCCTATGGTGCATGGCGCAACCCTTTTGAATATCTGGCCCAGATGCTTTATTTGAGTCCACTGTCTTTGCTTTCGATGTGGAGCTACATTACTATATGGAGCCTTCAGTAGGTGCCGGTCTCCTTGCTGTGCATTTCTGTTTTTTGACTGTGGCACTACCATTCCCTGGATGCGGTCCTTTTACAGTTATGTGCAAATATTTCCACAGCAGCAGACAGGTGAGAACAACTGAGGGTATTTGCGTGGGTGGTTTGTGTGTGTGTGTGTGGGGGGGTTAACATCCATGTATGAGAATAATGAGGGCCTCAGTTACATCCGGTGTGGGCATGTTTGTGTCAGGCAGTTCCATGACTAGGATGTTTACTCGGCGATTGTGAGGTGGGAGGACCACTGGACACCAGGGAATGTAAAATGATAAGGACAGGTAGAAAATCAATACACCAGCAACATGATCTAGAGGAGGCTGTGATAAATACAACAGCAGTAGGCAAATGTAAAAAGAAAAACACTTTATTTATATACCAGAAGATACTCAAAAGATGAAAGTAAACACTGCTATTTCTTGCCCGATGTGAGTACAGTTTCCTCTACTTTAACAGTGGGAAATCGTGAACACCTAGCCCAGGATCAAATGGTAGTAAACAAGACATGCTGGAGCATAAAGGAGGATTGGAGCTGTAAATACAGCATCAGTCATATTTCCTGTGGATCCACAACAATATTTATTAAATAAAAAAAATAAAGCTTGTTTGCAAATACAGTTTGCAGATTCAGAGACCAGAATTAAAGCTGTACAATTACAGCTAAAGATTAGGTAAGTGAAAATCACTTCCTGCTTATATAGTACTGCTGCTTTAATCTCTCTGTAAGTTTTCTGTAATCTATTTTGGTGCCTTAGAATCTCTATGTATACCTGAAAATAGCAACAAGCATCTCACTCCTTCCTCTTCTGTAGTGTAAATCATATTGGGATTCACTATGTAGAAAAGGCTCTATAGAAGCATAGAAAATGTCAACAGAAAAAAATCATCGGTCTATCCTGTCTGCCGTTACACCCCATCCTACTCCAGGACCCGCCATCTAGATGGATAAGTTATGTTCCACAGCCAAATAAAGCAAGCAATAATACCTGGCAGGGTAGTCGGTATTGCGCTATACCAGACTGTCCATGGGCATGATGAGTCCTAACACCTCAGGTGGAGGTCCTTATATCCCCTGGAAGGTCCGGTATATCCCACACCACCCACTCTGGAGGGTTTCATTGTACTTAGAAAATGAGTCTTACTTTAAATTTTAATAACATTTCTAAAATATGTAAAAAAAAAAAACCTTGCAATTTAATAAAAAAAAATTTTAAAAAAATGTATTTTATTGTAAAGTAGTCCCTCTGTTGGTATACATACCAGAAGATGTCGCAGCTGCATGTGAGGCAGTTTTGTTTGGTGAGCCACTTTCACTGAACTATTTTCTCATTTATTTGCTCCCCACCAATGCCTATCAGAGAAAAGATCTGGAGCAATGCAGATTCCCCTTCTGTGTCCTGCCCACCTGCCAGCAAAACGATTAGCAACAACTCAGACTGCATCTCCCCTTCCCATGTCCTGCCTGCCAACTGGCAAAAAGATTACTATGGGCTACCAACTCGTATTTCACAGAGACTGAAGTGAAGCATGAAGTGAGACTTGAGACTGGTGTGGAGGTAAGGGGTGAGGCCGTGGGGGTGATCAGGCACAGAAGCGCCACGATGTATGTGGAGAGGGATGGCAGAGTGGTCGTCAAGCACATGTAGTGCTTAGTCATGAGATCAGTGGTATTTATTTATTTCAGTCTAGGATTACAATACCTTTGAGCCGAAGCTCTTTTACAAAGGTTCCACGTCAGCATGTGCAACAGTCATCATTTTTAGTTACAGACATATAATCATTGACTTACAGACATGTAATAACCAGTGCAAAGACATGAGCTATGAGCAAGACAAGTGTGGGGTGGGGGAAGTGAGGGTAGGAGATTGAGGGGAAGGAGGTGCAGGGGTAAGGGGAGGATGGGCGGTGGTTGGGGTGAGGGCAGGAGTGGAGATAAGGGGGGAGGTGAGCGAGGGTGGGAGACAGTGCAGCCAGGGGGCCTTGTCGAGAGTACTTTCTTGGATTATGCTGTCACAGATGGCAACGTGCTGGGACGGGGAAGGGTTCAGTCAAGTGGGTGATGTTTGACAAAGGATAATTTTTTTGGAGTTGGGTGGGTGACAGTAGCTTTTGTTTGAATTGTATGGTAAGTGTTGCACTCCGAGGGAGCAGCATCACTAAGTGGCGGGTCGGGTCTGAGCTCTCACTAAGCGAGAATAAAACATGGCGGCTCTTTCAAAGTGGATTTCTCAAGATTCCAAGCTGGCCCAGTGATTTTAGTTGGTAATGGGGCACTTGGAAGTGGGACTTGTCATTTCCCGATCTCTGTTGCCACATAAATGCCCACCTTGGCAAAGGGATCGGCCAATCAAAGACCAGAAAATTTAAAACCCATTTTCTTAACAAAAAAACAAAATCCTTTCTTTGTCATTCATTAGCAGTGAACAGTTGTTACCATGTGGGAGGCGAGGACAAAGAACATGCTTGCTGTTTTGTGGCCAGGGATTTTTTTTTCAAAGATATCCATTTTACTGCCCCCCCCCCATATTACCTTCCCTTTCCCCTCCACACCCAAGACCCCTTCCTTCCTTGAGGTTCCTGTGCTTCGGGATTGCCACATTGCCGTCGCACTGGTCACTCCTGGTTGCTTCACCTGAGCACCCCTGTGGTATGTCCACCACAGCAGGGTGGAGCCCAAGATGTAGGCAGATATCCAATGACACCCACAAAGGGCCAGCAGGAGGAAGAGGTGACTCAAATATCCCATAGCATGTTCTGTCTCTTTCTTTGTGGTGTAAGTGCTGCAGTACTGACACCTGGGTGACCACAGAATGTAGTGCAGGTGTAACAGTGCAATAACAATAGACACAGGCTACCTTTTTAGGATTGCTGCCCCTCATTTGGTACGAGTGAAGGAAGATACAGTCCTGGCCTGATATATGTAGCAGAGCCGTACGGAGCTGCTACAGTCACGCACACATCCCACAGTCCATTCCCAGTACAATACCTATCTACTCCCTCCAAGCTAGCTACCCCACCCCCTCCCTCCATACCTGGCCCTGGTCTAAGTAACACAGCCGCATGAAGTGGCTGTAGTTCCATCCTTAGTCAACTAACAAAGCCACACTGACAAGCTACAGTCCCACCTGCATCCTTCAATTCCCCATTCCATTTTGACACTGGACTCGCAGCGACTTTCCAGTTACTGCAGAGTCAGGTGAGCTAAGCAGTGCACTGGAATATGGGAGGACAGAACAGACCAGTGCCTATGCGTTGAACTACATGGCTATGTATGAGATCTGTCAATTGCTGCCCCACAGCTTTCAGTACCTGGACATAAAATGAAATTGTCCCTCAGACTTTTTTTCCACTCTTATTTTTTTTTGGAAACCTGTTGAAAAAGGTCCCTCGACCAGTTCTGTACCCCCCCAACCTCTGGTCCCCCACCCCCTCTCTGCATCACCCACTCTATATTCCTCCCACACCTGTCACTTACCTATCCAGAGGGTCCACTGCTGCCTCTCGAACATCCTGCTGCTTCCAGTGTGAACTGTGAACTGTGCGTAAACAGCATTAGTTTGGTTAATGGCTCCTCAATGTGTCTTCCCTTTTTTCCTCATAACTTTGTCATTTTTTTACTATTATTGTTGCCCCAAATTTTCAACATGGACTTTTTCGTCCCACCTCATGAACCAGGCAGGTGAATTTTTTCAAATCCCACCTGAAATGTGTTTTTGCAGTAGCTGTACAAAATCCTGCTTCTGAAAGGATTTAAAAAATTGCACTTGCCTTGATCATAAGGTGGGGTTATTCAAATATCTAAAATGGCATGGGATGGAATCTGGAGCATGACATTAAAGGCATGTAGGGAAGTCAAAGGGAAAGTAATTCAATATAAAATAGTACACAGATGATACTATATCCCCTGTAAAATGGTCAAGTTAGATATTTCATCAGATGAGATATGTTGGGGATGCTTAAACTGCAAGGGTACGTTATCCCACATCCTGTGGTCATGTTCTCATCTATCATCTTGTTGGAGAAGTATCATAGCTCTGTGTGAAGTGATAAACTGTACGATAGAGTGCTCAACCAAAAAATTTGCAGTACTGGGGATATGTTCCAAACTAACCCATTGTTCAGAGCACCAAAAGTTGTGGCTGTTCATTCATAACTGCAAAAAACGCTATCCTTAGACATTGGCATAGCTCAGAGATTCCATCAGTGAAGGAATGGCTCCAAGACCTATACACCACAGCCAGCTACAAAACAGTGGCATATGTAAATATAAATCATTTAGCTAAGTTCATATCCATTTGGGAACCTTTTTTTAAAGAGTAATACTAGGTAAAATACTATTCTTATTGTACTTGAAGATATATGGTTTTTTTTTGTTCTCTTTATATCCTTTTTTCTGTACCGTTGTCCTTAGCTAATTCCTGGTTATTTATTATCACTTTTACCAAAAAGCTTACAGTTCCACCAGAAAGCTTAAGCATATTTGTGTATTATTTACAACATAGAGGATTTAATGATCACCCGAGGTGTGGGATGCTACATAAACCCCGAGGGTGAAGCCCAAGGGGTTTATTAAAGCATCCCACACCAAGGGCAGCCATTAAATCCGAGTTTAGTATACTTCCCCATCTCCTATTATTTATAATTGCTAGTCAGCAATTTTTTCATTTAGATTCAGATCATGGTTGCGATCACTGCTTACTACAGTTAAGCAGGTCGGAGCCCTTTCAGCTGCCACTTCCTGTTTGGTGTGGGCGCCGAACGTCAGGATCAACCAAACAGGTTTCCTTTTGCATTTTTTAAATATTTGAGGAGAAACCGATGAGGACTGCGTGGAACTATTCATTTTTAAAAGAGAAAAATGAAGAAGTTCGTCGGTCTGGTGGCTCCTCGCTACACAGAAGAAGGAACCGCCATGTTTTTGAAAGTGGTTAGCCAGCCCAGGAGGAGGTGAACAGTCAATCGGGTAGTGTCTGTTCTTCAGTGACTGGGCGCTTTCTCGCCATTATAACGGCAAATAATAACTCGGTCAGTGCATAGAAAAAATTGCTGAGCAGCTATTATAAGTTAATTATAGTTAGTCAATAAGTCAATGCATTTGGTTGTTTACAATTGTTAAGATGCTATTATTTGTATGATGTTTTCTGTGTTATGTTTGAAAACTTAATAAAGAATGAATTATCAAAAAATAAGGTGGGGGTTATAAAAAAATTATGTTGATAATTTGGGATCAAAATGTCAAACAATGAAGTTATAAAGAAATGTTGAATTTTTTAAAATTTTTTCATAACGTTGTGATTTTTGCAGATTTTGGCCACACATTTTCAACTTTGCTCTTTTATTAATCATCCTCCTCCTGAACATGACAGGTGTAATTTGTTCAAATCCCCTTCTCAACATGATTTCACAGTTGCACCACAAAATTACCTCACAGATGGGATTTAAAAAAATTCCACCTGTCTTGATCATAAGGCTGGGTCATAAAAAGACTATGTTAACATTTTGGGTCAAAATGTGGAAAAGTAACAAAGTTAGAAAGAAATGTTGATTTTTTTCAATGTTTACTCATAGCTTTCTCATTGTGCAGATTTTGGTCCAAAATATTCAACATAACCCTTTTGGAACCCCACCTCATGAACATGACAGGTATCATTTTTCAACTCCCCTCTGAAGCACGTTTTCGCAGTCACTCTGCAAAGTCACGTTTTTGACAGGATTTAAAAAATTCCATATATCTTGATCATAAGGTGGGGTCACAAAATTACTATGTTGAAAATTTGGGGGCAAATTGTAAAAAAAAAGTTATGAAGAAACAGTGACTTTTTCAACATTTACTCACAAGTTTGTGATTTTTTCAGACTGTGGCTCCACATTCCAACACGGTCCTTTAGTTACCCCACCTTATGACCATGACAGGTGTAATTTTTCAAATCCATTCTAAAACATGTGTTTGCAGTCACACTGCAAAATCACATTTTGGACAGTATTTAAAATAATTCCACCTGTCTCGGTCAGGAGGTGGGGTAGTAAAGAGACTACACTGATGTTTTGGAATCAAATTGTAAAAAAAACAAAGTTATGAAGAAGTGTTAACTTTTTGCAACACTTATTCATAACTTTGTTATTTGTACAGATTTTGGGACAGTGAAAAGTGGCTGTGTACAGTACATGTGATCTAGTAAAAAAGACTGTGCGTGTATACAATCCTAAAAGAAATAAAAAAGCCACAAAGATTAACAAACATAACACAAAAAAACAAGATCAGCTTTGCCTACCATGTCTTGCTTTATTTCTTATTATTCTATGTATCAAAGGACAACTTTGATACACAGGACAACTTTGAAAATAGGTCTTTTCACCTAAAGACTGTAAATCCTGTATAAAAATACAAATGTTTTACTTACTTTTTACTTACATTCTATACTTCCTTTCTCCCCCTCTGCCCTCCTTTGGATCCCTCTGTTCCCCACCCCATTGCTTGTGGTTGACATGACTGTTCCCTTCCTCTTGCCAGAAAGGCAAAGAGTGGCTGCCTTGACAGTCGACACTAATGCCGTTCTCAGGTCAGTAAGTAAGGGGGTAGTGCCAAGGTTAGGCAGCCTGCACCCTCACTCCCCAAGAGCCGAGTCCCTCATGTTCATGACATGCCCGGCAGGCCCCCACCGCTTAACATGAAGGTTTATTATTTTAGTCCAGAGAGTAGTGCTTTCATTTTGTTTTACACCATTACTTCAGAACTCTCAAGTAAAATGCCGTCCCAGTGGCGCTGAGGTTTGAGGTGCTGGATGCCACACCTTGCACTGTGCCGGTGACCCGGGTTTGGGAATGACCTCGGGTCATCAGGGTGCCAGCGTGGGGGGAGGGAGGGCGGAGCAGGATCGAGCATGCCAGTGGGCAGCTCTCCTCTCCCAAGGGTGGTGAGGGTGGGTTGGCGCCCCCCGTAAAGTGGAGGACCAGTGGGTAGTGCATGAGGAGAGGGGGTGGCAAATAGTCACGGGAGGTGGAAGGGGCTGAGCTGGCACCAGGTGGTGTGTAGCGTGCCTCCACATACTAGCACAGTTGTGTGCTGGGGCCTCAGGGGGTCAGGGGAGAAAACCTGCAAAACTACCTATGTGTCCCCATCACCAGTTAATGGGAGGAGGCAAAGAGGACCGAATAGCTATATAAAAAAAACAAACTCTCAAGTAAAACAAGGTCAGAGAAAGTTTTTCCGCCATGAGAGGGAAACAAAACTATTACCTCCCAGCAACCTCACAGACTACGAACTCAGAAAGGAAACATTTTTGCAACAGTTTATTAAAAATGATCATCACACTAATTAACACCAGTCAGCTGAATAGCCTGAGTAATGCAAATTAATTTTCTACAGTAATTAAATGGCGTACCATAAATTAAGTCCTCCAGAGATAGGCAAGTGAAATATCACTCAAGTTTTTTCTCAGTACATTAAAAACCATACAGGACATGCTGCTTTACTTGTGTAGGCTGTTATTATTTTACACTGCTGTTCAAAGAGACCTTTGTTGAACGTGGCCAGTGGCCAAAGTTTAGTGACCAGTGGCCAAGGTTTTAGTGACCAGAGACCAAACTTTTATCAACAATATGTAGTTGGCTAACCAAAAGGTTGAGGACATAGAAAGGTGTAAAATGGTTAGTGTAGAGGCTGCAAAGGGCTAGTAAAAGGTGAAGGTGGCTAGTAGATGACTACATGATACCAACATGTAGATTGATTGTTGAAACCATGCAAATAATGATACCACTGTGCAAATTGATGTCTGTCTGTGTAGGTGCCCAGGTTCAAAAGGTGTTGGGGCCCTTTAAGTAACTGTAGAAAATAAGTGAAGAGCATAAACTGTGTTTAAAAAAATAAATGTTTTAAAGAAAATTAGCTTTGCTTTGCTGAGCAGAGATATTTTGTACAAAACCTTCCTTCAACCCAAGGTCATAGCCAAAGATAAGGTCCAGCTACTTCAACCCACTGCAGCTTAGATACAGTTCCTTATTTTATAATTTCTTGTGTTCAAAAAAAATGTGTAACAGAGAGTTGATAAGAAACAATTATATCCTTGTTTTGGCCACTGTCTAGTCAGCAAGTTATTTAAAGTGAATGTGAAGTCCCCTCATATGTTTTTTGTATCCTAAAGCGAGTTATTTTTGATAAATGTAAAATCCCCATATCTCTTGTTTTTCCATCTAAGAATGACCACGTCTCGGCAAAGTGTCAAATGTATCTTATGACTGAGGTATCTCATGGCCACTTTATTTTTCGAACTCAAACCTCAGGATGTATCAGATGACCTAGTGTCTAGGCTAAAATGTGCTGTAGTAGGCTTTGGAAATTTCCACCAAGCATTTTTGGGGTATAAATACAGGACCTAAATGTCATGGCCAGTGTGTTTTTAGAGGAATAGCTACGGCTGCTATAGATGCTAAAACACCCAGAAAAGGGAGCGGTTCACTTCACTTTTCTGTACCTGTAGCCCAGGTGGTAAAAAGCCATCAGCTGTTTAGATTTGATCATGTTAGAGGTAAAATTGTTAGGGCTTATTTGGTATTAATAAATTGCAACTGATTTAAAACAACATTTGGTGTCAGGTGGCTTTATTGGATTACCAGGGACCACTAGCCAAGAACCTTGTGCTTTTACACCTTCCACCTTTAGAACCCCCACACATCACATACTGTCATGTGTTTTAAACATCAGATGGACAAAGCATTTTTGTGCCACCACAAGAACGAACACAGCTTCATGGACATGTAAGCCCAGCTTTTTTCTTGGTCAACAAGGCACAACGTGAAGTGGGTCATTGTGGGATCTGTCCATGCCTTCATGGGTGTCGGCAGGCATACTCAGTGTAGTTTGCTGAGTACAGTAAAATCTGGAAAATCCAGGTGCAGCATGAGCCTCAGGCCAGGACAACACATAAACTGAGCCTGGTGTACCTGAAGAACTGTTTTTCCCCCTCCCTGGATGCTTTAGTGTGAGTTTGTGAATGATCTTTGTATGATGTGTGGGTGCTAAACTTAGAGGCCGTAATTGTAAGAGTGATTCAATCGAGTTTGTATGCATGAGAGAATGTTTGTGTGGTAGAGTAACACATTGTTTGGCTTGTGTTTATGGGGGAGTGGCAACAGTTCAGTCAACTCTTGAGTACAAGTTTAAAATTTCTGGCTACACCCCTGCATGTCTTGGGTGGTATGGCACAACGCAACAAACCAAGAAAGGGTAAATCTAACACCGACAAACTCCAGAGTGCCTTTCTATGATTACAAAATAAATCCAATTGTTCAAATAAAGATAAAAAAGGAGAAAAATATAATTTTATTAACAAACAAACAAAAAAAAAAAACAGAATGCAAGAGTAATGCATTACAATAGACCATGGCTCACAGTTACTCACAGAGTCTAATCCTCATTGGCCAATCAGATTGAGTATGCAAAAAGAACAATTTTATAATTAAAAACAAATATACGATGAAGCCAGCAGATAAAGGCCTAATGGCCTATTAAGTCTGCTCGAGTGTGTAGCTCTCAGTGCTGTGCACTAATGCTGCTCCCCACCAACTGATCCCACTGTTTTACCCTTTCCCCATTTTGATTTTGCCCTTAAGTTTATCCCACCCCCCTTAAGTCCCCCACTGATGCCCTTGAAACTAGTTCCTCTGGCAGAGCATTCCATGCTGTCACCACCCTCTCAGTGAGAAAGTACCTCCTCATCTCCCTTCTGAACCCCCCTCCAACTTTAGACTATGCCCTCTTGTAATTCCTTCCTTTCTAATTTTTAAACAGCCCTCATGACTTACCCTATTAATGCCCTTCAAATATTTAAATGTCTCAATCATATTCCTCACTGTCCCCCCTGTCCTCAAGAGAGTACACATTGAGCATCTGTAGCCTCTCCTCATAGGGCTTTTCCCTCATCCCACTCAACATCTTGTTTGCTCTCCTCTGTACCCCCTCCAATAGTCTGATGTCCTTTTTTTTTAAGTATAGATGCCAAAACTGCATGCAGTATTCCAAGTGAGGCCGTACCAATGCCCTGTACAGTGGCAGGATCAGATCCTCACTCCTTGAGGTGATTCCCCTTGCTATATACCCCAGCATCCCATCAGCCTTTGCTGCTGCTTTATTACACATTGCAGAGTGAGTCATATGGCCTGTAGCTAGCACACCCAGATCTTTCTCCTCAATGGATACCAATAACTGCACACTTCCCAGCTTATAGCTAAAGCCAAGATTCCTGTTTCCAGAGTGCATAATCCTGCACTTTGTAGCATTGAAGCCCAACTGCCAGGTATTTGACCACCTCTCCAAGTTTTCTAGGTCCCTCTGCAGCACCCCCCCATCCACCCCATCTACCACTGCCCCCAATTTAGTATCATCAGCAAACATACTAATCCAACTCTGAACCCCAACTGCCATATCAGATACAAAGATGTTGAATAACATTGGTCCCAGCATCGAGCCCTGTGGGACCCCACTGATGACCTCCTGTGGTGTTGATAATTCCCCCCTTATCACCACCCTCTGTTGCCTCTTTCCCAGCCAGTTACCAATCCAGCTGACTACCCTATCGCTAACACCCAGGTCCCTCAGCTTGCCTGTATGGCACTGAGTCGAAGGCCTTGCTGAACTCCAAGTACGGAACATCCACTGCTTTACCCTCATCCAGAGCCTTAGTCATCCAGTCATAAAAATCCACAAGGTTGATCTGACAAGACCTTCCCTGTGTGAACCCATGTTGCCTTTCATCTAATTGACAATTCTCCACCAGAAATGCCATTATTTTTTCCCTCAGGATAGTTTCCAGTAGTTTATCCACAACTGACGTGAGACTAACCGGTCTGTAGTTCCTGGATCATACCAAGAGCCTCCTTTGTGGATGGGCACCACATTCACCACTCTCCAGTACAGGGGCACACAATCTGATTGAATAGATGTGTTGAAAGCAATTAAACAATACAGCATGAGACAGTGTACTTTACTATGGGATAACGGCACACCTTGTGAAGCACACCCACAAAGGGAAGATATTGCACAATTGGACATGCCCTGTAGTGCATTAGTATGATTATGAAATGTCTCCCGAGTTTATAAATAAACAATAAGGCATAATAGGGTTACTTTACTGTGAGATAATGTTTTATTTATTTATTTAAATTCTGATGACCAGTTGGGCCCACTGACATACGCAAGTCCCTTTTTCAAGGCAACTCAGACTTAGTTGCAAACAGAATTGAATAAAACTTTTCACAATGACTGCAGTGCAAGACGGGAT
Organism: Neoceratodus forsteri; assembly: GCA_016271365.2. Classification (NCBI taxonomy): domain Eukaryota; kingdom Metazoa; phylum Chordata; order Ceratodontiformes; family Ceratodontidae; genus Neoceratodus; species Neoceratodus forsteri. The sequence goes on from CM028134.1 coordinate 7,426,380, forward strand.
TATAATACAACACCAGACAGAAGTAACAACTAAATACAAGATAGTCTACATACAGTGAACATTTGTTAATACAAATTTGAGAACAGATGGTATAAAACATTCTGTACAAAGCAACAAAAAGTGCAGGATCAGCAAGGTAATACCACATCGCCTCAGGAAGTGCACCCGATAAGTGTCACCATCACACAGTTACACACACTGAAGTGCCTTATTGCAATTATGAAATAGCTTCCAAGTTTTAGTCTTAAAAGTGAGTAATAAGGATCAGAATAATAAGCATTTCTGACCCATGCAGCTGTGCTGGAATAACACATATTTTTGGGGGCTGGCTACACTTACAGAACTACTATAATTACTGGCAGATAGCTCTGCCTTACCATGTGAATGTAGTGTCTGAAGGTATCCAGGTGCCCCCTGCCATGTTGGTGTCTTGTCCTGAGCTTGGGGGCAGTTGGTTTTATGTGGGTACTATCAAATCCACATCTGTCCATAATGAAAATGCAGTATGGCTGCTGACTGGTCTCAGCTAGTTTTTTAGAACTAAAAGGGGTTTCTGGATCAAAGAGTTGGCCAACCCTTATAACTGACAGGATAATGTAATAGGTGGGTGGACCCCTTGAGAGGGTTAACCAGGCAACACAGCTCAGGCCTCCTCAGATTCAGTTGGGTAGCAGTTCTGCATCCACTGATCTCAGGTGTTAGGGGCAACTTGGTTCCTAAGAGAGAAGGCTAAGCTGGGATAAGATCTGTTACAATATAGTTTAGAGACTAAAGAGATTCTTCTTTCTGTAGCCTTTCTGTTTAACAATTTTATTTTGCATTCCCTGGTGTGCTTATCTCTTTTTGTATTTTACTGTATATTCTGTAAGTTGGTAGTGGAAATATTTTAGATATTTAATATTCTATGTGACTTCACAGTTTTTTTATGGGACAGGTAAAATTTGTTTCTATTGAACAAACTAGTGTTCCACTACCAAAGACCATGACTAGCAAGTCTGAAAGTATCCTGTGTCTGATACAGTATAGGTAGCTTCCTGGCAGTGACTGAAGGGTTGGTTCTGTTGTCAGAAGTATGGCTTGGCACTGGGTGGGCAGTGGCCAGTGGTGGGACGAGAACCAGGCTGAGATGCTCTGTACGCTGTACCTTTTATGTTCAACTGGTTGCTTGTGAAAAAGAGCTATGTAGCTGATCTTGCTCTCCAGTACAAAACAATAAAAATGAAAACAAAACCCATAAAGTTGTTTACTTTTGAACAGAGGTTCTGTAACTCCGTCAAGAGTTGGGTTTCTTAACTTGTTTTTTTCCTTTTTTCAGTGTGACTTCATTCTCTTGGACTAATTTGGAAAACCCTTGGTCAAATGATGGTGCTATGTAGCATGAGAGACACTGTAACATTAGTAATAACAAAAAAAGCTGAACCAGACAGGGCAAGAGGTGGCCAAATTATTTGCACATCTATATGCACGGAATATTTAAGCACTGCCACTTTAATTTAAAAGGTAGAGATACCTTGAAACACTAGGTGGGATCAGTCCTTGATAAAGCATAAGTGTAGCGAGAAACTATGGACATGGGGTTACTGTGTGAGAAGTGTTACTTAATTTTGGATTGCCAATAAAAGTTTAAGTTTATGTGCAGTCTTGGTGCCATTCATTCTGCAGTGACGTTTCTGACCAGCTTTTCTTGTGAGTACTGAAGTGTCTTGATGCTGCAGAAGTGCCATATACCTTGGAGCAGCCTATAATGTATTGTCATACTATAACATTAAGCTGCAGGCTTAAAAGACCGTCCAGTGCCCCCACATGTAACTAATATGCATGCTGTATACTGGGTGTCACTGTCCAAACACAAATAAAATATCAGTTTAAAAAAAAAGCTACACCCTACGCTGTTAGGGCAATGTTGAGGATGCAGCAGCTTATTCAGCACATATTTTTGCATTTCAATAGAAGCTGGCTTTTACAAAACAGTAAGTTAGACATGCTAATAACACACACGGTTCCATATCGCCAGTGACAGGAAATTTGCCAACCATCATTACAGCGATGGCAGAATGCCAACAATTGGCATTGTGCCATCACTGTATAAAAGTTTTTTTTTTGTGGGGCAATGCTCCGCCTCCCACCCCCACTATAGATTATAGGATTACCAACTCCGAGTTGGAGTTGATCAGGAGGGGCAACTCCCCAGAGACAGCAGTGTTGGGAAACCAGCAGACCATCACAGTGAACAGCCGATTCTGTCACTGTGATGGTCTTCACTGTTTTCCCATCACTGCAGCGACAGTATATGTCCACACACACACACACACACACACACACACACACACCAGTACTGCATTAGAACCTGTACTACTAGGTGACAGCATGTTAGCCAGGACACCAGAGATAATTGCCCTCCTCTTTTTGGAAAGTGCCATGGGATCTTTCACTCCACCTCAGCAGCCACCACAGGCAGAAGAAAGGACTTGAACTAAACTTCTAATATGAAGGACAGCACCTCCAACAGTATAACAGTATAACAGTTGTGTTCCAGGACAGTAGCTGCTGCTGTTGTTTTCACAGGGTTCTTGTGGATTTTACTTGGTAGGTTAGTTCTTTTCTTTCTTACTTCTAAGGGGCTAGCAGGGTATTGTTTTGGGGGCTGCTGGATGTTTGTAAACTGATTTGGTGGCTGTAAGTGGGGCTCATTTTGTGGATGTTTCACTGTGTAACAGGCTGCGCTGGTAGAGGCCTATTTCTTCTGATTTAAAACCTATTTGGTGGGATTTGCTTGGGCCTGGTTCTTTGGCTGCTGGGCTTGGAGGGGAGACACAGGGCTGATACACTCTCTCTCTCGAGTCAGGTGTCTGCCCAGGACCCTACCTCCCCAGAAGTCTGCGAATTTATAGGGGAACACCTGCCCTGCAATTGGAAGAAAAGGCTGCAGGTGCAGCTCATGTAGTTCTAGCCACTGGGGGTTGGATTTAAAGACTGGGAGAGAGGAGCTTAGGGAGTTGTTCATTTCCCTTATAAGTTTAATGTGTTGTACTGCACCTAGTAACAGGGTTACTGGTGTACAGTGGGACTGTCTCTAAGATTAGTGGGTGACCTGATTAGGCAGTAGGGGTATCTTGGACTAGGGGGAACCTGGTGGCTCACCCAAGGAAACCTATTTGAAAGGGGATGGAACCACACATCATTAGGGCCGGCATCTTTGGGAGGGTGGTGGGGTGCACAGGGTGTGGAGCAGCCATAATACTGGACTGGGCTTGGAAGTTCGGTGGTTGCCCAGTGTGCTACCAGCTAGCACAGCTTAGGGATGAGGTTGCGGGGATTAGGAGAAAGCTGGGGGAAGGGGGGTGGTATGGTTGGGGAAGGGGGCTGGGAATCTCCCACAGGGTTGCACCAAGCACTGGGGGTGAGGGCACAGGGAAAGGAGTGCAGGAGAATACTCAGGGGTCACATAGGGACCCTGGCAGAGGGGGTCCAAAAGGACACTACCAAGGAAGCAGGCAGGTAACTGGGGACCCTCACAAAGGGGGGACGGAGGGACAACATTCTCAGGGAAGTAGGCAGATGGCCAGTGCTGGACAGAAGGAAGCAAGGCGGGGAGGTGGATCAGACCTTACACTCAGTAACCGCCTTCTTCTTCTTCTGCTCAAGGATGAGGGGGGTGATGTAGCCACGACAGAGGTGGTTAGAGACGAAAGGGAGGGGGAGGGAGGCAGGAGGCAGGGGCCAGATAGCAGGAAAGAACGGGGACCTGGAATGCAGGAGAATGGGGAGCAGGAATCAGAGCAGGAGGGGCAGGGGAAAAGGGAGGAAAGCGCAAGGAGAAGGACCAGTTGGGAGGAAAGGTAAAGGAAAAGGACCAGAAGTACAAGGAGGATTTGTAAAGGGAGCTGAGGGTTTAGGCCAGGGGAGCACGACGAGCAAGGAGGAACTAAATGGAGACAGGAAGGAAGGGAGGATGAGCCAGGCTAGTTTAGCAGATGGGGGAGAAGGACCAGTTGCGAGCAGTGAGGGGGGAATTAGCAAGGTACAGAAGGATACTCAGGAGGAGGAGAGGCATAGGACTGGAGGGGAGGGGGTGGCCATGGTAAATATGGAGGGGGTGGCATGTGGCACCCAGATAGGGGGAGGAACAAGGAGCCAGCTGGGTGGAGGGGCCTGTAGAAAGGATGAGGGACATGGAAGGGGGGGAATGGAGGAAAAGGAGTGGTCAGAGTGCTCCTGCTGGGGGATTCTATGATCAGGGGTATCAAATGGGATAGGGAGGGAGAAGCCTGGCCAGTTAGAACAAGATGCTTCCCTGGACTAACGGTGCACAGGGCTAAGCATGAGGTATATCAGCTGGCAAAGGATTGTGGGGGTTCCCCAGAGATACTGGTCCACCTGGGTACAAATGACATTGAGGGAAACAGCGAGCTAGAGATACAGGCAAGATTCAGGGAGCTCGCCAGGGTCTGTCATGACATAGGATGCACAGTTTTCTCAGAAATCCTGCCAGTGCCAAGGGCTAGTGGGGAACACAAAAGGAAAATTAGGGAGATAAACCAGTGGCTCAGGGAGGGGGTGAGGCCAGAGGGTATGGGTTGATGGGGGATTGGGGGGAGACCTGGGAGGATAAGGAGCTGTATGCTAGAGATAGACTACATCTCAATTTGAAGGGGAGGGGAATCCTTAAGTTGAAAATAGAGGGGTTCATTGGTAAAAAGTGGGGTTTAAACTTGTGAAGGGGGGGGGATGGGAGAAAAGACTGTCAAGGGGGTGCCGATAAAGGAGGGACTCTGTCTCCACCCCCCTGGGGACCAGGAGGATTGCAGGAAAAGGCCAACTGGCAAAGTGCAGACCAGGGAAAACAGAACCCCATGGGAACACGAGCAGGGAAATGGAACTATAGGAAAGGGTGGAAGGTAGTCCCTAAATGCCAGGAGCTTGGGCAATAAAATGCCTGAGCTCCAGGCGATGCTAACTGAGGGAGCAGTGGATGTGGCAGCGGTCACTGAGACTTGGGCCACTGCAAGACATGACTGGGACCTGAACCTGGAGGGTTACACTATGTTCAGGAAGGACAGGGGGGAGGGAAGGGGAGGAGGGGTAGCAATGATAGTCAAAAACTGCATTGGCATAGGGGGAGTAGAGGAGGCGGAGGGAACCGTGGAGGCGATTTGGGTCACCTTGATAACAAGGGGGGGCAAGAGAGTAAAATTAGGAGTGGTGTATAGACCCCCTGCCCTGGCAGAGGAGCTGGAGGACAGTCTGGTGGCAGATGTTAGGAGACACTGCAGACTGGGCAGAGGAACGGTGGTGGTGTTGGGGGACTTAAACATGCCAGGAACAGACTGGGAGACTATGACATCCTCTGTGACCAGGAACAGAGGTTGTTGGATGTCTTTCAAGACGCTCCTAACTCAGCAGGTGAGGGAACCAACCAGGGAGGCACGGTACTGGATGTGGTCCTGGCAGACAGTGACCAGATTGGGGGCCTGAGGTAAGGGACCATTACGGGGAGTGACCATGCCATGGTCTGGTTCTGCCTGGAACTAGGAGGGGTAGAAGGCTGCACAAAGATGGAAGTAACCTCACTTAGGGGTCGGATTTTAAGGAAATGGAAGGATCCTTAGGAGCATTTGGATGGGATTGGGTCAGACATGGATGCTGATAGTAGGTGGGAAATCATCAGAGAGGGTGCAGGATGCTACCAGCACCTGTGCAAGAGTAAGACGAAATGCGGAAGGGCCCAAAACCCTGTTGGTGGACTAGGGAGGTCCAGGAGGTGGTGCAGGAAAGAAAGCAGCCTATAAGCAATTCAAGTGCTCAAGGAGTGAAAGGATCGAGGGAGCACGCTGATGGCTAGAAGGGCCACCAGAGTGGTGAGGGCTGCAAGGCAAGGAAGGAGCAGAACCTGGCCAGGGAAATTAGGAGAGGGAACAAGGGGTTCTTTAGATACATTGGGGAAAAACGAAGGGTGAAGGGGCAGATTAGCAGGATTAAATCAGGGGAGAGATGGGCACAAGACCCGGGGGAGCAGGCTGAGGTACTAAATGAGTACTTCACCTCAGTTTTCACCAGGGAAAATGGGGGGTGCTGCATCATACATGGGAGGAGACAGAGATACTGAGGAGGGGGGGACCCTACCGATCGGCAGGTCTGGGGAGAGGGGAGGCATCACTGGCAGGTGGGGGAGGGCTAAGCAGGGAGAAGGGGTACCGGAAGTGGAAATCACAGCAGAGAGAGTGAGGGAAGCCCTCAGCTCCCTTAAGACGGAGAAAGCACCGGGGCTGGATAAATTACATCCCAGAGTGCTGAAGGAACTTGCAGATGTCCTGGCGAAACCCCTGGCAGAGCTTTTCACCATCTCTCTGAGGACAGGGTGGGTGCCCCAAGACTGGAAGGTGGCGCATATAGTGCCTATCCACAAGGGGGGATCAAGGGAGGTGGCAGGGAACTACAGGCCTGTCAGCCTGACATCGGTGGTGGGCAAGGTGATGGAGGGCATTGTCAAGGAGAGGCTGGGGGACCTGGATAAGTCAGGGTGCCTGGACGATAGACAGCATGGGTTCATCCCAGGGAAATCGTGTCAGACAAACCTGGTGGAGTTCTATGACTGGGTGACAAGTGCCTTGGACCTGGGTAGACCAGTGGATGTCCTCTTTCTAGACTTCAGCAAGGCATTTGACTCTGTTCCTCACGTGGGCCTGTTGGATAAGCTGGGAGAAATGGGGGTGGGGAACCAGATGATCAGATGGATAGGCAATTGGCTCCAGGACCGGACCCAGAGGGTCGTAGTTGGTGGATAGTCTCATCCCCAAGGAGGGTCATTAGTGGGGTCCCACAGGGATCAGTCCTTGGGCCCTTCTGTTCAACGCCTACGATTCTGACATAAGGACAGGAATCAGGAGGGAGATGAGTCTCTTGCAGATGACTCAACTGGGGGGGTGGTGGATGGGGAGGAGGGGAGGTGGCCCTCACAGGGGACCTGGAGGCTTTGGAAAGATGGTCTAGAAAGTGGAAGCTGAGGTTCAATGCAGGGAAATGCAAGGTACTCCACCTGGGGGCCAGAAACCCAGGCCAAGTGTACACCCGGGGAATGCTACAAGTCTCGATGGCTGAGAGGGACCTGGGGGTGGTGGTGGATGTCAAGATGAACAACTCTGAGACTTGTAGGAGGGCAGCAGCCAAGGCCAACAGGATGCTGGGATGCATCACTAGGGGGATCACCTCCAGAAGGAGGGAAGTGATACTCCCTCTGTATAACTGCTCGGTGAGGCCACACCTTGAGTACTGCGTGCAGTTTTGGAGGCCACACTTAAAGAGGGACATTAAACTCCTGGAGAGGGTCCAGAGGAGGGCAACCAAAATGATTTGGGGCTTGGGGGACAGGACCTATGAGGAGAGGCTCGAAGAGCTAAATATGTACACATTGGAAGAGAGAAGGGACCGGGGGGACATGATAGAGGTCTTCAGGTACATGAAGAGGGTAAATAGGGGAGGAACAGTCAGGGTGCTTCAAGGAAGGAGGAAGGGGCCACTAGAGGGCATGGGTGGAAGCTGGAGGGGAAGATTCTAGGAGAAAGGAGGAGGTGCTACTTCACTGAGAGGGTGGTGGAGCCATGGAATGCACTGCCTAGGGGCTGGTGGAGGCAGAGACAGTGGAGGGGTTCAAGAGGGGGTGGGACAGGTACAGGGGAAGGGTTCTGGAAGCAAAATCCAATGCAGCAAGAATATCCGGAACTGGGAAGGGTGAAGCCAGAGAAGGCGAGGGGGACAGCAAGGTCAGCACCCAGGGTGGGGGCTGACCAAACGAGCAGACACGAAAGACCGTTAGGCCTATTCTGCTGGCATGTTAGTATGTTAGTATAACCCCTTCCCCCATGCAGCACTACAGTGTTGGAATTGGGGTTTAGCCAAAGTGCCTGCTACGGGACTGGAACCCACAACTATCCAATCTTGCTGGTTGAGGGGTGAAATTGCTACCAACTGAGCCACTGACACTTATGTTTTACCATTAGGGATGATAGGATAATACAATATGACGATATATCACAATAATTTCCACTTGAGATAATTTATCATCATAAAAAAAACATCATCATGATTATCATGCAGCACGATATAACGTGAGGAACCATCTTGACTTTTTCATATCTGTGGCCTATGGCAGCATATTTTCTCTGGGGGTGTCTGAGATTCCAGTTTCTCCATCTTCTTCTTCAGTCCCCCATTTTTATAATTTTTCTTAAAATTAGAAATGTTGCAATATCATTATGATAATATATTGCGATTTTTTTCTATAAAAATATCACAATACTCAAAATGTTATATTGTGACTTCCCTATTCCGTAACCCAACCTGCAACCTACTACCCCAGAGCTGGTGTTTTGGGAAACCAGTTCTTATATGAAACTCATAAATGACAGAGTATTTGCACTGTGCAGAGATACTTACCCTTGGACATGGCCATAAGCTACTTGGGTGGGGAGTAAAATATCACTGGAATAGGTGAATGTCCTCAGTAAGTTTGATTGCACATCTTTAGCAATCATGGTAAGTTGTTTCTTTCATGTGCTCTCTCTCTCTCTCTCTTTCATTTATAAAGTGCCTTTGTGTTAACAGCAGAGCTGCAGGCAAGCGGCATCTCCTAGGGCTACCAACTCACAGACAGTTTCATGGTGAGACACTCTAATTTACAGCCTCATAACTGACTCATTTCACCTGTCATGCTGGGAAATTAATCAGACCAGCCTCTGACTGATAAGGAATTGTCATCTTCTCACTGTCGCCGGAGGACGGGAATAGCAATGCATTTGAAATTAAAAGCTGCAAGGGGTCTCATCTTCTGATAGCATACCACTGAACTATACCAAAATAAGAGGGATGCCCCTAATTTTATTCCTCAGAACTGCTATGTCCCCCATGGGAAAGGTACAGCCCCACGAAGAATGAATTTGTGCTATTTGTGCAAGCATTTGGGGATTAGCTAAAGCTAGTTAGCTATACATATTTATTATATGATTCTTTACATGTATTTATGTATTGAGTAGTGTCTGGATAGTTGGGTATTTTTATATTTTGTGTTATTTTTGTAATGGCACCCTGAGCCTCTGGGGAAGATCACCACAAATAAATAGAGTACTGCTACTACTACTAATCTGTGTAAATACAGATATTAGAGTTTGTGATTTGGAAAACTTTGAAAAACACAAAATTGAAACACATTTCAGTCTATATTTTATATTCACTGCAAAAAAACTTAGTTAGTGCACCAGTTAGGGATAAAGCTTAGTTAATGCACCAGTTAGGGTTAAAGGAACAAAAAGTGGGAAATGTGGTGTTAGGGTTTCCATATCAGGCTTGAGGTGTACCTTGGTTGTCAACCCTAATGCTCACCCCATTCTCATATATTCTACACATCTCAGCTTTTTTACTGATGGAATGGAGTGATCGTTAGGATTGACAACCCCAAGGTTCACCCCACGCCTGATTTGTGAAGACTCAAAGAGATGAAACCACAATGATTTCTCCTGTTGCTGCCTGCAGGGTTGGAGTGGGGTGTTCGGGTTGGGAACCCTAACACCACATTTCCGTAGTTTTGTCGCTTTAACCCCAACTGGTGCATTAACAAAGTTTTTTGCAATGGCTTTCCTTACTTTTTGAGATAGTATAATTGTATTCTCATTCATGAACATATCCATTTGCCTGTGGAAGCAGAGGGCCTCCATCCCTGCAAAGATGCATACATTGATATTGGTGTGGAAGTGCAGGGCCCTCTGGGACCAATGTTTCCATTTCTGCCAAAAAGCAATTTATCTGCTTGGCTGTATGCCTTGTTCAACTTCCAATGTTATCCCATGGGAATTTTCATGTTTTACATTTTTTTGTTATACCCCCTAAATTGTTGCAGGGGGTATTATGTGTTATTCTTGTAATACTCATTTAGACCTTTGTTTTGATATATAAATTGCCCCTTAAGGTTAAATATTGAGAGAGTTATGGCTTGTTGAAGGTGACATATGTTAATAAAAAAAAAACTAATTCCAAAATCTTTTCTTGCATGAAGGGATCCTTTTTCATATCAAACGAACGAGCCATATGCCGGCCCGCTGGTGCTGAGGGTTGAGGCGCTGGACACCACACCTCACGCTGCGCCGGTGACCTGGGTTCGGAAACAGACTCGGGTCGACGGGGGTCAGCGAGGAGAGGGAGGATTGAGCGTCCCAGCAAATGCTCTCCTTCCTCGGGGAGGGGTACCAGGGGTACCCGATGTCCCGAGAGAGTCACTGGAAACATGGGCTCTCAAAGGGCTCTGGCGGCTCCGTACAGTAGAGTCAGGAAGGGGAGATGCTGTTAGGCGCTTGGGAGACAGACATGCATCAGCACGTCACTCTCTGGACGTTAGTCCTTGCGCCGGCACCTCTGGGGGTTGGGTGGAGGTGGAGGGGAAACAGGAAATCTGGAAAAAAGCTCTCTCGGTCCTAGATGAAGACTGATCAGTGCCTCCCAGGATCCACCGACTTACGGGCAGACCTCACTGTGCCAGTTCTCCTCCAGTAAGGTTGAGGAAGGTCCATCCTCACCCAACCCAGGGGGGATTGCTGGGAATCAAGGTAGTACAGGGGAGAACAATAGAGCACTCTAGGGGCAGACTCCGAGTCGGTGTACCGGGGGGTTGATCAGTGGTCTGAAGGAGTGAACCAGGAGGGTAGTGCAAGCGGATAAAGTGGTGTGCATGCACCACAAGTAAAAAAAAGGGTTCCTTCATACAAAAAAGAATTGGGGAAAAAACTAAATCCAAAATCTTTTTCCATGTGAAGGCATCATTTTTTGTATGAAAGAAAAACCCATAAGAAAAAGATCCAGTCCATATGAAAAAAGAACAGGAAAAAAACCTAAGTCCAAAATCTTTTTTTGTATGAGGGCATCTTTTTTGTCTGAATGAAAAAAAAAATACAAAAAATGATTCCTTTATACAAAAAAATCAGAAAAAAAAACCTAAGTCCAAAATCTTTTCACATATGAGGGCATCCTTTTTTGTATGAACGAAAAAAACATATGAAGAAGGATTCCTTCATATGAAAAAGAATTAAAAAAAAGACTAAATATTTTTTCGTATTAGGGCACCCTGTTTTATATGAATGAAAAAGCACTCATAAAAGGACTCCTTCATTCATAAAAAGAATTTGGACTTAGGTTTTTTTTCCAATGTTTTTCATATGAAGGGATCCTTTTCCGTATGGGTTTTTCATTCATAAGAAAAGGGATGCCTTCATATGAAAAATGAATTGGGGGGAAAAACTAAGTCTGTATTCTTTTTTCATAGTAAGGGATCCTTTTTCATACGGCCGAATTCCTTTTTGGTATGGCCATACAAAGAAAGGAAATTGAGTCACAAAAAAGACTTTTAAAATGGAAAAAAAAAGATTTTGGGGCAATTTTTCCGAGAAGCAAATGCAGAATTCATCTAATGGGGTCTCGATTAGCAAAATTCATGTGTTAGTGTGTGTGCAGGATGTCATTTTTGTAGGTTTTGAAGAATTAAAAGAAAAGGAAACAAGATGGCACCATACAAAAAAAGGATTAATTCCTTATGAAAAAAAATACCCCCATACAAAAAAGGATCCTTTTTTGTATGGACCAAATTCTTTTTTCATTCCAGGCAGCTATCCAAAAGACCGTACTGAGCATGCTCAAAACTACATTTTAAAATTCAATAACTTTGGAACACATTAATATTTTTCATCAAACCAGTGAAAGGCACTACTGTGGCCCAAGCCCTTTCTACCCTGAGAATTTCAGACCAAAATTCCAGACCAGCTGGGCACTAGGAGATGACCAAAAAAAAGTATAAAATCACAATTTCTTCACTGTTTTCGTTATCTGCATCTCGGAATCTAAACATCTGAACAGAACGAAACTAGACAAATCAAGCGATCCCCCCCCACCCAAGAATGCACACACAAAAGTTCATGCAAATCTGTTTAAAAGGCTATGAAGCTATTAAAGTCTGAGATTTAACACAGAAAACCCTGCTCATTCCTAACTATAGTGGCGCTACCATGCCACTATAATATTAAAACCAAACTGAGCTAGGAACACACACATTTTCAGACAGAAAACACCCGTATACCTAGTGCTCTCACTCACCCCAGAAAGCCTCATTTATGACACGAAACACTGGGGAATCAGTACTATTCACTCTGCACGCTTTGTACTGTCTGCATTTGGAGGTCTTCACTGATTAACATTTTTCCACTAAAAAATTCATGGACTCTAGTCTCCTTTCTATAAAGAAATGTTTGTATGCCTAATTCAATTCGGTTTTCGTGCTTGATGGGGAGGGGGTTTAGCCCCATTTTATTAGGCCCCAGCACCCTTGATCTCTGGAGTTAATCTGCTTCTGCTACTCATCCAGGGCTCTTCATAGGATTATCATTTTGAGAGCCCTGGACTCCTTGTAGAAACAACTATGGGTCCCAGGCAATGCTTAAGAGTTCCAAAATATTTTGTGAGGTGCCCAGTAATTGTTGGCTTATGTTCACACACCCACCTTCATCTGGAATATATTAGTATCCTGAATGACTCTCCCTACACACACTGAAAACTGCAGCACCATTCTCTTCCCTCCTTCCCTGGACATGTTTTTTTTTTTTTTTTAAGTTTAAGTTTTACAAAAGGAACAAGCCATACAGGACAATTCAAGTACAGTGCTCACATGGCAAGGTACAAACATAATTACAGGAAGCAGCTAATTCTATATAGAGGGGAACCTAAAATAAGACTGTTGAGGTGTCCCTAGGGACGGTGCGGACACCTTATTGAAATACTTATATGAATATTATGGGTCCTCCACAATACCCACTAAATACAGACTTTTGACCCCAGTTCTATTTATGGCTGAAAAGTAATTGCTACTAAATAAATACCAGGAAGCCAAAGTATGCGATAACAAGTATTCATGTCCAACATTTGGCTAAACTATGTCTTCAAGCATTCTACTTCCAGTCATATCCAATGGATCCACAGCAGGTCAGACAAAATATTTGTCGAATGACCCGACAGCGAAACCGGCAGGTTGACTACATTTTGCAGTCAGCTGCCAGTTTGCAAAAGCCACAAGTGTTTTCTTGGGGGGGGGGCTTTGTCCCCTGGACACTCTGCAGGGGCTGCGCCTTGCACCCCCATGGATTCTCAACTCTAGGTCACAGCTGAGTCAGGGGGTGCAGAACCCCGACAGACAGTGCGGGTGCCAGTGTGTGATGTGGCTGCTGCGCGTAGGGGACTCCGCTGTCAACATGTCGACGTCGGGGATGTATACCATATCCACCCAGTATGGAAATAATAAGCTAGTTAAGTAACTTTTATTATACAGATCATACTGAACGGTGACCTTGTTTTTACTTTATTCCAGGTGAGCCTACAAAGGAACCTGGCTGGTACTTTCCTGGAGGAAACATCTGTATACTGTCACATTAAAAGAAGTGTAAAGCTCTGTCAGCGATGGAAGCCATTGAATGCAATGGTGACACCTGTGGCGGCTGAGGTGGAGGAATCTGCAGCATGCTACAGAAACCCACTGATGAGGACCGAGTACCAGGAGGCTCCATCAGTGGAATAATTGCCTGTATGGGCAATCCAGGCAGAATGCGTCTGAGCATTTCTGAGAACCACACCAGCACAGCCTGAGAGTTGATGGTACCCTGGACAGGGGCTAAGATTACTTGTGTTGACGTGCCTACGTATGGCAGTGCCTAAGCCAAGTCTCGACGTTGGTGTCCCACTGACAGTTGGGGAGGCTCTCGTCAATGCTGCTGGAGTGAGAAATGACACAAATTTACCTTGTCTCATTGATGATTGGGACCTCACCAGTGAAGCAGATTCTTCTTTTTCTCTATGTTTGTCCTTGTGGCCAGACAACGAGGAGAACCAAAATGATGACCGTTCCCTGTCCTGATCCTTTGACTTCAGTGGTCACTTCTCGGCTCATAGTGAGGGAGACAGAGACCTTGGGCTATGTTCCTTCTCCATGGCTTTCAATGTTTTGAGAAGAAGAACATTTTCTAGGACTTTCTTGTACAGTTGCCTAGTAGCCTGGTTGAAGCTCTGACAAATCTCATAAATCCTGACACTGTGAGACAGGCCCAGACAGTACACACAGACCATGTGTGTATCTTCTTTGTAAATTGTATCTCCACACTTACAATACCGAAATAAAGGCTCTTTCAACTTTGGTGGCATGCAGTGATGACAAAATAAACACTTCATTAAAATAAAAGAATAAACTGTTATGGCTAGGTTGATGGTGTTTCCTTCCGCAGGTCCAATGAGGATGATCAAAGGCAGAAAAAGAACTGAGGACTGATGGGGCCACCCACGTTTATATACAGAGATGTGGCACATCATCAGAGGTGGCCCCCGGCTAGCAAAAGTTTCTGTGCAGTCCTAGCATTGACGGCTATATTTCCAAAGGTATGACCTAATGGAGGAGATATCCTCAAAGAAGATAGCATTATTTCTGTTGTGGGCATTTATCTCCTGTAATAAAATACTGTGTTTGTTTTAAGCAACAGTTAGTCGCGATAGCCCTGCTGGTCTGTCACAACATTAAAGTATTGTTCGCTTAACCTGCTGCACGGTCATCTATCACTGCTGTTGGAATAAAGGTCTCATCTTGCTCCATTGTGTACATAATCCATGTCTGCCACTGATTCTGAAAGAGAAGGTCCTGGCCCCGAAGTTTAGGAATACATTTTTCCATGTTACAGATAGAATTAACTATCTGGTGCCACTAACCTACAGTAGGGAGGTGAGCTGCATCCAGTCTCGTGATGGCCTTCTTGTTGGCCAATAACAGTATCGGGACCAATGAATGAGGGTCAAGCTTCACCATTGCCCTCCCACCCCCAGCAGGACCGACAGTAGCATCATGGCATTCTGAACCAAATCTGGATCATAGTATAGTTTCTGAAATTGGTCCTTCAAGTCCCACCAGTAAGAAGTGAGGAACAGGCAACCCCAAAAGATATGTGTGGTCTGCAGGGTTCTGCCCTTAGCCACACCATCAGGTACAACAGCTGACTACCATAAGTTTAACCAGGATTGAGGATGTGCAGAAAAAGCAGTATCTGCATTTCCAAGCAAACTTCCTCCACTTGTCCAAAGAAGTAATTTTAAAAGCAGGTGTGGCATATTTGTTCAAGGTCTCATAAGTGCATAGAAAAGCAAAAAAAAAACTTTGCACTCATAGAAACATAGATTTTGATGGCAGACAAGGACCCCTTGGCCCACCCAGTCTGCCCATTTCCCTACCTAATGGATAAGCTGCAGTTCCTAGTTAACCAGCAGCCTACTTCTTCCTACCCCCACCCCTTAGAACTGCCTTATGACTGTCCCATGCATGCTTGAATTCCACCACCGTTTTTGACTCCACAACCTCCTCCGGAAGGCTATTCCATGCATCCACAACCTCTCTGTGAAAAATACCTTTGAATTACCTCTGAGCCGCCCCCATCTTCAAATTGTGCCCTGTTGTTCTTGCACTTTTTTGAAAGATGCTACCCTCTTGGACTTTGTTGATTCCCTTGAGGTACTTGAAAGTTTCTATCATGTCCCCCCTCTCCTCGAGGCTATACATATTAAGCTCCTTAAGTCTCTCTTCATATGTCTTCCAGTGCAGACCCTGCACCATTTTAGTTGTCCTCCTCTGGACAGCTTCCATCCTGTCTATGTCTTTGCGGAGATTGGGTCTCCAGAACTGCATGCAGTACTCCAGATGGGGTCTCACCAACTGTCTGTACAGAGGGATAACAACTTCCTGTTTTCTACTGGTGATGCCTCTCCCTATGCATCCCAGTATCCCCCCAGCCCTCCTTGCTGCCCTCTCACATTGCTTGCCCACCTTTAGGTCATCTGATATGACTACCCCCAGGTCCCTTTCCATTTTTGTTGTTGTTAGTATCACACCCCTCATTGTGTACTCTTCCCCTGGGTTTTTGTTTCCCAGGTGCATTACCTTGCACTTCTTAGCATTGGTGGAAAAACTCACTATGCCAAAGTAAGAGACTGGGGGGACAAGAGCAGAAGAGGTGGAAAGGAAGGTGTTGAGGAGGCAAGACACAAAGAGAATAGTGGGGGGGGAGAGGGAAGTTTCAAGTGGCAGCAGCTGCAGGCAGAGTGGGAGCAAGGTGTGGAGCGCTATGGGTGCCAATGCAAGGAGTCTTGGAAATAAAATTCCAGACCTGGAGACCATCATGGCGGAGGCATACCTGGATCTTGTGGCCATTACTGAGTTGTGGTGCACAGGAAGTCATGATTAGGACATGGCAAGGACCAGGCTACACTCAGTTCAGGAAGGACAGGGATGGGAGGAAGGGTGGAGGGGTTATGCTGTATGTGAGGGATGGTATCAGAGTAACTGAAATGCAAGGAAACCTAGGGGTAAAGGATGGGTTGGAGATGCTGTGGGTCACCCTGCAGATTGGAGCCACAGCCACTTCTGGATATATAGACCTTCAATACAGGGGGAAGAACTGGGTATGGCAATGGGGAAGCCATCAGCATTATGGCAAAAAAGAAAGAGATGCTGCTGGTGGGGGACATCTATGTGCCAGATGTAAAGTGCATCCTCCCAGCCATGGCCTCAGCTAAAAGCAGGGCCATCCCAGACTTCCTGCAGGGGCCATTTCTCAGACAACTAGTCAAAGAACCCACTGAAGATGGGGCAATACTGGACCTGGTGCTCACAGACAGGGACAGTACTGCAGATGTCAAGGTGGGTATCAAACGAGTGAGCCATACAAAAAAGAGTTCCTTCATACAAAAAAAGAATTGGGGGAAAAAAACTAAGTTCAAAATCTTTTTCCATATGAAGGCATCATTTTTCATATGAAACAAAAATCCATAAGAAAAAGAACCCATTCCATATGAAAAAAGAATGGGAAAAAAAAACCCTACGTTTAAAATCTTTTCTCATATGAGGGCATCCTTTTTCATATGAATGAAAAAACATGCGAAAAAGGATTCTTTCGTATGAAAAAGAATAAAAAAAAAACCTAAGTCCAAAATCTTTTTTCATATGAGGGCACACCCTGTTTTATATGAATGAAAAAGCACACAAAAAAGGACTCCTTCATTCATAAAACGAATTTAGACTTAGGGTTTTTTTTCAATGTTTTTTTGTATGACAGTACTGCAGATGTCAAGGTGGGATGCCACCTGGGGACCAGTGATCACTGTACAGTGTGGTTTAAGAGAAGGACAGTGACAGAGACAAACCACACAAGGAGGATCCTGCACTTCAGGAGGACAGATTTAAAAAAAAAAAAAAAGGGTGAATGCCTCAGAGACAGCCAAAAAGGCAGTGGGGATTGCCTGGGTTGGGGTGGAGGAACAGTGGGCTAAATTAACAGATGGCATAGTGAAGGCAACAAACTTTGGTGTGAAAGAAGTGAGCAAAAATAGGAGGAAAAAAGAGACCACTATGGTTTTCAAGTGAGGTGGCTGCGGAACTAAAGGCTAAACGGGGTGGCATTCAGGATATACAAAGTGACACAGAGGGAAAAGGACAGGGAGGTGTACCAGGAAAAGCTGAGGGAAGCAGGGAAGGTGGTGAGAGAGCACAAAGGTGCAAACAGAGGAAAGGATAGCCAAAGGGTACAAGACCTTTTTCAGACGGATATGCTATGTTCGGCCGAAATGTATTGTCCCACGTTCCGCAATCCGACCCAGGCGCTAACAGTGTTGCCCAACATCAGATTTCACATTCAACAAGTGTTTTGGGGCTTCTCTGCACCCCGCATCTTAAGGATCCTAACTTGGTGGGGGTGAAATTCTGATGTCGGGCAACCGTGTTTTGGGCGCCTGGGGTCGGGATTGTGAACTTGGCTGATGCATTTCGCCAAACAAATGGATCCCATTCAGACATGCAAGTTAAAAGCAGAAAACAAGGGGAGGGATTGTGAGGTTAAAGGGGAACAGTCACCACCAAGTGCCCCCACAGTTAAGTGTGGGGCTGGTCCTTATGTGCACTTTGTGTGAAAAAAAACATATTGGCTTACTTACTGTTTACTGTAGTGTAGTAGATTGTATCAGACTAATTTTGTTTAGTTGTAGGTTGACATCTTCTGTTACTACAAGTCCCAGAATCCCCTGCAGATTACATCAGAGCAGCAGTGAGAAGATTCAATAGCCTGCGGTGCATGTTAGAGTATATGAAAGCTCCGATCTTTTGTTTTCAGGTCCTGCAGTCCTCCATGGGCTATGTACAGTCACAGAGGACTGTACTCAGCCCCTGGAGAAAAGCAGTCCTAGAAAATATCTCACTGGAAATTATAAAAGCACTAACATGCACAGCAGGCTATTGAATCTCCCACTGCTGCCTTCTGCTCTGATGTCAGCTGCAGGGGATTCTGGGATTTGTAGTAAAAAATGTCAGCCTACAACTAAGGAGAATGTTTTGATATAATCTACTATACTACAGTAAACAGTAAGTAAACCAAAATATGTTTGCCCACAAAGTGCACATTGGGACCAGCTCCACACTTTGGTGTGGGGCCCTTGGTGCTGACTGTTACCCTTAGAAGAAGGGGAGGGGAAGACTGTGCAGATGAAGATCAGGAAAAAGCAGATACCCCAAACAGACACTTCTGATCATTCTTCACAGTGGAGTGAGAGGGGGACTGACCACACAGAAGCAGCAGGAATACTGGGGGGAAGGAAAGAAGTGGACACAAGTCCATTCAAAGAGGATACAGTCCTGAGGGGACATGCAAATCAAAAAGTGGATAAAGCTATGGGTCCAGAGGGGGGGTACATCCTAAGATATTGTGGGAGCTTAGGGAGGTACTGGATGCACCTCTGACAGCCTTACTCAACAACTCAGTAGAAACAGGAGTGGTTCTACAGGAGTGGAGGAGGGCAGATGTAGTCCCCCTTCATAAAAGCAGCAGCAGGCTGCTCAGTTTGCCAGTGGTCAGGAAGTTAATGGCAACACTATTAAAGGAAAGGCTAGTGGAGTATCTTGAATCCAGCTGGTTAAAAAAATGAAGCATCATGGATTCACGGTGGGGGGAGGGGCTCATGTCAGATGAACCTGATTGATTTTTTGGACTGGGTGTCCAGGGAAATAGGTGAGGGTGGGGCGGTGACATAGTCTACTTGGATTTCAGCAAGGCCTTCGTCACTGTACCATGTAGGAGTCTTGTAGGAAAACTGGGCATTTTGGGGGTTGGACCCCAGAAGGTAAACTGGGTACAGAACTGGTTGATGGATAGACAAGACAGGACGGCAGTAAACAACACTCACTCTAATGAGAGGACAGTAACCAGCAGGACACCTTAGGGCTCATTACTGGGACCAGTCCTCTACAATGTCTTCATAAGCAACACTGCAGAAGATCTGGAAGGGAAGGTATGCCTCTTTGCAGAGGACACCAAAATCTGAAAAAGGGTAGATACTCAAAAGGGGGTGGAGAGAATGAGTAGAAACCTTAGAAAATATGAGAAGTGGTCGAGGGTATAGCAGCCGGGTTTCCATGCAAAAAAGTGCAATATCATGCACCGAGGCACAAAAACCCAGGGGCAGTGTATAAAATGGGAGAAGAGGTACTGATGGTCACTAAACAAGAAAGAGACCTTGAGGTTATCATATCTGATGACTTCAAGGTGGTGGGGCAGTGCGACAAGGCAGTAGGCAGGGCCAGTGGGATACTGGGGTGCATAGGGAGGGGGCTCACAAGGAGAGAGGCGGTGTTATCACTGTATTGATCATTGGTGAGACCCCTTCTGAAGTACTGTGTCTCATTCTGGAGACCACATCTCAGGAAGGACTTAGACAGGGTAGAGACTGTCCTCAGGAGGGCAACTAAAATGGTACAGGGGCTGCATCATAAGCCCAATGAGGAGAGACTGAGGGATCTCAATACATACACCCTGGAAGAGAGGAGGAAGAGGGGAAACATGATAGGGACCTTTAAGTACCATACAGCAGTAAATAAGGTACAGGAGGGGAGTATTTTTCAGAAGAGAAGGTGTACCAGAACATGGGGGCATGAAATGAAGCTGCAAGGAAGGATGTGAGGCAGTACGTTTTCACTGAAAGGGTGGTAGGCACCTGGACCCATCTTCCAGCAGAGGTGGCCTTCAAGCATGCATGGCACAGGCACAAAGGAATCTTGCTAGGAAAGCAGAGGGAGGGGAAGTAGCTGGAAATGAGTTAGGGCCTTGTGGTGGCAGTATAGGCAGGGACAAAATGGGCAGACTGGGTGGGCCCAGATGTCCTTTTATCTGCGGACAAATTCTAGGTTTCTGTCTAGTTCAGTTCTTCATACATTATCAGCATTGAGACATCTACTGTGATATTACAACTGACTAGTCTTGCAGCAGGTGACTGGCTATTTTTGGTCGGTGTGATATAACAAACAGCCAAGTCATAGGGCTGATGGTGTACAGTTACGAGGAAGAATAGATCTGGATACGTCAGCCTCCAGGTAGATTGCTGTTCCACACGTCATATCAAGTATTGTCAGGTAAAAAAAATTCTTCTAATCAGCGACAGGGAACAGACAAAAATACCTCAGATATAAGAAGTAATACTTCACCACTTTTGAAAGCTGATATTAATTTCACGCAGTACACTAGCTCATTAATCTCTCCCTACCCTCCTGCTGACTCTTTTTTCCTGTTCTGCCTCCCCTCTCTCCCTTCTACCAGATTCCCTTGCCTCTTTTAGGGGTTCATCCTCTCGTTTCTCTGCTACCTCTTCATCTTGGTCAAACTGATTCTACTCCACTGTTTCAGTCTCACCTCCAAGCCTTTGTGCTCTTGTGCATCCTTCACATTTTGACTGTCAATAATAGTAATTTGTTGGAGGGAGCAGGCTCAAGAAGAAGGAGCTGAAGTAATTTTGGGCAGCAATCCTGAGTGAATTCGCATGGGAAAACTGTGAAAGGGCTAAGTTTTTGGCTGCATGTCTGTTGCTGCTCCATGAGAGGGAGATAAGAGAATTATTTTGGACTAAATCCAAGTTTGTGTGACTAAAGTCAGCTACTGAAGTAGGCCAGGGTCAACCTGAAGACCACCGAATATTTTTGCTGAATGCGATCGGCCTGTCAGGAGTTCCAGCTACCCCTAAGCTCCCGGTGTGTGTGCAGAGACTTTGCGATTGTGACTAAGGAGCGCTTTGCCTGGTACAGCAGAATTCCTATACATGTAAATGTGCTATGAGCTGCTAGCGGGTTGTGAGTTAGTTCCCCACTGTGTGAACTGTGTTCTGCTTGCTGGAAGCTGTATTCAGCCCAAAATGGACTGCATCCGAACTTGTCTCCATACGCCCTGGGCTTTGCCAGACTGGCCTAGCCAGACTACCCACTGCACAGAGAAGCCATCGACGAGAGACCTGCCTGGGGATCAGCCCCCCTGCTCCACGCTTGAACAGGAATGATGCCTCTGCAACTTGTGTGGGTCCTGCTTCTCCTGGCATTCCAGATCAACCACCTGCAGTCTCGATTTTCATCCGGCCTGTGTCCAGTCTTGGGTATCATGAGTAAATACCAGGGTAGCTCCCTGCAACAACAGCTTAATCTGAGTGTGTCATCTGATTGTCTTGTTGTTTCGTTTCCTTTACAAACTGAGCCCTCTGGCTCTGGATTACAAATACTGTGTACTGTGCATGTTGTGTTTTCCATCACAGGGCCCCAACCAGCTGCAACCCCGGGCAACTGTCCTGGCTAACCCATCTCTTCTCCACCTGGGTACCCAGAGGTGGACTGTGTGGGGGGACTCAAAGCGCATGCATAACTACTGGATTGATATAACCTTTAAGCTAATTAACCTGATTTTGCCCCTTCCTTGTTCAAGTCCCCTGAATAAATCAGATCTAACTTTTTCTGCATGTAATCTGACTGTGGTTCCAGTTTGTGCTAAAAGTACTGTACTGTCGCTATTTGCTGTGCTTAACCTTGTTTTACAGGGGGTCCCCAGGGTCGAGCCAGAGGAACCAGCCCTGGTAAGTGCAAACAGTGTGGGTACTTGTGTGGTGTACCAGGGATATTGTGAAAGTGATTATTGTACAGTGTTCAGGCCACTAGAGGGGAAAGAGGGGGGTGACAGTATCCCGGAGGGCTGTGCCCAGGTTAGCTTGACCACTACCAACCCTGACCTCTGGGTGGAGGCACCCGTTTCAGAACTCAGGCCCCTTAACCTGCTACTAGCCAAGCAGGCAGGGGTAGTAGCCCTTGGGATAGTGCCACCTAGGGGTTACACTTACAGTTGTAAAGAAATGTTTATTTCTTAGATTGCAGTACACCCCCATATGTGGTAACACTGGTAGCTAAGTAAATGTATCCCGTGTATTACAGCTATACTTACATATTGATTTCTATGCCTTGCTACCATCATGGAAGTGCAGCATAACAGATTTGTGCTATGAGTACAGATGAAGGTAAAATAATTATTGTAATTTGTTTGATTCATCTGCTCTTCAATATTTACTACATTTTAACAAGTCCTGATGTTATATTCTTGGAACAGTTTTATACTTTACAGATTCTCAGTGGTTCTAATCTTCATGCATTTAAATTCATTTCTAGTTTTATTTTGTCCTTTTATTACTCTTTAGAGCATTTTGTGATACTCTGATACGTAAAATGCTACAGAAAATGAAATTATATTGCACTGTATTCCTCTAAATAAATCCTGAGTAAACAGATTCATGTTGATAGGTTTATTTCCAGGAACTGGTCAATGTTCTCTTCCCGAGGACTTTGTCTTATGGAAAATGACATTCTGTGGTGTCTGCCACCCCTGACTTCTGGTGAAGAGACATTTAGTACAGTCACAGGACGCACGCAAGGCAGTTTGTTGCACATAGAATCCTTAAGCAGGATACAGGAAGAGAACAAATACTCACATTTGTTCATTTTTTGTGTGTTTCTTTCCCAGCCACAGGGGTCAAAATTACCTTTTGCAGACACTAACCCTCAGGGCTTGTGACAGGGGAAATCTGCTGTCCCTGCAGAAATTCTGCTGGCCATGCTGGGGTACAGTGCTTACAAGTCCTCAAACCTAACTAAAGGAAAATGTTACTAGCCCAAAACAAAATCTACCAATATTTGGCCGGGTGGGCCGGTGCCTATGTCAGACCCTGCAACCACATGCACACCCTACAAGCAAAGGATCAGGGGTAACACTATGCAAATCCCTATGCAGGGCAGACTAAGAAGACTTTACCAGGACCAAACACGGCCCACAAACAAGCTTTTACATTAGTTCCGAAGCAGCTGAGAGCAACCTACTCCAGAAGTGGTGCATCTTTTTGTGCTCTGTCAGTGTAATTCCATCTCAGCCAGGTACTGTACCAGGTTAGCCCCAAAAGGAAAGTTGCCATTTACGACTGAATCAAACTACAAGTTTGTGGGTAGGCCACGAGATGGCCTAGCAGTAGCACATTGTACTTCTATGCAGGGTGAGCCCAGTTTGGGAGCAACACCAGATCTCTACAATCAAGCAGTCACAGTCAAGGGCTGCTACCTGCCGTAGCAGTCCATCACTCGGGGAAGGTGATACTATGCTCCACAGCTGCAGCGACCCCCGTGGAGCACCACAAGAGCTAGTCTTACCCACACAGATAGCTGTGCACAGGTGAGGCCTCAAATGCAGGTTTTCACAGCACATTTAGGGGAGAGGGAAGAAATTAATAATTAAACACCTCACAGTCACAGAAATTACAGTCACCGGCACGCTCAGGTGACGCACCATACATAAATAGGTTGCATAGTGGTGTCAGGGCTCGGAGGTCACTGGTGGCCAGTAGAGGGACGAGTGGGGTTAGGAAACAGAATATAACCCCCACAACTACAAGCCAGTGTTTCCCCAGATCTACATTAATGTAATAAATACAGTATGTCTGGTTTTGTTTCCTTTTCGATTCTCCTGTATGTATACACTGTATATTAAAATGATGCAGTCAGACCTTTGGGGTATATCTGCATTCGTTTTTCCTTTTGGCCTTACACCAACAACACAAAACTAGACTTCCAAGCTATGCTTTCACTTGGGTTTCCATAGCAACACTTTTCTTTCGTTGTTCAAGCATTAAGGATAGGTACAAAACATTCTGATGGAAGACTTTACAAGACTCTTTAAGCAGTGGTAAAGGTCACACAATAAGATATGCACACATCTTTTAAATCCGTATATCTGGTCTGTGGGGATTGATACAGAAACAAGAAGTATACTCAACTGTTAACATTTCAACCTTGCCTCCCGAATAAGGCATTGAAAACTACTAGTGAGTTCAGATGAGATCAGACGCTTCCCCAAAATCACAAAATGCCTTCCAAAGTGACATCATGCTGCAAAATCACTCGGGTATTACTGTGTCCTAATGACAGTTTGATTTTGCTTACTCTTAAATTAATGTTGGATGAATAAGCTTCTGTCACCGAACGCTGGACACCGGCAAGCTTAGTGACTCATTTCAAAGATATGAACCCTGAGTCACAGAAATTCAGGGCTGGCATTTTTATTTCAATGTTCATTCAGCAACTTATTAACTACACTTCACTGAAAACCACTGTGAACCACCGTAGGCCTTAAAGTTGTCACTAGTTGAAAAACACAGGTTATAACTGGTAACATTCTGTAGAGATTGGTGACGTAGCTGGTAGTTTAATTCTGATTCCTTTTTTCTTTCTAAAAGTGAAGAACAGACTGCCCACCATACTGGTGTTACCACACCAAAATGTGTTCGTTTACAGTCTGTGATCAACTCCCACTCACTGCATCTTTTCTGGACTTGGGAACACCCTCGACATAGTCTTGTCACTCATGACACGGTGGGAGGAGGCTATTGCATCATGAGTGGCTGCACTGTTTGGGTCCATTCCTAACGTTCAGGAAGTATGCAGTATGAGCAGATCAAGGATTTGAAACAAAATAGGGTTAGGTATAATTATACCATTGGCATGCATTTAAGTTCTACTAAGAAATGAAGAAATTAAAACAACCAACATATCAGAGAATTTTAGAGACAGTAACTAATCATAAAATAGAAATAACAGGATGCATAAAAGTTTGACAGTGTCCCATTAACCTAACCAGTATTAATCAGTACTTCCTCTACTGCGCTTCCTGGCTCTATATTGATCAGTACATCCTTCACCAACACCCTCCCCACCTTTCCCCCAGTGGGGAAGAGGCCAAAAACAGGAAAATAGTTCCTAGCTTTCCTTTTCTGGACAACACAAACAAATAAACTGTAAATGTCACATAATCAGGGCATAAACGCCACAGTTCCTTATGTGCTGGCAGCACTTCAGGAAGCAGAGTTCGTTTGCATGTTGTATCCCTGGGATGCTCTACCGATGTTTCACACTCACCCACACAGCAGCAGAACATTTCAGCGGGTGCCAGCATAGGTCAGGAGGACTTCTGGGTTTTGGTTTGGGATCCCTAATTTTTTTTATTATGGAGTTCCCAGACCTTGTCTATGACTCATTCCCAAGGTTCCTGACAATAAACATGGTACCAAACCTGACCCTAGTAGAACAGTAGCCAAGAAAGTCATCCTAGGGGATGCCAGTGGTCAGCACGTCCCCTCTTATACAGAGTGGTACAAGAAATATTACAGGCACTAGGAGCAGAGAAAATGCCAGCCAGTATTTATGGTATGATGCCCACCTTCACAGGATGATGAAAACCTCTCTTTTATTTTTAAAGGAACGTTTTCTCCCTTGCCCGCTCGTCCTTCCAGGGATATGCCCTGATCCCAGGGATATACCCTGTTCAGGTGTCTTGTCTTCTCATCGCCTGGGTCAGTATTGGGATTTAACCCAAGTGCCTGGTGTGGGGATAGAACCCACAGCCTTCTGATCTCCTGGCCTCAGAAGTGTGTGTGCTACCTGCTAAGCCACTGACACAACTAAATTACAACATCACAAGGAAAAACAGATACAACATTTAGGCATACAATGAAAAATGGATAACAGTTTGAACAATTGAGGTAACAAGAAAAACATTCCGAAATTCTTTATATCAAAAATGAAGGCAAGTGCATATTATACTAAGACATTTAGGGATATAATAAAAATGGATAACAGTTTGAGCAACTGGAGCAATCAGAAGACATTCTGACATTCCACATATCAATGTACGAAAGAAAGTAAGTGCACATATAACAGCTGATTAACAATACTGGCATCAGATCCTATTCTACAAATACCATGAGTCAAGCTATATTTTTTGATGATATTTGGTCTGTCACCTGATTTACTCACCTACTTTATACTTTTGCTTCATGACAGATGCCCCGAGGAATTCAAAAGCAGTATTTCTTTTAATACCAGTCCTACAGATAGCTGCGCAATGCCAACTTAGTCATACAACATCTCCCACTCCTACCCACCATCCACTCGATGAACCCATTGGTCATGGCAGCCTGTTACCTTCTTCACAGATATCTCTGTGCCCTTCATAACACTACACAAAACAGTTTGCTTTAAAAAGAAACAGCAATCATAAAATCTTTAGAACTTAAAAGGACCGACAATAAAAAATACAAGAAAACACATGCCAGCATGCAATGCTACAAAGATGAGAGCAGCGCCCCCTTGTGACTGACCTCCAGCTGAGGCACTATTTTTTTTTTGCTTCTACTTTCTCCCCATTTCCTGGTCGGCTGTACATCCCGACCATCTTCCTGGCCCCGCCACACCCCCAATATCAGGCCAGCTTCCCTCATTTCCCCTGTGGCTTACCCTCCGTGGCAGGGTGGTGAGGAGCCCCCCTGAACTCAACTCACCTGAAAGGATCCAGACTGGGGAAGCACCATTTGGGGTCGGTGCCGCGGAGGACGGACGCTCATGCTGCCCGACCAGGAGCCCCTCTTCCTTGTTCTTGGTGCATGGTCCCCAGAGGCAGAGCATGCAAGGACGCCAGTGACAGCGCTGTGCATGTTCCCATATGTGCACCCCTTCAGGCGTCTGCCCCGCCTCTTGCCCCTGTTAGTTGTAGCATTGGTGTGCCAGCCCCCAGCCAGCACTAGGGGCCAGGCACACACCAACGTCCTGTCACCCCCCTCCCTGAAGAAGGAGAGCTGTCCCTGGGATGCTCGATCCTTCTCCTCCCATGCTGACCCCCTGGCAGCCCGTGCTCACTCCCAAACATGGGTCACCAGCATGGCACGAGGTGTGGTGTCCAGCGCCTCAACCCTCAGCGCCACTGGGCTGACCAGCTGAAGCACTATTTAATAAAACATACTGAAAAACTAAATTTTTTAATTGTTTTTACACTTGTTTTAGATCTTCAGAAAAAGCCATTCGATAAGACAAATGCAATAATGCAGTTGCCCTTCGGCGTGCCTTTATTATGGCCCTGGGCATGTGGTGATCACACTACTTGCCACACCCAGTTGTGTCTTCTTGCTTACATCTTTGTGAGCGAAGACACAGGACAGTGACTCATAAGTGGCAGTTATGAGCGAGTAACGTAAGTCCTGTTCTCGCACAAAAGATGATAAGTGACATATTCAAAGTCAGGCCATTGTGTGCCCAACTTATTAATGTATTTTAAATTGGAGCACTTTTAAATGATTTTTATGAAGATGGACCTGTTTCTGTTTGATTTTACTGCTCTGTTTTGAGTGCCGCCAAAGACCACTGTGATGTCATCAGGTATTGTCCAAGCTGCTCTTCCACTGGCTAAAGAGATTTAACGGTTTCTGGCAAAAACACCCCCAGGTGGCATTAGCAGAACTCAGTGACCCAGAATTCCTCCAAAATCTGAATCTCAGGGCCCTTTATTTTTTATTACTGAAGAGATTTTTATTACAAAGGGATACTTTTCCTTAGGCTTCATATATTTCTGTTGTTTATTCCTGCTTTGAAGTCCTAATTCACTCCTTATGAAATCACACCCTGTTGCCATGAAAACTATTCTTATGCCACAGAGGATTATGAATTCAGGGCAGGAAGAGATGACGTCTAAGGGGGCAAAGGGCCTGTTTTCAAGCAAATTTCCTCAATAATGGAGAATGGAATATCCCAAAATTAAATTTTTAGGAACGTTAGGAGGTTTGAGTCATGCTGACAGCAATGGTCTGTTATTTTGGCACTTAACTTACTACAGAGAAGTTTCTGTGTGCAGCCACAGGCCTGGAAAGGTTATGCCACAGCAAAGGGAGAAGGGAGGGCAGGGAGAAAATCCAGAGACAAAACTCCATGTCCCGCATTTTCAGGAGGTCCCGAATGGTGCAAGTCCTGGATATGCTGAAGCAAACGGCACACAGGGCTTACGGCTCTCTCCCGGCTGGCGATAGGGATATTGCATCCCTTGTGCCAGTTGCCGCAAGTTAGACCAACTTTTCTGGTCTAGCTTGTGGCAATCCTTGGTACCCTTTTTACGGGGCTTGCGCCAAATATCTGTCATAAGCTGGCGTAAATCGAATAAAGTGTCATAACTGCACTCAGCCTACTAAAATCAGGCACAGTTGTGGCAAAGGTGTTTGGCGCAGTTGTGCAAAAAAAGGGGCTTGATACGCGCCCTTCGTCACCCCTTGAAACTCCGGCCCCATAAGCTGCCTATGAGATGACCTGGGTTCCTGGACTCACCTGGGTCATAGTGCCTGTCTGACACTGGATCCCAGCCCGCACAATAAGCTGCCTTGGGGGGTGACCTTCCCTATGGAGCCCCTGCCACAAGGGGGATGTTGTGGGCGGTGTTGAACCAGGTATATCGCTGTACAATGAACAGGGCCAGGGAGTAATAGCTGTATAGGAAAAAAAATGAAAGAGGTAAGTGCTGGAGAAGGTCAGGTATGGGGCTGGGAGGCAGACACTGAAAGGGGGAAGCTCCAGAGAAAAGGGGGTACAACCAATAAAGTAAAAAAAATGTATATATATCAACTATTAAACTGATATTGCATCAACTAAATATGCCATTGCCTGATGCACGATATGCAATTATTATCACTTGTCAGTCCTCCCCTGTCACACATGAAAATAAAATATCTAATTGTATATGCTCAATATATTACGGTACTGGGACCAAGTTACGTGTTTCGACTGTCTGATTTCTTGTCGGTCATGTCTGGCTGCAGCTCTGTAAGCCTCCTTGACCGGGTCACCACTGAAAAGGGAACTGGTTCTCACTGGTTTTACCTGGTTAAGTAGCAATATTAACTGACCGACTGATTGACTGCTAAACTTTGCCGCAGATGTTGTTCAAAGCTGAGGCAGAACAGATCCACGTCTGTGGCAGATTTCTGACCACTGATTGGCTAGGTTATGACGTGACATCTGTAATGATATCAGACAGATATTGAGTACGAGGGAGGGGCTTCAGGGCAAACAAAGAAGGCAAGCTAGCCTGGAACTGTGGGAATTGGGATTTATTTTGTGGGGGCATGGGTTCTTACTGTAGCTCAGGGGGCCATACCTCTCAAAGTTTAATCACCCAAATGTGTGACAAGTGGACAAAATATGTGACATCATCAAACATGACAATGGAAGCTCAGAACACTGTGGCAATAAGTGTACTAATGCTATATAATGTTTGCTGATAATGTAGCATCCTATATTATTGTAAATTTCTCCTTAAAGGTCTCAGTGGTCATTGTGAAATGTCACCTTCTAAATGTGGGACAGAGTGTTTCTGAGGAATGAAATGAGTCACATACTTTGTAATGTGTGACAGTTGAAAGGTATGCAGGAGGCAATGCTCTTGCCTCTGGACCACAATGGTTGTGGGTTTGAGTAGTGTATCAGGTTCTTGGGACCATATCAAACAGTAACTTGTGTGATAAAATTCTTGTATACCGGGGGTGAAATTTACATTCTGTACCACTAAGCAGCTGGGCTAATGACTGGAAACCCCACTAGCCTAATAGACGTTCCACTGGCTCAACTGGGGTACTTACTCAAATGCTACCTACTCCAGCACAACCCAGTTGGGCCAGTTGAATGTGGACTATATACTCTTTATTTTGTTTCCAGACTGAGTCACCAGAAAATAAAAAAATGAAAAGACAAAGATCGGACTTGCCAGTTTGTCTTGTCTCTAATATCTTTAAATGAAGAGACTGAATCAGACATCAGAGCTCATAAAAATTTTCTTGTATTTTTGGCAGCACAGGTTTCTACTTTTTGACATATTGTCAAGCCTATAGTAAGCTGAAAACAGGTTTTTATTTTTATATAGCACCTTTCATTCCCTTTGTATCCCAAAGTGGTTTACAACCCATAAACAGATATAACATTCAACATCCAGCACACCCAAAAAGTTAACCCCTGTTTTATTTGCCTTATAAAATTTCTTTCAAAAACGTTATCTAAGGAAACATTTTAGTAATAGCAGCAATATGGGTTTCCTAAATGTCAATGTAAACAATGCTACAGCAGACTTGGTACACAATGCAACATCAAAAATCTTTATTTATTCAGGCGAACATCATTGAGCAAAGCTCATTTTCAAGATGGACCTGAGTGGTCATACAAATGAGGATACAAGTATTAATACATAGACAAGAATAGCATAAACAGCAATACAATGACATGAAATGATTATGTACAACAATTTACATATATACAAGGTACAGTAGAACCATTTAACCTGTAAGAAAAAAGGGGACAAAGGGTGTAGCAGGCATAAAATATAAATTATAGGGTCTAACTAGTTTTTATGAGAATATAATAGGTGATTTGGAAGACAAAAATTGAATTAATATAATGGACGGAAAAAGGAAGGTGGGTCAGGTAGGGTAGGGGATTAGGCTTTATAAAAGCAATTGCAGAGCTCTGGAAAAAGGGCGGAGAACAATCTTTTGAAAGGTGCCAGAGGTAGTAGGCTATCTAGCTTCATGGATTTTTGGAGAGAGTTCCATGCAACTGCTAAGGTGTAGCTGAAAGCAGCCCTCCCAAACCGGGTGCAGGCATTGGGGACCTTTAATATGATGAGTTTACTGATCCTTAAGGTGTATGGCCTAGTTGTAATTTGGGTAAAGCAATCAGTGATATAGGTAGGTAGTTTGCCTGTTAACGCTTTGAATATCCAGATAGCAGCATTCCTATTTCTTCTGTGTTGTAATGATGTCCAGTTGACTGCCATATAAAGGGAGCAATGATGGGTGCTGGAGGGAAGGTCAGTAATAAATCTTATGGACCTGTGATACAGGGTGTCCAGTTTATGTAAGAGATGACGTGAACAATGGCAGTAGAGAAAATCAGCATAATCAATGAGGGATAGGAATGAGGCCTGAATTAACCTTTTTTTGGAATCACTGTTTAGGTAATGTTTTATTCTAAAAAATAGTCCAAGCCTCTGTCTTAGCTTTTTAAGTAGCTCTTCAATATGGACAGAATAGTCAAGCCTGTTATCTATCCAGACTCCAAGGTATTTGAAGTTATCAACAAATTCCAGTTTCTCTCCAAGTAAGGTGGATAATTGTAGGGTGGTGGATGCTGGGGTAGTGGTAGAGCAACTCTTTGTGGCAAAGAACATAGCTTTTGTTTTTTTGGCATTTAGAAGTAGTTTTTTGTCAAGTAGATTGTGCTGCAGAATGGAGAATTCGGATTGTAACAGTTCACATGCTTTAGAAGGTGAGGGATTGCTGACATATAATACAGTATCATCAGCAAACAGATGAATGTTAGATTGAGTGAGGTTGGCATCAATATTGTTAATATAAATGGCAAAGAGGATAGGCCAAGAATAGAGTCTTGTGGTACACCCTTAGCAGTGGTTTTGAGGTGGATAGGTACTTCCATTTTAACCAGTTGTGACCTATCTGAAAGGTAATCCTTAAACCAGTTGAATGATAGGGAATCCAGGCCTAGTGAGTTAAGGGAGGTGATTAATAAGTCATGATCCACTGTGTCAAAGGCTTTACTCAAATCCAGGAACACAGCACAGGTACAATTTTTCTTATCCAAGGCAGTCTGCCAATCGTTGGTTACCTTGGCTAAGGCAGTAATGGTGCTATGCTTTGATCTAAATCCAGATTGTGCAGAATTTAGAAGGTTGTTGTTATCCAGATAGTCCCTTAATTGAGAGTTTACTAGTTTTTCGAGCATCTTGGATAGTACTGGTAGGATGGAGATAGGTCTGTAATTGTTGAGATCCCTAGTATCACCAGATTTGAGTAATGGAACTACTTGAGCTGTTTTCCAAGTAGAGGGAATGGATCCAGTAGTTAGGGAAAGATTGAAGAGATGAGTGAGGGGGGCAGATAAGACATGTGAAGCAATTTTCAGGAAATAGGGATCCAGGAGTGTGCACCTGCACTCTTAGTAGTGTCTAAATTAGAGAGGAGATCTTCCACTTCTTTCACAGATATTGGATGAAGGAAAAGTTGAAGTGGCTCGTTGTCCCACAGTAGTTTGCAGGTTCAAGGAAGATCTCAGGATATTTGCAGGTGATGAGTCAAATGCTAGGCCAGCTGTGGTGAAGTGAACATTGAAGGTATTTACGATTTCTTGTTTACCTGTAATTTCTGTATCATTTAGTAGCAGTTTGGAGGTTAAGGCAGGAGTAGAATTTTGGCCCAAAAGTCCTTTTATTGTACCCCAGAGTCTGGATGGGTTATTGTAGGAGGCATCCAATTCAGCTGTATAATAGGCAGTTTTGGCAGTTCTTATTTTTTTTGTACATGAATTCCTTGCTTTTCTGAAATTTAGCCAATCTCTGGTGTCCTTTGTTTTTCTTGCCTTTTTCCACAGTTTGTCTCTGGTTCTCAAGGCTGCTTTAAGCTCAGAGGTGAACCAAGGGCAGGATTTTACCTTAGTTCTGATACTGGTGATAGGTGCATGAATATTGAGAGCATTAGTGATAATATCCTTTAAAGTCTGGAGAGCTGTTTCAACAGAGGTTGTAAGATAGAAATCTTGCCAATATATTGTATTACTCAGGTCAACATATAAGCCTTGGTTGACCCTCTGGATGAAGGGGAAGTTCTTAGCTCCAACAATTCTGTTTCTGATCTGGAGGCAACATTTATTCTTGGATTTGAAGCCTAGTGATTTGGATACATGTACGGATGCTTCAGGCTGGCAATCATTACAACGTCCTTGCACTAATTTTAAACCTCCATCCTAACTTCCACCCCCGCTCCAGCCCCGCACCATCAGTCTTAGCTGCACTACAGACATTCCAATCTCTGGTAATGCAGAAGGCTGCTCATTTGATGCACTCCAAATGGGCAAACAAACCATCTGATCTGTTCATCGAGGAACGACAAGCACTTCCTAAGCTAATTAATGCGACACTGATCGAGATCAAATATGCAGATCAGAGAGGTATGATGCCTCTTGCCTCACAACCCACCTGAGGCATCCTGTTGTTACACAGTTAAGGCACACCCTGTCCACCCCAGCCCTGTCGCACTGATCATGGCTCCCCCAAGTCTACTCCTGAACTCAGGTTGCCAGCACGAAAGTGCAGCGTGCTTCCGCTGAGCTATCAGGCGGCCTTCGAACAGAGAATTTTTGTCACTTTCATTTCGGCATGATGAGACCTGGTCCTTTCGGCACAAATGCAAGCATTATTTACAGCATACTGGGATCCTATCAAAGCATACTGGGCCCAGTGTGGTAGGCGGTAAGCATCTTAGGGGAAAAACCTAGCGCCCAAAAAACTCATCCTGTACCCGTAAGGTGCTTTTTTTGTGCTCATTTTTTAATAAACTTCTTTATTTATGTTGAAAATATCTCATCTGTTCAGGGGCACACAGTGCAAGTCCTGCCAGAACCAAAGCAGATTTCCTGGTGTCATGGACACGGAGTTTGCATTTACTTTCATAGCATAATTTCTGCTCGCTTGTTGGCAAGTGTGGCAGGGAATTCACTTTGCATATCAAACAGCTTTGTGTATTTTTGGACGCAGTTTTGTTCCTTGCCTTAGACGTATGATAATGAGGGCTGTCAGATGCTGAAGGAACTGCAGAGTTGATTATTTATTTTATGGGTACCCTGGTGACCCAGGAAGTTCCCAGTGAGAGTAAACTTAGCCAGCTTTTTATGAAAGGCATAGAATATGTAGTGTGTGTGTGTGTATAAAACAGCATTCTGTAAATGATTAAGTCTCAACTTATAAAACAACAACAAAACAAAAGCTATATCACTGCTCCATAGCATACACAGTTCAGTATAGATGTTATAGATTCTCGATGTTTCCGTTTCTTCAATTCCTCATTCCTAGGTTAATTTCATGGAAACAGGATCCTTGTCCTCAACAGTTGATCTTCTCCTGCTTGAATCCTTTGGTGAAGTCATATGCCTCAGCTTGTGACATCGTCATCATTTCCACTGCAGCAAACTGTGATGACACAAGCAGGGATTATGATTTCAGAAAAGGATAAGTCAGCTGATTAAACCCTAGGGCACAAGAATCCTGTTTCCAGGCAAAATGACCTTGTAATGAAGTAAAAAGTGAAGAGATGTGCAGACGGCACATAACATGCTAATTATGAGCTGTTGACCTATCAGAACTATGTTTAGAGGTCTGTGCGCAAACCATGACATAGTAAAAACTCCAGATCACTGGTTCCATGAAGGGAAGTATAACGGAATGCTGCCCATAAAAAAAATGCAAAATACAGTGTTTCATACCTGTTTTTATTCAGGTACAGTTAAATATGGATAATTTACAGGAATGTATATCATTTCTAAGAATAACAACTTTATAAACTGTTGCCAGTTAGCACAACTTTCCGGTCCCCTGTAATTCTGCAGCATGAGTCAGCTTGGGGAAGAACACATCCGGGTTCTGGCACAGCGGTGGCCCTCGTGGCAAGATGGGGAGTGTGCTCCCTCATGAGGAGTGGTGGTCAGGCCATAGCGTGCTGCCAAGCCCGTGATCATTAGCGACATTATCCGACTTCAGGGGTGGCGGGCGGGAAGGTTGGGGGAAACTATAAAAAAGAAATGCACCTCAAGCTGTCTAAATGATGGTCACCAGCTTCCTGGGGCCCCTCTCTTTGTAGATCCCCCACCAGGCTGACAGTGGGAAGAGTGTATGGCAGGGCTGAGAAGCTGGCAGGAGCCTAAAGTAGGAGCAAATGATGGCACAAAGGCCAAAAAGCTTGGTTAAAAGGAAAAAAAAAACTAAGTTCACTCAGCAATCAACTTGACTTAGATGATGCACTCTAAAAATGCTCTGAATCCTTACAGTAACTCTCGACTTGCTAAAGAGTAAGGTAATCTCCCAGGTCCCCACCCAGTATATGTAGCCGCTGTTCAATATAATGACACCTAAGGAAAGAACACAGAGCGCACTTGCTCACTATGTATGAATGAAGAGCAATAGGGAGTATATTGGAGAAGTACAAAAAAAGAAAAAACGAAACAAGACAGACTGCTGATATAAGAACTACCTACATCAGAATCGCGTGTTTGATGCATGAAAACTATTTTGCATGCCATTTCACCTTGAAAAAAACCCTATAGAGGACAGAAAGTCCCACTAATTTGAATGGAGCACACTGTTTTGTTCCGGTCGGTGATTTTTCCGACCCTATTTTGAGGCACGCTGTGTTGACTGTGGCATGTTATTGCCACGCTGTTTTTTGTTGGTGACTTTATAACCCTGTGCCATTTTCCCTGAACAGAAGCTGTTTTTTTTTAAATACTAGTTCAAATTCTGTTATTGCTCTAGCTATCCAGACTTTTCATTTATCATATTGGGTGTGTCTGATTTACATGCTGCTGGTAAGAACCATTTTAGAACTGTACAATGTAGTTTATGTCCCTATTCTAGTCTTCAATTGTTCGCACAATGCACCCATGTTCTATTCTAAAACTCTATGGTTGTTTTGGACATAATCTGCATCAATCAGTTGTAAAATGGTACTTACCACCAGACTGTAAATCAGAAACAGTCACTGAGGTTACTAAAAGGCCTGTATAGATGGAAGAATAACAGAATGTTAACCAATACTTAAAAACAACTTCTATTGGGAAAAATAACTTACAGGCTTAGCGCAGTTCTCCTTTAATACAGCTGTCAGATACAGTAGTTGCACATTCATTTTTTTCTATGAAAGGGTGTGCAGTATAAATTATTCAAGAGCCTGTATTGCAGAAATCTATGAATGGACAATGAAAAGATCTTATGAGGCAGCTTCTGTATTTCTTCCCAATCCCTGGACTGTGCTTGACTGAGGTTCGGGATAAACCCAATGTAATGTCTACCTTTGTACAAATGCTGGCAAACCTACAATAGAGAAGGTGAAAGCTAGTTTTTGCACATTAGACAAAATTCTGGGGGAGGAATCAGCCTTTGTGTCCTTTTCAGAAGTACTTCTGGTCGTATGGAGGTAGCAGGACGTTAAAATCTTTGTCTTCAACAAGTGGTGTAAGGACTGGTGCAGGGGAAGGGGACTCAAATACATAAGTGACTGGGGTGCATTCTGACAGGACTGGGGCTCATCAGGCAGGACAGACTGCACCTGAGTGAGGTGGGGATCTCTGCAATAGGGCAGAGGTTTGATGCCTTTATAGATGAGCATTTAAACTAGCTGTGGGGATGGAAAGGCTAGGGCCCAGAAAGCTATGAGAAACACCTTTCAAGATGGAGGTCTGACTGGCACTCCCCCAGCCAGTAGAGAGGAGCGATACCACAAGGAGGTAGCAAACAGCGTATCTGTCAGTGAAAAGAGAGGAGATGGGGCGGGAGGGGAAGAATTCAGCATTGGTACATGACAGCTGTAGGGTGTGGTTGAAAAGGACAGGGTAGGAGAGCAGGCAGGGAAAGGTTCAGGAGCAAGGTCAGTAACCAGACAGAGGCAAGGCTGGAAGTCAAGGACACAAATGGGTTCAGATGAAGGTAAAAGATGGTGGATAAACGGGGGTCAAGGAAAGCAGTCTGCCTGAACGCAGTCCAGAGGAAAAAAAGGTAAGCTTCAAGAACTAACAGCAGAGCCCCAGATGGACATAACTGCTGTAACCAAAATCTGGGGGTATAATAAAGACAGGGACCTCACTGTCCCAGGCTACACCGTTTTTCATGAAGAACAGGCAGAAGGGCAAAGGGGGAGGGTTGGTCATATACACTGGAGATGGCATGGAGGCCACAGAAGACAGAACAATGGGTGAGAAGAGCAACGTGGGACTAGTCTAGGTGAAACTAAGAACTGTGACGGAGAAGCATACCTTTATTCAAATACCTGTACTACGTAAGTATTCATACTCAGCAGCCCAGATACTGGCTTATTCAGTATTTGTGGGAAATAATAATTATAAGAAAGGTTCTATCCCTCCCAGGTTTCCAGGGCTAGTATTTTGGCCCCCCTTCCCAGTGCAGTGACTTTCCACCCTGCACCCCTGCTCCATTCTCCCAGTTTCTTTTCAAATAAATTACTGACTCCGGTGACTGTGCCAAGAGCTGACACCATGTTTTCTGATATTTCTCTCCCCCTACCCCTCCCCACATCCTGAAAATACGTTTTATCCAGGTGACCAACCCCCCCTTGATCCCCACTCCTTGATTGAGGGGGGACAATCGAACATAAACCAGCTACCCCAGTCATCCTCCATCCCTAACCCAAAGCATACCATTGGTCAATACTGTCATCTGATGGTGATGCGATGCGACAGCAGGAGCAAGGAGGTAATACTGCCACTCTACAGGTCCCTGGTAAGGCCCCATCTGGAGTACTGTGTCCAGTATAGGAGTCCACATCTGAAAAAGGATATAAACAGCTTGGAGGCTGTTCAGAGAAGAGAGGCCAAAATGATCCAGGGCCTTCAAGGGCAGTTGTACGAGGAGCGTCTGGAAGCAATAAATATGTTCTCACTGGAGACAAGGAGGGAGAGGGGAGATATGATTGAAACATACAAGTTCCTCAGAGGAATAAATAAGGTGCCATCCTTGGACCTGCTCAACAGAGTCTCTGACTCTAACACTAGAGGGCACGAGTGAAAGTTGAGGTGGGGGGAGCTTCAAGAGGGAGCTTAGGATACACTATTTCACAGAAAGAGTCATGGAGCCATGGAATAAACTACCAGCTTTGGCAGGGGAAGCAAAATTCATGACATCATTCAAGCTGGGGTGGGACAAGGCTAAAGCATGATCAAAAGCAACAGAAGCAGTAGGCGGCACTAGGCAGAAGGGAGGTTAGGTCCTGGGATCTGAGAAGGTCCAAGGAACACATAGGCAGATGAGATGGATGCTTGGTCTCCTTCTGCCATCTTTTTTCCTATGTTTCTGTGGTATTAGTACAGGGCTGGGAGGTGCGCATGCCAGGGGTGGGGACTGTCTGCATCATTGATGACACTAGACAGACTGTAACAGAGAATCAGACTGGTGCTAATTTACGTATTACACCAGGCAAACTATGCAACAAAATTGGTGGCAGTTGCGAGTGCAGTCACTAAAGGAACCAGTGCTGCCTTGGTGGCCCCAGTGATTCTTTTTTTTCCCCTTTTTTTCTGTTGTCTGTTGATCTGTGTTTCCCCAGTTTTTTGCCACCCTCACATCCTTGGCATGAGCACGTGTGTGTTGAGGCACACATGTGCCGCACACTGCGGGATGCCCCACCTTACCAGTCACCCATTATCTGCCTGCACTGCCACGGGACCTCCACCCAGAGGTGGCGGGACTGCAGAAGGGTGACCCCCCCCTCCCCAGGAGAGGAGAGCTGCAGTTAGGCAGCTCAATCCTGCTTCCACCCTCCCTCCCATGCTGGCTCCCCGATGATCCGAGGTCATTCCTGAACCCAGGTCACCAGCGCAGCGAGAGGTAAAGCATCCAGTGCCTCAGCCATCAGTGTCACTGGGCTGGTGTGGCCCCAGTGATTCTGACATGATGGGAGATGGACAAAACAAATTTTGGAGGGGGGGACAGCTTAGTCCAATAAAAAAAATTTAAAATCATTCCGGCACAGTCGGGCAACATTTTGGCATCATCCCCTCTCTGCCGAATTCTTCTGATCATTGTGCAATTCTGTAACGACTCTGAAAGTATCAGCAATTCAATCCAAATTAAAAAGCATTCATACATGCTCCCGTTGGCAGACTGTGAAAGAATTCTGTGCGGTTTGGGGGTAGATGATCAGGGGGATATGGGCTGAAATATTAAAGTTAAGTTAGAATCAATGTGAGCAATTTATGGGTTTTGATCCTATGCAACTGTGTTCACTTATTGGCTCTGACAGTTGCTAGCCATTACAAACCAAATGAACAAAGGCACTGAGCTGCAAACCTGGAGAACTGGGTTTGAGTCTCACAGCCACCACTTGAATACCTTGTGACCATGAGCAAGTCACTTAACATCCCTGTGCTCCCAGGACACTCCTGGAAACAAGCCTCAAATTAGTGAGTCTTTCCTAGCCAAAATCCTTTAACAAAATGATTGAGTCTGACTATGCGCTACAGCTCTGCTTCATCTTCAGAACAGCTGAGTTTTGTTTTTTATTTTACACTGTAAGTATTTACCCAACCAAACTCAAATGAGGTACAGCCTCTTGTTTGGAGCAAGAGGGGCCTTTACAGCTAGAAGGCCTGAAGCATAGGGAAGTCAACCAACTTGCTCAAGGTCACAGAGTGAGCCAGCAGATGTGGTGAGACTCAAATCTGCAAACCCTTGCCTCACCGCCCCACACCTTAACCACTAGACAACACTCTGCCTACCAATTTTTTTCACCTTTCATTTTTTGTAGCATGTCTGCATACCTTTATTTTTCCTTCTCCAACTACAAAAGGGATGCTTCACTGGAACTGCATAGATCACTACTAATTCATTTTGTATATTTTACCCTGTTTACACCACTCTCTCCAAAACTCCCAGTGCGACACAGAAAAACAAACTGACAGTGAAACAGGTGGTTAAGATTTCAGTGATAATTCAAGTGTATAATCTGGCTGTCTACGGGTCCTACTTTCAACTGTTTCTACTATCCAGGCCAGTGAAAGGTATCCTTTGAAAACAGGGCCATGGCTTTCCTTTTACATTTCAAGGATACATCATATCATTTAGGAGGTGTAGGGCCTCTGATCTCAAATCATGAACAAACCGCCATTTGTTTTTTCCTCAAGTTTCATTACTTTCTCTACATTTAACTGCAGTTCATAAATTATGAATTTTGCCGCCAGTCTGCAAGCACAGCAGTAGTGACGCAGAAGACCCGGGTTCAGAAATGAGCCTGTAGTGGAGTGTCGTTGGAGAGGGAGTTGAGCATCCGACGCACAGCTCACCTCCTCTGGGATGGGTGGGTGCAGGCACCTAGCAATAGTCTGACTCCTGGCAGCAGCCAAGGGTTGGTGCACCCTGGGATCTCAGCTGAGAGGAGACTGGAGGGTTTGGCGACCATTGCACGTCTCGCACAGGAGCATGCATGATGTGACTGGCATATCACTGCATGTCCGACCTTTATGGGGGAACTACTGCAATAAAATCCCCTTCAGTCACAGCAGTATGATGGTGAGACTCCTTATCTCCCTGCCCCATGACACCAGAACGACTTGCCAGGCACTTGGGGATCTCGGTCTTGTCACCCCCACCACTACCCCCACTGGGGGGAGACCCACTGTGTAGTGCAAAACACAGGCCATGCTGGAGCAGGTAGGCCTGTGGAATGGTGCTATAGGAATGGCTGGAGTGGGTCTCATTAGGGCAGATATGGGGTATATCCCCCACAGGTCAAAGGAGCATAAAGAGAAACATAAATTGCAACAGTCCTTTCTTTAAAGCTGCAGTTCACGTTTTTTTTTTAAATGATGTACTCAGTCTTGCAGTTTGTTCAACCCCAACCCGCTATTGATGCATGCAGTCCATTTTTGTTTCCAAACCCATAAATTTGGTTCCCAGTGTTATTTTATGTTCATCATGTGACAGCATGCACTGTGGCCACATGCAGTTAGCCCTGGTGTCCATCGTCCCGAAAGGTCAGTGAGCAGTGTCTAATGCATGCTACTTCATCGTAGTCACAAGAGTAAAGCTAAATTGCTGGTGGCCAAGCAGAGCTAAAACTGACTGAAAAAAGTTAGAGCAGCCACATTTAATGCTAGGTGCCTTCATTTCAAATCTGGAAAAAAATAACCAAATCAAACTCAAAACAGGAAAACAGGGCACTCTTACACAACTGGAGGAAACAAGCAATCTAAAATGGAATTAAATAGAAGAGGTACCATTTGTTTTTTGCCACAACATGAATTTCTCAAATGTAGGACTGTAACCTGGACATGGGAGGTCAAGGAATTCATGATCTGTTTTAGCATTTTCCCCAAAATAAATGTAGAATATCTCTCAGTCTTTCATTACCAGAAGGTGAGACGCGGCATGGGAGGGGTGCATCTTCATACGGTGAGAAAGCTCTGAAAAAGTGTACACTCATGGTCAGAAGGGCCCCCATATTCAGAGCCAGCCCAATAGCACCACAGCTGGTAGCACTGCACGGCACATAGCGCACGGCCAGCTCTGAGCTATATTCAGACAGTGTGCTCTCGCAGAGCGTGCTAACTGTCTGAATACTGGGCCATGCTGGCACAGCACAAAGTGACTATGCACAGTGTTGACTTGGCCCAAGGCTGAATATGGCCCAGAGGGGGGCACACTGGAGATAGCACTGCCCAAAACACAACAGAGCCAGGGCCCTGTGGGCCATATTAGCCCTAGTGTGAAAATGAGCCTACAGGGTTCCACCCATTGAGAGCGCTGGCATTAGTGAGCCTGGTCATCAGGGTGCCAAGCTGGGATTTCACCGACCCCTGTTTTTGCAGGGGGCTGTGCCCCCCACACCCCCTTCTTAAGATTCTAACTCCAAGGAGTGGAGGCGGACCTCGGGGATGGGGCGTGAATCCCGAAATTGACACCCTGATAAGCACAAATACTGGTGCTATAATCGCCAGAAGAAAGCCCACTCACAGGGTATGCCATGGGTAGTAAAGCATTCTCTGTTTCTGCCCCTCCCTATGGAACAGACTCCCATCATCCAACCACTTGTCCCCCTCCCACCTGTCCTTCAAAAAAAACCTGAAAGACTGCCACCTGACTAGCCTCTTGTCACTGCTCTCCACAACAACCATTGGGTCTACTAACTGCCCATGCTCTATAACGCGACTGTTTCATTGCCTGCCCCTACCCCTGCCCCTCCCTTTCTCACTTCTGTTTTCTTATGTCCCAGGCTGCCTAGCACTATTGCACATTTGCTCTCCGGTCCTACCTTGATTCTCCAAGCAGTCCATGAAAATTCGATTGTCTGAGTCTGCACAGCCTCTTTTGGTAGGGTATCTGATGTTAACTTGAAAATGCCTCATGTAATCACAAGTAGTTACTGTCTGTTACTTGTACTATTGCTTTTGTTGTAATCACATGTCGTTACTGTCTGTTACTTGTACTATTGCTTTTGTTGTAATCACTTGCCGTTACTGTCTGTTACTTGTACTATTGCTTTTATTGTAATCACATGTCATTACTGTCTGTTACTTGTACTATTGCTTTTATTGTAATCACATGTAGCTACTGTTTTTATACTGGTACTATTACTATTATTGTTTGTATGACCAGTTATTCACTGTACATTGTTGTTTCATCACCTCATGTTGAGGTGTGTGTTTATCCCGTGCTCCTGTACGTATTGTTTTTTGACTCATGCTATTACCACCTTGTGGCCCAGGTCATGACTGGAAACACTCCTTCTGATCGGCTCACTTACCCGGTTACCAAATACATAAATAAATAAATAAACAGGCCTTTTGCATGTTCATTATGGGCTCATCTGCATACTGCAGCAGCCTCTTACCACCCAAGTATCACTATTCCATTAATGCCCTGCCATCTAGTGGTCACCTCCCTGATTGCCCCTGTATCAGCACT
Source organism: Neoceratodus forsteri (assembly GCA_016271365.2). Taxonomy (NCBI): domain Eukaryota; kingdom Metazoa; phylum Chordata; order Ceratodontiformes; family Ceratodontidae; genus Neoceratodus; species Neoceratodus forsteri. The sequence continues at coordinate 7,469,159 of CM028134.1, forward strand.
ATAAATACTTCGCTGGTATCTAGTGATTCCCTTCTCCTCAATCACTCCTGTATTGAATGTATAGAAAATTCCCTAATGTCTAGTGTCCCACCTTCTCCTGATTGCCTCTGTTTCACCCTCCACCAAAAGCCAACCCCAAAATGAGTGAGATCCCCCATTTGTACCAGCTGAGGGACCTCCCCGGCCCCTCTCATACTGGTCACCAGTTCTGCACGGATGACAGTGGCCGGCACAGCCATCTGCTCACCTCTTTGGCCAGCCACCGCCTGACATTCATTGAGCACAATCTTGTGTACTGTAGAAACAGCTGTTTCTACAGTTCATGCCATCGCACTCTGTGAATGTCAGATGGAGGTTGACAGAGGAGATGAGCAGGGGGCTGTGCGTTTTGCTGTCATTCGGTGCAGAACCAGTGACTGGGGTGAAAAGGACTGCGAGGCGGGGGGGTCATCAGCAGGTGGCTAGCTGGAAGGTGTCACTTGGTCAGGTGGGGTGCTGTGCACCAAGAATTCATCTATACTTTCGATACAAGAGCGTTTAGTGGGTGGAGGAACCACTGGATACCAGGTAAATATTACAGTTGTAACATTGGTGATTGGGGGGAGACCACTGAACACCAGGGGTTTCGCCTGCAGTACACCCTCCTGGTGATCGGGGTTGGAGTGCAGCCTTAGCACATGTTAAGGCTAGGATCTGGTGGTGATAAACCAATGCAGGCTGTTGTTTTGCACCCCTAAAACATATGAGTATACCGCTGCACCCTTTATGCATGTGGGATCCCTCATTTACAAAGAAGCAGTGGTGGTATATTTTGTATGATCATGCAGCCGGGTTAACACAGCACCCCAGCAGTCTCTAAATATGGCCCCACCTGGCTCTATTCACCTCAGCCGGGATGGACCCACAGGCCCTACTTTATCTTAAATCTAGAGATCCCCCACAGAGCTTATGCAGCTCTCCGACAGAGGTGTCGCTCAGGACCTACGCTCAGTTATGATCGTTTATGAGATATAGTAATTATAGAGACCCCTCTCAACCTCTCCTATGCAACCCCAACCTCCAGATAGGAGGCATATTCTTGCCCGTCTCCTGGCTCCCACAAGTGGCCTCAGCAAGGGTAGGTGGTTTATTCCAAGATGGGAAATGCCTCACCTCTGGGGAAATTATGCATAAATATGTGATGGATAAGACTGCCATCTTTAAAGTGTTCCAACTTCGCCATATGTTAATATCACACTTCAAGAATGGTTTGATAGACACAAAGGTGGAAGATTTCCCACAGTCCTTGCAAGGGTTAGCTACATCCCCCCCATGCAGTGTCTAAAAGATTTATCTTGACCTTTATGATAGAGTCTTTCCAGTGGTGGATGGGGTCTCCAGGTATTGGGCATAGAGTCTTTCCAGTGGTGGATGGGGTCTCCAGGTATTGGGCATAGAGTCTTTCCAGTGGTGGATGGGGTCTCCAGGTATTGGGCATAGAGTCTTTCCAATGGTGGATGGGGTCTCCAGGTATTGGGCACAGAGTCTTTCCAGTGGTGGATGGGGTCTCCAGGTATTGGGCATAGAGTCTTTCCAATGGTGGATGGGGTCTCCAGGTATTGGGCATAGAGTCTTTCCAATGGTGGATGGGGTCTCCAGGTATTGGGCATAGAGTCTTTCCAATGGTGGATGGGGTCTCCAGGTATTGGGCATAGAGTCTTTCCAATGGTGGATGGGGTCTCCAGGTATTGGGCCTCTCAATTTCAACACTTAGAGATGGATTGGGGGATGACATAATATGGACCACTTTTCAAGATGGGGAGGGCAGTGTCTCCCCAATGTGTCAGACGTCAACAGGCTGAGGGTTCGCTCCTGCACATATCCTGGGACTGCCCAAGGTTGCTCCCCTGTGGTCACTCATCAAACAGAAAGCGGACCCGCTGCTGGGTATAGATAGCCTTTTTCTACCAGAAATCTGTTTGGTGGGAGACTATATGGGGGTACCAGTCTGGGAAAGGAGATTTTATGTAGCTCTACTTGCTCTTCTGGTCAAAAAGTTGGTCCTGTGCCACTGGTAAGACTCTGAGCATATTTCATATATTGAGTGGGTGCAACAGTTACTATTCAATCTCAGAACTGAAAGGCTAATAGCTAGTCTTCACCGTTGTGTTCAGAAGTTTGAGAAAATTTGGGGTAGACTATACTCTCTCTACTCAGTGCTTCTGCATTGGCACGCCACTGTATAGTCAGGAGCAGGACAGGTTTGGATAAGTCCCATTCTGATGCGGGGTGGGGGGTTGAAAGGGTGGTTCATGATTTTTTCTTGTAATTGTTGTGTGCAGTTGTACCACTTGAAATTTAATAAAGTTGATTTAATTTAAAAAAGATATGCCCCCCACCTGGAGCGCTGGTGCTCTTCATGGTTAGCGTGGCACTAACCCAGTTAGCGTCATGCTTAACTTTTGAATATGGATGCCAACGTTTGCTTTTATGTGAGCAATATATGTGGCTGTGACTTTCACCTTTCCTATCTCAATGTACATTCCCAGGACTTACACCGCTTACGTCTTCTTAAAGGGCGCTTCCCTAGCCAGAGGCGACCACCAACGAACACAACTGGTTTCACGTCAGTGCCTGGTTGTTGGATGCGGGGCGTTCTGGTGGCCAGAAGTCACCCTGCCAGCTGGGGACTTTTCTTGTTTTTCTTGCCCTACCTCCCCACTGACTCACTGGGGTGTGCATGCAATGGCATCAATGATGGCACCATACACACTTCCACATGTGGTGTGTCAAACATCTGCAATGCTGCTGCTCTGTGGTCCCTGACCCAGTAGAGCCCAGGTTAATGTCGGGCTCCTTGCCACCTCCCTCCTAGGAGAGGAGCAGTCCGTGAGGGCTTAATCCTCTTCCCCCCTCCTGGGTGACCCTCCGACATCACAAGTTTGCTCTTAAACTCGAGTAATCGGCACCACAAGTGGTAGTGCTATCGCAGCGCCGATGGGCTGGCCGTCTTAATACGGGATGGTTGGGCAGCATGCATAGAGGACTTCTGAAGAAAAAGCTGAGGGACAAAGTATGCACAGAGGACTTCTGAAAGGATAACTGAGGGATGCCCTTCGAAATGTTGAGAGGTATGGACATAGGGCTCCTGAGAGGTATGGACATAGGGCTCCTGAACCAAGGGACAATTGAGAGGTACAGTATAAAGAGGATAGGAGAGCATTTTAAAAAAAGCCAAGTTGTGGAGAACTTTGAATTTTGTTCCTTTGGGAAAGTATTTGCTGAGATCAAAGAACCTCTTTTACAATTAGTAATCTGGGAAAAATGCAAACAGTTTTGTTTTTCTGGTTTGGCAGGTTATCTGCATTTTGTTGATATCTACAACCCACAGGATTTCCAGTTTCTCAGCATCACTACTGAAAATGTCCAATTGGGATGCACAAATATCTCTTGGTGAAGTTCATGTGACAAGAAGCTCTGCACTTCAAGACAGCGCCTGCATGTCACTGTACAGAGAGATCTTGAGAGATGACAGGAAGCTGATGAAAGCATAAAATCAAGAAATGTACAATGGCCTTTGTCACAACACAGTCACAGTCCTCCTCTGACTGCAAATCAGCGTGTTTAAACAGCCAGGCTCATATCTGGTCAGCATTTCTGAGTTTGATGCCCACTTACTAATATTCCCTAGGTTCAGTAAAAAGGGTGATTAGCTACTGCTGCCCAGATTGTCCAGCGACAGCACCAGGGAAGGGTTGGTGGCAGGTTCCACTGCAGTAGCCACAGATGGTGGGCTTGGAGAGCTTACTCCAGTGGCAGGTGGTTCACTTAGTGTGCACAAGCAGTTAAATATTACTGTTTGTCTAACGAGAAGGTAGGAAGGGTCAAAGAACATAGCAGGGAGAAAATGGAGAAACCTCCTAGCTCTCTTAGTGACTGCTACCAGCATTCCCCAGTGCCCCTCACAACAGGAAGAGTGGCTAGGGGTCCTGTGTCATATTCTAAGAGTGGCAGGGTCCTGGAACTTATGACCTGCGACTTGCAGCACGCGTAGGCTACCGCCATGGGCATGGCATAATAGCCATGCATGCCACAAGTCGTGACCTGCTGCAACCTGCCGTCCCCCCACCCTGGAACACCACGACAAGCACCAGTGGGCATGGAGGGGCTGGATAGGTGACACAGGAGTCCGGGGGGGCACACTGGAAAACAGACCCCACCAGGGTCCTCGACATTTGGGATGGGTAGGGGGCATGGACGTGTTCATGGGGGCATGGAGAGCACAGCAGGACCTTTGCAACGGCGCTGCAGAGTGGGTATCCGTCGGATGGCACTGACGGATGCCCCCTAGAGCATCTCTGAGATGTTCTAACTCCACTGCAGCTCCCTGAATAGCATTAAGTGGGTTACAGCAGCCGCCCTTTTGGAATAGGGCGCAGTTACTGCCATAACCCACCCTTGTGCCATGTTGTTGTGGGTTGCAGCATAGTGTGTTGTGTATCCCACATGTGGCATAACCAGCAGAGGGCATGGCGCAAGGCGCCTTTCAGAATCACAACCAGCGTAACGCATGGCGCAGGTTGTGAGTTACACCATGGAGAGTGGCGTAACTCAGCTTGCGCCAGCATAAGCCGTCCTGGAATTGGGCCCGTGTTCCTGAGTATATCCCTAGCCCTGCCTAGTTAGCCGCACCGTATAGCCTGGGTGGTGTTATCCTACTACCATCTGCATTGCTCTCTGCACTGTTCAGCACTTGTTTCTTAATGTGAACTGAATCTCATGAATGTGACTGCACATTGATATATATTTAATTTTAATTTATTGTGTGCATTTTACTGTATTTTATTACTGCTGCACCTTACACAATGTACTTTTTTTTTTTACTTCATCTTTATTGAAAAGTTCATGTATACAGCACTGCAAGTTATAGCAACAAAAAAGATGTTGGGCACTGCAGTCCATGAATTTTTCATTTGCAATGAGTATCACCATTTCTATAAACAGGAAAAGAAATAAGGTAATAACTATTCTACAATAGCAAGAAAAATCCCTGTACTCTGATTGGTCTGTCTGGGGCTAGACCCATGATGTTATCCCAGTACAACATCACGGCTCTAGTCCCAGCCCAAACATGACCATCTGAAATGTTAAAGTATCATGCCACAAGCCATGTCCGAATTGCCCACACTTGACATGGCTGAAGTGAAATTTGCCAATACTTTCTCTTTTTTTTTTTTTTTTTTAGTGAAACCCCTCCCTCCCACAGCTCACAAATTCAGCGAATTCCCCTCCAAAATGCCACAATTTAAACCCCCCAACAAAACCCAACAGCATCATTCCAGAAAAACAGAAAAAGAAATCTTAAAGGAAGCAGTCAGTGCCATCAGCTTCACTGTTGGCAGTCTTCTCTAAGCCACTAACACTGTCAGCGCGTGTGCTCGATTTCCTGTTTTGAAGAAATCTTCTCCTGGTACAAACGTGCCATGCCAATTGTACTGGAAGAAACAAAATGCAGACATGTACTCATGGGGTTTGGGGGTAGGACACCACAAAGCCCAAACTGCCTCACGCGCAAAAAGCAAACTGTGCCTTACTGAATTACTGAGTGCAGTTCTGTGTATCTGGAACATCGTTCATCTCCTGGTACAAACACATGCCTACTGTACCAGGAGAAGGTGCACAGAACGATCAGCACTCCTATCGCCAGACTGGGTGGGAGCTGATTTCTGACGTCTTTGCAGCTGGCAGCACAGAATGGTCCCAGCTGCCAATCACCAGAGAGGTGGAGGCGGATGTCTGATTTCCTCACAGAGGACAGCGTGACCAGCAAGAAAAAGGGACAAAGAAACAATTATGAATTGGGGAGCCCTGGCGAGTGGCAGCAGAGAAACATAAATTTGGTCGGGGGGGAACCAGCCGGGGCACCGAGGAATACACACAGAGGCCGGTTGGGGGGTGCAGAGCCACACACCAGCTTCACCTACTGGCAAAATCAATAAATTGGCACTATTTTTTTTTAAAAGTATACTTGCCCATTGATAAAAATAACAAAATAAGCCTTTTTCAATCTATGTTACCATTTTTTTTTTTTTTAAAGAGCCATTGTATAATAGCAATAATGCACTCCAGGGTGTGTGTTGTGCTGGGATATCATCATGCCTTGCTGTTGGATGCACTCAGCCTTCGGTCTTGTGCCCAACCACGCAAGGCGTGATGTTATCCCAGCACAACACACACCCTGTTGTGCATTATTGCTTAAGCAATCCATTCAATACAATTACTCTGAGAAATAAAAAAGAAAAGAGAATAAACAGAACCACAATATAACAAAACTGCAGTGCTGATTTTACAGTTGCTTGTCACATAGAAACATATAATTTGACAGCAGATAAGGATCGCTTGGCCCACCCAGTCTGTCCATTTTCCCTATCTACTGTAACACTGTAGACCCTACCTGATCTCTGGCTTTGCCTCCCTCTTCCTCTGCCACAAGGTTCCCTTATGCCTATCCCATGCTTTCTTGAATTCCATTACAGTACTTGCCCCTAACACCTCCTCTGGGTGGCTGTTCCAGGTAGCCACCACTCTTTCTGTGAAGAAGTACTTTCCTGCATCTCCCCTTGTGTCTACCCCTCCCCTCAAGCTTCATAGCATGGCCCCTAGTTCCTGAACATCTTTTGCTCTGAAAAAGGCTTTCTTCTTGAACCTTAGTTATACCTGGGCAGTATTAGAAAGTCTCTATCATATCCCTTCTCTCTCTCCTTTCCTCCAGGGGTGGCTGTTCCAGGTGTCCACCACTCTTTCTGTGAAGAAGTACTTTCTTACATCTCTCCTGAGTCTACCCGCCCCCCAGCTTCATAGCATGCCCCTAGTTCTTGAACATCTTTTGCTCTGAAAAAGGCTTTCTTTTTTTTTAACTTTCTCTTTATACTCCCCCTACCCACAGCGCTCCCATTCTTCGGGAGACACACTTATGGCCTTATCAGTCCCCACCCTCTTACCTGGAGCCTGGTGTGGTCCATCCCCCATGTAGCCTCAGTTATGCCACCCAGGCGGGGTACGAGGTGGGGGCCCCTTACACCCCAAGGTCCTTCCTGTTCTCGTCAGGATGCTGTCACCAGGGCAGGTAGGGGCACTGGGGATTGCGGCCATGGTGCTCCATCTACCGGCAGCACTGCAGGGTGCTTTCTGTGTTTCTTGGCGTGCTGTGTGCCCTGACGTCAAGGCGCTAAGAGCCGACGTCCAGCACGCCACCCATCTCACTGGCTTGGGCTTGTTGTACCTCGGGTCTCAACCCGAGGTCAGACATGCACCGAGCCCTAGATCCCCCCTCCCCCCGGAGAAGGCGAGCTGTCCTTGGGATGCTCAGACCTCCTCCCCCAGCCAGCCCTCCAGCTCAGGGGCTCGTTCCCGAATCCGGGTTGCTGGCATCGCAAGTGAAAATCTAACTGCTGCGCTGGTAGGCAGGCTTGAAAAAGGCTTTCTTCTTGAACCTTATTTACACTTGAGAGTTATTTGGAAGTCTCTGTCATCTGCCCCCTCTCTCTCTCTCTCTCTCTCTCTCTCTCTCTCTCTCTCTCTCTCCTTTCCTCCAGGGTGTATATATTGAGGTCCTTCAGTCTCTCCTCATAGGGCTTTTGATGCAGACCCTTCACCATTTTATTTGTCCTCCTCTGGACTGCCTCCATTCTGTCTATATCCTTCTGGAGATGTGGTCTCCAGAACTGGACATCGTACTCCAGGTGAGGTTTCACCAGTGATTTATACAGCAATATCACCATCTCCCTCTTTTTGCTGGTGATACCCCTCCATATGCACCCCCAGTATCCCACTGGCTGGATACCCCTCCATATGGACCCCAGCATCCCACTGGCTCTCCCCACTGCCTCGTCACACTGTTTGGCAACTTTTAGGTCATCAGATATGATTACGCCTAGATCTCTTTCCTGGTTGGTACTCGCCAGTACCACCACTTCCCACACTCATTTAATACTCCGCCCCTTTGCTTCTGAGCCACCAGTGCATGATTTGTCACTTTTTCACATTGAAATTCAGTTGACATACTCTTGACTGCTCCTCAGGTTTTCCTATCACAGTGTCGTCTGCAAAAAGACATACCTTGATGCTGGTTTCATACAAACTAACTGTCCCTCAATGCTGAAAAGATGGTCTCTATGACTTTTGGCTCAAGGCAAAGGCTCGCGAGGCTTACAGCTACCGTACCTTCCACACTCTTCATGGGTTCCTATTAGAGGATGTCTCCTCCTTTAAATACCTTGGGATCTGGCTCCATAGGAACCTTGACTTCTCTGTACATGTAGATGCTATCCACAAAAAGCTACACCCCAAACATGGCGCTGTATACAGGCACTGAAGCTGCACCCTCTGTCAAGCCCGCCGTGATTCCATTAATTTCCCCACCACCAAGGTCAGGCTGACTGGCCTGTAATTTCTAGCTTCCTCCTTACTACCACTTTTGTGAAGTGGGATTATGTCTGCCCTCCTCCAGCCCTCTGGGACCACCCCCTTAGGTCACTGTAGGTATTTTATTATAGTAAATCATAACAGTTACACTAAATACTGTTTATCTTTTTTTTTTTTTGTCAATTCTTTTTCCTTCCAATCGCCGGCCCACAAGATCTCTCTCAGGCACACCTCTCTGACCGGGGACCTACCCCCTTGCCTCAGACTCTCCCGACCAGGAAGTCAGGGACAGGATCCCCCCCACTCCAGCTCACCACGGTTCCCACCTGACCCCCCGGCTTCCACACAACCCAGGGCGGAGACACCCTGAGCTCCTTACCTGGGTGCCCTTTCTCAGAAGCTTGACTACTAATTCCTGGAGACTGGCAAGAGAGTCCGGGAGAGCTGGTCAGGGAGAGTCTGGTGATGGGTGTGTGGCCTGGTCCTCAAGGCCACCATCATCCTCCTGTGCACCAGGGTGTTTCCTTTGTTCCGCCCCTCCCCTGAGGCTTGGACATGCAATGACGTCCCACCCACCGTGAGCATGCTCCTGCACCCACCCGGAAGATGTCCGCAAATGTCTCCCCCCATACAGCAGGATTGTGGTTGTTGTGCCCCCAGCTGCCGCCAGGAGCCGCCACCACCACAGATCCAATCCCCAGGAGAGGCTGTCCCTTGGGCTCAAATCTCCCCTCCCCTCCGTCCGACCCCTGGTGACCCAGTGGTTTTTGCCTGAACCCGGTCGCCGGGATGGCCAAGGGTATGCCAGTGCCCAACCCTCAGTGCCACCAGGCCAGCCTCTGTTCATCATGTTAACAGAGTGGTGGCATGATCCTATGGGAAACCCAAGTGGCTGAGATAAAAAACTTCTGTCAGATCTTTACGTTAGGATAATAGGTTTAACATTTAGGTCAGTCTTGAGTGGCTGTGCTAGTTGATTCTACTGAATCCCCTGGAAGTACATGGGAATGCCAGGTGGCCCATTTTTCAGTGAACTTGCCTAAGCTAAGTCGTAAAATAGCAGTGACGTGTTCCATACTGTTCACAGATTACAGGCAGGTTTTTCACTGTTGGACTGTAGTTACCACCTCAGAAAGCCAGTGACCAGTAATACCCTTCATGGCCACTAGACACATAGTACGGAATGCATCTCAGTGTTTTTACGACCCACTGCAGTGGGCGGAACCCTCATGATGCAACAATTAAAGGAAAACAACACCCAAAACTTGACAAAAATATATGTTGTGCAGAGTGTTTTAATTTGTATGTGAAGTTCTAGTGTTTCCTTCCCTCTGACTGCTATTAGGAGTTTTTCCTAAATTAGCCTGCTAGCTTTAGGGTAGTTTTACGACCCCCTGGAGATCACCATATCAAATAGTCTTATTGCATTTATTTGTCCTACAGTGCACCTTGTTTCATGTGATGGTGATGTAGCAGAGCCCATAAATTCAGCAGAAAGCACTGCATTACAATCATTTCACAACAACAGAGATGGCTATATTTTAAAATCTGTAGAATTCAGCTTGGTGACCACCTTTATCCTAAAGGTTTTACTGTCCTGAAAAACTTTGCTGCTGGTAATTTTTGTGCAGCTTGTAAAGCTTCTAAGATATCTAGTTTGTTTGGCATGTGTGTGCTAAATGCTGGGTCTCTCTTACATCACTGTCACATGAGGCAAAATGCACTGTGGGAACCAGAAATACAATTACACTATCAGGTATGGAGATCCCCAGGGGTCGTGAAACTAGCATAAAGCTATCAGGCTAATTTGGGAAAAACCGCTAATACCAGTCAAAGGGAATGAAACACTCGAACTTCACATACAAATTAAAACTCTGCACAACACATATTTTTTCAGGTTTTGGGTGTAGTTTTCCTTTAAATTCAACTCTAATTTCCTTTCCCCATACACACAATGTGTTTTTACTGTTCACTTTGTACCGTTACTTCCCTTCCCCGTCCCCTAAGGACACACCAGGAAATGAGCAGTTACAAGCTCAGCATGTCTTTCCTGGTGAAACTTCTGAAATAAAATAAAATAAAATAAAATAAAACTCCATCTAAGTAATAACCTTGACCACGGTTGCTTATGAAAATGGGCAATCTTGTCAACAGTATCTTGTTTTAAATACTTGAAATGAAAAAATAACCATCTGAAATTTATAGTTAATTTGAGCCGTACACAAATTCCATTTGGGGATTTATAAATCAAAAAAAGAAAGTGATGGTAGTGTTCCCACTTTCTTATGTGAGGAGGTTTGGGGAGGTTGGCACAATGGGAGGCCTAGAAGAAGAAAGAGGTAAAAAAACATAAAAAGGCAATAATTTCCTAACCTATCAACAGGTAACACGTGTGAAACAAACAAGTTCCTGAACTACAACACAGATTATGGGATACATCTCGCATTTGCTCTTGCAGCGTTTATTACATTGGGAGGAACAAACGAAAAGTTAAAGAAAGAACTGGTGATGCCATGAGAGCAGCATTGCAGAATAATGAAGATCATGTACTGGTTGCACATATAAACAGGTCTATCAGTAAAAAGATCATGTTCTTCAATTTGCGGGTATCGAGCGTATGAAACTGGGCATCAAGGGTGGTGATCAAGATGCTGTCCTAGCCAGAAGAGTGGTGTTTTGGATTTTTTTTTCCCATTATTTGTTTCATGCGCCCACACCCCTTGGTGCCTGTGACACCCCTCAACCACAGCCCCGCCACCAACCTTCTCGTAGACTTACCAGTTAACCACCGCTTGCTCAAGACCACTTAAGGTGCTTGGTGGCCTGCCACATCAGGTTGTGCGCTGTCTGTGGGGGAAGGCGGACTGGGCTGGGAGATTTTCCTCTGGTGTTTTCCTCCCAGTGTGCAATGATGCATACGCACGTGCACAGGTGCGCACATGCATGCCAGCATCTACCAACAGTCCTATCCCTTCTGCTGCTCTTGCCAGTGCGGCCATCTTGCCTGCACCAAGTGACAACCATGTGGTGAGAAGCAAGATCCCCCCAACCCCGAGGGAGGAGAACTGTCCCTGGGACACTGGATCATGCCTCCCCCAGCTGGCCCCCACTGATCCATGCTCATTTCAAACATGGGTCAGTGATGTAAAGTAGAGAATCAAATAGTCAGCATTAAAATCTACGAGAGTGGGGCCACCCGATGGTCCAGGGGAAATGCCACACACTTTTGAGCAGATGTCCCGGGTTCGGGAGTGGACCTGGGTGGTCGATCGGGTGGCTGGGGGGCTGAGGACCATGTAACAGCATTCCCCAGCCAGGGGAGGGAGACGCTCTGATTCTGATACCGCAACAACACCTCAAGTGGGCCAGCGGAGCTCGTCTCCCTTGTAGGACATCGCAACGTGCATCCGAGGTAGTGTGTGTGGGGACACACGCCCTGCATCAAGGCATCAGGGAGAGTGGAGGAAAGGATGAAAACCCATAAACTCTATGTGCACCGGAGGTTCTATAATGTGGCACTTGCACCCTTGGGTTCCTCTCCATATGGATCCCTGTCAAAGGGACAGCAATGGGGGTAGTAGCTGTTGGGACTGGGGGTGCTGGATGGATGCCTGAAGCAGGCGGAGGTGGTCCTGTTGGTCAAACAAAAAAAGCCTTCTTAATAAAATCTATATAAGTGGGTGGGTTCCATTAAAGCAAATACCCGCAAACAAGAGTTAAGCATCCTCCCCTGAGGCCTCCACACCCTCCTCCATTGTCCGACGTCTGTTTTCCAATTTCTGGACACTTAACCATTTTACTCCATCAAAGGACTGACACCTTATCTTCGTGGTGCAGGCCAAGCCGGGGAACAACATTACTGTGGAGTCGCCATGCTGAAACGTCCCTTGTCTTCTGTGCTGCTCTCAAAATCGAATCCCTTTCAGCAGATGAAGCTGCGGCGAGTAACAGGGTGCAAAGGCCTTCCGATGTGTCCCGGTCACACCACAGGTTAATGCGACAGGCCTTATGTAAAATTTCACACCCTGTCACCTCAGGCAGCAAACTCTGCAGAAACATTTTGGAGTCTGTCACTTCTGCTTCCTCAGGCAGGCCAATTATTCAGATATTATCAGCTCATACCATGTTTTCACGCTGTTCAGTGCATGTTTTGGCTACTACTTCCTCCTTTAACACTGCAGCAGCTGAGGCAAGGGCTTTCCTAGCTGTCGTCGATGAGTCCATACCTCTGTCTATTAAATCCTCTACATTTTTGTCCTGTCGATGTGATTCACTCAGTGAAGAAGTCGCTCTTTTGGTCAATGCATTGCAAATATTTGGTTAACACCATCACTGAGTGTTGTAGTGAGTCTAATGAGGTGCTGTTCTGGCCCATTGTGGACTGTGCAGGCTCCACGGTACCGGGCTGCTTGGCAGGGCCACCTCTGGTTGAAAGAAATCTCGTTTTGCGGTCTTTAGGTGCACCATCCTGCATCACATTTGGAATCTAACCATAGCAGAGAGAAACCTCTGTCAAATGATGATGTTTTTAAAGCCCAAACTTAAAATAATGTCTTTGTAAAATAACAGTGTGTAGGCTACAGTCAGGAGCTGCATGAAAACACGGCTCCCATCTAGACCGCTAGCTCCACCCGCTTGACTTTTTGGATTTTTAATATGGCCATTCGAACTTGGGCAGGTCTCAATCAATCAATTTTTTATTTTAAGGCTAAATAGTCATCAACAAATAAATTAGAAAACACATCAAGAAGAGATATACATTAGTTTAAATCAGTTATTATAGTAGTTACAGGAGAAAAAATATACATAACAGTACATAATATTCAAGTTAATATCAAATTAGTAATAAAGTACGCCAAAAACAACAGGGGACACCCAGTTTCTAATAAATGCATATGTAAACATGATTAGATTGTCTGAACAGACCTGTAACTATATTTGATTAGCAAGTAATTTCTGCTTTTTCTTGTATATTGCACAAAAATATTTAGCAATTCTTACTAAAGCCCATTCATCGGCTGTATGAATTAAAATGACTGTCAGCAGTTCCCCATTCATGGTATATTTAGGATCCAGGAAAAGCCTCAGCTAATAAGTTCTTTCATTTGCATGCCAAGTACATTTCCATAAAACATGATTAAGATCTTTAATTCCTCCATCTGAGCATGTACATTTTTCAAATTCCTTGGTTAGCTTATAATAATAATAAACTTTATTTATATGAAGCGCAATTCAAACATATCAAAGCGCTTTTACAAACAATTAAAACCATAAAATATTTTAAAACCCCTTACCAAACAAACTCCATAACTCAATGATCAAGATAGGCAAGAGAAAATAGGTGCGTTTTCAGAGCTGACTTAAACCTCTCCACAGTCTGGCACCTCGTTATCCGATGAGGTAGAGAATTCCACAGGGTAGGAGCCACAAAAGCAAATGAACGGGCTCCAGAGGTCTTCAAACGGATCCTGGGAATCTCTAGCAATCCCTCCTTGGCAGAGCGGAGCGAACGGAGGGGGCAGTAGAGACAGAGGAGCTCTTGCAGATAACTCGGTCCTTGTCCATGTAGGGCTTTGTAAGTTAGTAAACCAACCTTGAAGGTGATCCGCCACTGACCCAGCAGCCAGTGCAGGCCGTGCAACACAGGTGTGATATAGCTAAGTCTAGGAAGCCCAATCAACAACCTGGCTGCAGCGTTCTGCACCAGCTGCAAGCAGCGGATATCAACCCACAGAAGCCCTAGGTAAAAGGCATTGCAGTAATCAAGGTGGGAGGTCACAAAGGCGTGGACCAGAGTTGGAAGGTCACTGAGTGGAACCAGGTGCTTAATCGGGGCGATATTCCTCAGATGAAAAAAATGAGGTCTTAATGACGGATAACACCTGTGACTTCAGAGTCAGCCCCTCATCAAAAATAACACCCAGACTCCGCACCCGTTCAGAGAACAACAGCTGGCAACCCCCAAGCACAAGCCCCAAGGCCTGCTCTGCTGAGGACTCATCTACCCAGTGACCTGGGTCCACCACCAAAACTTCAATCTTGTCTGGATTCAGCCTCAGCCAGCTGTCACTCATCCAGCCCTGAATCTCGGTGAGGCAGTTGTTAAACACCGAGAATGAATCATCCTGGTCCAGGGCAAAGGACACGTATAGCTGAGTATCATCTACATAGCAGTAAAAACTCAAGCCATACCACCTTACAATGTCTCTTAACAGCAGCATATACACCGCAAATAACATGGGCGAAAGCACAGAGCCCTGGGGTACCCCACATGGTATTATTGTGTCTAGTTTGTAAAACACTGCTTGGAAATCTTTCAAATTTGTAGCTCAAAAACACCCTACACAGTTCCACATCTACTAACAAGCCCAAGTAGGGCTTGTACCCAAAGCTGTAATTACGTTTAGCAAACCATCTTGAATAGCGCGTTCCCTTAATAATATCTAGGACTCTTTGGTTCCATATAATTGATGGCCAGGTCTCAAAGAACAATTCAAGTTAGCCCCATCTCTGCACTGAACTTGAATGTCCCTTGTAAAACCAGTGTTCAGTTTTATATACTCTTTTTCTGATGCCATGTTTTATCTTTTTCACATATACGAGACACAGCCTCTGTTGTTGTAGGAAGGCTAAATGAGGATAGAAAAAAATCATTTACACATCCCACAGAGAGGGGAGCCAAAGAAGTGTAGGTATATTAAATTTATAAAATGGTAAGGGAAAATCCTGGAATCTGATTGGCTGTTGTTCATGTAGCAATTATGTTCCATGCATGGAAAAAAAAAGTGCTGCCAAATGTGGACTGATCACCACTGGAATCATTACGCTAACAGAATGTTAAGAATTCAACTGGCAGCCATTGTTCTTTGCCCTGTAACTGTAAGCATCACATTTACTGGCACTGGGCCCTAAAAATAAAACTACTTTAAAAACAAAATAAAACAGATTAATTAAATATTGTTTCTCTGATCATCACATTCTCATTACACACATAAACAAATTAGAAACATTAAGCATTGTTTATAGTTTTCATTACAACTGTTTCTTTGCTGACGATGAAAAATCTCCCTTCTGTTTTTACCTGCTCATCAGGGAAATCTCTTCTTCTTGCCCTGGCAGTCAGATAATGTAGTCTCTGGCTGTAACAGAGGTACCTTTTAAAAAGTCCAAAGTGGGTCATTTCTTCCCGAAACATGATTTTTCACAGGACAATATGTAGTCTCGACTAATGCAACAGACTTATATTGTTTAAATAATCAGAATTAAGACTAAGTGTTGTAGTTTTTTGGCTGCTTTTAGTGTTTCATGCCATTTTAAGGTATTTTAGTTAAGGTACTATGTTGTTTTGCAGCATTTAGAGGAAAGTCAGAAAATATTTTTTTCTGCTACAACGTCAGGACATGTAGTATTTTTCATGTGCTTCTGCAGGACACAACTGCCTAAATCAGGACTGTCCTGCGAAAATGGGGACAGGTGGTAACCCTAAACAGAGGTCTTTGTTGTGTGTGTGTATATAGTATGTTAGGAGAGTAACATTCTACCAGTGGAACTGAGCAGAATTTTGAATCCATGTGTTCCATGGCAAACATTCCATGATAAACATTCCATATCATGAATGTGGGAAAAAACAGAGAAAAAAAAAACAGGAAGAAGAAAGTAGGCAATGATACAATCCAGGGTTTTAAATAATTGATTAGCAGTTTTTTTCTTGGGACTATGCTAACTGTTCAGAAAGTATTAATACAGATTTTCTAGAAGTGCTGTGTTTGTTAAACACAGTGAGGCAAGAGCTATGCATTTTCACAAAGATGTAGCACTTTTATGAGCAAAACGCTAATCAATTTTTAGAGTTAAAATAAATCTCTGCAATGACATAATCAATTACATCATTTGCAGTGGGTGGAAGGACTATTTTATCATACATGCACACAAGTAAATCTATTGTTTCTACATATAAACATGCTTTTCACAACTGTAAAAAGTTTTTAAAAAAGGAGTCCATTTTATAAGCGCAATAAGGCACTCTGGTATGTGCGTGGAACACATTTTACCGCACAGCCAGCAGCTAAAGTCACTCGGCCTTCGGCCTCGTGCCTTATTACACCCCTGGCCGTGCGGTAAAATGTGTTCCACGCACACCCCATCATGCCTTATACTGCTTACATGGTGTGTAGCTTTACTACCTTGGAGCCTGACTCTATCATATCTCAGAAGCTAAGCAGGGTCGGACCTGATCAGTAGTAGGATGGGAGACCTCTAGTGAATACAGGGTGCTGCAGGATGTGGTGTTGGCAGCTATGCAGGGGGAAATCTCCCCTCAGTTAAAAGTAACCATACCAATGCCCCCTGTATGGTGTTTAGGGGACACTGTGCTGTTGAAAGTGTCATCTTTCAGATGGGATGTTAAACTGAGGTTTCTTCAGGTGGAAGAAAAGAACAGGTGAATTTTTCCAGTGTCCTGGCCAGATCCACTGAAAACCACCAACAGCATAACTGGTTTAATATCAGTTGGTTTGCACCTGTACCCCAGCCCTCAATACGGAAAATATTTTTAAGCCTTTTCCTCCCAAGTTAACAGAAACTAAATAAATAAAAATATAGGGCAGGATTCACAAAGAAGATGCGCTCAGCGCATCTCGGCTGCCCCGGGGCAGGGGAGATGCACTGAGTGCAAAATGGGTGATTCACAGAGGAGGCGCAGGGAGATGTCCCCAGCACATCCCCACTGTGAACAGCACAGGTGTGCCCCACCCAGGATGCGCCACGGCATCCCAAGCTGTGCCAGCGCATACTCCATGTCAGGCTGTGAACCCTTCGAGGCAGGGCATCTCAGGATGCCCTGCACCCAAAAACGCGACTCAGAGCCAGGGGCATGCAAATGAGGACATTAGGCATGCATGGCACAATGGAGCCTTTAGCATGTCATTATGGTTCCATTTGCATTGCGCCTGCAGGGATGCTTCGTTGGAATCGCGAACAGTAGAGCGTCGCTGAAGCCATACACCCCCCCGCCACAAGCCCCATGTCGTGCTACACCCGGCAGCAATAAAGAAATGCAGAACCCCTCCGGCCCTGTTGAAGCCACCTCCGTGGCAGTGGTAACTGTAAGTAACCTCCTCCCCCCCCAAGCCTCCGTAGAATGCCACTCCCGGTGGTAAATGACATGCTGAACCCGCCTCCCAAGCCCCAGTACAGCCACCCTCCAGTGGTAAAGGATGATGTACCCCCCTCCAGCCCCAAAGCCCCATTGAAGCCGCCCTCACGCAGCAGTAGTAGGTAGAGCATAGATCTCCCCCAGCCCCACTAAGCCGCTCTTGGCAGCCGTCCATCATGAAATTACTCCTCCGCACTCCACCCCTCTCCCCCAACCCAGCAGGGTCCCACTGTTGGTGGGCTCAGCCCATCCACACACTGCCATGTCCACCCGACAGAGCTGTCTGACAATGACAGCTACTGTACATCCCGACGCCCATCTGGCTTCAGGTTGTATGGTAGCTGTCACCGTGGCATTCTACGGAGGCTTGGGGTTGGGAGGGGATTCCTTTACAGTTACCATTGCTGCAGAGGGTGAGTTCAATGGGGGCCTGGCGGGGTTCAGCATTTCCTTTACCGCCACTGGGAGCGGCATTCTACGGGGGCTGAGGGGGCGTCAGTGATGCTGCCGCAAGGAGTGGCATGTACCGGGGGCTTGGGGAGGGGGCACTGAACTGCCAGGCTGGGCAGGCTGCCATGCTGCTGCATGCAGTATGGCAGCCTGCCTGTGGGTGGCCACCCACTTAAGTCTGGTTTTACCAGACTTATCTTTCTGTGGCGCATCCCCGAACTTGCCCCAGGGATGCGCCACAAAATAGGGCTGTGAATTGGGATGCCCCCGGTATACATGGGCATGCCCCTTCACAGCCCTTCCAGATGTGCTGCATAGCATTACTGGCCTTAGATGCACTGGCGCATCGGAGTTGCACCGTCTCTTCGGCTCCCTTCCAGAATCACCTTTGGGCGCATGTCGGGGATGCCCCGTTGCATCTCGGATGCGCTGGACGCATTCCTTTTGTGAATCCTGCCCATTATCTTTATAAATGTGCTTTTGCGATATGACTGTCATGTTGCTGCAGTATACTTTTGCATTAGAATCTAGCACAAGCTTAGCCAGTCGTAGTGCAGATGTTTGAGAGTGACAATGCTTCAGAAATATACTGAACAGCTGTAATTTAACTTTCCTGAGCAGTCATTTCTTTCATATTAAAATCATATAATGTAACTGGTAATGCTAACATATGTGTAAGAATCTGTTTTACATTACAAATTTTGGGGGCTTTATTGGAAACTGCTTTTAATTTTCACATTGCACCTATCTCTTTAAATCTATAGTATAAATGTATGTCTTGTCTAGAGGTCACCAGTTTTTGAAGTGTGAAATGCTGGAAGGCAGTGGGAGAACCGGTGTACGTACTCTCAAGATCAGGCACTTTGTTTCATCCCTAATAAAATAGTTTGCTATGAAATATCATACTTGTGGGTCTGCCTCCTTGGCGGCAAGTGTCGTCGGACTTTATTAGCATACAGCACCACATTTGTTTTAAATTTCTTTTTTTTTTAGTTTCTGTTTATGCCCCCTTGCTTTCTAACCCCTGATCTCTCCCAAGGCACGCTGCTGGTCCCTCCCTACCTGTACCAAGGTGCCATCCTTCACATAGCCTTGCCCCCCCCCCCAAGACGGGGATAAGGTGGAGGAGATATACCTCTGAATGTCTTTCATTTCATCAGGAGGCATCCATCAGCTTGTCAGGGACAGACTCAGCAGTGCCAGGGTCCTTAGTTTTCAGGGAAGTAGGCCTGATATTTTTCAGTCTTTCTCCCTCTCCAAAGAGAGCCTCACATGCAAGAACTGCAAGGATGAAACGCATGCAGAGCATACCATTGTCTGCAGTCAGCAGGGCTCCTCCCACCCACAGGTTTAACCCTGCGGCACATCCACCTGCATTTAGGTGGCAGTGTGGCTGTGGCAGATAGAACACTCTCTCCCCAGAGAAAGAGTGCGTCCTCTGGAATGCTCAGTCCTTTTCCTCCAGCCGGTCCCCGAAGACCCAGGTTCATTCTTGAACCTGGGTCACCATCATCGCGAGTGGTAGCGCTATCGCTTTGCCAAGCACCACATTTCTGAAGTGGCTCTGTTGCGTGTTATGAAGGGAAAAACCTTGATGAATTGTCCATCTGCATTCAGATACAGCAACATCAACGGTAACTTGCATGATTAATGGTATTCCCCATCTCTCTCCGACTGATCAGTGATATATCTAATTAACCAAAAGAAAAACTCAATGACTGTCTGCCATCAAATTAAGGCTAACCACCACCAACATCATTCAGGAAAAACAAAGGCAGACATCTCTTTTTCTCCTCTAGCTTATGAATATTATCGTAAACTCATCAAACAAGTTGGGCAACCTCTGTGAAAGGTGATTGCTAGACATAGAGGCACAGGGGCATCTAGTGGCCTTAATCTGTTATATGTTTAGATCAAAGCCTGGAGTACACAGAACTGATTTGTCTCATAGCAAGTCAAGGTTCTGATTTTTCGAGAAAAAACACAGTTTGCTGTAGTGATGCCCCCCTTGTAGGACAATAAATATTGATTTGTTTGAAAAATACAGGAAAAAAGTGTCTTTGTTTCTTTTCCAAAAGGGGAAGCAATTTGAGAGATAAAACAATGCTATGTGTGTGTTATGACCCCCCCCCACCCATCTTTGCTACCATAACATTTTAGCATTGAAAGTCAAAATTTTTAAACAAAGCAGGGAAGTCATTTCTGAGCCCTGTTCCTGCAGCTGCATATCCACTGTATTCCCTTGTCCCTTCTGCAGACCAGACTTTTAATAAGGTTGGGAAAAACAAGCTATATCTTAACCCTGCTTCTTTGAGATGTTTTTTTAATATGAAAGAAGGCGTCTCTCTCTTCTGGATAGTCTCAGGAGCTAGATCGTTAAAGACTTTGATTTTGCAGACTTCAAAATTGATGCTAGATTTGTCCCGAAGGGCTCTCTGAACATATACTTTTTGCTGAAAGTTTAAAAATCTCAGTATAAAGGACCTAGGCCTTTCTCCTGCATTTGGTTTAGGTTTCAGAGATCTATGAGCTCTTTCAATCACATATCCTTCAGCGTCAACAGGTGGACCAGCGATTTTCACAAATAGATTATTTGCAAAAGAGATAGGATCCATTCCTTCCATAAAACCAAATAATCTCAGGTTATTTCTTCTATTTCTATTCTCTAGATCTTCGATCTTAGCTTCTAACTTACTAATTCTACAATTTTCGGACACTGTTTGCATTTTATTTACTGTGTCTTCCAAACTACTTATTCTAGCTTCAGCATCTGATATTCTTATATTATGTGTTACAAGCTCTTGTTTGACATCTTTTCAGTCAGTATGCATTTCAGATAACTTAATGCTTAGTCTGGATATTTCAGACATGATGATATCAAACTGTTCTACTGTCAACGTAGAGTTAGTAGCTGATTTTTTGGGACACGGTCATCAGAACTACTATCAGAGTCTGACAATGGACGCTTTACGGCTATATTTTCCTCTCGCATAGTCACAAGATTTTGACTGGAATCCATATTGTGTGATTAAATGCAGTTATATTCTTTAATGACTGAGAAAGCTCAAGATTCAAACTATCTCCAAATTAGAAATTTAGCTATTTAACTTGCAGGGTAGTTTAAAGAGTACTGTCTGCTGATATACTTGCTGTTTTTGAGGTAAAAGAAATGTTGACGTCGCTATGTGGTGGTGTACGGTTACCAAGCTGTTTTTCTCTGCGAGCACTGTACTACAACCCGTGGCGTCGTACCGTCAGTTTAAATAAACCAATGAAGATTTAAAAAACTTGCCTACCACTTGATTATACACTATAATGGTGGTTGAACATTGTACTCTAGTTTTTTTCTTCCTTTCCTTTTAGCGAGATTGCGCTACATCAAGATAAAAAAAAATACCGTTGAAAATTTACGGGGAGGAGGCCGCTATGGAGCTTAAAGCAGGATGTCCGTCTCGAACGCTGTCATCTGATCAAATTTGGTGACTGGAGTGTCTGCCAGTGCTAAAAATCAATAAATGAGAAAGGGGGAGCATGCTAGTGATAAGAATCCCCAAATGTTCACTCTGACTGATGCAGTCTTTTAAAAAAAAAAAAGAGAAGTCAAAAAGTAGAGACATATTCTTTGACTATTCAAGTTTGCCTTAGCGGTAACTATTACGTACATTATTTTGTGAAATTGACAGTCACTCGTAAGTACTGCTCTGTCCAAATGAAAAAGGAAAGGAAACAAGTCGGATGCCGCTATTGAAACAGGAGGGGAAGGGGAAATAGAATCTTTCTGTTCTTTTTGCTCTGAGATCGCTTTGGAAGACAGTCCTGCTTGTCAATGCAAGGACTATTTTCTATCATTTTTCTTTTTTTGCAGATACAGCCATGTTGTCTTAAAATAACCCATTTTTTTTTATTTTACCTCAAGGTTCCAACAGTGTTTTTCTTGGAGATTCCATTGCCACACGAGTCTGCTCTGGTGGTGCGTGCTCTAGAAAGTGAGGGGAGCACGCGGTATGGTGACGCACTCATCATCTTTGAACTATGAACTCTGAACTGGGGTGAATTTTTTTTTTCTCTCAGATGCAACCCGGGATTGGAATGGAGGGTGAACAGCTA
Organism: Neoceratodus forsteri; assembly: GCA_016271365.2. Classification (NCBI taxonomy): domain Eukaryota; kingdom Metazoa; phylum Chordata; order Ceratodontiformes; family Ceratodontidae; genus Neoceratodus; species Neoceratodus forsteri. Next base: position 7,491,273 of record CM028134.1, read on the forward strand.
AAGTAGGTACATTTTTTTTTTCCCAAGACAAGTGAGATCTGCCTTTTGATTGTGTGTTGATAATAAGCAGCAACTTACATTCTCATAACCTAGCTATCTATTGGAAGGCTCTTTTGTATTGGGAGATAATACTAGATAGGATCTTTCATTGGTGAGGTTTTTTCTCAGGCAGAACCTGGGAGTATTCAACATACAGTTAGAACTGAAACTGAAATTGTGATCTTAAATTAAGCAAGTGGGGTACACATGGAAGGGAGAGATATGATTTATTCCTTATCCCATATATTGTTCATTGTACTAATACTTATAGCTACGAGGAAATACAGACTAAAAGATGCCTTTTCCTTAATGCTTAACAGAGAATCGAGTTTCAGGACACTCAGATGTCATGTGAGTACTCTGCAATTTCCTGGTCAATCATTTAAAGAAAGAACATTTATTTGCAGTTTGATTAGAAGCCTTTTTTCTTTTTTTTTATGCATCATTTATCTTAGCAATCAAAGTACATTTGAAAGGGTTGCAAATTTGAACTGAGATGGAATGATACATTTCAACTTTTTATGTAAGTTCTATTTGAAAATACTGTTATAGTTTATTATACTATTTATCTTCTTATAGATTTCTGATGTTATGGGGGGGCGTCCATCTTGTGAACAATCTCATCCCAGAATGTATTGGCAGGAGGTCATTACATACTTGATATTTGGACCTCGGCTTTGAGGGATATATGCCAAATATGTTACGTTGAGGTTTTTTTTTTTAATAACTAAACTTTGTCATGTGAATGTATGAACAGATGTATACTCATGTTCATATATGCTACAAAATATTCTTCTTCTCTTTCTCCTTTTCATGCATTTATCTATCTTTTCTACCTTTTGTACTACATTAGACCAAGAAATAAGAAATTTAGATCATTTTATATGTATCAGGATTCCATTTTCTTACTAGGTACAACATATACTAAGAAATATTGTTATGTCTACAAGTGACAAGTTAAAAATTGTAATGTGGACTATTAGAGGACTAAATCACAAGATTAAAAGGCACTCTGTATTAAGACATTTGAAGAAATTAGATGTATCAATTACCTTCTTACAGGAAACGCATCTTAAAAAAGAACACTATTCATTAATGCAAAAGGAGTGGGCAGGTAAGGTAATAGGAGCAGGCGATAATTCAAAGAAAGCAGGGGTCTTGATTTTATTTAAACAGGGCCTACATTTTATTCCTATTACTACATTTAAAGATCCACTGGGACATTGCATTATTGTGCATGATAATCTGGGGGGAAGAATATTTTACTTTTATCAATATTTATGGCCCTAACTCTGCTACTCATGACATTTTTAATGTTATTTTTCAAAAAATGGACACCTTATTGGACAGCACCATTATTATTGCCGGTGACATGAATAGCACTCTAAACCCTATATTAGATAGGTCCACTTTTTGGCCTAACAAAACTAAGACTGATAATGACTTAGATAATTTGGTAGAAAATGTGGGCTTGGTGGACACATGGTGGATCTTTCATTCTGATGTTAAAGAATCTACATTGTGGTCTCAATGTAATAATTCGGGTTCTAGATTAGATCAAATATATACAATAAAAAATGTCATTCCTAGAGTTCTTACAGCTAAGATTGAACCACAGGTTATATCTGACCATTCCCCTGTATCATTATTGTTCTATATGGATAATGACTCTCACAAAACACGGAGGTGGAAGCTTAACAATTTTTTATTAGAAAAAAATGACATTTGCAATAAGATTAATGATAGTATAGAAGAATTCTTTGGATTTAATGACCCCAGTGATACTTCCTGGAACAATACTTGGGATTGTCTCAAGTGCTACTTAAGGGGGGGTTTAATAAGAGAGGCAGCTATTATCAAAAGGAAAAATAACCAAAAATAACAAGAGATATTGGGAAAAATTATAGAAATGGAAAAAACACTATTGAGCTCCAATTCTTCCGAGGTGTGGAAGAATTGGTCTAAACTTAAAGTTGAATATAATGAATCCATTAGTAGTGAGGCACTCTTCTCAATTACGAAGACTAAATTGAATTACATCGATTCTGGACCTAAGGCCTCCAAAATTTTAGCTTTAAGATTACGGCAGAATAGCAATGCCACTAACATTATGGCTGTTAGGAATGAGGACACAGGTGATATAGTAACAGGACATATTCAAATAAATAAGGAATTTCAGAATTTTTAAGCAAAACTTTATTCAAAAGAGAATGGAATTGGCTCCTTCCAATTAGATAATTTTTGTAAAGGTGTTACCATTCCATCTGTACCAGATACATTTAAAGAGAAATTAGGGGCGGTAATAACACAAGAAGAAATTCTTAATGCTATTAAACAAAAAAAAAAAAAAAAAAAAAACTCCGGGCCGAGATGGTTTTTCATTTAATTTTTATAATACCTTTGGACAGAAATTGACTCCTATTTTAGTGGAAGTTTTTAAACAAGCTTTCATAGAAGGTAAACTTTCTCAAGAGATGACTAAAGGTTTAATAACTTTAATACATAAACAAGGGAAAGATCCTCTAGATTGTGGGAATTACAGACCAATATCATTAATTAATTCAGATATCAAACTTTTAGCAAAAGTATTGGCTAATAGATTGGATGCTGTAACTCCGTTTCTGATATCTAGACACCAGATAGGGTTTATGAGAGGGAGGTTTGCAGCAGATAATACAAGAAAATTATTTAATGTATTACAGGCAGCAAACCAGCAGCGGTTACCTTGTGGACTCACTTCACTTGATGCTGAGAAAGCATTTGATAGAGTGGCTTGGTCCCATTTATTTAACTCTCTCAAATTGTATGGATTTCCTGATTTTTTCCTGAAGTGGGTGCACTTATTATATCAAAACTCTGCATCAGTGGTAGTGACCAATGGTGTAATTTCTCCTTATTTGGAGGTGGCTAGAGGAACTAGACTAGGTTGTCCCTTATCTCCCTTGCTATTTAACATCACTCTAGATCCCCTGATCAGGCAGATATTGCAGGAAAGAGAAATTAAAGGTATTAAAGTAGGAAAACATGAACAGTTGATAGCTGCTTATGTGGATGATATTCTTCTGATGATCTCAGACCCTGCCTCCTCTCTTCCTCATATTTTACAACTACTTCAAGAATTTGGAAGGATCTCAGGATATAAATTAAATAACGGGAAAACCAACTTCTTACCTCTTAACAAATTCTGCATCAAAGAAGACATTGATAATGCAGGGATTGCATGGTCAAAAGAATATATAGACTATTTAGGTATCCGCATTTACAAAAATATTGAGAAGATGATCTCAAAAAATTTATCGAAAGTTAAACAAAAAGTTACAGAAGACTTATTCAGATGGAACAAATTATCTCTAGGTTTATGGGGCAGAATAGAAACCATAAAGATGAATCTCTTATCAAGGTTACTTTATATATTTATGATGATACCTTATAGCTTAACAAAAAAATGGATTCATGTAATTTCTTTTCAGATAGTTCATTTCATATGGGGTTATAAGAGACTGTGATTGGCTTACACAAAAATGTGTAGAACTAAAAATAAAGGGGGATTAAAAACACCTGATTTATATTTGTATTTCTTAGCAGCTAGAATTGCTCAATTATCTTCCTGGTTTAGGATAGGAACCACACAGTTATACATTCCAGATTGGGTTTATATTGAGCAAGATATTATAAAAAAAATAAAGGCTGGAGCTGAGATCTCGGTTTTTCACAAAACCATATGAATCACTTAAGAATAAACTTCTTAATGATTCTATATCACAAATCAAGCAGGTTTCCCTTTCACTTAATCTTAATTTAAAGCAGGCTAAGATTCAGCCAATATGGGGCAACTCAAACTTTCTAGAAAACAGTCATCCTTTAAATAGTGATATCTGGAAATGCCGGGGTGTCTATTCACTTCAAAATATTATCAAAAATGGTCAGTTCCTTCCATTTCTAAAAATAGTAGATGAATATGGAATTCCAGTAGAAGATAGTTATACTATTCTAAAATTCAACAGATAATAAAAGATAAGTTGGATTTAGAAATATCACTAAATGAAAACTCCACTTAATTCTTAGGTTGCTTGAAAATTCTTTCGTCAGTTTCTTCCCTTTATGCTCTTTTTGTTGATTTGATAAGGGGAACAGCCATTGAAACAACTAGAAGGTGGTCTCAAGCTCTGGGCTGCTCCACTGAAGATTGGGATTGAGAAAGTATATGATCTCTACCTTATAAAACATTTAATACAGTAGATCTTAGATTAATACACTTTAAGACACTAAATAATCTATACTACACACATGTGCAAAGATTTAAAATGAGTTTATCTTTCTCCCTAATTTGTCACAAGTGTAAACTCAGTACTGGTACATTACTACACATGTTTTGGTATTGTCCTATAGTTCAGACATTATGGGCTGCAGTAGGTCAACTATTTCAAAACAATACTTCCATTGCGGATTACATTCAGATAAATACATGTATTGTTGGTCATTTTGAAGAAAATTACCCTTGGACGCAAGACCAAAAATACTCTCTGCTCCTAATTGGTGTCTCCATCAGGAAGATCATCTTGAAATACTGGTTAGAAGATACAGCACCTACCCTACAAGAATGGAGATTTAGTATATTGGAAATACTCACACTAGAAAGACTAGCACTTATTCTTAGAAATGAAGAGCATAGGCTTATGAGAAAATATATATATATATATATGACACTATGTGGTATAGACTAAATACATAATCAGTTCTAAATTTCCAAATGTATCTCTCTCTCATATTATCATTCAAAACAGATTATAAATGCATAGCATCTTATACCACTCCCTTAAATATTTATTCAAAAGGTCTATATCTTTTCTCACTTAACCTCTCTCTCTCTCTCTCTTCCTTTTTCTGTTGTATGGCTCATTCTAGATTTATTTTATTTAGGATATTATATATTTACAACTTGTATATGTCTATAAATGAACATGTCTTACAGTTCATAACTATACTGATATGAGATGTTATCGTGTTTATCAATATTTTTTTTATTTACTATATGAAAACCTTCAACTGGTTTAATATATCAAAGTTCTGTTTTATTAAATCTTTCAACATACAAAACAGCATGCAGGGGTCACCTCAGCTACCCCACCGTTTCACGCACAAAAGCTGCGTGAAACACCAAAAGGTGTAGCTGAGGTGCTCAGTTTTTTTTTTTGGAAGCTTGCATTAGTAACCAAGAGCAGCACACTCTTAAGTGATTTTTGTTGGAACAAAGTACTGCTTAGCTGTGATGGCGCTGTCTAGTGCTGTGCTGCATTATCATGTGGGAGACCTGGGAGAGATTCCTTATCTCAACTTCCCTGCTCCAGACCAGTGGGATACAGAACGTGATGCGGCAGCACCATAGCCTGAAATTCTGGGGAAGGGAGTAGGTTTGCCTGCTCCTGCAGTTATTCCTATGGCATACAGATAGATGGTACTGACATTGGCATTCACCAAAAATACTACCCTCAGCTTTAATCTGGTTCAGTTTCAGTTGATTTCCATCTGTATCTCCCTCCAGAATTACCTAGCCCTCCTTTCCCAATCTAGACAATTCAAAAGAGAGAGAGAGAGGAAGGAAGGAAGGAAGGAAGGAAGGACGGACATAAATTGATATGGTGGGTAACCACGCAGTGTTGCCCCCCCCAAGGAGAGCTGCTGCAGGCAGTCGTCTATGCAACTGTGTTGTAGGAGAGCTTACACAAGAGGGGGAAGTACTGTTTATCCCTGCATGAATGATACCCTAGGCAAACAAAGAGCAAGCTTCCAGAAGAAGCAATTGTGCATTATGAAATGGTGGGAGGAGTCTATTTTTGTGCGTTACTACAGGCTGATGCGAGTGGTACCTATAAGGACTCACTTGTTTTCCTTAAGTGGATTTCCTTTATTAACTGCCATCTGAGAGAGTATGCCTGTTTTCTGTTCTTGGTGACCAAGATTTAGCCAGCAGTTACAGTGGTCAGTGGCATCCAAACGCATTCAGGAGGCAGAGGGGTGGTACTCAAAACTGCAGTGAGGCAGGGGGGATATCATATTCCCAACTGGCAGCTCTAATTTCCCATTATCACCCACTCATGAGAGATTGGGCAATAAGGCCTACACATGCCAGCTAGCCAGATGCACTAACATCCACAGGCCCTCTCCACACTGCTTGCACCTGCGATCCCAGCTGAAGCACTGCCTGTGGTTTCCAAGGTGGCAGTGTAGCAGTGGGAAGCACAACCTTCCCTTCCCAAAGAGCATCCTCTGGGACACTCAGTCCTCCTCCTTCCCCTGACAGCCCTCCAGTAGCTTGATTCTTCAGCACTACAAGCACTGCTGCGTGGGTGACCTGAGTTTGGGAATGGACTCATGCTGACACATCGGGAGGCAGGCCAGACTGAAGTCGTAGAAACTTGGCAGTGCACCTCAGTAGGGGAGGTTTGGTGATGAGCTCTGGTGCCACAGTGACCCCAAACAGATGGGCTGGGAAGCCAGACTCTCACTGCAGGGACTCTGTAACATTCTAGGCCGACATAGACACTGCTAACGCAATGTGAAGGAGGGAAGGAGGAACTTACAGGGCGAAAAACAGGGACAAAAATTATGTTATTTATTTCAAACGTTTTACCAGGAAAGACATACTGAGCTGGTAGCAACTCATTCCTAGATATGTTCGGGAGTGGGGAGTTGTCAGACAATACAGTAAGGTGCAAGAGAAAAAGTACATTAACAGAATAACAGAATATGCATCAACAATATACTGTGCCAAGTAATACAGTGCAAAGTAAGGTGCAAAAGTACCATATATTACGGATCCGCTACCAATAATCAGTGCAGGTATATATCCTGCATGTCAAAGGAACATACTCAATCCCTTTGATGCAGGAGGGGCAACAGTCCCTGAAGGGTCACCATCTGGAATTTCCTGTACTGAATAAAGACGTTTAGCTCTCAAAGGTCCAGGATGGGCCTGAGATCCCTGGTGCATTTGGGGGCCAGAAAAAAGTGGGAGTAGAACCCCCCTCCACCCTGCTGAGTCTTGGGGATGGGTTCTATGGCCCTTTTGTGCAACAATGTGTGACTCTCCTTCCAGAGCACTGGAATGTGTCCAGGAGGACAAGAGGACCGAACCAGAAGTTTTTCCGTAGGCCACTCCAGGAGCTCTAGAGTGTGGCCTTATTCTATGAGCTGCAAGATACAAGCATCTCTGGTCATCTCCCTCCGCCTCTCCAGGTACAGGGAGAAATGACCGCCCTACAACCACTTACTGCCCTGCTGGAGGGGTGGTCGCGCAAGAAGATATGCTGAACTAGAAGCTGCGGCTGGGGCCACACTGCCTCTCTGTGAGCTTTTCCAGTGGTAGAAGTAGTGGTAGGCAGGACTGTGGCTGCCCTACATTTATCCTGAGGCTTGGTGCTGGGCTTGGCCCTATGGGTGGCCTGATGATAAGGCACCCGCTGACCAGTTCTAGGCTGGCTGTGGTACATAGAGTGGACAGACTGCAACACATGGCTGGAGGCCTGCAGGTTAGAATGTATGTCCTGCACATCTGCCCCAAACATGTTATACCCTCTAAAGGGGGCATTCAAAATGGACTGTTGCACATCCTGGGCAAAGCCTGACACCCGCAGTCAAAAGTGTCTGCGCAGACAGATATCTGCAGCAGCTACCGGGGCCAAGGCATCAACAGCATCATAGGCAGAATGTAGAAGGTGCTTGCTGAAGTCAGCTTCCGAATGAATTCTCTGAAGCAAATGCTGTCTCAGGGGGTTCTCTGGGAGGGATCTGGTTGCTTCTTTTGCCTGAGCCCAGAGTTGGTTCTGATACTGAACCATATGGGCAATATAGTTAAGAACCCTTATGGCCAAAGTGACATAAACAAAAGTCCTCTTGCCAACAAGGTTCAACCTCCAGGATTCTTTGTCTGGGGAAAGGAAACTGAGGTGCTTTAGCCTCTTGGTATGGTCATGGGCAGCATTAATGACCATAGAATCTGCCTAGGGTTGTTCGGTGAAGAAAGGCTTCCCAACGGGATCCTGATATAACTTGTCTGCCTTCCTAGGCTTGGCAGGGACCAAGTTGGGCTGATGCCAGGTGGCCATGGTGGCATCCTCAAAAGGCTCTATCAAAAGGATGGATGCCCAGAGGAGGGGCATCCAGCAGACCAAGGTAAGTGGGTAGACGGTGCTGGATAGGGTCCTGCTCCTCGGTGTCAAACCGCATGGCAGCCTGCAATTGTCTCAGAACAAAGACAAAAGAAGGGTCATCCAGGGGGGACCGTGGGATATACTTTGGGATCTTCTCGCCACTGGACAACACTGTGGAGGTGGAAAGGGACAGGGTAATGTCGCCTTCATCTCCAGCATCCTCTTCATCCTCATCAGGGAGAAGGAGGCCCAGGTGGTACTTATCCTCATCCCCCAGGTCCTGAGGGGAGTTAGAGGGCACTTGATCCTGAGGTGCATGCCACGGCTCTGTAGGTAGAGGGGTTGTGGGGGCAGGAACGGGCAGGTCCCTGGGGTGTCAGCCCTGAGGGCAGCAAGCCTAGCTTGCGTGAAATCCCACAGTGAATGAAGTATGGCCTGGAAACCTACCATGACCAGCGTCAGAGCAGCTATCAGCGTCGACTAAGGGAGAATCAGAGCCAGTGTCAGCAGAGGAGCCAGGGAGGGTGGACAGGCAGGCCGAGGCCTTTGGGGTGTCTCTCCTGCCTGGGCCATCATCAGGAAGGGTAAGGATGACTGAGGAATGGCCTGGGGCAATGCCAGAGAAGGCAGGGCCCTGAGACCAAAATAGTGGCTGAAGAAATGGCCAAGTATGGCATCAAGAGAGAGGCCAGAACCCCTGAGAATGCACAGCCTGCACTAGTTGATGTTGGGCCAGAGGAGCCTCCTGACTGGTGGCCCATGGAGTACAGCGTGCGAACAGCAGGGGCTGAGATGTCAGTAGAGACAGCAAGCCAGGGAACCAACACCATGCAAGGTAAGGTTGGTGGGAGCTCTCCAACAGTAGCCCTTTGGGAAGAGGGCATGCAAGGCCGAGGGGCCACCAAGAGAAAATACTACCCTGCTGTGGCCACAGCATGAAGTGGTGACTGCAGACGAGTCGGGGAGGACCAGTCATTGGCACAGTCCTTGTCCTGGTGTTTATGCTTGCCGCCCAATTTGTCCCTGGTCTTGGCCGAGTGTGTACCCGAGGACAGGGCCGGGGAAGTGGAGGAACTCCTGGCCTGCAGCTCCTTCTCCATGCAGTTCACCTTCTGCTGAAGCAGGAACATTGTCAGGGTCTTCTGACGATGCCGCCTGGTAACCTGGTTGAAGCCACAGCAGATCTCACAAGCCTGGGTGTCATGGCCGGGGCCTAGGCAGCAGACGCAAGTTTTGTGGTCATCCTTCTTGGGGATCTTCTTCCCATAGGCACAACTCCTGAGCAGTTTATCGGAGATGGAGCTCGGCATACAAAACAGAAGAAATAACTGTAAAGTGATGCTATACTAGGGAGAGAAAAAAGAAAAACATAGGAAATGGCGGTCAACTGAAGCTGGCGGGATCTCTGTGAAGTCTGACAGTAATGGTTGATGGCAGGAAGGCACGAGAGCTGCCCACTCTTATAGGATAGGGCGATGTCAGCATGTGATGTCAGAGTGGGCTGCCCCCTGGTAGATTGCTAGCTAGAAAAATGTCCATGTGGTCCTGGTGTCTGACGGCTATAATTCCATAGGTGTGGCCTGATGCAAGAGATACCCTCAAAGTAAGATCAGTCTGTGTAGTTGACACAGATCAGTTCCCACCTTGGAACCCCAGAGGGGTTGATCTCCCAGGTGGAGATAGCTGGATTGGCTGGTTTGTCCATCCCATCTTGAGAGAGGGTCAACAGGACTGCAGTCTTGGAGAGCGAGTCATCCTTGACCTCCTCTGACAATGGGTCGACAAGGTCAAGAAAGATCTCAGCCAGCTGGTCGGCCTGCATCTCACACAGCAAGCCCAACGGGGACACCATGGAACTAGCAGCCTGAAAAGGGAATTTAGGGGGAGTTTTAGGTCAGTGGATCTTGGGCACACAGTAGACCACATCATGGTCACTGAAGGCATCTGTTAGGATACGAGCATCCACAGTATGGCAGGTGTGGGAGCAGAGGACCCAGTCCAGGAGGTAGTGATTTAGGGATATAAAATTTAGACGGGTGGGATCTGAAGTCAACCGAGATAATTGAAGGGAGTTTACATTTAGGCAAAATTTATGTGCAAAGGAGGAGAGACAATTAATATTTAAGTCACCAAGGATAAGCAACTCACCAGTGGGGAGTGGGAACAGACGGAGGAGATGAGTTCAGTGACTGATGCAGGGGTCATTCCAAGGCAACAGTAGACCTCTACAACAATATAGGGACTGAGAAGGAAAGGGAGAGTTTGAGGAGTAGCACCTTGAGTGCACGAGCTGTCTACATGATGAGTTGCTCGTACCCTCAGGCTCTGGCACATGCCAGTCCCCAGTGGCTGCAATGGTAGGGGAGCAGCTGACAGAGCTGAGGGTCACTGGCAGCATAGCAGCAAGATCCAAATGGCGGAGTAGGTGGTGGCTGGGTGGCCAAATAGCGACGTTGAAAAAAAAGTAAACAGATCTTGCAGCCATGTTTGTTAAAACCAGGTTGCCAGAACTCTGGAGGAAAACACTTAAAACCTAAGGTTTTCTATTTATTCTACACTACACATGGCCCCTTACAACAACTTACTGGTACCTTGAACTTCTAAACAATGCTACTTAGAACTGTCACCCCTCTGGAAGATAGGGCACACTACAACATCCATAACTCCCAGAGAACCTAACTGCACAATTGTCCATGTGGGGATTACAATTAAGCCGCAGGGACCAGAAGTGGGGTCCCACCAAGTATGCAGAGCAATGCAGACAGTCAGCCTTCCAATGGGCAATTCAAGTGCTTGATAAAAAGGTGGAGAAGGTGAACACCAGGATATCCATTTTGGGGGCAAAGGTGACACAAACTAAAACTAAGTCAGGGCCTTGGATGGTACAGAAATCACTGGTCTTGTCGGCAGGCCTTACAAAAGGAAACCCACTACTTGGCATCTGAAACATAACTTGGAAAATTACGTTAGTCTTCCCAATCACCACCAGTTCTACAGGTATACAGTATTAACCATGGATCATCCGCCCATATTACGTCAGTGTTCAGCAGGAATACTGGTGACTGTGACTTGAATAGCAGGTGACCTACAGTATGAGACAATGCAGTAAAGGGACACTCGGGTTCACGCGTACTTCCTGAGCTGTGCCACACTTATGAAGAGGACAGGTGAAGGGGAATTTCTCATTATCTAATGCTCCAACCTAAACCCAGCATTCTTTATTATTTCTTTTATTTAAGTCTTCGGTAACCAGGTAAGCATGCTGATCCAGGGGACCGTTTTCAGGCGTGACCTGGGCAGCAAAGTGGCAATACAGAAGAGAAAACTTATAATAGGCAAGGCAAGGCAAAATTTATTTAAAAGACGCCCAATCCCAGAGGCTCTGGGTGCCGTACAAACATTAAAACAGGCATTTAAATATAGTAAGTATAAACATTACCAATATTAAATACAAATCTTACAGAAGAAAAACCAAAAAAAACCAAGCCACAGCTATAAATATTCATCTAAGCATTAAATGCTTTAGAGAAGAAAAAGGCCTTAAGCTGGGCCTTAAAAACATCCACTGACGAAGCTTCTCTGACCATAGTTGGTAAGGAGTTCCACAGAACAGGGGCCATGGCTCTAAATGCTCTATCGCCGGCAGTTAATACAGTAATTACAGCAGAGATATACAAGCAGAATGTACAGACATCAGTAGTGGACAGGGTAAATTATATCAGAGCAAGCAAACAAGAGGTCATAAAGCAAGTTATACAAATGCACAGCAGATAGGAGGCTGCACAATGTTCAACTTGAACAAATCAGTGCAAGAACTAATTGTACAATCTGTTCCGCATGATAAATGACAAGTGCAATTAAGTGCAAGACATAAGAATACACCAAGCCACTGGGAGTACACAAGCTTGTATATTAAGCAACAAGGTATGAATGGGGATTAAATTAACCATCAGTTCATCACCTCTTAGGGGTGTAATGTGACATGAAGCACAGCCGAGTGTCACATACCCCTAGGTGGTGATTAACAGATGGTTAATGCAACACCCGGAAGTACCTTATTGCTCTTATAGCAATTTCAAACTCTTTGTATACTTTTGGCAGCAAGGTTTATGTTTTTAGACACAGAACTACTTGATTTATGTTGAAAGTAATCCATCTGACGTCTGACAGGTGTGACGTCTGCACTAGTGACGCGAAGACAGTGGCCGGCAAGCGTGTGTGAAAGCCGTAAGAGGAAGTGCTTCCCTGCATTATACTGAAGAGTTATTGTGGTAACCAACAACTCAGTTTTGCAAAATTATGGGAGACTGGGCATTCTTTTAGGGTTTTAATTCAGTAGATCACTGTAAAAGGCATAAAGTGAGGCGTGCAATGGAAATTTTTATTTCATTTATTTTATTTATCGTAAAATCGGAATTACAACCTTTGAGCTAAAAGCTTATTTACAAAGGATCCTCGTCGAACAGAGGGTGGGGGAACATCAAGTACATGGACAGTGAGGAAAAACAGAAGCAGCTAGAAGGCATTGTCAGTTACGTATCATTAAAAAGGCTATACAGCGTTACAAATAGAAGGATGGGGAGAGACATAATACATTGCAAAAGCCATCACTTAACTACATAATACAGAGGAAAATAGTCTCATAACAGATTAGGTGAATAAATTACAGATTCCAACTATGTACAAAGTGTGAGAATTCCCAGAATACAGCTATAGAGTTTAGAAAGGTTCCCGGAGGGAACAATTAATCTGACCACCAACAAATACCACCATCAAGGGAGAGTAGGCTACAGGCTAGATGGGTAAGGGGGAGAGCACAATATTGGGCGATAGCTTAAGGGTCTGGGGGGGCTAAGCAGATGTGGAGGTGGGGGTATATAGGGTCAGGAGGGCTAAGTGGGTGAGGGGGTGGTGGGAATGGGGGACCAAGGGGTGGATAGGTGGGGATTAGCGGGAGATTCTTAGGGGCCAATGTTGACAGTTTCTTCTCTGATGGCATTGTGCAAACTATCATGGTAGGTATGGAATGTGCATGGTTGGCAAGGCAACATCTGTTACTGCTGCGATAAATACAGTTTTGTGCGAGAGTCTCTGTGCAGGAAAAAACGGTCATTATGGTAACGATTCCCTCAATCTAGAAGTGCAGCTGGTGTCAGGCGACACATCAAAGATCCCAGTAACTGTTTGTTCAAAAAACAGCTTAGGAACCTGAACCTTTGTGTGCAGCAGCACTGTAATTCGGGAAGGAAGTAGGGAGGTTCACCAGTCTAAGTGATGGGAGCAGGGGGCATCACCATCTACTGGTTCAGGGATTTTGTGTCCAACACTCTCTCCATTGCCTACCTGCCTCTAGCTGTTAGGAACACCCAGGGGTCCATGTATCAGCAGATACGGAAGGTGCGTGGTTTACATGGCAGGGTCTATTACCGGGAAATGGATGTTCTGGACACGTGTGTCTGTGCAGTCAGTGGGATAGCAATCACAGTATGCTCAGATGAAGCCAGTAACGGCAGCCAGTATGAACTGATGTGGAATTTTGATGCTCAGCATTCCAGGATGGACTAACATTTCTGGATCTTGGGGGAGGTGATGAGGCTCTACAAGCCTATTAAAGGTTAATGTAAGGCTCACGGGCTGTTCATATCAGATTGCAGCATTGAAATCTCCATTGCTATAAAGAAGATAAGACCCTTTTCTCTGAGACAGCTGATGCTGAAAAACTACTAGACAAAATATGGAGGGAGTCTGCCGCAAGGAGGGAAAGTGAGAGGTCACATTTGGACCAATTGTTATCTATGAAGAAGAGCTGTATGTAGTCTGTTCACTCAAAACATGATTATTTTATTAAGTCAAAAAGAACTATGTACGGAGAACTCCATAATAATGGACAATAACAATGAGGAGATATACAAAGAGAAATCACCTGGAAAAAAAGGAAAAGGCTATGCAACATAACAAAACTAAGGAAGGCATGAAACAACAAAGGATTTCAAATTACATGAAACCACTAGAAAAAGAGCACTCCCTACTGTCGGCAGAATTTGATCCAGTAGGGAAAAATAGAAGAACAATTAGAGGAAGGTTCCAGAAGGGCCCAAGAATAAACAGCAATGTAGTCCTGGGATATCAGATTATACAGAAAAAAACTGGAGAGCAGGACCAGGAAAGAAGTACGGGGTGGAAAACGAGATCCTTAGCCAAGAAAGCAATCAATATTATATCTTGAGTGAATTAGATGAGGAGTGTTGACTAAAAGGAAACCTGAATGACATCAGGGAACAAAATATCATTCTTCTGAACTGGAACATAGCAGGAGCGAGTAGCAAATTGAAAGACTGTGGGGTGATGAAATTCATAATTCACATTAAAGGCTCATATAATTTTACTGCAAGAAACCTAGGCCTGCTCTCCAGATGATTGTTACCTGGAAGGTTACTCATGCTGGTTTATACCAGCAAGAACAACATTTAAATTTGGGAGGGCCTCAACAGGCATATGCATATTTTTTTAAAGTGTGTCCAGACATAGAAGCAAGTGAAATATGGAGTGACAATGCAAACTTCATATTAGTTATTGAAGTATCATATAAAAAGGTGGTAAAATGTTTAATAATGAATATATACCTTCCTCCAGACACTAAGAGAATGCACATTAAAGGAGGCTTAGACAAATTTAGTAAAGTGGTATGCCAACTACAAAACCAATATCCTGGGGTGATGCTTTTCATAGGTGACGATTGTATTTCCCAGACAGGGAATTCCCCAGAAGAAAAGGGGAACAAGTGGAATCTAGTTGATGTCCTAAAAATTCCAATCATAAATTCAATGGACAAAGGGGTAAATAAACAAGGAGAATACTTCCTGAAAATACTTAATGGGGCCGGCCCAGTGGCGCAGAGGGCTGAGGCGCTGGAGGCCGTACCTTGTGCCACGCCGGCGGCCCGGGTTTGGGACTGGACCTGGGTGGCCGGGGGTCGTCGGGGGGGGAGACAGAGATCAAGCATCTGGAGGACTGCTCTCTTTTCCCTGGGGAGGGATGGGGTAGCCAACGCTCAATGGGCGACCTCTGGCAGAGGCTAGAGGGTAGCTGAGCGAGCATCGTGGCATCAGCCAGGGGTTGGAGCCATGGCGTGCACTGCCTTGCTGGGCCAGGCTCCACAGGGGACTAAAGAACTAAGAAGGAAAAATCCCTCATCGCCGATAGGCGAAGGCGCCTCCCTCCACAGACCACACTCCCACACACGGGCTCTCGGGCTTCCCCTGTCCTCTCCGGTTGGTGTCACAATACCACAAGAAAGAGTGCCCTGTGTGGGAGCAGCCCTTCTCCAGAGAGTAGACCCGAGGGATGTCCAGTACTGGAGAGGAGCCCCGAGTCGACTGAGCCATGTTGGGAGGTAGAGACTGTGGATTAGGAGGTCGCTGGAGAGAGTTTGAAGGTAAGGGGTGAAAAATAGAGTCTGAGAAAAAAAATACTTAATGAGCTTAATCTTCACATCCTGAATGGGCGTTGTCAAGGTGACAAAAATGGTGAATGCACATACACCTGCAAATATGGGTCAAGTGTACTGGACTGTGTCATTTCTGATATTTTCTTATATAATGAAATCATGTCTGTGGAAATCATTAATATATGGGATAATGACCATCGCCCAACATGGTGGATACTGAAAGGTTAAAAAACATCCTCCAGTCACAAGAAATTACAGCGGCGAGAAACAGGAATTTGAATATGTTGAAAATTAATTTAATGGAGACAATAACAAACGTACAAACCAAGGTAATCTTAGAATCGTATAAAAATTTTGAAGAACAGATAGTGAAAGAACTTGAAAGGGAAGTGGTAAAAAAGGAAAACACATTTCACTATAAAGCAAAATGGTTTGACAGAGAATGTGACAATAAAAGAAAACTGACACCAAATAGGTAAAAGAATAAAAAATATATAATACTGTAGAGGATAGATTGGCTATAAAACATCTAAAAAAAGAATACAAAACATTGACAGAAAGCAAAAAAAAGAGACTATAACAAAATTGTGTGGCTAAGATTACAAGAGGCATTAGAAACCAAAGATAGCTGTACATTTTGGAAATTGGTTGCACAAGGGACAGAAGGCAGTAGGTATAATATACAGTGGCTGTAATATCTCCTGAATCCCGGAGGAAACATTTTGAAGAAATATTTAGTGGAGAAAGCAGGAAGGGAGAGGAACACTTTATTCATGAAGGAACAAATGAGGATGATAATTATGCAGCAGAAAGAACATGGCTAAAAATAACAAAAGAAGAAGTAGAAACATAGAATTTGACGGCAGATAAGGACTGTTTGGCCCACCTAGTCTGCCCATTTCCCTACCTAACGGATAAGCTGCAGATCCTAGTTAACCAACAGCCTACTTCCTCCTATCCCCCACTAGAATTGCCTTATGTATGTCCTATGCATTTTTGAATTCCCCCACTGTTTTTGACTCTACGACCTCCTTAGGAAGGCTGTTTCATGTATCCACAACCCTCTCTGTGAAGAAATACTTCCTCACATTACCTCTGAGCCATCCCCCCTCTATCTTCAAATTGTGGCCACTTGTTTTTGCACATCTCTTTTTCTGAAAGGTGCTACCCTCTTGGACTTTGTTGATTCCCTTGAGGTATCTGAAAGTTTCTATCATGTCCCCCCTCTCCCTCCTTTCCTCGAGGCTATACATCTTTAGTTCCTTTAGTCTTTCTTCATATGTCTTCTAATGCAGACCCTGCAACATCTTGGTTGCCCTCCTCTGGACAGCCTGCACCCCCGTCTATGTCTTTGCGGAGATGGAGTCTCCAGAACTGTACACAGTACTCCAGATGTGGTCTTACCAACTGTTTGTACAGAGGGCCAACAACTTCCCGTTTTCTACTGGTGATGCCTCTCCCTATGAATCCCAGTATCCCCCCCAGCCCTCCTTACTGCCTTCTCACATTGCTGGCCCACCTTTAGGTTGTCTGATATGTCTACCCCCAGGTCCCTTTCCATTTTTGTTATTGTCAGTATCTCACCCCCCATTGTGTACTCTTCCCCTGGGTTTTTGTTTCCCAGGAGCATTACTTTACAGTTCTTTGCATTGAATCTAAGCTGCCATATATTTGACCATTCCTCCAACCTTGCCAAGTCCCTTTTCATTCTTTCCACCCCACCTTGTGCAGCAACCCTGTTGCAGATCTTTGTGTCATCTGCAAAAATACACACTTTCCCTTCCAGTCCCTCTGCAATGTCACTTATAAAGACATTAAAAGACATTAAAAAGGACTGGCCCCAGTATTGAACCCTGCGGTACCCCACTAGTAGTAAATGCCATCCTATTGCAAAAAGGAAATAAAGCCCTGGGCATAGATAAGATAGGTGCGGAGCTGTACCATGTAGACGCAGAATCATAGGCTGAAATATGATTGGTCCTGCTTGAAACTATAATAGAATATAAAGTTATCCCAAAAGACTGGAATTTGGGGATAGTAGTTCCCTTATACAATAAAAGGCCAGTATCGGAGCCAAAGAATTATAGGTCCATTACTTTATTGAACATAAACCAAAACATTTTCTCAAGACTGATTCTTGACAGACTGCTTTGTTGGATTGAAGACAAAAAGATCCTATCCAGGTTTCAGGTGGGTTTTCGCAAAGATGGGTCTACGATTGATCAGATTTTTAAGTTAAGATACATTTTAGAAAAATATGTAATAGTTAAGAAAAGAAAAATATACACTGCCTTCTTAGACATCAAATGAGCTTTTGATACAATCAATAGAAATACACTTTGGAAAAGTTTAGAAAAAAAGGGGATTGAAAAGAAGCAGCTGGGGATTATCAAATTTTTATTATACAAACACAAAATTAGTGGTGAGATATGGAAAAGATAATGCTTTAACAAGCGAAATTAATACAAGAACAGGGCTGCTTGCTCGCCCCAACATTATTCAACCTATACATTGACAACATGGTTGAAGATATTGAAGCAGTTGATACATTCCCACCTAAAATAAATAGTATAGAGGTAAGAATTTTATTACACACAGATGACGCTGTGTTTATCTCTCAAACACCGCTAGGTCTCAAAAGCGACATTCAGGTATCCATTGACTCCCTAGAAAAACTGGAATTGAAACTCAACTTGGAGAAATCTGAAATAATAGTTTTTGGGAAGCAAAAAAACACAGAGGAACAAGCATGGAAAATAGGGAAAATAAATATGAAAGAAAGCAGCGAATACCAATACCTGGGGGGGGGGGGTACTTTTAAGAGTAACCTAACTTGGAAATAACAGGAGGAAAGGTTGAAGGAAAATGCAAAGAAGACGCTAAATGATATCAACCACTTCACAAACAGAATAGCAAGAAACTTATTTATAGCCCAATGTAGAAATAAATGCCCAAATATTATATGGGTCGGAGGTTTGGGGTCCGTCGTGCAAATTCAGGGAAACAGAATCAATACAAAATAAATACCTAAAGAATCTGCTCGGGGTACGTTATCTGACCCCAAACGCAGCAATTAGAAGAGAAACAGGGACCCTACCCCTGGAGGCAGTAAGGATGAAGAAATGTATCAAATAATAATAATAAAAAAAAATAATAATATTAATAATAAAATGTATTTAATTAAGTGCCTATACTGGAAAAAAAATTAGATGCACCCCACAAGATAGCTTAATTCATAACTGCTGGTTGGATATCACAAGTAGAATAGGAGAGAATGACTCTTTATGGTTTGTAAAGTTAAACAGAGAGCTAAACCAACTAGGGTTCCAATACAATTATATATTGGGGTGCGCTGAGCGTGCAGACAGCTTTACAACAACAGCCATCCAGAGGGTGGCGGATAACACCACACAAAAAGATAATGAATAATTTAAAAGACTCCTGATGTTGCAGATCATTAAAAATGATAAAAGAGGAGTTTAAAATGCAAAAATACCTGACAATATGCAACAACATTTGGCATAGGAAGGCACTGTCCAAACTGAGGATCGGACTATATGCACAAGAGGGAAAGTGGGACTAGCCAGGGAGATCAGGAATAATTTGCTATGTATGTAATAAGGCGGTAATGAAGATAGTACATTTGGTGTTGGAATATGATTTCCTAGCCCCAGAAAGAAATATATATATTACAGGTATGTTTAACACAAGTTCAGAGAATTTTTTTTATTATTATTCTTTGGTAACCACGTAAGGCCCACTTGGCACAAGTGCCTGTTTTTAGGGGCAACCCAGGAGCTCTGGGGAGGTTAAGTGATTTGTTCAGAGTCACACAGTATGCAAGTGCAGGAATCAAACCCAGGTCTGTCTGCAGGATGTATCAAGCTCATTCACAGCTCGTAACTGTAACCTCTAGGCTATACTGCCAGCCCCAATAAGACAAAAAAGAACAAATTAGAAATATTTTCAACACAACCAACCCCAAACAGATCTCTCTTGCAAGCTTTGCACAAAAAATAGCTAAAAAGCTAAAATGGAAAATACAGTCAGGAAGGCAACTATGTGTAGTTTTTTTTTCTTTTAATTTGCCTAAGGGCTTATAATAATAATAATAATAAATTTATTTATAAGGTGCCTTTCGATTGCCAAGGCACCGTACATAAATAACAGATTAAAACAATACAAATCACTAAAAAATACAGCTGAATCAAAACAATTACTTCAACCAATATTCTAAAAAAGCAGTTTCCCACAAAAAAATCTTTAAACCTCTCTTAAAGCCCTCCACAGAAGTGTACTCCCGCAACCGACAGGGTAGAGAATTCCAAAAGGCGGGGGCCACTTACGCAAAAGCCCAAGCGCCTGGAGATTTCAAATTCACCCTTGGAACCTCTAGCAACCCCTCATCGCCCGAGCGAAGTGATTGATTTGGACGATAGGGAACCAGAAGTTCTTTCAGATAGACTGGGCCCAGATCGTGTAGAACTTTGAAAGTCAGCAATCTGACTTTAAAGGTAATCCACCACCGAACTGGCAGCCAGTGCAGTTCGCGCAGCACCGCAGTAATGTGACAGGACCTACTAGAAAATGTCAAAAGCCAGGCTGCAGCATTCTGCACTAGTTGCAGGTGACAGATTTCAACCCCAGAAAGCCCTACGTAAAGGGAGTTGCAATAATCCAAGCGCGAGGACATGAAGGCATGGACTAACGTTGGCAAGCTGGCAGACGGAACAAGATGCTGAATCCTGGCGATATTCCTAAGATGATAAAAGGAAGTCTTGATGACTGCTGACACCTGCGAATGCAGTGTCAGCCTGATGTCAAGAACTACCCCCAGGTTCCACACCTGTTCAGAGGTCAGGAGAGAAACGCCTCCAAGTAAAATTCCGGAAGACGCACCATCACCCAACCCCCCATCTGTCGACCCGGATCCACAACCAGTATCAGTTCAGTTCAGTTCAAGTTCAAGTTTATTGCAGGAAAACTCCATTGAGCAAGCTCATTCACAAGGAGGTCCTGTGACATAAACACTTAAAGTACAAACACAGATAGGTAATAACAGTATATACATGAAATGCATGTTACATGATACAGGCTGGATATACATACAAGGGTACCACATAGGGTGACCGCAGGTGGTAAACATTGATATGAGACAGGGAAGCAACTTACAGGTTGCATACTGATAAATGAAACATGATGACTGGTGTGTGCAATACATATACAGTATTTTGGCAGCTAGAACAAACAACAGTCTACAACTGATATGGGGGGGGAGGATTATACCTGTATTGTATTGTGATATTGTATGTTGTACGGAAATGTTAATGTATGTTACAAGAGTCTTATTTTTATACATGCAATATCATCAATAAACTAACTACGTATGGAGAACTGCATCTTTAGCACAGCTTCTTCTCAAACAACACAAATCCTGCTAATTCTTAGCTGCAAAGCACAGGCAGCTGGACAGAGAATGTACTGAATTCTACTAATTTTACAAAGCTCATTTAGAAACATTTTAATCATTAAATGAAAAGGCCTATTAATGACCTCTAAACACTTTTCAAGGCATAACCCTAATTTGCTTTATTCGGGGGACTTTACAGTTACTGTGGTCTGGCACTGTTTTTAGTTCCATGACTGACAGGTGGGAGATACCGAAGAGGTAAGGGTAAATGTACTGTTTGATGAATCTGCAAATGATATCCTACAGAGGAGCAACAGTGAACAGCTACAAGCACTTGTAAAACCAAACATGCCAATATTGCACTCCTCTATAGGACACCACTGTAAATGAGATATTAGCGCATTCTTTTCTTTTCACCCAGTGAAATATTTCAATACATAAAATGAGCTCATTGCCAGCTCAGGTTGCATCCTCAACCTGTATCACATGGTGGCATTTTCTATCAGGACAGCAGCAGATGATAGGTACGCACTGGAAACTGGAATTGATTTTGCAGTTTCACATGACTCATCAGACACAGGTTAGGTCACTGTTATCACAGAGTCAATACCATCTTACATCATGGCAGCAGTACAAGCATTGCATGGGAAGCTGAATTTTATTTCATTGTTTCAGAGAAATCATCACCACTAGGTCATCCTCCAACTAACAGAAGCATCATATTATGCAGTAAAAGAATGGAATTGATGTATTTACTCACAGGAGTCTTCGGAGATAGAGTCACGTGCACTCCCTTTACTGTACACAGGATGTGTGCTCCTTGTGAGACCACATGGTGGCCAGCTGAGGTGGTGAGAGGAGGGTTGTACTGGCCATCGTACGGGAACCACGGCAGTGGCAACAAAGGTATGAGGGGGGTTGGCAGGTTGGGTTGCTCGGTGCTAGTGGTGTGGGGGGCCGCTAGACACCAGGTACTACATACATTTGTACAAGGATGGGGATCAGTGGGGAAGGTGCCACTAGACACAATGGAATACTTTTATTTTATGGGGACGGGAATTGGAGAGTGGGAAGTGCCATTAGACACCAGAGACTACATATCACAATATGGGGATGGTGACTGGAGGGCGAGGGTTGCCATGAGACACCAGAGAATACATATATATGTAGAGGGATGGGGATTGGAGGGTGCCATTGGATGCCAGGGTCTAAAGTTACCGCTATGGGGATGGGGACTGGAGGGTAGGGATGCCACTAGATACCAAGGAGCAGGTGTGCTCCTCCAACTGCCAAGTTGGTTGTTGGCTGCAGTGTTTCCGCCGGCCACTAGGGTTGCTTGGAGTGAGTTGGCTTTCTTTTGGCAGTAATTGTGCTGTGCAAAGTGGCCAGCACTATTCCTTTTGTGCAGCACTAATGTGCTGAATATTATGCTGCACCTGCATTCATGTCCCCACCCCTCCCTTTGAGCACTGATTATATTATCTCCTTGCATGCGCACTATCCTGTTTAGCGCGCGCTCCTGCCCTCTTTGAATATTGCACACAGATGCAAACCCTAGACAAAAGGCATGCCTTCACTTTGCCCACTGGGACAACGTTTGAATGCTGGGCCCTGAGTATGCAACAGCGCACTCTACGCAGGATGACTGTTTCACAGGCAAATAGCAGCAGCACCCAGTGGCCAAAGTTGGAAACTGCAACCAAGCAAGTGCAGGCAGCAAAGAATACACAGAAAAAAAATATATTTTCTGGATAGTGTAGCTATGAAGCAGTGTGACCACTGGTGCAACACAGACAGTAACAAGTCACAAGCCACAGGGGCTACACGTTAAGAACTGCATCAGAAATTGCTGGCAACACGGTGTCAACATGACACATGCCAGAATTCAATGAATCAGAAGAGGACTTTGATTCTCATTTGAATACTGATTAGAGGTGAACAAAGTTGCCGATGACAAAAAGGTGGATGTTTTACTGGCAGTTTTGGGACCTACACTGTATGGACTTCTCAAAGAGTCTGAGCGCACCTGCCAGGCTGTTGAACATGCAGTATGACCAACTCACCGAGACACTTTCATGGCATTTCAAGCCCAAGCCTATTCTCACTGTGGAACATTTTGGTTTTCATTGCTGAAACAACAGGAAGGAAAGTTCTTGCAGATTACATCGTTATATTAAATCGTCTGAGAAGCACCCGTGCGTTCAGCCAGTTTCTGGATTATGCCTTATGGAATCAATTTGTCTGCTGTTTCAGAGGAGGAGGCGACTGCAAATGGCTGTCATCAGAAAAGAGCGACTTTTCAGTAAGCCTACAATATTGCGCTCACTTTGGAGATCGGCTGGAAGGATACCGGGGAGCTAGTAGAATTTTCCAAACCATCAAGGAGTGGGGTTCAAGATTACCTATGTACCAGGGATCAAGAGACATACAAGACCACCACCATTTCATATGCAACCACAAACTTATTGGAAGACAGCATCACAGGCTAGTTCTACAAAGATGAAACAACTCTGTTACCATTGTGGGGGTAACCACCAGCAAATCACATGCAGATTTCAACAAGAAAAATACCACAACTGTGGAAAAGTATGTCATCTGCAGAGAGTGTGCAAAACTGAATCACTTACTGCTTGTGCAAAGAATGTCACAGACACCATGCCAGTGACTGAGCCAACAAACGAGTCATTGGCGCCATTCACTGTTTATGCATCAGCAGGAAATGGAGAAGAAACTCACCTCCAGATCGAGTTGGTGGGCAAACTGGTTAGCATGCAACTTAACAACAGGGCATCAGTATCTCTTGTGCCAGCGCAGGTCTACAAGGAGAACCTCAAGAAGTGCCTGTTGCAAGCATTACATAGTCAGCTAATGTCTTATACCAGAGAATGAATCCCTGTACTGGATTCAGTTACCAGCCACCTTCAAGGAAGGAGCATGGACGCTGTCTCTAGTGGTAGTGGAAGGAGAAAGACCTACATTACTGGGAAGAAACTGGCTCGAGAGGATTGAGTTGAACTGGGAAAAGATCTTCACTTTATGAACTGTGACAAAAGCAGCTCAAGATACAGTGAAGAAAGTGCTGGACAAATATGGTCCTATTTTCCAGGTTGGCAACGGCACAATCCAAGTGTTCAAGGCAAAGATCCAAGTGACAACACGGGATGCTCCAATCTTCCACAAGCCTCAACCAGTACCCATCGCCATAAATGAAGTGGTAGAAAAAGAACTGGATCATCGAAAAAGCATGGTATTGTGTCATAAGGAGAAAGGCATGACTTGGCTGCCCCTATCGCTGCGGTACCAAAGCAAGACAAAGCAGTGAGTCTGCGTGGTGACTACAAGGTTACAGTGAACAGCTGTACAGAACCAGAAATATGTCCACTATCCAGTGCAGAGGACTTGTCTGCCACACTGGTAGGTGGAGACATATTGGACTTATCCTTTGCATACCAGCAGTTGAAATTGGAACCAGAGTTAGAGCTGTATCTCATCACAGATACCCACAAGGGACTTTACTTATACCATCACATGGACTATGGAGTTTCTGCAGCAGCAACAATGTTCCAGCACACAATGGACCATATACTGAAGGGGATGGACCTCATAATCTGCTTCATAAATGATATCTTGGCAACAGCAGCCACAAAGAAAGAGCATCTGACAGTTCTGGACCAGATCATGTCCAAACTGCAGCAGTATGGGTAAGAGTTAAGCTAGCAAAATGTCAGTTTCTATATAATTCAGTCGAGTGCCTGGACTATCGGATTGCCACCTGGGTCCTGTGCCCAACAGAGAGCAAAGTGGAAGCAACTGTCAGTGCACCAGCACCAAAAAATGTGATCAAGTTAAGATCATTCTTGGGCCTGCTGGACTACTTTGTTTAATTTTACTAATCAGTTCAATTCCTTTGCTACACATTAGTTACATTGAGTATTACTTTTCCACGCAAAAGTGCTAATCAATCGAAAATGCTTATTTAGAACCCTGTACTATGGTTTCTTTCATGCAAACATGTACACATTGTTGCAAACACTAAATGACTTGTTACAAAAAGAAATGAAATGGAATTGGTTGGCCGGCCCGGTAGCACTGAGGGTTGAGGTGCTGGATGCCACACCTCCATGCCAATAACCCGGGTTCGGGAACGAGCCCGGGCTATCAGGGGTCGCTGGGGAGAGAGAGGATTGAGCACCCAGAAGACAGCTCTCCTCTCTCGGTTGGGGAGGGGTTGTGCTCCCGCTGAACGACTGCCCCCAGGTGGAGGCCTGGGGAAAGTGCAGGTCTCTAGGACTCTTGGAAGGGTTGGGTGCTGCGGGACTTGTGGACATGTGCGCGCCTCCACACACATCTGGCACGTGCACCCCAGCAATGGGGATCAGGGAGAAAATGTAGGAGAAAATCAATCCTCCAGCTGCAGGATGAAGCCCAACTCTCCACAGGCTCCGCTCCCAGGCCGGGCAGAAAGATAAACTCTAGTAATTCCAGGATGTCGGGGCTGGGAGGGTCAGTCTGAATGGGGCATGGAGGAGAGGAGCATAAACAGAATATGGAAGAAAAAAGAAATGGAATTGGTCACAGCAGTGTGTAGCAGCATTCCAGTCTTATAAGCAATGACTTCTGAACAGCAAGTGGTTAGTGCACTACGACCCATCAAAACCTCCGACACTGATGTGCGATGTGTTGCTATATAGGGTGGGCAGTAAACTCTCATATGTTACCTTCAATGGAGGAAAACCCAATTGCTCTTGCTTCAAGGACCCTGTCTCCAAGCATAGGAGGCAGTATAGTGCAGTGGGTTAAGACTCTGAGCTGCAGATCTGAAGACCTGTGTTTGAATCCCACAGCCGCCTAGGTGCATACCGTGTGATCCTGAGCAAGTCGCTTAACTTCCTTGTACTTCCAGGTTGCATCTGGAAACAAACTTCGGCTTAGTGTGCTACTCCTGGTTAAACAATGTTCCCTTCACCTTCCTTCCTTCCTATATGAAATTATACTCAGATTGTGAAGAAAGTCTTGAGCATAATCTTTGGGGTCAGAAGTTCCATTAGTATCTGTATGAACTGAAATTCAGTCTGCTAACAGATCACAAACTTCTACTGACCATTCTCGGGCGAAAAGCAGCAATACCAATGCTCACAGCACTGTGGATGCAATTATGGGCCGTGATTCTGTTGGCCTATAACTATGACATCGAATACAGACATTCCCAGGAACACACAAATGCAAATGCACTGTCAAGATTGCCATGCAAAGATACGACAGGGAAGGAAGATGATGGGGCAGTGTTCCAACTTTCACACAGTGAGGAGCTGCTTATTGGTCAACAGGCTGTTTCATAGAAAACAAGGCATGATCAAGTTCTTTCTAAGGTTCTGGATTTCACCCTGTATGGTTGGTCAAATTTCACAGAGACTCAACTCTTCAACCTTTCTTTGACAAGAAGAGCCAGTT
The DNA here is from genome assembly GCA_016271365.2 of Neoceratodus forsteri. Taxonomy (NCBI): domain Eukaryota; kingdom Metazoa; phylum Chordata; order Ceratodontiformes; family Ceratodontidae; genus Neoceratodus; species Neoceratodus forsteri. The sequence goes on from CM028134.1 coordinate 7,517,770, forward strand.
GTCCACAGAACAAAGCTTTATTCTTTGGGGGCGCCTCATCATGATACCTCCAAAGTTCCAGAAAAGGTTACCGTCCGACTTACAAGAGAGTCATCACAGAATCTCTCGGATGTAGGCATTGCTCCAGAAATATCTCCAGTGGTCAGGACTTGATCAAAATATCCAGCATCTTGTCAGCCAATGTGCACTTTGTGCTGCTGTCTGCAACCAACCTGCAACTGCACCTCTGCAACCCTGGTCCTGGGCTACCATGCCTTGGAAATGCATCCATGTTGACAACTCAAAATAGGACAAACAGCATTTCTTGGTAGCAACTGACATCCACTTTAAATAGATCGAAGCATAGGGGGCTGCACTCTGGACCAAAAAATAATAAAAACAAGCTAATCCGCCAGAGTAACAGCAAGAGATCCAGTAATTGTACTGAAAAACAAATGTGCTGAAGGCAGTGGCACTAGATCCCCGACACTTCAGGTCCTCCTTGTGACCCTTCATCAGAGGGAGTGATTCAACAGGTGTGTTAAAGAGGGAGTCCTACCAAAATTTCAGGCATCAATAAATTTGTAAGTTGAATCAGCATGTCCCCAATCAACCTCATGCCAAAAATTAGATCTGTAAGTTACTTTGTTTAAAAGTTACAAGTCATTTTGTAATCCTTAATTCACTGCCTGGTCAAAAAAGTCAGTTTCAGTGAAGAGCTGCTGATGCTGTCATAACCTGAACTCGCAACCTAGTCCTCTCTGCAAACTACCTTATATGACTTATTTCTCCTATGTAACTTAAAACTGCAGTTGTAGTACGTATCTGAAAAAAGAAAACTGACACTGGGTGGGTCAGCACATGCTCTTCCATAATGTGTAGATTCAAGGTACAGTATTTCAGAATGTGATGGGGGTTGGAGTGCAGTGGTAAACATGGCTTTAGAATGGCAAAAGTTGTTGCAATTTTTAGAAAAATGCAGGTACAAGATTTCGAAATGTCACCAGATGTCAATTGTGGAATTAAGCAATGACACAATCTCAGAAAGCACCTGGTACACATAATGCTGGAATGTGGCAGGGGTGCTAAAATTCACAATGTGGTGGTGTGATACATTTTTAGAAAGTGGCAGAGATACACAATTTTGAAATGTGGGGGACACATAGTTGCAGAAGGTGCCAGGGATATGTCATTTCGTAATGTGTCTTGCATACATAAATTTGTCATGTGGTGGTAACACATAATTTCAAAATGTGGCTGGGATGCTTTATTTCAGAAAGTGGTGGCAACATGCAATTTCACAATGTGGTGTGGATGGAGAATCTCAGAATGTGGGGTGACAAAGTTTCAGAATGTGGTAGTCACATGCGGCAAATGCAATATTAGAGTGTGACAGTGACTAATTTTCAGAATGTGGTGGGGATGTACAATTTTGGAATATGGTGGGGAAGCACATTTTCAAAATGTGACAATGACAGGCAATTTAAGAATGTGGAAGTTTATACACCAAACTGGAATGTGGCAGTAAGGTACAGTCTTGTGGTGACGCACAATTTCGGAATGAAGCAGTGATGCACAATTTTGGAATGTGTCAGTAACACAGAATTTCAGAATGTGTCGGTAACGCACAATTTCGGAATATGGAGGTGGTACAATTTCAGAATGTGGCAGCAACACACAGTTTTGGAATGTGGTGGTAACACTTTCAGAATGTGGCAGTGACATACAGTTTTGGAAGGTGGCAGTGACGCACAGTTTCAGAATGTGGCAGTGATGCACAGTCTTGGAATGTGGCGGTGACACACAATTTCAGAATGTGGCAGTGGTGTACAATTATAGAATGTGGCAGTAATGCATGGTTTTGGAATGCGGCAATGATGCACAATTTTGGAATGTGGCAGTGATGCATAGTTTCGGAATGTGGAAGTGATGCACAGTTTTGGAATTTGGCAGTGGCACACAATTTTGGAATGTGGCAGTGACACAATTTTGGAATGTGACAGTGATAATTCTGGAATGTGGCTGTGACTCAATTTCAGAATGTGGCATTAAACCACAACTTTTGAATGTGGAGGGGATGCACAATTTTGGAACGTGGTAGGGATGTGTAATTTTAGAATGTGGCTGGGACACACAATGATGGAATGCGTTGGGGATGTGATGGACAGTTTTGAAATGTGGTGGGTGTGTACATTTCTGGAATGTGTCAGGGACAAGCAATTTCACAATAAATGGTGTATCCTTTTACATTCTGACAGCATGCATCCCAACTATATTCCAAAATTGCCAGTCCCTGCCAAACTGCTCAATGTTGCTGCATTCTAAGATTGAGTCTCCCACCACATTTTGAGATGGCACATCCCCGTCATATTCCAAGATTGCAAGCCCGTGTCAACATTTTAGAATTGTGCTCCACCTTGACATTCTATATTTTGGTTCAGTGCTGCATTTCAAAACCACCCTCTGATGTGTTCTAAAGTACAATGCCATGCATCTGAACATTCTGAAAATGCAAACACTGCAGCCAACCCTATGTCAGATTTTTTTTTTATGATTGCTACAGCTACAGTTTCTTAAACCTTAGAGAAACAGGTCATATAAGGTTGCTGACAGGGAGGACTACACTGTGAGTTCAGGTTATGACACCATCAGTAGCTCTTCACTGAAACTGGCTTCTCTGAACAGGTTGTAAAATCAGGGTTATAAAATAGCTCATAATTTTAAAATTAAGTAACGTAGAAGTCTAGTTTTTGTATGAGATTTATTGGGGTATGCTTATTCTAATTCTGCAGTATAGTACATTTGGCTGGACTCCTTCTTTAGGAGTATTTATAAAGTTTGATTTAAAGGCACAGAAGGAACATGTCACGTGCCGATGAATGACGCACAAATAAATAATTTCATATTGGACAAACATCTATAATTCTACCCCAATAGTGCGAATAACTACAAAAAAAGTATTAATAAAAATTGTTAATATGATCAATAAGGGAAGTAAGGGACTAGAGAAAATGAATCAGACAGAGAAGTATTAATGGCAAGTTCTAAAAAGGAAATAGACTAGCGCAACAGAAACAATATGGTTGGCTGCAAGGGCATGGACAGGGTGTAAGTAAAATGGCACAGGTACCCAAAATTCAAATGCCAGCACTCTAACTGGAAATCAGTGCAGAACTCAATATTGTCCTAACAAAATCAGCAAATCTTGAAGGACCTATAGGGAATAAAACTACAGAGTAAGTGTACTTTTTCTTTCCACACAAGTGGCAACTACAGAAAAGACTGTAAGTCTTCTGAGATAACTCTTTGCATCATATGGACTGCTGGGGAGCTAATGTCTGACAACAGTCCCCATTTTACTTCACAAGAATTCGAAGTGTTCTTATAGTGGAATGGAATACAACATATTTTGTCTCCATCTTACCATCAAACGGTGAAGCTGAATGGGCTACATAGACATTCAAGAAAATCTGGACCAAACAAGGTTCGCTCAATACCTGTAACCCAAAGGTTGGCTCATTTCTTTTTTCTGCTTACAGAAACAGAAGCATAGAAAACTGCTGGCAGAAAAGGACTGCTAGGCCCACCCAGTCTGATCAAGGTTTTCCTGCCTACTGTGCCACTGCAGGCCCTTACTAGTCTCTGAGGACCCCCCACATGCCTGTTTCTGTAATATGCCTTGTGTGTATCCCATGCTTGCTTGACGCCTTCCACTTTTCTTGCCTCCAGCTTACACTGGCAGCCAGTTAAATGCCTCTACCACCACTTCTGTAAAGAAGGGTTTCCCCACATCCTTCCTGAAATCCCCTTCCCCCTCCAATGTCATTGCATGCCCTCCAGTCCTGGAGCCCAACCTCTTTTGGAAGAGGCTCTGTCCCTGCACTCTGTTCACCCCTGTGAGGTACTTAAAGGTGTTTTTCATGTCACCCCTCACTCTTCTGTCCCTCAGATTGTATAAATTGAGATCCCTCTGTCTTTCCTCATGTGGTTCCTCTACACCATCTTGGTTGCCTTTCTCTGTACTGCCTCCACCCTGTCTATGTCTTTCCTAAGGAAGGTGCAGTTTCCAGAACTGGACACGGCATTCTAGGTGGGGGTGTACCAGAGGACAATACAGTGGCAGCATTACCTAACAACTCCTGCTGGTAATGCCCTTCCCTATGCACACCAGCATTCTACTAGCCCTGCCCAATGCCTTGTCACACTATGCTGCCACCTTGAGGTCTTCTGAAATAATGACCCCAAGGTCCCTTTCTTGCCTAGTGACTTCCACCCAACCCCCCTTCCTATACTCAATTCTGGTGTTCCTGTGCCCTAGGAGCATAATTGTGCAATTTTTGGCATTGATGCCAACTACCATGTTTTTGATCACTCCTCCAATTTACCAGGATCCTTGCACACTGCCTCCAGTCCCTCCAGCATGTCCATCATAGAACAGATTTTGGTGTCATCTGCAAAAAGACATACCTTCACTTCCAGTTCCTCTTCAATGCCTCCTATGAAGATATTGAAGAGGACTGGTCCCAACACTGAACCCTGTGATACCCTGTTGTTCCCCCATCCTTAGAGTGTGTGCCATTTACCACTACCCTCTGCCTCCTATCCGTTAGCCAGCTGCAAACCCAATTTATCACTTTTGCTTTCATCCCCAAACTGGTTAGCTTGCTAATCACCCTTCTGTGAGGCACAGTTGGGCATCCTTGTCAGTCATTCTAATCAACAAATAAAGATGGCTGCATAGGATTGCCTGCATTTGAGTCCACCTGTCCGTAACACCCAAATTACAACTGACGGGCACAACGGACACCACTGTAGGATAAAAAGGAGTAGAAATAGCTGGATCTCATTAAGATGTCTTAAAAAATTAATTACAAGGGAAAACGTGGTGCGTGGGGAGTTGCAATGTACCACTAACATGTATACAAAGAAATACAAAAGGTTCTTTCTGAATGTACCACATAAGGCACTATCAAGTCTACCAAAAATCACTTCACTTTTTTTTTTTTTTTTTAAACACACTGTGGCCAGATTCTTATTCCAATCATGTTCGGGATTGCTTTTATTTGGTTCCAAGTTCCATTTGCTCTAATCCCAGCATGTTTTGAGGTTCAGACATGGTCTTCTTCTCATCTTCAAACCAATTCTTGTTCAACACATTTCTGAACATTCAGCTGCCCTACAATGTGCTGAGTCACTCATACCTCTCTCGGCCATGATAAACCTCAGCAATGAAAACAACTCTTTTCAATCCTGTCCCACTGGTTTCCTGACAATGCAAGCAGCATCCTAATTCATCAACCACATGCAAAGTCCCTGCTCAGTTCAGCTCCTGTACAGGAATTAAAATTTTAGCAGCTGATCCTAGAGCTCTTCACTCTGGACACTGCACTCCAATCAGTCTCTCTGGGTTTGGGTAGAACTGCAGTAATAACACCGCATGCAGCTGAACTCAGAGCAGGCTTGAACATCCTGGGTGACAACACAATGACTTACCCTTCCCACCAAAGGTCATTCGTGGCTTGGGTGGGCTCTGCATTTGGTGGTGGGAGGACATACATGACAAAAAAAGACAGCAGGGTGTGACAGCCCCACCCCTCACATTCAAAATGGGCTTGGATGTCCTGCCTCTCCGTCCCTATGCAGCTCAGTCATAGCAAGGGTGGGCTCTGCCTTAGGTGGTGGGAGGGCATGACAAGAGAGAGAGAGAGAAAAACAGCAGGGTGCAACAGCCCCACCCGTAGCTGAATTTAGAGAGGCCTTGGACGTCCTCCTACTCCCTCCCTCCACTGCTCAGACATGGCAAGGATGAGCTCTGCACTGGGTGTTGGGAGGACAAAACAAGAGAAAAACAAACAGAAGGGCACCTACAGGATAATGCTGACAACTCCTCCTCCCCAGACAGTCACAGACCCACCAAGCATCCTCAAAATGCCTGGATATGGAGGACTTGAAGCTATCCAAAGGTAATCAGCTCATAAATACACAAAGCAAGTCAACATTTATTCCCCCATCTCATTAACATGGGCCTACATTCATGAAGCAGTTTCACTTTTGGTTTTGTATTACTTGCACTCTTCTCGTGATTTGACTCCACTCCAGATTCAGCACCGCTTTTATGAGCAGAGTAAAACAACATCGAGAGCAAAATTAGCCGAATAATGCCACATCAGTACTGTGAAGGTGCTTCACAAATAGTTGGGTAACAGCAAGTGCTTCATGGACACCAAAGGTTCATGGATACAGGCCAATGAATCAGAACTAAGATTTTATGAATGACAACCCCCATCCCCCCACTAATGTTCTTTCTTGACTCATTCCATCACACAGTAGTACACCACAGATTTAAAGCAGTGGTGCTGGGGGGCGCTGTGGAACCCAAGCAAGATGGACACTAGGGTTTAGAGCACAGAACACAGCTTGCATTGTAAACCCTTAAAATACAATTTACTGCTTAAAATTTGCAGCAAACTTGGACTGGAGCTCGCTGAAGACCCCCTGTCTAAGATAGAAATTCTCAGAAGGATACGTCACTGCTCAAAGGCACATAAAGCAAAAATTAATCGGGAGATCCCACCATGTGGTCTGCACAAAACGGCACCTCAGAAGCTTGAGAGGCCTCTTCCGAAGAAATCCTGCAGACGCTGGGGATTAAAATCAATCAACTTATACTTTCGGTGCACAATGCACTTTGCATGTTTGACATCAGTTTCAGGTGAGAGGTGGAGCTGAGTAAGACGCCGATGCGCAAACCTCGGGTCTGATGGCAATGAACGCTGAATCAAACTTACTAATATCTCGTAGATAAGTATCTCGGCAATGTTCTTTCTCTACTTACTGGAGAACCGTCTTCTTTCCTTTTTGCAATGGTAAATTTCCCCTTTTTGAGATACTGCGGGGTTTCTTTTTCTTTTTTTTTTTTTTTGGAAGTGCATGTACCGGGAAAATCTTTACCTGGAACCAGCGTTATCTACCACGGTACAGCTCTGATCGCAAACCATAGAATATCTAAATCTATATGCCAGCAGCAGAACCAGGAAGGAAGAGGACGACAAGCAGAACTCTGAAAAAAACATCTACTGCAGACCAGAATTTCCTCTCCCCTAATCTCCCAGATGCACGACTGGTAATTACAACCTCTCGCTCCCCTCTGCCAGACTCACTGGTAAGAACTGCAGTGCCTGGGAAGATTACTTATTACTGCAGACAAAAAGAAGATGAGCACTCTGATAAAGTTTCTTTAAATATGCTGCCTAACAACCAGGTAATCTCTCTAAAAAATACCTAATTTAGTGCAGCAGGAAACGAAAGAGAAAAGCATAGCAACCTCATGTGAAATGGGAACATATTGGGGGGGGGCAGAATTAGCTGCAAATTTGGTTACTGACCCTCTCAATGGAAACCGCAGACTCTCTAACAATGAACATGTACTTGCCCCTGACACTCAAACAATTCAGGAAAAACAATGTTCATTGAAAGACAAGCAAGAAAAATCAGAAAAAGCAAATGAACCTCAGGCACAATCATTGGAAGTTACGCCTCAATTAACACGCAAATGTAATTATGCAGGCAGTCACATCTTTATGGGTCGAAATATTAAAAGCACTTGGGGATATTAACACTTCAGTTAAAGGAATTTCAGATTCAGTTAACTCTCTTGCCTCAAAACTCAAAGGACTCGCTATTCGAATCCAAGATTTAGAGGAACGGGTTTCACAAATTGAAGACCTTAACGATCCCTTGTTGAAAACCCAGACTACGCATGACAATCAGCTCCAATCCTTGATGCAAAAAACTGCAGAGATGGAAGACAGGTCCAGAAGAGGGAACATTCGAATGTGTAACATTCCAGAAGGTTTGGAGGGTACTGTGGACCCAATCCCATTTTTCAAGAATATGATTATAGTTACAATGGGCAGGCAATTCCCTGAGCAAAAGATTTCTTTAAATAGAACCCACAGGGGAGCATTCTGCTTTTCAAACTCACAGAAAAATTACCCTAAGCCTATTTACTTAAAGCCACATAAAAAGCAAGACAAAGAATCTATAGGGGAATATGTAGGTATATTTTAAGATTTTTTTTTTGTAGCCTGCCTGTCAACACTGTGGCAGGGCTGCTGCATGTGACACCGGTGACCATGGTTTGACAATTTGTTTATTTATTTATTTATTTAAGAGATTTACCAGATAAGCATTCTGAACGGGGACCGCTCGTTTCTAGATGCGATCTGGGGTTACATAGGTCAGACAATAGATACAGTAAACAGTAAAACACAGTACATCAGATACAGTAAAACAGTAAAACACAGTACATCAGTGTTATATAGGTCTAGAGTAGCTAACAGTAGTCATAGTTAAAGTGCACAGTGTGGGAAGACACAGACACAATGCATCCAGGATGCTGGAAAACTGGCAGGGAAGGAGGCTCAAGCTTCCTTTAAGATGCACACCTTCAGGCGTGGGTGGGAGTCTGTTCCCACCATGCTAGTGACTCCTGGAGTTTCACAGGTAGAACAGCAGGCGAAATAACTGTGGTGGGAGAGACAGTGTTCCCTCGTGTTGCCCACCCAGCTGCATACACGTTGCAGTAGGTATCTCGGGGAAGGACACAAGTGGAGACAGAAAATGCTGGTTGACAGGATGAGAGACTCAGGCACTCCCAGGTACCGGGTTCACTGTCAGCTCAGCATGGAAGGCTCACTTCTGGATTCAGCCACTGGAGGGGGGTGCCCCAATGGTCCCATCATGGAGGGGTAGGTTCACAAGACAAATGGGGGCAGCCTCTGGCATTCAGTGAGGCTGACGGGGTTGAGAGGTGGCCAGAAAGGGTTCAGAAGGGGGTCATGAAGGAGGATAAGGGGAAACTGTACTAAAAATAAATTTTTTTACAGGATGATCTAATTTATAACTGAGGCTTATTTACCACAGGATCCTGCCCAAGATGGTAAATCTTTTCCAGACATCGATACATGCCTATAGATTGCAGTACATGTGGCACAAGAATATATTTATACACGATATGTTGTATTTCAAAGTTTAGACATATATGCTGTCTCATTCAAAGTATTTTGTGACCAATCTTTTACACAAGTCGGGCCTGCGAAGTATAGTATGGGCTGCACGTCCATTGGTCCATGCAGTGGACCAATAGGCGCACAGACTGTACTGTACACTGTCAGTCAACGGGCAGCCGGGAGGGATGCGTGCAGGGTGCTGCTGCCCGCTGCTGACTGGGGGGGGCTGGGTAGCGGGGGACCTCAGTAGGCGGGTGGGAAGGGGGGTCCACTGGTTCACCAGGGCGTCAGTTGCTCTGTCCGCCCATGATCAGGCAATGGGGGGGTTCAACTGGACCACCAGGGCTATTACTTAGGCATATGCCCGCAATCGGGCGATGGGGGACATTCCACTGGACCACCAGGGATTTTATATACTTATGCCCATGTTCGGGAGCTAGGGGGTTTCCACTGGACCACCAGGGTGTTAGTGTACTTATGCCCATGATCGGGTGATGGTGAGTGGTCCACTGGACCACCAGGGACTTTCAACTTACATATGCCCGCGAACGGGAGTGGGGACTGCTACGGGTCTGCAGGGCTGTGGTCCCCTATGGCTGCAGCCTGGCAGGGCGCCAGGCACAAGTCATCGGTGCACCGCTGCAAATCGGGCCATAATGACATGCAAATGCCCTATTTGCATCTTGCATGCATTATGGCCTCATTTGCACACCCAGTGCTGAATATCACATTTGATGCGCCCAGCGCAACTGCACTTGCGCTGGCACATCCCCATTTTCCATTCTGCCACTGCGCCATGCACAATACATGCACCCTCAGTGCCATATTCAATGGTGCTGAGCCATGGTGCAGCACCGTTGAATATCGCCTGCTCTGTGCCCTGGTGCACCTCAGTTGCACTGCGCCCAGGCTTGCGCCACAGCCGGGCACAGTCTGAAATCCCACCCAGGGTATTAACTAACTGATATAGCATAGCAAAGAGCTATGCAAAACAGGGGGTAATGCTATCCATTTCCAGAAATGTGCAGCAGCAGACTGCTAACCATTTTTATGTGCTACTCCATGGCACAGGAGACAAAATTAATAAAAAAAAAATATTTTTAATTCTGCTAACTATTCTGTGCAGAGTGCTATGCATTTTCACAGCTGACTGGCACTTTCCCATGTCAAACTACTAATCAATATTTTTGGCTTATTTAATACCCTGCTAAGAGTACCCAGAATCATCATTCTCACCAAAGCCATTCTTTCCACCTTGTTTTAACTCCAGCCCCACTGGATGCCCAGAGCTCTAGGCATACAATGCGCAGCACGCGGAGCTAGTTGGTGACATCCCTCCCATTGCTGCTCCAAACTGCACCACCACCACCACGTGGGGTCACCTAGGTGGCAATAGAGCAGGGGAGTCAGTCACTCAACCTCCCTGGAGGGAGCGTCCTATGGGATACTCACTCTTGCCTCCCCCCCAGCCGCACCTTGGACACTCCAGGCTTGGGGCACAAACCCAGGTCACTGGTATTGTGAGTGTGCTGTGCTGCACTGACAGGCCAGTATCAGCTTTCTTTGTAAAACCTAAACAAATGATAAGAACTCCACCCAAGTGCCACTGGGCGTAGCACTCTGCTCTACAACATGGAAAACCCAGGTTTGTATTCTAAGTCAGCACCCAGCTCAATTCTGACACGAAAAGTGACTCTTTCTGGGGTGGGTAACAAAGTGTAGCATAAGACCTCTTGAGGTAACCACATGCCCCCCCCCCAAAGAAACAAAGCACATAGATGGCATACGTAACATATGACATGAAAAAGGTGTAAAACTGAGGCATGGTGGATCAACCTCCATGGTCTGCCTATGTAGCCCACCATCATTCAGGGAGCCCCTCATTTGGAATGTTGGACCCTTGCAAAGTACAGACTCATCCCACAGTGGGGGAGCCATCAGATGGTTAGCTGCGATGGAGAACCAGAGTCGATGTGGAAACAGAGCAGGAGTCCAGCCAAAGGCAAACGTACAGCGTCTCTCATCCGAAGATAAACAGGTAGAAAAACAAAACAAAAAACAACCCATTATAATACTGTATGGTTTAAGAAAGAAGAAAGAATGACTTCAACCTGCTCCATTGTTCCATTTTTTTCTACAGGGGCCTTGATAAATTATTTTGTGAAGCCTGACACCAGTACTTTTTCTGCTCTGCGAATGCATCACCAGTCATGTCAATCTGCACCAGTGAACAATTCAACAAGGCCATAAATTATTCAAATGACAAGTGATAATTAACTATTCATTGAAGGAACTTTGTTCTCATCCCTTTACCTTCTTGATGTGAGCCAGCGCCCACAGTTCTCTGTGGAACTAGAGCCCTGTGTTCTGCAGCAAGGCTTTGAAAGCAACATGGTGCAGTTGTTTAACTTCTGTGATGGGAATTATTTATTTCAGGGGCATATTTCTGTCAGGCCATTGGCTAACTGTAGTAGTGGTAGTAAAATATGTTTATTGTTTGGAAATAGCCAATTGATCAAAACTCATTTTCTTTTTTTTTCTTTTTCAATATAGTTTTCTGGTCCCAAGTCGCCACTTACTCCTCCTGTTGGGTTTTGGTGCTCTGTTGTCAGTGACCCCTCAACCCCATCAGCCACTCCAACCCCACCGTCATAGTCGAAAGGATCCGCACAGAGTAGGACCCAAGGTTGCTGATGACTGTCGTACAGACAGCTGGGTGCACATTCTTGTTTTGCCTCCAGTTTTCTTCCCGGAGTCCTTCCCTCCGCCCTGTGGCATGAGCAGTGCCTGCGTCAGCCTCAGATGTCACAGCATCCCTGAGGCATGAACAGTGCCTATGCCAGCCTCAGATGTCACAGCGTCCCTGAGGCATGAACAGTGCCTACGTCAGCCTCAGATGTTACAGTGTCCCTGTGGAAAGAACAGTGCCTACGTCAACCTCAGTGTCACAGCATCCCTGTGGCATGAGCAGAGCCTACATTAGCCTCAGATGTCACAGCATCCTTGTGGCATGAGCAGAGCCTACATCAGCCTTAGATGTCACAACGTCCCTGTGGCATAAGCAGAGCCTACATCAGCCTCAGATGTCACAGCATCCCTATGGCATGAGCAGAGCCTATGTCAGCCTCAGATGTCGCAGCATCCCTGTGGCAAGTGCAGTGCCCACATCAGCCTCAGACGTCACAGCGTCACTGTGGCATGAGCAGTGCCTACATCAGCCTCAGATGTCACAATGTCCCTGTGGCATGAGCAGTGCCTATGTCAGCTACAGATGTTGCAGCATCCCTGTGGCAAGAGCAGTGCCTACATCAGCCTCAAATGTCACAGAGTCCCACCATTCACCATTTTAGGACACACCTCAGCTTCACGTTCTCCCTGGAGGCAAACAGATCCACCTGAGGGGATCCCCAGTGGGAGAACAGATCTTGTACTACCTCCTGGTGGGGAGACCACTCATGAGATGCCCCGCCCGTCCAGATAAGGGCATCGGCCAGCTGATTCGAGGCTTCTGTCACATGAATGGCTAGGAGATCTGCCTCCAAGCTAAGCACGAGGGACCAAATGTGGAGAACTTCCTTGCATAGGAGCAAGGAGCACGTCCCATCCTGCCTGTTGAGACAGTACATGGTTGTGGTGTTGTCTGTCTGGACCTTGACTACTTGACCTCGAACAAATGGCTCAAATGCGGTCAGGACTAGCCGAACTGCTCGAAGATCCAGCAGGTTGATGTGGTATTGGGACTCCTGGGGGGACCAGAGCCCGTGGGCTCTGTGCTCCCCCAGATGGGCACCCCAAGCCATCAGAGAGGCGTCGGTCGTCAGGATGACCGTCAGCTCGGAGCGGACAAATGGGATCCTTTCCTGCAGGTAGGATGGAACGAGCCACTATTGGAGGCTGTCCCACATCTTTTGGGTCACAGAGACCAGCTAGTCAAGATGACCTGAGCACTGAGACCACTGGCTAGCCAGTTCCTACTGGAGGGAATGCATATGCCAGCGGGCCCATCAGACCACGCTGGTGCAGACTTCCATGTATCCCAGAAGATGCAAGAGGTCCCGGGCAGGGCGCAATTGCCCAATTAGAAATGATTGGGCAAAGGAGGAGAGAACCTCCGCACTGTCTGCTGGGAGCTGAGGTCTGGCTCAGCAGGAGTCTAGCTCTGCCCTGATGAACTGAATCAGCTGCGAAGGCACAAGTTCTGACTTGGCCTCATTGATCAGGAGGCCAAGGTTGAGGCAAGTTTGAAGGGCCAGATCCCTGGATCGCTCCACTTCCCACCTGGAGGGACCTGCTATCAGCCAGTCATCCAGGTAAGGGTACACCCGGACCCCTCGGTGCCTCAGGTAAGCCGCCACCACTACCATGCATTTGGTGAAGACCCTGAAGGCTGAAGACAGGCTAAAGGGCATGGCTTGGAAATTGTAAAGGGTTCCCTCAGCTCAGAAACGGATGAACTGTCAATGGGACGGACGGATAGGGATGTGAAAGAACGCATCCTGAAGAGCCAGGGAGCAGAACCACATGTCTTGCTCCAGGGGTGGTATGATTTTTTGCCAGAGTTACCATCTGGAAGGTGCGGGACCTGAGGAACTTGTTCAGGTTGTGCAGCTCTAGAATGGGGCACCAGCCCCCCATCCGTTTTGGTACCAGGAAGTACCTGGAAATGAACCCTGGGTCTTGAGGTGGATCCACTACTCTGTGCACCACTTCCTTGAGGAGGAGGAGCTGAGCTAGGTCATCCCAGAGAGCCGACTGAGAGGCTACGAACACCAGATCCCGCCTGTGGGGCGTAGGCTCGATATGAAGGGGCCTGCTCGAATTCCAGAGCCACGCCTTGACCGACCACTTCCAGAACCCAACGGTACATGGTGATAGCACACCAGGTAGAAAGGAAGTGGCTGAACTGGCCCCCCATGGGAGGTCCCGGGGGGGGTGACGGGATTGAGGGAGGCACCCCCAACCCATCATTGAGCAGGCTTGGAGGAGGGTCTGGCAGAGGAATCACCGGGACCTTCCCCCCAGACTTCCTGAATGAGGAGGCCATGGACTTGGTCCAAGGATGCCAAGTTTGAGCCTGCTGGCCCTGCTGCTGCTGCTGTTGGGCCAGTCTGGCCATAGCAGTGGACAAGTGAAAGGACCTGCGGTTCTGACACTTGGGGCCCTTGTCCTTCTGGGCAGATGTGGTGGGGTCCAAGGTGGCACTGGACTTCTCTATATGTTGGAGGTGGCTCTCCATGCCAGGCCTGAACAGGTCAGTGCCCAAGAAGGGATCATCTGCTAGCTTGTGTTGCATATCAGCCATAAAGGTCGAGATGTGCAGCCAAGCCCTGTGGTGCATGGCCACTGCGGCCGATACCAAATGGGCACAGGAGTCACCAATGTCCAGAGCCATCTGGAGCTGTTGCTTTGTCACTGCCCTACCCTGGTCCCAGACCTGCTTGACTGTGGTCTGGAGGTCCGCCGGGATTTGAGGGATCACCTCGTCAAGGGAGCCCAAGAGGGCATGGGAGAAATGTGCCATGATAACAGCCGAACTAGCCTGATGAAGGCCAAGGGAGGAAGTTGCATAGACCTTCTTTCTGGAATGGTCCAGTTGTTTGGATTCCTTGTCCAGGGGGTCTGTCCACATTCCCTTTGTTGCCTGAATGCCGAAAGACGGAGTCGAACACAAACCCTAACCGCAGAGGGGGTGCTCTGAAAAACCCGAAAGGGACCCCATAGGGACCGCATACTTGCAGGCCATGCGCGCAGAAGATGCACAGCAAGATGCAGGATGCTGCCACAGCTCCAAGGCTGGACTTACAATGGCCTCAGCCACTGGAAAGGCCTCCATTGGAGTACCCCCTTTGTCCAGAATCTCTGTGAGGGGATACTTGGCCCATTTCTGCACAGGCTCGAGCTCCATTCCCGTAGACTCAGAAATGAGCCGACAAATACCCATCAGCAAGGTAGGGCACTTGCCAATGGAGAGACTCCCAAGAGACTTGGCATCAACAGGACGGGAGACCATGGAGGAATCTTCAGACTCCAAGGAGCCCTCATAAAGTGGGTGACCAGCCATGTCACTCTCAACCCACCTTGGGTGGTCAGGAGTAAGAGTGACCGACAACCGATGGGGCAGGACTTGGGCTGACTGAGATTCCTTGGTCACAGCCCCGGACTTCAGTTGCTCGGGCGTTGGCTCCACCCAGATTGGTGGAGTAGCCGGCTTCGACTGAACTGGTGGGGTCTTAACCGGCACCTCGGTGATGGTGGCCGTGGCCAACATCGGCCGCTCGGGCAAACTTATTGGGTGAGGTAGAAACTGGAATCGGTTTAGACCTGGACAGGACCAGCTGCTGCCACATTAGGTCTTCATAGCGCTAATGTAACTTGCACTGGAGCTTCTCCTCACCCAAGGAGGATGAAGACAAGAAGCAGCACCACCACTTACCACGGCATTGGGAGCAAGATCACCAATGAGGTTGAGTCTTGTCTGATGTCGGAGTTGAGGAACGAGACCAAGACCGTTGTCGGGGCCAACGGGGAACCTCAGAAGGAGTCGGGGAGATGCGCAGCTCCTCCTGGTCAGGTTCCTTGGCAGGCGGGACCTGCCCAGCGGGCTGAGCTGACCCATCTGAGTACATTGGAAGCACCAGAGTTCGAAATAAAGAGTCGTCAGCCAAATCGGGCGACAACCTGCTGATCAGCTCGAGAAAATTCTCACCCGCGTCAACAGACATCTCAGTCGACTGGTCTGACAGGGTTACCGTGAAACCAGCGGCCTCGGCCGTGACTTGGACTGAAGTCGAAACAGGAGTTTCCTGTGAGTGGGACCACTCATGGTCCCAAGAGTGTCAATGTTGCAACTTGTCCTTTTTCGACACCTTCCTCCAAGAGTGCGAAACATGAGACCCCGAAGGACCCTCTCCCTTGGTAGAGAGAGAGACTGGTACAGCTCCTTGAAGGAAGCCAAATAGGAGGATCCGAGCTGTAGCAGAATGAAGGCCAAAGCCAAAGAGGAGCCCGTCGCAGCCTGAGCCACCTCCTTCTCAAAGGCCTTAAGCTGTTATAGCTGCTCAGCGGACCCCGCAGCCACGGAGACCACCCAATAGGCATCCTTGGATTTAACTGGAGGGTAACGCTTTTACGGTTGCCCCAGTTGAAGTCAGGCAGCATGGTCTTCCAGAACCGAAGGTGAAAAGGACCGACACTGGTCGCAAGTCTGTGGATCGTGGTCATGTCCCAGGCAGTAGACACATGCGGCGTGTGGACTGGTGCAAGATATCTTCTGCCCACAGGAGCACCGGCAAAACCCAGGAACTGATTTGTCTTCCATCACGGTAGTGAGAGAAGACAAAAATGAAACTCGAGAGAGTTTTAAAATAAGTTTTGGAAGCAAATCCAAAGATTCTAGATCCAGGGCCTACTACATGTGGGACCGTTAAGAAGGGAACCTGAACCTTCCAGTGGAAAGGAAGATCTGGCATCATGTGGCAGAGCCAAGGGTTATACCACCCAGGTGGGTGGGAGCAGCCAGCTTGAAGACTTTTCGGCACATCTTAAAGTGGCAAGGTACCTGTCAAGAAGTGTGGATAGAATAACATATCCACGATCCTAGAAACTGCCGAGTCCTGCCAACAGGGATAACTCCCCCTACACTGCTGGGTGGACAGTCAAGTGGCAGTAAGAGCACCACCCCTCTCAATGAAAGGAGGCCTCTGACTCAGATATCCCACTCTGCCTCTGCCACTCTATATGCACCATCTGGCCTGGCCTCAGGTAAGTACCTGGGTCACCTTCATGGGAAGCATGAGTTATAATACATCACTTATGTGATTTCAGCCAATCAACACTTAGAACTGCAGGAACTCATATGTGGCGTACAGCTGTTGTCTTGTACAGGGAACATTAAAGGGAAAATTCAGTTTTGCAAATATTCCCAAAAATTTGATTTCTGGACCTTCTTTTTTTAATCACTGAAGGAAGTTACATAAAAACAATCTCATTGCCCTTTAGACTTTATATGCTCTTGCTACTTTTCCTGCTTTGAAGTCCCAACTCTCTGCTTGTGACATAAGAATCATTTCTGTGGCAACAGGTTGTCATGTCACATCAGAGGACTGACTTCCAGGCAGGAAAAGGCAGCGGGCACAGATGAAGTCTAAGGAGCAGACAGACAGCCTGATTATATAGAAATGTATTTAATCATAAAGAAAAGAATGTCCTGAAGTTCAGAAATGTTTGGACTTTCATGAGATTTGAGTCCTGCTGAACTCTCCGTGTTTTGCAGAAAACTTGAAAATCCCTGAAAGTGAAATGTTCCACTATAAGGTGGAGGGTTACATTTGCTTTTTAACATTTAAAAAAAAAACTACTGTAAAATGTATAATAAATCCCTATATCTAATGTGAGTGGTATATAATAAAGTTATAGTCCCTGTGAGAGATGACTGGTATAAGAGCATCATCTCACACAGTTTGAGAGACAGAACCACGCAGCTTCACTTTACTGTCTTCCCACCAAAACTGCAAGATAATACACTCTTACAAAATAGAAGACTCCTTAATCACCATCTCTAAACATATTGTACATACTACCAGACCATCGGACAGGTGGGCGACCCCTCAGTGTTTTATCTAAAAGGGATATCCCTGATTTCGCACTTGTCCTGTCAGGTGTACAGCGTTTGACACACCAGTGCTTTAACAGCAGCATGGCCTTTTTTTAACTGAACAACACATTTATAGTATACTGGGGTTCAGGTTTGAGGGCGTTCTCACTTTGCCAGTTAGGCCTCATCATATTTTATGGCCCAATCACATGAACCTAGTCAACCTGTAGGATTCTACATAAACAGAAAAATGATGTCTGAAGGGTCAGCCGGGGAAAGAAGGTTCAGCGTCCAAGCAGATGCTCCCTTACTGCAAGGGGAGGGTTCCAGTTCCTCATACCACACCATTCCCTGCGTGACCACATAGGGACATGCAGCAGAGAGCAGTAGAGATGGGAAAGGGATGCTTCTAACAAAGGTAGGGGAAGCACTGTCTTGATGTCCACTGGATACAAAAAAACAAAAACAAAAGGAAAATTGCCACGGCCAGCTGCAGGATCAACTTGGCATCCCGTAGACTTTGCACCCACCGACTGGGCGCCACTCCAGACTTGTGGATTCGGTCACCACCAGGATCAGCTTCCATCCCAGTGGTCTCACCGTGGGGGGCCAAAAGGAGGCACTGGATGGAGCCGGCTAAACCCTGCATCAGATCACCACAAAGATTACATTCTTGTGTTTATGGAAAAAGAAAACAGCTTGGAGTCTAGTGGAGGTGTGATCCTTTGTGACCAAAATTCTCGGTTACGCTAGAGACTAGAATCTGGCCAAACAAGAAAACAAAAATGCAGTATGGGTTGATTTTACATAATGAATTCTGCTGTTTCCACTCCCCCACCCCTACCCAGAGTATAAACTGACAATCAGTTTCAGACAAAACTGGAACCTTCCCCATGAAATTTTATTATGTCATGTGAGCTACACAGCAAGTTCAAAAAATGGATTAAAAGCAACTAGACTTCTAAAAATCTTAATCTCCCCTCCTTTTTTTTTTCTAATAAAGTTTTTTCTCTGTGGATCCATTCAGGAGTATTAGTTAGAAGACAGTTGAGTACAAGGGACCAAACAATAACAGGATTCGCGCATCAGGGATCAATATGGTATTTAGGCAACTGGCAGCTGTGGGGACTGGTCTGTAGGCATGGCATGTGATACAAATACCGTTTTGTATTTTTATACCATGTTGTGAAGCCGTACAACTGTGTTAAAGCAGCAGTGCATAACAGTGGTGAAAATTTTGACCTATACATTTTTATTCTATTTTAGATTGCCCCCCTTATCTCTTGACTTGTAAGATACCCTTCTTTCATTATTTGGAGTCTGTGTTAGCATTTTTGTTCCACATTCAAAATAATAATAGGAGCACTCCTTTCAATTTGGCTCAAGCCACATTTTCATCAGCATTCTCAGCTGTCATTGTATACCTGTTGTCCCGTAAGGTCAGGAGCAGTGTCTGTTGCATGCTAGTAACATGAGAAGTGATCTTTTAAACCAGCTGTATACTCAGTGAGTAGGAGACTCGGGGGAGCTGACTGCTGAGGTCACGGGAGAGGTGGGGACTGTGCTAGTTAAATTCCTGTGCCGCTCACTAGCGTGAGCGTAGGGCGAGTGCCACTCCTAGAAGAAAAAACACTTAGTAAGTTCTGGTTAGGAGTGATGCAGGATTTGTATAATAATGATTTTATTAATTTTAATGATTAGTTGTTTGGGAGAGTGGGGGAAGAATCTGCAATATGTGGATAATGGTTGCAACTCTACATTATGTACTGTGTTTACATTTCACAGAAATTTGTTTCTTAGTATCGCAAAAGTTCTTGATCAGTTTCCACACTGTGGCAAACAGGCTGTTTTGTATGAGTCTTTCCTGCACCAAGAGTATGGTTTGGTTGCCAGGAGAATGTTTCAGCTTAGTGTGCTACAGTGTTGCGATAAGTTTATAAAGCACTGTCAGGTTTCCACCTCTGATTTTAAGGTTTATAATGTGGGTGATAAATGTTTTTTCAAATGGGAATAGTTTGAGAAGAATGTTTATTATGTTTCTTCTATTGTCAAGTTCAGTTCACCCTAATCCTGGTCCTCTTAACTTTAGCTATGATTCTGGTAATACTAACAGTGATCCTTTCCTTTCTATAGCTTACATAGTTCATCTCAATATACAAAGTTTGGTTCCCAAAGTGAGTCTGTTTGAAAGTTGGGTTTATAAAAATAGGTTTGATATAGTTGCCCTAACTGAGACTTGGCTCCCTGAGAGAATAAGTAATAATGATATTAAGCTTTCAGGTTATACATTATTAAGAAAGGATAGGGTGGGTAAAAGGGGTGGGGGTTGTTTGTTTTATGTAGCAGACCACTTTAAATTCTCCCAACATTTAGTAGACCCTGATAGTTCTTTTTACGAATCACTGTCTATTAATGTTGAATTGGGTGGTAATAAGATGATTACCATTAGCAATGTTTACATCCCACCTGGTAATTATAAAATCGGTTTGGAGTGTTTTTTTTTCTCTAAATGGGGGCATTTGCCAACAAATAGAGAGAGGTTAGTTGTAGGAAATTTTTAATCTTCACTGTGACTCCACCCAAGCTATTGAAGCTAGAAACTTAATTATACCATGGACATAAGTGAACAGCCAATGAAATCATCAGACTGGCAGTTTACCACCAATGTAAATCCTCTGATAACCAACGGCTGTTGATGAGTACCTACTCCTACTCCTAATCCTAATCATCTGCAGCATAGGAATAAATACAAGAAAAATAAAAAAACCGAAGCAACCTCTTTAAAAGTTGCATTTTACCATAGTAAAAAAATGAACCTTGGTATAATCGCAATAAGTCACTTGGAGGATGTGGGTTATCGGGGGATTTACTCGGCTGCGCCTCGTGGGCAAATCACTCCAGCCATGGTAAATCCCCTGATAACCCACAGTCCCTCATGGCTTATTGCTTAATTATTGATTTGGAACTTTTTCAAATGATCAATGAGACTGCTCAAGTTAATTATCGTACAAATTATGAGTCAATCCTGGATTGGATAATAAGTAATGATCCTGCACATGTTGTTACTGTTGGAGTGTTGCCTCGTAGTCTTAGTGACCCTAGTGCTGTTTTTTGTCATTGGTCAGCTAAATGTATAAAACAAAATCAAGAATCCTTAATTATCGTAGGATTAGGGATTTTGATGTCCAGGCTTTTGAAGCTAAAATTGAAGCTAGTGATTGGTCATTTTTAGATGTTATTAGTAATATTGACCAGGCCTTAAATTCTTTTTGTTCTCAGTTTGTGGCAATTTGTGATGAATTTATACCAGTTAGGAAGGCTAGAATTAAGGGTGAAACAAAAGAATGGATTGCTCCCCAGTTACTTAAAATGTTTAGACAAAAGAATAAATTATGGACCAAGTATAGAAAAAAATAAAACAAGTGGCAATCTCCACGCTTATACAATGGTGCGTAATAAGTGTAAGGCTGAAGCACGAAGAGTAAAGGTTAATTATTTTAAAACTATATTGAATATTGTTCAAGGTAATCCCAGGGCTACATGGAACACGTCGAATGCATTGATGGGTAGGGGAATAAGGTGGAATCTATATCTATTGATACTAATGGTGGTTTAATTAGTGATCTCTTGCAGGTAGCTCAGTTGTTTAACTCGCATTTTTCCTTTTTGGATAAATTCAGATCACTCAGCCAATTGGATTCCAATTTGAATAGTACCCTTTCTAAAAGATTTGACAATTTGGTACAAAATATTGAGAGCAGATTTCCTAAATGTTATTTCTGGGCTTTAACATCTGAAGACATTCTTTATTATTTAAATAAAATGGATCCTCGGCCTTATATTGGCCAAGATAATATCGATTTTCGAATATTTAAAAAGGTTAGTAGTGTTATGGCCTCTCACCTTACTAAATTGTTTAATTACTTCCTCTGTTATGGGGTTTTTCCACGTGTATGGAAATGTGCTATAGTTAAACCTGTTTTTAAAGCTGGGGTTAGGACGGACCTTAATAATTATCATCCAATATCACTTTTAGCTCCTTTGTCTAAAGTTTTAGAAAGAACTGTGTATGATCAAATCAATGAGCACCTTGGTAAATATGACCTTTGGACTCCCTCTCAGTATGGATTTAGGGAGGGTCATAATACAGAGACTGCCTTGGTGAGGTTCACTTGCCACATGCGAACTGCACTTTATAAGGGCAGTTTTGTGGCTGCGGCATTTGTGGACCTTACCAAGGCATTCAACCTAGTTGATCATGGGGTTTTGGAAAAATTATTGGTTAAAGTTAATTTCTCGGAGGAGGTAATTGGATGGCTTGGTCATTATCTTCATGATAGATTGCAGAAGACATTGGTCAATGGGTCCTTTTCTCAAGAATAATTTTTGAAATATGGGGTTCCACAGGGATCCATTTTAGGGCCCCGTTGTTCTCCATGTTCATAAATTCTTTGCCCGAAATTTGTTCAAATACAGAAATTATTTTACATGAGGATGATGCCATATTATTCTGTTCTGGTTTCGATGAACAGAGACATCAAATTGATCTGCAGAGGGATTTTGAGGCTATGCACATGTGGTTTATTCTACACAAACGTGTGTTGAATTCGGTGAAGACTAAACTTATGATTTTTTCCGGTAATAGGAATCAAAGTAAATGGGATTTCAAATTCTTTGATACTTTTGGTAACTTAATTGAAAGGGTTCCCAGTTTCAAATATTTCGGTATAATCCTTGATCAGCATTTAACCTCTGATTTGCATATTGTCTCCTTAATTAGTAAATTGCATCAACGATTGGATGTGTTATTTCTTATTAAAAAATATCTCGCGCGAGAAGCAAGGACTTTATTGGCCAATAGCTTTCTGTTTTCCCTGATGATGTATGGCTCTGCTGTCTATTCATTTTCCACTGAGAAAATGCTGAATAAATTGAAAGTTACGTATCATAGTTTACTTCGCTTTATTACTTGTTTACCAAGGATTGTACATCATTGTACCTTGTATAAGATATCTGGATGTTTACCTCTTGGGGCTTTGTTTAATCTCCGTACATTGATATTTTTACATAAAATTCAATTAGACATTGTTTCTAATAGTGTTATAAGTTTATTTCCCATCAATGTTTCTTCCATCTTTACTAGATCTAGTTTTAAAAATCAATTTAAACTACCTTTATTTAGATCAAATTTTGCACAAAATTCCTTGCAATTCAAATCTAATAGGTTATACAATCAATTACCCGGTTTTATTATTAACTGTTGTAGAGTTGCTGGTTTTAAGAGGTTACTTGAACAAAAATTATCTGCAAATTCTGTTTGTGAATGTTGTTAATGTTTGTTTTTATTTAACTGTTATTTATATTGTCTTGCAATATTGCATGCAGTTATATATTGAAGTTTGTGTTTTGTTTTTGTTTTGTTTTTTGGAACTGGACATTTGTGAAAACGGGCACTTGTGCTCACAGACCTTCCAGTATAAAATAAATGAAATAAAAGGAAAAAAAAAAAGAAAAACAATGGGTGCTCAAAAACAGCAGAGGATACTGATAAAAACCTGGTCAAAGCCATATTAAAAGGAGCACTGTTACTATAATAAAAAAGTTGCAAAGCAGACTAAAAATGGAGAAAAATATATCATACAAGTTTGGAAATAAGGAGCAATATAAAACAGAATAAAAAAGTATGGGTCAAAACTTTCACCGCTATCATGCACTGTCGCTTTAAGTTAGGACTATCGCCACACTGTCTGCGTAGATACCAATAAAATACTGGCACTGCTTATGGTAAAAGTGTGATATTTCCTTATTCCTGTGTACTTGTATGGCATGACTGGTAGTGAAATGTTTAGGCCAGTGCTGGCTTATTTTCAAACACGCTGACTGAAATCCTTCAGCCCAGGCACAGCCGATTCCCAGGTGCAAAGTCTACCCTCCTCCATCACGAATTTAGAAACCATGATCAACTGACGTGGTGAAATTATTTCCTTTAAGACATGACCACTGCACCAAACAGTGCCAATGTAGCAGCAAATAATATCTTATAGTTCAAAGAGAGAAGATCATGGGTGACATGTATGTCTGCATAGCTCAAGGAGGTGTCTGTCAGAGCTGATCTAGAAGCGCACATCGTACAGTAGAACATGACCAGAGTACAGAGAGGAGTGGAGGGATCACCTGGGGGAACGCTCCCCCAAAGAATCTTCACCAGAGGAAAATTACTTCCCTGCTCTTCAGCAGGGGAATATCCACCACCCCCTCACCAGGTAAAAAATACCGCATATTGGCCTTCACGAGTGGAAAATCCACCCCCCCAGGTCTTTGCCTTGGGAAACTGTCCCCCAGGTTCTTCACTCGGTGATGAAGGTGAAAATCCTGGAGATTTTCTCCAGATGCTAAGTGCATCATTTGTGATGCACTCGGGCTACAGCCAGCACTCATGTGGGATTTCAGGATTTAGAAACATAGAAACATAGATTTTGATGGCAGATAAGGACCGCTTGGCCCACCCAGTCTGCCCATTTCCCTACCTAATGGATAAGCTGCAGATCCTAGTTAACCAGCAGCCTACTTCTTCCTACCCCCACCCCTTAGAATTGCCTTATGACTGTCCCATGCATGCTTGAATTCCACCACTGTTTTTGACTCCACAACCTCCTCCGGAAGGCCGTTCCATGCATCCATGACCCTCTCTGTGACAAAATACTTCCTTAAATTACCTCTGAGCCGCCCCCCTTCTATCTTCAAATTGTGCCCCCTTGTTCTTGCACACCTCTTTTTTTGAAAGATGCTACCCTCTTGGACTTTGTTGATTCCCTTGAGGTACTTGAACATTTCTATCATGTCCCCCCTCTCCCTCCTTTCCTCGAGGCTATACATATTCAGCTCCTTAAGTCTCTCTTCTATGTCTTCTGGTGCAGACCCTGCACCATTTTAGTTGTCCTCCTCTGGACAGCCTCCATCCTGTCTATGTCTTTCTGGGAGATTGGGTCTCCAGAACTGCACGCAGTACTCCAGATGGGGTCTCACCAACTGTCTGTACAGAGGGATAATAACTTCCTGTTTTCTACTGGTGATGCCTCTCCCTGTGCATCCCAGTATCCCCCCAGCCCTCCTTGCTGCCCTCTCACATTGCTTGCCCATCTTTAGGTCATCTGATATGACTACCCCCAGGTCCCTTTCCATTTTTGTTGTTGTTAGTATCTCACCCCCCATTTTGTACTCTTCACCTGGGTTTTTGTTTCCCAGGTGCATTACCTTGCACTTCTTAGCATTGAATCTAAGCTGCCATACATTTGACCATTCCTCTAACCTTGCCAAGTCCCTTCTCATCCTTTCCACCCCCTTGTGCATCAACTCTGTTGCAGATCTTTGTGTCATCTGCAAAGAGACATACTTTACTTCCAGTCCTCTGCAATGTCGCTATAAAGACATTGAAGAGGACCGTCCTAATACTGAACTCTGCGGTACCCCACTAGTAACCTCCTTTCTTCAGAGTGGACTCATTTACTATTACTCTCTGTGTCCTATTCTCCAGCCAATTCTTTACCCAGGCTGTCATCTTGGGACCCACTCCCAGGCTGGCTAACTTGTATATTAATCTTTTGTGTGGGACTGTGTCAAATGCCTTGCTAAAGTCTAGGTAGGCCATGTCCACAGCCCTCCCTGATCTACTACTTTGGTCACCCATTCAAAGAAATCTATCAGATTTGTCTGGCATGACCTTCCCGCTGTGAATCCATGCTGCCTTGGGTCCTGAGCCCTCTGGCCTCTAGATACTCAACAATTCTTTCCTTCAGAAGTGGTTCCATCATTTTCCCTACCACTGAGGTTAAACTAACAGGTCTGTGGTTCTCTGCTTCTGCCTTGCTCCCACTTTTATGAAGGGAATCACATCTGCCCTTCTCCAGTCCTCGGGTACCACCCCATCCTCCCATGATTTGTTAAAGAGGGTAGTCAGTGGTGTCACTAGTTCTACCTTAGTTCTTTTAGAATTCTGGGATGAATCCATCAGGCCCATTGCTTTGTCCACCTTCAGTTTTAAGAGTTCTTTCAGAACCCTTTCTTCTGTAAATGGGCTGGTATCAACTTCTGTATCCAGAGTGTTTCTACTGTTTGTTTTAGGTACCTCCCCCACTTCCTTTGTAAATACTGAGCAAAAATATTTGTTTAGTATCTCTGCCTTTTCACAGTCACCCTCTGCCCACCCTTCTTCCTCTTTATTAAGCCTCATTAACCCTCCCTTGGTCTTCCTTCGCTCCCTGATGTACCTATAAAAGGTTTTATTCCCCTTCTTAACTGAGTTGGCTATCTTTTCTTTGGTTTGGGCCTTTGCTGTTCTGACTGCCTTCCCAGCTTCCTTTTGCTTTAACTGATACAGTTCTCTGTCCTGCTCCTTGTGTGATTCCTTGTACTTCCTGAATGCTTTCTTTTTCTCTTGAACCTTCACTGACACTTCCTTTGAGAACCATAGTGGTTTCTTACTTTCGTTTGTTTATTTGTTTCACACAAAGGCTTGTTACCTCTGTGATGGCAGTTTTTATTATTCCCCATTGTTCTTCCACCCCTCCTTCCTGCCCATTTGCATGTCATCCATCATTACTCCAGCACCCATGCGCCAGTCTTCATTTTTTCTCCTGGAAATTAACTTGTGTAAAAAGCAAAAAAACAACCACAAGAAGAAAAAAAAGACATTATTTGTAGGTGATAGGCACACTGCAGCAGATGCTCTTCTGCAAACACTTCACCTGCCTAGGGTCTCACCAGCTGTCCCCTCCCCCAAATTAACACCTCATCAGTATGTGACCCACTCTGTTTGCTAATCCGTAGGACAATCCTTGAAACAAGCAGATATGTAGCTTAGTGTTGCAATCCTGAGGTGAAGGGACCCCAGTCTGAGTGATATCTTTATCTACATAAATACATGCATTACATATATATCCATATACATATATAAATGCTGTCTAAAGTCAGGGTATGTCATATTCAAATTATACAACAGGGATTTAGGTGGTTTTGTGATAAAAATGGTTAAAAGTTATAAAAGTAATAAAAATACAGAATGTAAACTGTAGTCCTCTGTTCAGTGGCTCAACATTACATACTACTCTCCTGTTCACTCAAAATATATGTGGCATCTCACGTGAAAATTAATTTCTGAGCATGCTCAGTGTGACCAAAATGAGACAAATTTTGGTGTATGATCAGTTATCAACTTCAGTTACGTTGCTGTGCTGAGTCAAGATAACACTTTTGTTTCACGTGAAATAAGCCGACTCAAAATATACAATTTATCTTCAAGTGTGAGGGGGCAGGACAAGTAACTTATAAGTGGCTGAGACACTGGGTTATGAAAGCCTGGCCCCCATACAAGTGAAGATACACTGAGTATTTTGAGTCAAACCATTGTATATTTGATTTATACAACACCAGTTTACTAGTTATAACTTTCAGATATGATCTTTGTATGAAGATATAATTGTTTCTGATTTCAACTGCTGGCTTCAGTGCTGCATTTGACTACTGTTATGTCAAAAGCATTGTGAAAGCTACATTCTGGTTCCACATGCATTGTGATATAAGATATTATCTTGCTTTGCTGGGTCAACATCTTGCTATATATCATTACATGTGCTGTACAAATATTGATATAAATATATATATATATATATATATATATATATATATATATATACACACACACACACACACACACACACATAGAATACATGATGGCAAGGTGTGGTTTACAAGGAAATTATGCCATAGAGGAATAGAACAAGCCATAAAGCCACGAGCCTGAAGAGAGAGTTGCCTTTATGAGTTTGCTTGACCCTGAGATGGTATTATTTCACGAGTATACCGGACTTTGCCATCTTATATTTTATATGATGCATAGGCGGGACATTTTTTGTTATGTCCTATGTTTTACCATAGTGTTGGGGAGGGGGTTACATTGGCTGCTACATGTGTTAAGGGGCTCGCTACTTCTGTTATTAAGGGGCTCGTTACATGTGTTATGCAGGTGGTTTGTAGTGTGCTCCAGTGGAACTGCCAGGGTGCGAAAAATGAACTCTATCTACACCCCTAGAATGGAGGTATAGCTTCAAGTAAAAATTGGGACTCACATGCAGTTTGTTCTTACAGGGGGGTTAGTCTTGCTCCCTCACCTCCCTCACTGGGGCACTCACCGAGCTTTTGAGGGTACTGGACCAGAAGGGCTGGCTCACTGACTTCCGGATTAGCATTTTAGCACTTAGCTGCATCTCTGCCCAACCCACCTGTAAATGTGGCGGGTTACACAAAGTGTGTGACAGCAACTTTACCAAATATCCACCCCCAACATCCATACACAGGGCATGACTGACAGGAGATTACACAGGAAGCAATGTCTTGGCAGAGTAGGGCTAGGCAGTGACAAAAATAATAGAATGGTGCCCTACAACGTCTGCTTTATTGGATAAATATTCATTTTGTTACAGAAGCATTAGAAGTATCTGTAAATTACCAGCCACCAGCAAAGGTGTTTCTATGCATAAAAAGAGCAAAGGCCTGCCCTTAAAGTGAGGTATTGTGCGAAAGTGCAATGCGTAGTAATCTGCAAAGAAATCCTGTTCTGTCAGAGGATTATCCAAACTCATACCGTCCATTCCTCCAGGGCTAGAAATTCCTGCTAGTTTACTCCCTAGGGCAGGTAATGTAGACACAGAACAGTGTTCTGAAGGTATGACTTACCTTCGACTGTAGCTTAGGGCAGCGAAAAGCTGTTGCTGCTATTTTTAATATTGTATTGTAACCCTTTATTGACCTGGAATGGAGCATAGCTTATCTCTGACAAGGTGGCCACCTGATACTTTACACTGCCTTATCCATGTACATGCCTCCATGCTCACGCACGTTATTATGTGATGCAAGGGAGAGCATGGGGGCATGCCCCGTTCAAATAAATGGCAGTCTATTTTAATTAGCATTTTACACATTACTGTATGATGACCAGCTGGAGAATAATGAAGGACACCGCTTGGCTAACAAGGGCCTAACAAGGAACTATAATCCCTTCCAGCTTGATACAGGGTTACAATGACATTTTAAACATGGTAACAACACCTTTTCGCTGCCCTAAGCTACCACATGCAGTAAGCAATACACCATGTTTCTAAGATCAGAAAATCACTTTAGGATACATAGAACCATATACATCCAAACTACCACATTCACAACTCACTCATGACTTTGCCACTTGTGAGTTATGGGTCTGATCCTCACATATGAAAACAGATTAACCCGCTGTATCCTGCAGCTCACATATCAGACAGGAAAATGAACAGAGACAGACTGACAGACATCAGTATAGAGCTAGAGAGCGAAAGAGCCGGGTGCAAATATAAGACAGATGTAAACAGACAGAGAGATAGGTAAGACAGACAGGTTCTTGTACAAAAAGGTCATGCTTCTTTCTGGGCTGGCCTGCTGGGAAAGCAGAACCTAAGTGCTGCTGTTCTGCTAGTGTTTACAGCTGCCTCGTGGCTACAATTCAAACCTTTTCTAGGTGGGACCACAGTATCATAAACAGTAGCTTCTGCTGGTGCTGCAGCTCACATTTCAGTCCTTGGCTTGAGCTGAAAAATACAAACGTGCTGAAACTAGGTGGAGGAAAAAGCCTTGGTCAGCCATTCTGCCGACATACAATGGACATGACAAGGCACCCACAGCTTTTGGTCCTGGACAAGTGGTGGATGAGCAGTAAGTCCATGAGAAGGTTGGGGACGGGATGGCGATGCCGTCGATTAAGCTTTAGGGGGCAGGAAATGCTTGATATAAGAAAAAGCTGCACACACATATTTTTAGGTACCCACTGAAGTACACTACCTGCCTTGCTAGTTAGGATTTTCCAACATCACAATACAAGGATTCTATTGTATTTTTGTTTATACCAGTGAATGGCAAATTAATAAGAAAAGAATGAAAATGGCAGGAGGACAAATTAAACAAAAGCACACAAGTTATTAGTAAGGTAGCTGAAGGCACAAAACCTCCTTTCTTTAAAATATAGCAGGGACTACCAGCATGGCTTCTTCACTAGTGCAGAGTGTGGCTGTTCGTCTGCTAACCTCAACAAGAAAAGAGAAGTACTTTGCCCTGCTTTGCACTACCTGCACTGACTGCCATTTAGGTGACTGGTAGACTAAGATTCTGCTGCTGACACATAAGGCCCTTCACAAATTAGGCCCTGACAACCTCTGTGAACATCTTACCCCCACTGATGTCTGGAGGTCATGTTCCTTGGAGTGCTGATTGTTAATGACTCCTGGTCTTGCCTAATGTTGGTGGTCATTCTTCTGTCACAAAGTCAAGACTCGGGACTCTGAAACACACTTACGTTGGACATTCGGACTGCCCCCGCAGTGGTCTGTTTTTATGCTGGGTTAAAAAAATGGCTGTTTAATCAGGCTTTTCTGGAGTCCTGGGGCCAGCCATTATGATGTTTTGCAAACTAGACTGTTATGTTTTTGCTTTGTTAATAACACCGTTACTTGTTTAGGCGGCATCTTATATCTCTTGTTTCCCCTTGTATATGCTGTCTCTATAAAACAGCCGGTTTGTAATCTCCTTTTACCGTCTAGTGAAACTGGCTGGTTAATAAAAACAAAATGAATAAATTACTCAGATTTTTACCCTCCCCCCGGGGGGGGACTCAGCTTTTTTCAAACGCATGATGTAGAGTCACACAGCTACAGAAGGGCATGTTTTTACATGTAAGTGACAGCAGTGAATACCAGTATATCTGCATCAGCAAAATCAGTATGGCATCTTCAAGTTACCACCCTTTCATTTGGTGAGGTCTCAGAGATCTCATTTTCTAAGCTGGTGTCCATCTCCTTTTGACTTTATTTACTGATTGTAACCCTGGCGATGTGTTTCTTGCTGCAATTATTTATTGAGAACTGTACTGCAACTTTTTTTGTGTTTTGTTTTTTTGACAATAACATTTCAATAGTTTTCTCATGAAAATTGTTTTGTTATTGTTTAAAATTTTTTTTTTGTTATATCCATGTCATGTTTTTGTTACATTGTTGTATTTAGCTAATTGTTATGATTTGGATGTGGAGTCTTTGTAAATGAGTCTCTGACTCAAAGGTATGTCAAATTCCAAGACTGTAATAAATAAAATTACAACCATGGAAAAGTTGAACTATGACACACAGCCAATAACACATAACAATGCAATTCAATTATTTATAAAGTATCTAACACGTATAACTAAAATAATTAAGCACATCAACCCAAAATCTTAGGAAACAGCAATGTGCATGATAATCCAATAAGAAGAACAAAAAGAAAAAAAAGATAGGAGAGAAGAAGAAACAAGGAGAAAAAATGTACAAGAATGTTTAAAATGTAAGTGAAATCAAGGTGTTATTAGGTCACTGTGCAAAACAATAAGAACCAAGTTCACTCTAACAGTAGGCTGTTTCTTTGTTTGTTTGTTAAAAACAGCTAACCAGTGTCTATTTTACTGATGCACTAAAAGAAGAGGTATTATTTATTTATTTGTTTGTTTGTTTACTGAGCCAAGGGATGGAGTCAGTTTTTTTTTTAAACAGACATTAGATTTTATGTGTGGGTGGTCTCAGGAGGAATTTGGAGGCATACTTTGGCTACCGATGCCAAACCACGCATCTAACAGCAGTGCAAGCTGTTTATAGTGCCAGCATAATGGCAGGAAAGGAGACTGGTCAATGAGAAAATGTTTTAAAGCTGCAAATGTACATAAATTGTTCCAGAGGACAAATGATTTATCTACATTTTAAGCTCCAGCTGCATTCTAATATTTTTTATGGCTGCATAGCTCGTTACCTCCTGGGCGGACATTTTTGTCTCAGGTAAACAATGGATAGTTCGGACTTCATAGGGAGCTATTGGAGGTAATGAGATAGCAGAGCTATGC
Source organism: Neoceratodus forsteri (assembly GCA_016271365.2). Taxonomy (NCBI): domain Eukaryota; kingdom Metazoa; phylum Chordata; order Ceratodontiformes; family Ceratodontidae; genus Neoceratodus; species Neoceratodus forsteri. The sequence goes on from CM028134.1 coordinate 7,549,298, forward strand.
TGACGTAATGCGATTACGTCAGTAAAGAAAGCGGGCTCTGGAATGTCCGGAACGTTTCCCTTTACTGTCTGCTTCCGGGTGGGGGTGGGGGCTGGAGTTGAATAACATCTCACCATTGTCCTGTCCATTCAGTATAGTGCAGCCCCCCCCACACACCCACACCCACACCCACACTATTTTCTTCATGAAGAAAAGAATGTTTAACCCTTAGGCTGCCGTCACTGACAGAATTAGAAGATAAAGGAATTCTGGACTGTTACATCACTCCATGGGACAAGTAAGGGTTAATACAGCTTCAAGGTTCACAGTGTAAAAGGAATTTGCTGGGCTATCAGATAAAGGCTTCAGCTTAAACTCCTTGAGACATTTAAAAACTATGATTTTATGGTTTTGTTTTTTCTACTATTGTGGTGTAAATGTGGGACATGTACACGTGGAACCTTTACATCACAATAATACAAGTACATCTAAGTCATACAGTGATTCAATATCTCTTCCCCAGTATCAGTCACTGTACAGTACATGTGGTCAATGTGCCAGTGCTAAACCAACACTATAGTGTATGGTAGCGTTGTTGTGCATGGAAATCCATACACCTGAAAAAGTCATTCTGCTGCAGTAATTATGTAGCTGCTACAGTAGAATGACTTTCAGTTGTGCTGTAGTAGCCACGTCACAACACAAGCATCCCATCAGTGCAGTTCATAGGACGGGGGGGATGAAGTGTCGTGCACATGAGCTGGCTGTCGGGCAGATAACGAAATGCAGGCAGCAGAGGGCAGAGACTGACTGCTGTAAATACAAAAAGTAAGCAATTGTGTTTTTTTTCACCATATGCTATATAAAATAGTATAAGACAGCCCAAATATACAGCAACACTATTCTTAAACCTCATGTATTCCATGACGACAGAGTGACCTCTCGAGCTTGGCTCACGAGGTCCTCATTATCAAGGTAACCACTCAGTGTAAGAACAGCGTTGTTGCATCTGCACTCTCATACACTATTCTATATGTTGCTGACTGTGCTCCAGAGTGCTGTATCAGGGACTACTGTACTTCACGCAGCAGGTAGATGCAGGATTCCACCAAAAATGAGATGTTGCAACTCATTTGAGCTGTTCTGGGTACATAATTTGTAAACATTAGAATGCTCTCTATGATATCAACACTTCACCAGCTCCGTACTCCCATACTGATATAATAAATCCTCACCTTATACTGAAACAACACATTGTGTAAACAACTACTTGAATTTGCCATCAGCAAGATCCCTCTGAAAACAAGATACTGCAGCTCAGCTGTGTGACAGAAATAGCAAGGAAAGAGTTAATGGTTTGGATTCTCCAGCTGGTGTTTTTTTAGCACTTTTGCGAAAAAAACACACACAGGCTAAAATCCACTGTCCAGCAACACCCACAGGCTGGAATTCGCAGTCCTCCCTAGCTGCTAGATAAGAGCTGGGTCATAAATCTTGAGTGGACATCTCCACACACACAGACCTGCAGACACATACACAGGCTAGTTTGAAAGGATTGGGTCATTCAAATATAAACTGAAGGTTAAAATGGAATATAATTGGTCACTGATAGGTGTTCAGTCTGATTGGGACAATTAAATACTCACACATTAGATGGTTGGTGCATTCAAAGGGGGACTAGGCATTACCTATTCCCAGGAGAATATATAAGAGGCTGAAAGACAATGAAGTGCTCTCTCTTGCTTTGGGAAGCTGGAAGGGGAAACTTAAGTTTGGAGCCTGCCCTTGTAGCTATGTCCGTGGGAGCTGGCAGTTAGAACAGCGTGTCCAGTGTCTCTTGTAAGGGCAGGGAAGGGTAAGTTTAATGATAGCATATTTCAGTAAAAGCCTTTTTCTTTTGCCATCTGTTGTTTAAAAAACATTTGTTTACTTTTCCTGTATGAGTGTTATTGTCTTGTGTTGTAAATATATATCCTGTAAATGCTCAGTGCACTTTCTGTTAAGTAAGAAGCTATTTATTTGCTCCACAGTTGTGACTGTGATGTAATTTTTCTAAGGTAATATTTGGTTTCCACTGGCTGAGATAAACTTTGTGTAGCATCTGCCACCTGAGAGAGACACACTGCCAGACTTTAATTTGTGCCATTGCACGTTTAATTATTCAAGTTTGTGAATTTGAAGGTTGGCGCTGGTGGCAGCGAGTACCCTGAGGACAGACACCTCTCTAAAAGCTGTTTCTGCCTAAAGGGAGAGGTGGGTTGTCACAAGCTGGTCACTGTTAGGAAAATGCATTGTAACAATAGGTACAATCAGGAATCACTGAAAAATGAGATACTGCATGATAACTGATTTAGCCTGTGAAATGACACTGTAAAAATATGTAAAAGCAGGACCCCAGTAAAAATGAGATTTTGCATTTCAGTTTTGCTAACTCTACTAAATACACTGTAAACGTGTAAAGCAGGACCCCACTGAAAATGAGATACTGCAGCTCAGCTGCCCGATCCTGCTAATCACTCACACCCCTTGTGTGTGCACAGCTGTAGTAACAGTTGCGTGTGTGTGTGTGTGTATTTTCAAGGGCCTGTGTATGTCCTGAACCAAAAACACTGTTCACTGCATCACCTTCATGTTTATGGTTTTGTTTTTTTTCTATTATTGTGGCATAAATGTGTGACTTTACATCACAATAGTACACCTAAGTCACATATTGATTCTGCATCTCTCCCCAAGTATCAGTCATTCCCCTCGTTTTTATTTTGCTAAGTTGATATTTAATTGTTCTTTGGTCAGTTCCGCAACTTGTTGCTTGATAACTTATTTTTGTCAATTTATCCTTAGGCATAATTGTCCTGTTTATTTTCGGGTTGCCCCTGAAAAAGGGACTGTAATGGTCTCAGTGGTCCTACCCAGTTACCAAAATTTAAAAAAATAAATTATTTTTGTTATAAGTATTCCATTTCTAAGTACTTTATATTCTGTATTTTTGTATCTGTTATCCGTTCCACTTTCCCCTCCTCCCACGATGCATCTGAAAATGAGCTGTTACAAGCTCAGTATGTCTTTCCTGGTAAAACCTTTGAAACAAACAAACACATAATAAAGAAATAAATAAGTACATATCTTATCACATTAATGCATTAGCAGCACAAAACTGCCTACACACACCTATCACTAGCTTCGTTCACGCTCACTTGCACTCGTCGTGTTTTCCCTGTCAGTTTCAGATGACGCCAGCGACTGACTATGGCAGCTGTGTTTCTTTTTTTTTTTCCCCAAAGCCTGAAGACAGCAGGCTATAATTCCTTGCTGATCAAGAGAATCAGAGTGCGAATTGGCGGGGGTTTGAAAGCATCTACACAAAAATGTGTACAATGGTTCAATAAATTTCCATTTTTTTTAGATATTCTTTGTTTCTGGATTTGATGTTTCTTGAACATGTCAGAGTGTATAGAGAAACAGTTTTGAAGCATGTACTATGGCCCACGTCCCATATAAAAACCACGTGTGGGCCACTGTGCACAGACAAGGCTGTACTTCCTCCTCAAGGTTGTCATAGCAACTGCAGACCTCTCGAGCTTCACTCTGGAGGTCTGCTGGTTGTTATGACAACCTCTCAAGGCAGTATAAAGGGTTTGGCAAGCTCAACCCCTGCATTTACAACACAACTTAGTAAAATTAGTGGGGCGGCACCTGGTATGTGACTAAACAGAAGCATGTAGTTAAAGTACCAGAGCCCCACCCCCCATTTTGCTGCATCAAAACCTGCAATTTTTTAAAGTAACTCCAATGTTCTTACTTGTCAACCTCTCAAAGGAAACCCAGCCTTGTTGTGCACAATGCCCCATACATTATACTTTATACAGTGTGTGGTGGAACCCTGTTATACAGGGACGGCCATGCCTGGAATATACTTGTTGTGCTGTAGACGTGGCATCATTATGGTGCCGTGCCGCAGTAGTGCCGTCACAACTGCAGCACAATTTAAAATGCTGTAACACAGCTGCTTTCCACTTTCCAATGTTTGCTGGAAGCTGTTTTTGTTCTAAAACTGGGAAGTTACAGAAAAAGCTGCAGCATACTGAATCAGTACTTTGAGCCCACCACTAACCCTCAAGTGCCTCCCCCTCAACCCCCAGTTCACTGAAAGAAAGCAGAGTGTCTGAAATGGGCATGGATTCCCACACACTATAAAAAATAATGCATGGACATCCATGCACAGAGAAGCCTGTGTCTTCATCTCAAGTTTTCTATGGCAACCAGTGAACCTCTTGAGCTTTACTCCCAAAGGTACACCTTGCCACAGAAACTTCTCAGTACAGACACAGGCTTGTTGTGTATGGCTACCCATACATTGTCCTCTATGTAGCCAAAAATGCAATCCTGAAACTAAGGAGGGAAGAAAGATCATCAACTGTGGTTTGGTTTTAAGAAAGGTGTAGTTAAAACAAAATCTGCTGATTTATCTTAGCTACTATCTATTTATTCTGTATTTTCCTCACGTGGCATATGTGAAGGGTTGTGTTAAAGTTTAATATGAAGGATATAATATATAATAAACTGTATCATAATGTAGCATATTGTATTGAACTGTACTGTATGACACAGTACTCAAACGAACTGTGCAGTAGTACTGCATTGTGTTGTAATGGCTGGTATGGTATTTTACTTTGTCGTACTGTAAGGTAATACATTGTACTGCAAGATACTGTATTGTATTGCACTATACTGGAATTCGTAATGTACTGTAGTGTACTGTAGTGTAATGTACTGTATTGTACTGTATTATATTGTGCTATGCTTTAATTTACTTCAATGTATTTATTGCATTTTACTGTACTGTACTGTTGTAATGTATTGTAGTGTAATGTACTGAATTTTATTGTAATGTATTATAGTATAATTTATTGTACTGCACTGAACAGTAATGTATTATCCTGCACTGTATTGCATATATTTTACTGTACTGTATTCTACTGCAATGTACTATACTGCACTGTATTGCATTGTACTCTACTGTAATGTACTATACTGTATTGCATTGTATCGTACTCTACTGTATATAATGTACTATACTGCACTGTATTGCATTGAACTCTACTGTAATGTACTATATTGCACTGTATTGCATTGAACTCTACTGTAAATATACTACACCACACTGTATTGTATGTATTGTATTATACTCTAATGTACTATACTGTATTGCATTGAACTCTACTGTAATGTACTATACTGCACTGTATTGCATTGTACTCTACTGTAATGTACTATACTGCACTGTATTGCATTGTACTCTATATACTGTACTGTATTGCATTGAACTCTACTGTAAAGTACTATACTGCACTGTATTGCGTTGAACTCTACTGTAATGTACTATACTGCACTGTATTGCGTTGAACTCTACTGTAAAGTACTATACTGCACTGTATTGCATTGTACTCTACTGTAATGTACTATACTGCACTGTATTGCGTTGAACTCTACTGTAATGTACTATACTGCACCGTATTGCATTGAACTCTACTGTAATGTGCTATACTGCACTGTATTGTGTTGTACTCTACTGTAATGTACTACATTGCACCGTATTGCATTGTACTGTACTGTAATGTACTATACTGCACTGTACTGCATTGTACTCTACTGTAGTGTACTACACTGCACCGTGTTGCATTGAAGTCTACTGTAATGTACTATACTGCACTGTATTGCATTGAACTCTACTGTAGTGTACTACACTGCACCGTGTTGTATTGAACTCTACTGTAATGTACTATACTGCACTGTATTGCATTGTACTCTACTGTAATGTACTACACTGCACCGTGTTGCATTGTACTCTACTGTAATGTACTATACTGCACTGTACTGCATTGAACTCTACTGTAATGTACTACACTGCACCGTATTGCATTGAACTCTACTGTAATGTACTATACTGTATTGCATTGAACTCTACTGTAATGTACTATACTGTACTGTATTGCATTGAACTCTACTGTAAATATACTACACCACACTGTATTGCATGTACTGTATTATACTCTAATGTACTATACTGCACTGTATTGCATTTTACTCTACTGTAATGTACTACACTGCACCATATTGCATTGAACTTTACTGTAATGTACTACACTGCACCGTATTGCATTGAACTCTACTGTAATGTACTATACTGCACTGTATTGCATTTTACTCTACTGTAATGTACTACACTGCACCGTATTGCATTGAACTCTACTGTAATGTATTACATTGCACCGTATTGCATTGAACTCTACTGTAATGTACTATACTGTACTGCATTGCATTGAACTCTACTGTAATGTACTACATTGTATTGAACTCTACTGTAAATACACTACACCACACTGTATTGCATGTACTGTATTGTACTCTAATGTACTATACTGCACTGTATTGCATTATACTCTACTGTAATGTACTATACTGCACTGTATTGCATTGTACTCTACTGTAATGTACCATACTGCACTGTATTGCATTGTACTCTACTGTAATGTACTATACTGCACCGTATTGCATTATACTCTACTGTAATGTACTATATTGCACCGTATTGCATTGTACTCTACTGTAATGTACTACACTGCACCGTATTGCATTGTACTCTACTGTAATGTACTATACTGTACTGTATTGCATTGAACTGTACTGTAATGTACTATACTGTACTGTATTGCATTGTACTCTACTGTAATGTACTACACTGCACTGTATTGCATTGAACTCTACTGTAAATACACTACACCACACTGTATTGCATGTATTATATTATACTCTAATGTACTATACTGCACTGTATTGCATGGACTGTATTCTATTGCAATGTATTATAGTGCATTATATAAGTACTGTATTGTATTATGATGTGATGGTGATGTTTTTCAAATAAATGTATGGTACTGTATTGTTATGTATTGCACTGTATGGGACAACGGGGAGAATCTCATGAGAAAATGACCATTAGACCAGCCGAAAAACCAACCACAGGTCAGGATAAAAATTATATGGAAGTGGTATTACCCCCCCCCCCACTCAAGGCTGATGAGACCAGCACCTGGTTTAACTGCAAAGACTCTTGCCACCCACCCAGTACCTTTGCAGGCAGACAAATGCGGGCTTCTTTTCATTCATTTGATAATGCTACCTGAAAAACTCTCTGGAGAGCTGCTCCATTGTCAGTGCTACATCAGTGCAATGAGGAAGCTATGCAAAAATGCAGAAACAAATTGGCAAGCCATTGTAATCCCATACAACAGCTCACTGGGAGAAGAGCCAGCATGCCACAGAGGTGAGGGGCCTTGCTCCGGTGGGAGGAGGAGGAGGACAGAGGTCCTGGTACTGGCGCAACCCTGGTGGCCGGCCAAGAAATGGCACAGGTGATGGCTGTGAAGGCAGCCACTCCTCTGTACTCCCAACCTGAGTAAGGCTGCAGCTGTGATGGTCTGAAACATCAGAGTAGGAGACAGGAGGAATAAAGGGCTTATAATGGAAGGGGGGGAGAGAAGAAAAAAATAACAACAATATCTTCATAACCTATTCTCCATACAAAGAAGCTGCAGGCTTAGATAATCGCCTCCCATCTACTGCTGGAATTCTTGGCACTAAGGTGAATCACATCTCATGAACTTAACACACTTAATTGCAATTACCACTTGGTTTTTTATACAGCGAACAACAGCCCTCTCTAATAGGCTTTCTACTGAGACTTTGAAAATGTTAATATATCTGCAGTGTTTCATTTCTCTCATTTCTGTTGAATTCACTGACTTGAATTATCACTGCACTTAACCCTTAGGCTGCCAACAGAATTAGAACGAATAGGAATTCTAGACTGATATCAGTTGGCAATACAGCAAGGCTTAATTTTAGAAAATATAACTTATATTCTGCAGATCATCATGTCATAACTCTCAGCATGATTGACAAGCTGATACTGTTCTACTTGAAACTGAATCCTGGTAAGTGCATGCAAACAGCACAATGTGTTTTACGGTTTTAGAATTGATCATTCCTCGCTGTCCCAGTGATGTGGCGGCAATGTGGCATTCTCTCCCCTGGGAGGCCACTCACAGGCAAACTGTGGAATCCCACACAGGGGCTGCTTGGGGTGGGGTGGGGTGTCCAGCATGCTATGAAGGTGTGACTGCCTGGGAGGTTGAGGCTCACATGAGAACTCTGAAGTTCCATGTCTTGGGGGGGGGGGGGTTGAGCATGTGAACCCCCTACAAATAGTCGTTCCTATAATGTCTTCCTGGACTTGCCTAATGCTACTGTCAGGATGGTGTCCTGTGTCTGCAGTAGCTTTAATCGTCTGTATGAGAGTGCTCCAGTAAGCCTTCGTGCCTGTCTCTTTGAGATAGCATCTATACTGTGTGAGAAAATTAGGCTGGGCTGGGTCTGGGTGATTTAAGGCTTGTGACTAGCCAGACAGTCTGCATTTCTGCTCCATTCTGCTGTCACTACTTGCGCAGAGGGAGTTTTGTTAGGGAAAGTGATTATTTACTGTTTATCTGCTATAATTAATAATAATATAGGAGTTTGTCTAACCTGCTTTCCATTGCAACTTGAACATTTGCATAAGATCCACCATTCTGGTTCTGGACTGCCAGTGTTGGACCAATTGAACCTCAGGGAGCCTAGAATGGAGACTATCCCCAGAGGTCTTGTGGGATTGAATTCTGTAGGAATTGTAGTTTTTATGGTTTGGAACCTAAATGAACCTGGAGGTGGAGCCCTTTCTGTGACAGGCAGTTCCCTCAGCCAACCGAACCTTTTGGATGACTGGGAAGTCCCCAGATCTGTCTTAAGCAGTTGTGAGTTGAGAGTTGGAGTTGGAGAGTGAACAGCTCAAGCCATCGAGCAGCTGCTCCTGCCTGGAGTCTAAGGAGACTCATCGGAAAGGCTCTGCTGGCCTGCCTGCCACATCTTCTAGTGTGAAGTATTGCCTTGAGTGTGAAAGTCAGACTTATCCAATTATCGGATTGAGATCTGTAGCTGAAGAGAGAAAATGTGTTACTGTTACTTGAGAGTGGACCGAAGACTTACTCCAGAAGCGATCGGCCCACCTGGTACCGAAGTGAGCCTCAGATCGAAGGTTTGCATAGAAAAGCTGAACGTTGCAAATGGAATTTATCCGAACTGTGGCAAAATCCTTTAAGTGCTATAGATGTGCTGAATGTGTTGCGTGGGTCACAATTTGGTTTCCCATGACGAGTTCTGTTATGCTACCTGGAGGCTGTCCAGCACTCATCACGGAATTCATCTGAGCTGTCTGCTCTGCCTGGGCCCCTCCTACCTCGGCCTAGGCAGCTGCTCCTGAGTCAGAGACATTTCAGGCAAAAGACCCGCTTGGAAATTTGGCCCCCCTGCTCAACACCACCGAACAGGTAGCGACCACCATGGTGAGTCATGTAGGCCCAGCTTCCCCTGGCAATCCAGTACAACACCATGAGGTCTCCATCTCACCTGTCCTGCATCCTGGTCTGGGTAACACGAGTACAAAACAGGGCAGCTCCCTGCAATAACAGTTACAATCATTTGTGTGTCATCTAATTTTCTTGATCCGGGTTTATTGCAAAGGACTGAGCCATCTGGCTTAGGATTACAAATATTTGCATTGTGTGTATGATAACTGTTTTCCTTCCTAAGGGCCCCAACAACAGCAGCAACACCGGCCTACCCTGGGCAATGCTTCAGGCTAGCCTGTTTAACACACTGGGTACCCAAGGTTGTGGGACTGTCAAAAGGGACTTACAGTGCATGCTTAATCAACCCAAACTTAATCAGAATTGCCAATCACTGGCTAGATTTATGCCCCACCCTTGTTCTCATCCCCCTGAATAAATCAGATTGTGTGTTTTTCACATTTAACCTGGCTGCTGTGTACCTTATTGGGTGGATTACTGCTGTATCACTGTATTGTTGCCATGCTGGTTTTATTTTCCAGTGGGTCTCCAGGACAATCACAGAAGATCCAGCCCTGGTGGTAAGTGTAAGGTCGGTGAGCATATTATTACTGTCATATGGTAAATGTGATTGTTCTGTTGCTGAACTGTTTAGGCCACTAGAAGGGTTGGTGGGTGGTTATAGCATCCCAGAGGGCTATATCAACAGCAGCTACGCTACCTCAATACCATTTCTCCAGGTGGAGGCACCTGTTCCCCGAGCTCAGGCCCCTTAACCTGTGCTTAGTCACGCAGGCAGGGGTAATAGCCCATAGAATAGTGCCACCTAGGGGTTACACATGTTATAAAGGTATGGCTGCCTGTGAGCCCAGGGTTCAAGTGCAATCTCTGAATCCCACACTTGGGCTGTTTGCCACAGGGGAGGCTGCTGAGCATGGTATGAAAGTGAGGCTGCCTGGGAGGCCAGGGTTCATGTGCCAACTCTGGAGTCTCATGCAGGGGCTGTTGGGGGTTTGCCAACTCTGGAATCCCACACTGGGGCTGTTTGTGGGGGGGGGGTAGAGCATGCTATGAAGGTGCAGCTGCCTGAGAGGTCTGGGTTCATGTGGAAACTCTCAAATCCCACACTGGGGTTGTGGAGAGGGAGGGTCGAGCAGGTTGTGAAGGTGCTGCTGCATGGGAGGTTGGGGTTCACATGCCAACTCTGAAATCCAGTGCTGCGTCTGTCGGGGGTGGGAGGTCGAGCATGTTAAGCCGGGAAAGTGCTTAGCTCTCAGGGAAGGAGGGCATGGGCCAGTTAGCATTCAAGCCCAACCTGCTGGTTGACCTCATCTTCAGAGTGTGAAATAAAAATAACAATGAGGGGGGAAAAAACAGTAAAACAAATGACTGCTTCCTTTAATGGCAGGTATTATTTAAAGCAGCAGTGCAACAAAATTAGGCAAAACGTTTGACCCTACCTTTTTTGCACTACAAAAGATTCTGTGCATCTTCCAGTTTTACGTGGTGGTACAGCTTTCTAATTCCACCAAAATTTGAGTATTTTGTAAACATTTTAATTTAGTTTTTTCTCAAGAAAAAAAGACGGCTGTCACATTTTGCATAGAAATAGCATTATAGACCGGGCAAGGGTTCGTATCCAAAAAATAAAAAAAAGACTCATGGTGTATAGCATAGGAGGTACCTAGACAAGTAAATTTGACAGGTAAGCTAATCTTTTTCTTAAAAGGAAAAGTTCATGAAGAATCGTGCCATGCCTGGGTGTAAGGCATGGTCTGATTAGCTGTTTTGCAAAAGCAATCATTTTTTTACCTTGTAAATGATGAAAGAGCTCCCTCGTATCTGGTTGATCCTGCCTCCCACCCGCTGGCATTTTGTGCTGACACAGCGTGCCTACAACCACCCGCAGCTGTCTCTGCATGACATTTCATGCGGGGAGCAGCCGGGGATGCGCCATATACTGCCAATGGAAGTGCTACTATTCAAAGCTCCGGTTTTAAAACTACATGCACTGGCAGTATACCGAGACCAGGTATAGACTGGCAGCTGAGTGACACCCTCTCTGTGAAGAAGTGCTTCCCGACCTCCCTCCTAAACCTCTCACCCTCCAACTTAAGACTGTGCCCCCTAGTGTTATGGTTGCCACTCAGCTTAAAGAGACTCTCCTTATCAACCTTATTTATCCCTTTCAAGTACTTCAAGGTCCCAATCATGTCCCCTCTCTCTCTCTCTCTCCTGTCTTCCAGGGAGTACATGTGCAGTGCCCTGAACCTCTCCTCATATGCCTTACCCTGCTGACCCACTGTCATCTTTGTAGCCCTCTTCTGGACCTTCTCCAGCAGGTTAATGTCCTTTTTGAGGTGCGGGCACCAGTACTGAACTCCATACTCTAGATGCAGCCTTTCCAGTGACCTGTACAAGGGTAGTATAACCTCCTCTCTCCTACTACTGATCCCCCTAGATATGCATCCAAGCATCTTGTCTGCCTTTGCTGCTGCTTTCTTGCACTGCGTGGAGTGCTTCAGGTCCTTCTCCTCCTCTGATGCAGATACTCGGACTCCAGCCAGGTAGTACTCTGTCCTGAGATTCTTGGATCCAATATGGATAACTACATTTTTTGGCATTGAAGTCAAGCTGCCAGATACTAGACCACCTCCCCAGCTTTTTCAGATCTTCCTGTAGGTCCTGTATTCCTTCACTTGTGTCCACTCCCCTGCAGAGCTTGGTGTCATCCATGAATAGGCACATTTTGCCCCTAATGCCATCCCCAGGGTCACTGATGAAGTCACTGAACAACACCGGCCCCAGCACAGAGCCCTGTGGGACCCCACTGGTTACCTCTCTGGCACCAGATAACTCTCCCCCCACAACCACCCCTGGGTTCTGTCCCTCAGCCAGTTTTCCACCCATCTGGCCATCCTTTCCCCAACCTCAAGATCCACCAACTTCCTGATCAACCTTTTGTGGGACACAGAGTCAAAAGCCTTGCTGAAATCAAGATAGTTCAAGTTTCAAGTTTATTGTAGGAAGACTCCATTGAGCAAGCTCATTCACGAGGAGGTCCTGAAGCATGTATACAAGCAAGGGAACATTACTTAATGAGATAACATTGATTACAAGTAAATAATAATAAAAATGCACACATAGTTCAGGAGAGGTGTTACATCAAGAGGCACAACATTGTAAAACGTGTACTGTGGTATAACAATTGGCACATACTATACAATCAGTACAAGGTAGGGTATATAAACTTAACACTGTTATATGCAATAAATAAGCATCATATAATGAACATAGGCCGGAAAGACAGGCTGTACAGTGTAGGTAGGGTTAAGTGGAAGAGGATGGCTAGCAGGAGTGTGGGGGAATATACTGTATATATAGATAGGCGGCCACATGGGGGAAGGGTAGGGAAGCAGGTAACGATAATTTGTAGTGTTAGTCACGGAATGCATTTTGCGAGTTATGAGGTTTAAATACAGAAAGGACTAATACCAGTGAAGATGATAAGCATGGGGCACACATAGGGGTAGGAGTAGGGCTTAAAAACCGTTACAGATATCTTTCATTTTATTTGCACTTAGCACTTTAAAGACGTTAACTGGGACAATGCTAGTTAATTTGAGAATGAACTGGAGTTGGTTCCATATAGTGGGAAGAGTGTGCGAGATAGCGCTTTTACCAAAGGAAGTACGAGTCCTAGGTACATCAAGCATGATGATGTCTGATTTCCTGAGAGAATACGCAGTGTGGGAAATGCAGATAAGAGATGTAAGGTAACTCAGTAGTTTATGCAGAAGCAACTTATGGGTCCAGACACCGGCATGAAGCAGGCGTCTGGTGGTGAGAGATGTCCAGCCAACAGCTACATGAAGATCACAATGGTGCCTACGGTAGGGTGAATTGGTAATGAACCGTAATGCACAGTGGTGGAGGATGTCCAACTTGCTTAGGCTTGAGATTGTGGCGGAAGAGTAGATTAAATCACCATAGTCGAGTAAGGGAAGAAATGTGGTCTGGACGAGCCTGGTTCGAATCTCAAGGGGGAAGAGAGACCTATTTCTAAAGAAGAACCCTAACCTGGCTTTGAGCCTCCCGGATAAGTCCTCAATGTGTTCATTGAAAGAGAGCTCATTATCTACCCAGATACCCAGGTATTTAAATTTAGTAACGACTTCCAATGGCTCACTTAGGGAAGTCACAATAAAGTCTTTGGAAGGTCAGGGGAGGTGCGAGAGAAAATCATTGCTTTGGTTTTCTTGGCATTAAGGAGAAGCTTGGCTTTTATTAGATTATTTTTGAGCTGAGCAAAATCGGCTTGCAGCATGTCCCTGACTTCAGATAAGGTTGAGCCGGAGGTATACAGTACAGTGTCATCGGCAAAGATGTGCAGGTTAGAGTTAGTTACATTAGAATCCAGACCATTAATGTACAGAGAGAACAAGACCGGACCTAGAATGAAGCCTTGGGGGACTCCTCAGGCAATCGGCAGGGAGGCAGAAAATAGACCATCTGCCTTGACTTTCTGGGTTCTCCCTGTAAGTTAACTAGCGAACCACTGTGTAGTGGAAGGGGTGGCACCTAGGTTAGTAAGGCAAGTGACTAAGAGGTTGTGGTCAACAGTGTCAAATGCTTTACTAAGATCCAAGAAGACTGCGCCAGTAATTTTATTAGCATCCACAGCAGAGACCCAGTCATTAGTTAATTTAGCCAAAGCAGTGATAGTGCTGTGATTTGCCCGGAAACCAGATTGTGCTGGGTTAAGGAGTGAATAGGTTTCAATATGAGTTTTTAATTGGTTATAGATCAGTTTTTCGAAGACTTTAGAGAGGATGAGCAAAATGGAGATAAGCCTATAATTATTCAAGTCGCATGGGTCCCCCGATTTGAATAGGGGGAGAATATGGGCGGATTTCCAACAGGATGGAACTGTGGCAGAAGTGATGGAGAGGTTAAAGATGTGAAGAATGGGTGCAGAAAGATGGGCATGGCCTAGTCTAAGGAAGAAAGGTTTGAGACCATCACCCCCTGTACTTTTTCTGGTATCCAGATTAAGAAGTGAATCTTCAGCTTCTTTATAACTGAGAGATAGAGGATGTCTACCGCTTGACCTGTGTCTACAGTCTTTTTTTTTTATTTCTCTTTATTTGCCTCCCATGCCAGAGCCCCGATCCATCGGGAGATGCACATGTACCAGCCCTGCTTCGCTGCCTTACCTGAAATCCCCGTTGGACCCCCTTGGAGCCATGACTGTACCCCTCAGGCGGGTCTGAGGTGGGGCCCATACATCCCAAGAATGCAAATTTCGTCAGGTCCCCCGGTGGTCAGGCGGGCAGGACCCATTAGGGTCTGTGCTTGGTGCTCCCTCCTCTCTGTGCTCCGGCATATTTTCCCTGTTCTTAGAGGAGTGGCACGCACCCAGATGTCACGGCGTCACTGCTGACATCACCAACCCCCAACCCTCTCTGTGTGCATCTGCGCTTGCTGTGCTTCCGGCTCCCGCCAGATGCCAATCAAGCACCGAGAATGGATCCCCCCTCCCTCCCGGGAGAGGAGAGCTGTCCTCCAGATGCTCCATTCTCCCTCCTCCCTCCCTGCTGACCCCAATGGCCCAGGCTGGTTCCCCAACATGGGTCGCCGGCGTGGTGCGAGGTGTGGCATCCAGCGCCTCAACCCTCAGCACCACCAGGCCGGCATCTGTCTACTGTCTTAGTGACACAGTCAAAGAAGTCAATCAGATTTGTTTGACATGATCTCCCCTTCCCCCCATGAATCCATGCTGCCTCGCATCCTGGAGACCATGTAATTAAAACAGCAAATGCCAAGCTGGGAATCCTACATCAGCACAGGTAGGCAATGACCTCAGAGGGTTTGAGCCTGGTAATCCAGAGTTCAATACTCTCAACCACAGAATAAAGGCTAGTCATCTACAGTGCTGTCATGGAATCGGCATTGCAAAGGAACAAGCTACTACTAAACAAGGTCTGTCAGCTTGTACTAGGGGCCAGACATTTGAGTTACACTTGTAGCCTCTACTCAGACATGGGATGACTCTCCCTGCACCTTAGGGCTAGGTATCAGGCTTGCCTAATCAGGACAAAAGCCCTCTTGGGACTGGCACCTGATCCCACGGCTACCCTGTTCCAGCACAACATAACTACTAGAACGACTAGAACAGCCAAAGGTGTGCTCCAGGCCCCTTCAAGTGCACCTCCTTTGCCCAGCGTTCACTTGACCACCGCGGACCTCAGTGGTTAAATGTCCTCCCCTCTTCTCTCTTAGAGCTTGAGAAGACTGGTCCTTTCAAAAGAGAGCTCAGATTATTCCTAGCCCCATCTAACCAATGTGACTGTCTCACCTAATCGCAGAATATCCATGTTACTGTACCCCTTCTCTACTTGCTCTGGACAAAGTACTCTCTGGCTGCTGACACTGTACTACCTCAGGGCAAAGCCTTCTCTGGCTGCTAACGCCGCACTACCAGCACTTATAAACCAAACTGTGATTAGGAGATTACCTTATAAACGAGACATGATGTTGTTCCTCCTGTTGCACCAGTAACTGCCTTATATCCAATACTGTTTGTGTTTAGCATGACTCTGCTAATTTTGTATTTTGTGATCGTATTTTATGTGTACTGTAATGTATTGTTTTATGTCCATTTGACTTGGAATCTTTGTAAAAAAGCCCTGCCGGCTCAAAGTTACTAATCCGAACCTGACATATTAATAAATACATACATACATACACATATAAATACATACATACATACTACTCGGGACAAATACTGTAATTTTTTACAAATGCAAATATCACTCTGCAATGTTTGTACTTCTGTTCAACTACATGAAGTACTATTAAACTTTGGCAGGGGTAGCTGTGACATGCAGTACATATGACTACTACTGTTCATTAAATGAACGTGTAGTTTATTCATAAATACACATATTGGTATCCATGACGTTCAATCCCTGTGTTCTGTGCCATTATTAACAACAGAAAAAGTCTGAAATGTAAGAAAATTTTATTTATAAATAACATGCAAATCGATACAAATACTGATAAAAACACCAGACACATACATACAAATATCAACAATCTACCCACGCACAGCCCTACCTGTAAGCCATTTTTAAAGAATTTACACTTTATTTTTCCCCACTGGCCTCCTATCTGACTGTGGGGGCTCTTCCAACCCCGTTCAAGGCCAGTCAGGAAAAGGATCTGCCATTCCAAGGACAGAGCAGACATCGCCAGTACTAGGGAGGGTAATGTTTCCCTGTTTGTTTACTCCTCCCACCTCCATACACCCACCTCCCTTCCTCTCCAGAGGCCAATGCACACCAAATGGCCCCAATCCTCCATTCTAGACCATAACACCCCAGATATGCACATCCTGACTCACGCACATCCAGAAGGCATCCCCAGGCTATCAGGAGGTACTGGCATGTCAGCACTCTCAACCAACCCTGGCAGCACTATAACACGTCACCTCTTCGGACACCAGTCAGGCTCAATCATAGAAATGTGTCAGCAGAAAAGGGCCATCCTGGTCCATCTGGTCTGCCCATTTCCCACCTGCCCCTACTTGTCTCCACTTCCCAGGGATAGTTTCCTCTGCCCACCAGCCAACCCCTTGTGTCTGCCCCACGCCCTCTTGAATTCATCCATTGTTTTTGCACACACCTGTTCCAGGGTTCCATCACCCTCTCGGTGAAATAACATCTCCTTACATTGCTCTTAAATCTTCCCCTCCCAATCTTAAATTATGACGCCTTGTTTTAACTCCTACTTTCCTTTTGAATAATCTACCTTCATTCACTTTATTTATTCCCTTCATATACTTAAAAGTCTCTTATCATTTCACCTCCATCTCTTCTAACCTCCAGTGGGTATAGATATAATTCTCTCCATCTAGTCTCAAATGGCTTCTCTTACATACCTTCCACCATCTTTGTTGCCCTTCTCTGAACCCTCTCCAACCCATCTACATCCTTTCTTAAATAAGGCCTCCAGAACTGTACCCTGTACTCCAGGTGCAGTCTAACCATGATCTTATATAAAGGTATCAGCACCTCCCTCTCCCGCTTCCTACTTGTTCTACTCCTTCTTATGCACGCCATCATTCTGTTAGCTTACGTACTGCCTTACTGGTCTCCTACCTTAAGGTTGTTTGAGATTATAATCCCCAGGTCCCTTTCCTGTTCTGTTTGATCAGTTCTCCCCCCCAGTGAGTACTCAGCCAGTGGAGTTTTACACCCCACATGCATCACTGCACACTTCTTAGCATTGAACTTCTGCTGCCAAATGTCCGACCACTTCTCTAGGGTGCTCAGATCTCTTCTCATGTCCTCAACCTCTCCTGCTATGTCAACTCTATTATATAACTTTGCATCATCCGCAAAAAGACACACTTTCCCTTCAAGTCCCACTGATATATATGTTAAAAAGGACTGGTCCCAGTACTGACCCCTGAGGAACACCATTCGTCACCCTCATTATCCCAGAATGTGCACCATTTACCACCACACTCTGACCTCTACCTTTCAGCCAGTTTTCCACCCATCTAGTTATTTTCTGCCCCACCCCCAGGCTCTCTGTCTTATTTACTAGCCTCTGGTGAGGAACAGAGTCAAAGGCCTTACTGAAGTCCAGGTAGGCCACATCAACTGCCCCCCCCTTGATCAATTACCTTTGTTACCCCATCAAAATAATTAAATTAGATTTGTCTGGCAAGATCTCCCACTCAGTGATCTTCAATTTCAATCTCAACGATCAAACCCAGGTCTCGTATTCACCAGCACCATCTCTGGGTATAATGTCTCATCAAAAGGAAAGCACCTTCAGAAGTGGAGCCCCCACCCACAAGTGCAGCACTACAGTGTCAAAGCTGGGAATTAGCACAACTGCCTGGTGCTGGCCTTGAACCCACTGCTGTCTGATCTTCTTGGTCCAGAGGTGGGAATGCTACCACCTGTGGCACTGATAACGTACAATTTGTATGTAGATGACTATCTTCTGGGAAACTGCTGAGTGATTAAAGGCTGCTCTTTTTCTGTGCATACAGTCCCTGCACTGCCAGCAACTAAGGTATGACTCTGTAAAGCATTGCTGAGCTACAAGGAGTATGAATTGCATTATATTTTTTTCTTTGTTTGTTCTTAGACTTTTTTTGGTTGGAAAATGCACACTGACCTGAACCTCATTTCCAGGTGGGACCAGGGAGAAAATTAAGCACTGGGAGGTTAAATGACTTACTCAGGGTCACACAGTATGTAAATGGTGGTTGTGGGATTCAAACCCAGGTCTGTTGGGTCTCCAGGGTCACAGCTCTGTTCTCTAACCACTAGGCTATACTGCTCTGCAAATATTAGGAAGGCCAAGTGGTCTAGCGGCAAGAGCACTATTGGGAAACAGAATATTAAGGGTCTGAATTCCACCACTGCCACCAGCTAACTGTGTGACCTTGAGCTAGAAATTTGACCCCCTCCACCCTGGTTTTCATTCACTCCCAGAAGTTAGCAGCAGAAGCATGACCTTACTGAAAACTAGGTACTGCATCTCTCTTGAGCTATTCCAGGTAAGTAACCTGTATTTATTTAAAAAAACAGCAAAGAATGTGAACTGATAATCTTTTTTCCCCCTCGCAGGCTGCCTAGTGACCCAACGGTAGTGCGTTTATACTCAGACACTGGCAACAGGATGAAGAGCGAATTTGGTAGCAGGTCAAGCTGTGGCCAGCGAAGCATGGCGCTGCACAATATAGGCAGAGGGTCCCTACAGTGGAAAAAAAAAAAACACATCCCTGACTGTCTCAATGAAGGACGTCAGTACCCTCAGGCCTGGCACTCAACAATGAACTGAGAAACAGTTTGGGGGCTGAGAGCTCACCGGTAGGCCAGAAGAGTGGCGAAAAAAAAAAGAAGTAAGAACTCTTGATCTACTGACTGTCTCCAAATGGTAAAAAAAAAAAGGAAAGAAAAATCTCTTCGGGCTACCCACCCCGATGGTGCTGCAGTTCTGGCATCCCAGGTTCAGGAGCGGCCTCAGGTCACTACATGGGGAGGCAGGCCAGTGTGAGGCAGCTGCCATACAGCAATGCACCTCAGTAGGGGAGGGCTATAAGTGGGGACCTGTGCCACAGCGACCCCTGCAGGCAGGCCAGGGGGCTCGTTCCTTCTGCAGGGGCCTGCTGTAACTGCACAAGGCCAACAGAGACTATGCCCATACCAAAGGGAGGAGGAAGGATTGTGGAGATAATGAGGATGAAAACTCCGAGTATCAGGCTAGATGATGGGTGCCAGCACATGGGGGCACCATGATACCCAGCTCGACGCCCATTACTGGGTCCTGGTTGGGCTGGATGGAGGGCCCCAATACCATGAAGGGAAAGCTGTAGGGACAGTGGCAGCTGTGAGTTACCAGTTGATGGGGCTGCCAGGGAGCTGGTCGCACTCTGAAGGGAAGCTGCGGAACAGGAGAAAAAGAGAATAGGGAAAAAAAAAAGATGGCTTCATTAGCATTGACATTACCCGTTCCACATTCAGAAAGGTAGGTCTTTACAACCGTTTCTGCTCAGTGTGACCTCTTATCAACAAGCCTGAGTCGTGCCAACAGACTCTGTTTGGGTATGTTTCTGCATCACAAACTGTAATGAGAAAGAAATACTATATCTTCACTGAAAAATAAACTAGGCCCTCTGAATTCTGTTGAGGGGGCTCTACACTATGCTGAAATGTCTGTGATCAATTCCCACTCAAGTCAAATATAGGGGTGACTTACTTGTAACCACAGTTCTACTACTAGTATGCAGTTCACATCCACACTTAGGCACTCTGCCGGGGGGCTTATTCTCGCAGTCCTAGGCTAGGGATCTCCTGTATGCCTTCCCTCCATTTCCCTTGGTCCACAAGGTGAGCCTTGAGGCATGGAAAGACATGTGATCCTTGATTCTGATTGTCAGGCCTGGCGGTACCAGTTCTGGATTCAGGGTTTATTCAGTGTCCCCAGCAGATCTCCCGGCAGCTCCCACTCCTGCCAGACCTGCTTATGAAGTTTGAGGGCATAATCAGGCATCTGGGCCTGCAGTCCCTGCATCTGACTGCCTGATTCCTGTGTAGCTAGACTTTTAGACCCTTAGGCTTTCTGGCAATGTTCTCCAGGTGTTTAGAGGCATCTCAGAAATAGTCTGCTTTCACGACATAACTCTTGCAAGTGGATGTGGTTTTTGTGTTGGTGCAAGGAGCATGGGCATGTTGGCCCCTTTCTTGCTCCATTTCAGACATACTTGACTAACTATAATCCCAATCACTGGCAGAGTTGCAGTCAAGTCCCTTAAGGTGCATCTGACTGCTATTTTGGTGTACCATGTCAAGGCAGGGGTGCCAGCAGTGTCACAGGACAGAATGGTTGGCCATTTCTTTGAAGAGATGAACCACCTGTCCTCTTTGGTGTGGGAACCACCTCCAATGTGGGACTTCCCGCTGGTGCTGTCACGGCAGATGGGTAAACTATTAAAGCCTATTAATAAGTGTGATCTCTAACATTTGTCAAGGAAAATCACATTTTTGGTTGCATCACCTCAGCCAGATGAGTGGAGTCAAATTACCTGGTTTTCCACATGGACAAAGTTGTCCTACGCCCCAATTTGAAATTCCTGCCAAACGTAGTCTCTGAGCTTCACCTTAATTGGGCACTCATTCTCTTGACCTTCTTCCCAAAGCCTCAGGCTTCAGAGACTGAGCAAAGGCCCTACATGCCAGCTGTTCACAGGGCTCTGCTCTTCTACTGGAAGCATATGATGGAATTTTGTGGTGAGGCTTGCCAGCTGTGTCATGTACGCTGAAGCCACCCTAGGCAGACTGCCAGCCATACAGACAGTTGGTTGATGGATAACTGCCTGCATTGGTCTGTGCTATAGATTAGCTAGGGGGAAGCCACCCATTGAGTTCAAGGCTCACTCCACTAGACATACTGCTGCCTCTGTTGCTGCTGCCAGGTACATTCCTATATCTGAAACAATGTAGGGCTGCTGCTTGGTTCTATATGCACACGTTCACCTCTCACTACAACACTGACTGGCACAGTCATCGTGATACTGCATTTGGGTCCTCAGTCCTCTTGTCTTTTTTCATCTAATTTTGAGTATGTGTCTTGCTCTTCCTTCTGAGGATTGCTAGGAGTCTGCCTAAGTGTGGACAGTGAAATGAATATAGGTAGAAAGAGAGGTTCCTTACTTGTTACTATAGTTCTGCTACTAGTACCTGTATTCAGTTTACAGCCACATGATCCGGCATGCAGATCTGAGTGTGAGGGTGCAGACCCAGACAACCCAATGGTTGGGTGGTAGGAGGGGTCGAGCTTGAGAACTGTTCAGGTGACTGAGCATCCTCAGTGGAACACTGCCTTTGGGCTCAAAATAAACATATTCCAGCCACAGCCCTGCACTCCTGATGCCTGGCTACACCAGACAGCATTCTCAACCCCCCTCAAACTCCATGCACCACTGCTGTATAGCCACACAGTGAGACAGGGGGCAGCAGAGGTGGGTGGAGCTGGTCTGGACCATGGTCATCCAATGATGTCCACACCAGTCTGCAAGTAGATCCCTCCATGTGCGGGGAGCAGGGCACATGATCATACGGTGATCCTCCAGGGCTGCCATATCGTCACTAGAAAATATAACTTTGGCCAAAAGAACACAGGCTGGTGTGAGGGATGCCCCAGCCCACATTGGAGGACTCCAGGGCTGAGGCTAGAGGAGGAAGGGCCAATCACGAGCTGAGACAGCATGTGTGGCAGGGCAGAAACAGGGCACATAGCCCCTAGGGCTGCATAACTTTCCTTTGTCTCCCATCTCTCCACACTGCAGAGAATGTGCTAAGGATCAGATACATACCCTCCCATGGCCCCTGGTCTGCCTATATTCTATCCGCACAGCCATGTGCATGGGTCAGGGATCTGGTGTTCAGGAGGTACCATACCTCACTGTGGATGCCATGGAGTGCCACGATGCAGAACATCTTGCATGGAGAGAGCACAGCATGGTGTTTCTCACCCCCCTGCACATGTTGATGGGCCAGGAAGCTCCTGTGGACTGAGCCATAAGTGTGACTAGTGAACTGAATCCAGGTACAGTATTAAGAATATCTCTTTCACATTACAATTTCTGTTTCATTTGCTGAGCAGTGGCTATTACTACACCAACAATTCCTGGCGGCCCCTTTTATTAATTTATTTATTTAGTTAGTTAGTTAGTTATTCTTTTAATTCAAGAGAACTAGTTGCCAGCACTTGTCGAGATTCCTCCTAAATATAACTGCTTGATGTGGCATTTCCCCTTGCATTATGGAGGTGGCACTATGCTGTCATAGTCCGTTCAATCTTGTGTTCCTGGCAGGCCAGTTCAGACTGCATTAGCAATGTGCAAACATCAAGAACAGAGAGGGAGAGACAGATGGGAGAGATATGAGAGCTCGTTTATGAGTCTGTTTGTGAAGGATATTAAGTCTCTTTTAAGAGTGACAAAATCATTATCTGACAGCAAGATGGTTCCCAGGACAGCATGTGCCTGACAAACGAGTACTATACACCATTTCTTACACAGGACGTCAAGGTTTATATTAAAAAATAATGAAAATTGTAACTCTGAACCAGGCACAGTGGCAGAATATCACAATACCACCTAGAAGGCTGTTTTGGAGGCAGTATAGCACAGTGGTTAAGGGCACTGAGCTGCAAACCTGGAGACCGGGTTTGAACTCCACAGCCCCCGCTTGCATACTGTGTGACCCTGAGCAAGTCACCTAACTTTCTTGTGCTCCCAGGTCACACCTGGAAACAAGCTTCAGCTTAGTGTGTTTTTCCTGGTTAAACAATTTCCCCTTTCCTTTGTATGTGATCCTTGGAATGCCACACTGCAGCCAGCTGGGGGTTGGGTATGTTGTGGATGTGAGCTGCTAAGCTCTTGCGGAGGGAGAGGGTGGGTTGCACAACATTTGAGGCACACCCTGCCAGACAACTAAGCAGTGACATTAGCGTCAGCTGTCAAGGCAGACGCAATTTGATGTTGCTTTCTCTCGCCGCTGGGACTACACTGCACTTGAACCTTCCTAAGCCTCAACACCTGCCAAGATACTCTGCTATCCTCCAGTGGACTTATTTATTTAGGTTTTGTTTACCAGGTAAGTTCACTAGACAAAAAAAATTGCCTATTTTTAAGTACGACCCGGGAGAAATACAGAGGAACAGCAGTTCCAGGTGACAATACAGAGCATTTTATACACAGGTTAGCCAAGATTTTAGACTCAGTTACAGTTGTTACAGCAGTGCAAGACATCTAAGATAATGACTCTAACCAGAGAATTTTACAATGTCCTTCCGATACATCAACTTCCTTGTTCCTCCTAATATATCAGCACCCAATACACGAGGCTTCTCCTGGGGCTTGAAAGCACTAAGTGCATGCACCTTATGCCTCGAAACGCCCCAGGGTGTGCCGTTAATCCATGAGAACCAACACCGCGCGTTGTGTTTTTTTGCTTACTTAATGCACCAGTAAAGAAACAAGGTGCTTCACATTACCTCCTGCATGTTCTCACCTACAAAGGTTCTGTGCTCCTCATTGCATCCTCTGCCATCTTGCATTCACTGGACAGCATCTACCAAAAGTTTGCAAATTTATGCTGTCTTTTCTGTACCACCACTGGCTGCCTTACAGAAACCTGAACTGGCCATCATATTCCTTAGTGAATTAAGCCCCATTTACACTGCCAACTTTGCAGCGCATCAACCCATGTGCATGGGTTGATTAACTGCCAAGTCAGCAGTGTAAAGTACCCTTCGGATCATTTTTTTGATCTGACTCGGTTGTGGGTATCAGTATTGGAGTGAGTGCATTAAAGGGCGGTGTGGATGCTTTGCTGCACTCTCTCTGCTCCAAATGCATTTTTCCTGAGTTCTTAAGTGAAGTTACAGCCCCTCCTTGGAGCGACATGCAGCGCTTCGGGGGGCTGTGCAAAGAGTGAACTGATCTGGACACAGCCAACACAGCGGAAAAGAGCGTTGTTGCCATGTAAACACAGCTTTAGAGACATTTCACTGGGTCACATTCATCAGAAAATCTGTTCCTAGCAGTATCCTTTGTATGCTTGAGAAAGTACATAATCCCAGTCACCCTAACGCATCAAATATTCATGTAATGAAAAAATGTATCTCCAAAGAGCTAGCTCTAGCTGTAATTACTAAAAATATTAGCATACCTTTTTAAATCTAGTTTTCTATGTATTTGCTATGTTGTTCACTGTGAGTTTTTGTTACTTTCTCCAAACTACCCCTTGCCAGGTTTACAGTTGCATTTCTATCCCAAATGTGGTGCCCATTTTTTTCTTGAGAAAAAAACTAAATTAAAACATTTCAAAAATACTCAAGTTTTTCTTGAAACTAGAAAATGTTACCACCAAATAAAACTGGAAGATGCCTTAAATCTGTTATTATTAAAAAAGAGAGGGTCAAATGTTTTGTCTAATTTCATTACACAGCTGCTGTAATATTTTTGTAACCCCCCTACAAATGGGGGTTACCAAAAAGTCTTCCTGGGAGCTTGCCTAAATGCTCACTGCCAGGCTGGTGTCCTGCGTTTTAGCAGTTTAAATGTGATTACCAGAGCTTGTATAGCCTCTGTGTACTGTCTCTTTCAGAGCTGCCTAATTGTAGCATGAGTAATCGGAGATGGAGCTCTGTTGAACGATGTGACTGTTTGCTGAAAGCCATTTAGAATGATAATAATAATGTAGTTTTTCTAACCTGCTTTCTCTTTGTAGCAAGGACTGTTTTGTTTGTCTCCACTATCTTGGTCCTAGACTGCAAATTGGACCAATCAGTTCTGGTAGGACCTAAAAATGTAGCCGGACTACAGGAGCTGTCTGAATTCAAAAGCTATAGGAACTGTGGTTTGAGTTTTTGCACCTTTTTTGTAACTGAAGGGGGAGCTCTTGCTTTGACCGACAGCCAAATCAGCCAACCGAATCTTCTGGATCTTGGGGAAGTCCCCGGCTGCTTGCAGTTTTCAGTTAGAACTAAGCTGGAAGCTGAGCAAGAAGGAGCTGAAGTGTTTCTGAGCAGCTATCCTGAGTGGATTTGCATGGGAGAACTCTGAAAAGGCTAAGTTTTTGGCCTGCATGCCAGTGTGCTGCTCCTGAGAGGGAGAGAAGAGAATTATTTTGGACTAAATCCAAGTTTGTGTGACTAAAGTAAGCTACTGAAGTGGGCCAGGCTCAACCTGAAGAAGATCGAATATGTTTGCTGAATGCGATCGGCCTGTAGGAGTTCCGGCTACCCCTAAGCTCCTGGTGTGTGCAGAGACTGTGATTGTGCCCAGGGAGCACTTTGCCTGGTACAGTAGAATTCCCGTACATGTGTAACCCCCCTGCAAATGGGGGTTACCAAAAGCCTCCTAGGAGCTTGCCTAAGTGCTCCCAGCCTGAATGGTGTTCAGCGTTTAATCTGTTTATCTATAAGTGCTTTTAGAGCCTCTGGTACTGTCTCTTTAAGAACTGTCTGCTTGCAGGCATGATTACTTTGCATGGGGGGACTGTGTGTTTCCCTGCTCAAGTCCCACTCAAGTTGCTGACAAATCGCTCCGTTACTGCTGTCGCTAAGTGGGCAGAAGGAGCACTTATCAGAGATGTAACTGTTTTCCCCATATCATTTAGAGTATTAGTGGAAATGTAATTTGTCTAACCTACCTTTCTTGCAGCTGGGACCCTGTGTGTTTTGCCCCTCCATTTTGGATCTGAACTGATGAATAGATCTAATCAGACAAGGAGGGGCATCTAAAATGGAGTTTAAGCGGACCAACCAGGATCAGGACTCTCTTGGGAGCCGGCTTGCCATAAGAAATATAGCTAGTAATTCTGTGAAGTGAAGTTCTGGACCTTGGTGCCTATTTACACCAATAAGGGGAGTTTTGAGTGATTGACAACTGAAGTCCACCAATTGGACTGGGTGGCGCCCGAATGGAATACCCTGTCTTGTGTCTGGAAAGGCAGACCAGTTGTGACTGTGACTGGGGAAGGAACTCCGAGCTTCTGCGCTACAGAGTTTCACGCGGGAAGCGTGTGTGGAGGCCTAAACTCAATTGGGAACCAAGCTCACCCTGTAGAGGACTGGAGAAACTGCTTAATCGCGCTCGGTCTGTCAGGAAAGTGAAGCTGCAGTGTGAACTCCCGGGTTAGCAGTAAGTGCGATCGAGACCTGAGAGCAGCTGCCTGGTATAGTAATTTCCTTTACATATAAATGTGTGGGGTGTTTGTGAAGGACAGCTAAACGAGTCCTCTTGTCCGGTGTGTGTAGATGGGAAGGCAGCTGCATGCAGGCAGACTGAATCCGTTGCTGCTTGAAGCTGTGTGCCTGCTTGTACAATTTCATCCCCCTGCTGTGCGAGGGCGTCCGGCAATCCATGACCCCCTCGGTGACAGTATTCAGCATCAAGTCTGTGAGTATAAATCAGGGTAGCTCCCTGCCATCTGTTATCAAATTGCAAGTGTTTCATCTGATTTCTTTTCCTTTCTTTCTTCATGAACTGAGCCATCCGGCTCCGGATTACAATAGGGTATTGTGCAAGTGTTTTTCCATCACAGGGCCCCAACCAGCCGCACCAATCCGGGCTAGACCCCCCTCCATCCTGGGTACCCAGTGAAAGTGACATTTTGGGACTCTGAGTATGTGCACAATACTGTGATTATTAATGTGTCTAATCTAATTAACCTGATTTCCCCCTTCCTTGTTACAGCTCCTTAAATAAATCAGATCTGTTTGTTTCAGCAAAGTTACACTGACTGAGGTATTCGTTTATGTTATAGTATTGTACTGTGGCTATCGTATTGCATCATCTTGTTTTACAGGGGGTCCCAAGATTCAAGCTAACCAAGCCAATCCTAGGGGTAAGTGTAAATAGTGAAGATACCTATGTCGTATTGTGTGGGCCATTAGTAGGAATAAAAGGGTGTCCCAGTGTCCCAGAGGGCTGTGACCAAGTTAGTCTAACTACTGCAAACCGTGACCTCTGGGTGGAGGCACCCGCCATAGAACCTAGACCCCTTAACCTGTTAACAGTCAAGCAGGCAGGGGTAGTAGTCCTTGGGATAACGCCGCCTGGGGGTTACACATGTAAATGTGCTATGAGCTGCTAGTGGCTTGTGAGTTAGTTCCCCACAGTGTGAACTGTGTTCTGCTTGCTAGAAGCTGCATCCAGCCCAAAACGGACTGCCTCCGAACTTGTCTCCATGCGGTCTGGGCTTTGCCAGACTGGCCCAGCCAGACTACCCACTGCACAGAGAAGCCATCGATGAGAGACCTGCCTGGGGATCAGCTCCCTGCTCCACGTCTGAACAGGAACGACGCCTCTGCGACTTGTGTGGGCCCTGCTTCTCCTGGCATTCCAGATCAACCACCTGCAGTCTCGCTTTTCGTCCAGCCTGTGTCCAGTCTTGGGTATTGTGAGTAAATACCAGGGTAGCTCCCTACAACAACAGCTTAATCTGAGTGTGTCATCTGATTGTCTTGTTGTTTCATTTCCTTTACGAACTGAGCCCTCTGGTTCCGGATTACAAATATTGTGTACTGTGCATGTTGTGTTTTCCATCACAGGGGCCCCAACCAGCTGCAACCCTGGGCAACTGTCCTGGCTAACCCATCTCTTTTCTCCACTTGGGTACCCAGAGGTGGACTGTGTGGGGGGACTCAAAGCCCATACATAACTGCTTGATTGATATAATCTTTAAGCTAATTAACCTGATTTTGCCCCTCCCTTGTTCAAGTCCCCTGCATAAATCAGGTCTAACTTTTTCTGCATGTAATCTGACTGTGGCTCCAGTTTGTGCTCAAAGTACTGTACTGTTGCTATTTGCTGTGTTTAACCTTGTTTTACAGGAGGTCCCCAGGGTCGAGCCAGAAGAACCAGCCCTGGTGGTAAGTGCAAACAGTGTGGGTACTTGTGTGGTATACCAGGGGTACTGTGAAAGTGATTATTGTACAGTGTTCAGGCCACTAGAGAAGAAAGAGGAGGGTTACAGTGTCCCAGAGGGCTGTGCCCAGGTTAGCTTTACCACTACCAACCCTGACCTCCGGGTGGAGGCACCCATTTCAGAACTCAGGCCCCTTAACCTGCTACTAGCCAAGCAGGCAGGGGTAGTAGCCCTTGGGATAGCGCCACCTAGGGGTTACATTTTAAAACCATTGTTTTTGTTGAAAATTTCTTGAAGAATCAACCTTACACCATACACAACCCCAGAAGTTCTAGTCATCACTTCTAACAGATTTCCTTGCTTTCAGCACTGTTTTCTGTTCTTTTTCCCATTCTTGTGACTGCTAAGACTCATGAAAGTGGTTTGGAATTCACAAAAGCAGGTTCACAAGTCACGAAATCAGAGCCCATTTTCATGACATGCAATAGACTTATTTCATTAATATCTTTAAAACTGTTGTTTTAATCCCGAAACATTTCAAGAATCAATGTCGCACCCTACAATATTGACCACATAGGTTTCAGACTTAACTTCCAATATATTTTCTCGTTTTTTCATGCACGAAGGCTTCTCTTGCTTTTCCCACTTTCTTGACCATTAAGGTTCACAAAACCAGGAGTCTTATCTAACAAAAGTGGGGTAAGACTCACAGAAGTGATATGTATGTTTGAAAAAATCCATTTATGAAAAATTTGTGAACAAATGAACTGCACACACATGTAAAATAGCATTTTATTTTCATAATAATTTAAAATCTACAAATTCCTCAGTAAAACAACCCGTCAAAGACTCATCCTCAGGCCAAACTCTAATGAACCCAGGTTTCAGGTTTCAACTTGCAGCTTATTTTGGGCTATTGATGAGCATCCACCACCCCCCTCTCCCCCCATCATCGTACCAGCAGGAAGCCACAAGGAGTGGGACTCAAGGGCAATGGTGCCATCATTCACTATGGTCGAAAGAACATTTCTTCTTTGGCATATCTCTTGTTTCCCCCATCTGGCTGTGCCACATGCAATGATGTTTATGTGGGTGTGGGTCTGCATCAGTGCCCCGTATTTAGCGCTTGCCTGTCATACTATCCAGCCTGCGCTGGGCAGCAGTGGTTTAGCGAATCGTATGTCCCCCCTCCGCAAAGGACAAGGGTTGTTTAAGGGATGCTCAATCATCCTTCCCCTGGCCAGCTCCTGAGCAACCCTGGTCTGTTCCTGAACCTGGGTCACCAGCGCATCAGCCCTCCACGACACTGGGCTGATTTTAAAACCCATATTTTTATGCATTTTCAACCTTACAGAATTTTCAAACTGCACAACCGACCTTTCTCAAATTTGAGGGATTCAGAAATCCTGGCATCAACTACGTACATGCTGAATTTCAGGTTATTAATTCTGGAGGCAGCCGAAGTATTAACTGATATCATGACCTTCAGTGTGGAGGAGAGGAAACTACCACTGTAGAGGAAGCCTCTGGTTTCCCAAGGCCTAGGTCGCCATACCTCCAGGATATAGATTACTTAAAATGATGACTCATGCTTCTGCTTGAATATGGAATCCAATTATACATGGATGAATTTGATCGACAGAGACAGAGAGACACACTTTTTCAATCCCACTAATGGGACAAGACCATGAAGTGCCACTAAGTCTATCTGCATGGCTAAAGGGGCACCTCCCTCAAGGTCTCACATTGAGAGACAGACATATCTGCTTAACAGCCTACGGTATCATCTGGCTTGATGCCCGCAAGGTGGCCTGAATCTATGTTGATGATGATGATGATGAACGGGACTCTAGAAGAAGGTGAACGGGGATCAAGACCTGGTGGGCCACAGGCAGTCCATCTGTATGGTTAAAGGGCCCTCACGTGATCCTTCAGGCACAGAAAGTCATAAATACAACACTGAAAGATGCTACTAGGTCAGTCTGTACAGCCAAAGGGCCCTACCCTCATGAAGAGGACTTTATGGAAGAGCAGAAAACAAGCCCTTTGAGACATCCTAAGTTGCAATTTTTAGCAGGGGCATGTAGAGCAAAGGTCATCAAGGGATGGCTACCAACTGGATGAAAAATGAATGAATGTACAGAATACATACCAAGCAGCAAACAAACTGGAGGATTAAAGCACAATCACACAGGAAGCCAGTCAGGCAGGACAAGCTAGAAAAAGCAAGGGTCCCATGGGGTGGGGGTGGGGGCAGACAGGACAAGAAAACAAGGTAAACCTTAGAAATGGGGCAATAAAAAGTAAAGAGTAAGACAGAAGGCAGCAATCTCTCCCCCCCCCCCCGGAAGGATGGCAGTAGTAAAGCAACAGGACAGGACAGGTAGCATTACAGAAGAAAGGGGGACCAAGGGGTCAGGAGCAGAAAGTGGGGAAAATAAAACAGTGGGGTAAGAGCACAATGGCAGACCAGACCAAAGCTGCAGAGAAGGGGTAGTGGGAGCAGAAAAGCAGCCCAAAAAAAGTCCCAGAGAAACAGACCAGAAAAACCCACAGAGCACACAAAGTTCGGGATGGACCCTGAACAGCAGCAGCCAAAGGTAAGAAGGAGCCCAGAAGGGCAGATGGTCAAACCAGCAGCAAAGAAATGAGCACTTAAAGGAAGCCTGGGCATGCACAGTTTAAGTGCTGCTCAGAGGGCATGGCATGTGTTGCCTGCTGCCCCCCAGAACCACGGCTAAAGCACTTTAATTATGGGTGACCATGGGCCACCCAGTGATGCAAGGGTAGAGGCACTGGACGCCTCACCTGCCACCGTGCCAATGACCCAGGGCCAGGAACGGACCTGTGTCACTGGGGCTTAGCCAAGAAAGAAGAGTATAAAGCATCCGGAGGACTGCCCTCCTCTCCAAGGGAGGGTGGGTTACGGTGCCTGGCACGAGCCTGGCCTGTAGCATTGGCTTGGGGCACGACAACCAAGGACCATTCACCAAAAATACCATCAACAGCTTAATCTGGTTCTGTAAGTCAGTTTACATCTATAGAAATATTCCCCGTCCCTTGCCCCTCCCCCCCGGGTTGCACCTCGAAATAAACTGTGGCTCAGTGTGCTTCTCCTGGTTACAAACTTTCAAATAAATTTGTTGAGGAAGAGGATGAGTGGCAGCTGCTAATGTCCTACACACGAGAGTGTGTGTGTGTGTGTGTGTGTGTGTGGCGGACCTGCGAGGCATTGCACGTTCACTCCTTCTGGGGCGCAGAAAATGAGAAAAGGGTCCAGGGGAGTGGCCAGCCCCCTGCTACCCGCAGGTCCCACACCGATGAGCACCCAGGCCATGCTGCTGTCACATGAGGAAAAGTCCTGGAGGAAAGTGGCGGTGACAAGGTTTGGGTGGCTGGCACAGAGGGCGGGGGTGCCCAGACTGCAAGGGAGAAAATAGATTAACTGCAAAAAAATTATAGGTGAGCAAAAAAAAAAGTCTTCATTTGAATAGTTTTACATATTATTGTCACTCAGTAATACAAAAACGAACTCTGCCACAGAGGATGTGCATGCCAAATTTCAGGTCCCGAGGTCCAAAGATGGCGGAGTTGGAAGTGCATGAACATAAGGGTTAACATCAAAGTGCCTGTTCACCATTAACTGCAGTATAGCGGCACTCCCACACTACTATAACACTCTGTAGGAATGCAGTTATATGTGAGGTTGACCTATCTGTGGGATTACAATGATTAAAGATTTCATTGTTTGTAAACTGTACTCTCCCGGGTCGTGCTTGAAAATAGGCAGGATTTTTGCCTAATGCACTTACCCAGTTACCTAAAGCTAATAAAGAAATAAAGATTTCCCTAACTCTGTAACCTGATTTTGTGTCCTGTTCCAGTCATAAAACATAGCAACATACTGTAGAAGCTGACATAATAAAAAGGCCATTGTTTCGTCCAGTTTGCCCGTAATACCCTATCCTACCACAAACACCTTGGACTGGATTAGCAGCCCTCCTGGGACTAAGTCCCACTCCGCAGCGGACAGTGTGGACTGATATCTCCACACCTGCAAATGTCTATATTGTCAGTCCACACCGCTGTGGGAGATGGTACGCCTGGTCCCACTAGGCATACCATTTCAGCGCAGCTGCAGTGTAAAAACAGCCACAAGCTGCCATAAATCAGGGAGCCAGACGTAAACCGGCTCTCGCTTTGAAAATATGGTGCTGGCACCTGCAAGGAAAACTGCAGCTCCGCAAGAGAAGCCCCACTTGTGGTGAGTTTTTCCCCGCAGCTGCGCCAATTTCAGATGGGCTGAAAATCCAGCCCACAGTGTCTATATGGGGTTTATGCCCACAGCCCCAGTCCCATGTTCCCTGCTTTGCTGCTACCCCCTGGGTGACCATTAAGCACTTATCTCTGTCCCAACGGTGTCTGAAGTTATTAATGGTACTGGCAACCACTCCCTCAGCCGGCAAGCTGTTCCACAGCTCAGCCACTCTGTAAAAAATGAGCATCGTCACATCTCTCCTGAATTTCCTTCCTGCCAGTTTCCAGGTCCCCGTGTTCTGGATTCACTATTCCTGTTGACTAGACGAGTAGATTTTGAGTCTGGTATTAGTCCCAAAACAGATGTTTGCATCCAATTTGGGCAGCAAAATTCTGTCTATAATTGTGCTTAAACTGACAAGGTATAAGGGCTGTTGATTTGGCAGTACAGCCCAGAGGTTAGAGGAACGAGGTGTGAACGAGCTTGGTACATCCAGTAGACCAGACCTGAGTTTGATTCTCACAACCTCCACTTGCATACTGTGTGACTCTGAGCAAGTCACTCAACCGCCCAGTGCTGCCAGGTTGCCCCTAAAACACGCACTTGTGCCTAGTGGGCCTTACCCGGTTACCAAAGACTAAAATAAAAATAAAAAAAATAAATAAATGTATAGGTGATTTACAGTGATGCATCAATGTCAGGTTCCCAAATATCATGAGATCTTCTGACACTACTGTTACAATGTGCTTAGTGATTACCTGTCATAATACTAGGATCCACACGCAACTAAAGGTAATCAAGCAACTAGCAAGTGATCTCGCTGCCTTTTCTTGCCAGTTCTTTGCTGAGGACCCTCAATGATATGACTAGACAGTAGGGATGCTCAGAACTGGCCAATTCTGATCCGATTGTCACATTTAAGATTTTAAGAAATTCCGATTCCGATTCCTAGAAGGACCTCAAAATCATTATCAGATTTTTAATCCTAAATCCTAAATTTCTAAGTAAAAATAGGTTTTAGGATGTAGGATTTTCAGACTGAATTCCAAAAATTCTAACTCTGACAATAAGACTACAAGCCGGCCCGGTGGTGCCAAGGGTTGAGGCGCTGGATGCCTTACCTCGCGCCACGCCGGCAACCCAGGTTCGAGAATGGACTCGAGTCGGTCGGGAGTCAGGCTAGGAGGAAGGATAGAGCTGCCTCAGAGGACTGCCTCCCTTCCTCGGGTGGGGATTTGTGCTGTGTGCTGTCAACCAACAGCTAGCGGCGGCTGGGGGTCGGCACAGGCACGCAGCCACATAAGGGGGTTGGCCCACGTCCAGAACGACTGGCTGCCTCTGCAGAGGTGGACACAGCCTCCCCGCCCATTGCACAGATGTGGGTGCGGAAGAAAATGATGGAAAGTTCCAGGACTCGACAGGACCCATGATGGCCCGATTGCTGACGTGAGTCCACCCCTGACACCAGATGTGACGTACGGGGGGGGGGGGGCACGCTGGCACTCCTCGTCCTGGCCCTACCACAGAGGGGGAATCCACAGGGGACCTCCGGGGGATGGACAGGCTCAGGGATCATGGGTGGGAGGATGTACCCCTCCGACTGAGGGGTCATAGCCCCTGTCAGGTCTGCGGTAATGAGGAAAACTGTATATGGAAAAAGAAAAAGAAAATCACATTAGATTCTAATGAATATGATACAGTTTGGTGAATTCCAAGTGACCCTACTAGACAAGAAGGAACCTAACACTGAGCACTATTGTATATAGGTGAGTATACATGGTACCTAAGGGATAACACATAACAGGGTCTTCGGTTTAACAAGAATACTGCACGCCTTTGTTGGCTGTTAGGCATAAGGGGTAGCCAAGTGCTACAACCACCCTACAACTGCATTATTCACTTATGACCACACATTCTGGAGTGTGCTATCCTTCTTATAAAATGGGATTTTATTTGTTAAAGGGAAACTCCTATGAGGTCAAATCACTAATTGCTGTGTTCCTTGAGCTCCGTTTTGGTCATAGACAAAAAAACAGAATTTTTTACTTACAGTTTTAATGTTTGAAATTGCTGCTATCTCCGTTTTTTGCAGCTGCACTTAGGGCTGTCCACGCCATGTTGGTTTTTCTTCCTTCTCATGTACACGTGTGCCTGTGTGTGTGTGTGTGTGTGTGTGTGTGCGCATGCATATACAATGTTCTTAAAGCGGCAGTGTGCAATTTTTTTTTTTTTTTTTTTTTTTTAGTTGTTTAACCAGGAGTAGCAATGTGCGATTGGGCACTCGTTCATGGCTGTCTGATATTGTAATACTGGAGAGATTAAGTATCCACTCCAAGCAGCTCTCTGCCCTGAAATGCGAGTCTTCAATCCCCAGAGCAGGCTGTTATGAACCCCCAGAGCCATAATCTCTCTCTCAGATGAGTGATTCAATGGTCTTGGTCATTCTGTCATGCATCCAGAACCTCTTCCCGCCCGGTACTGCTGTCTCTCACTCACTTGAATGGTACGGATTTGCAAGGTCTCATCTCAGCTCTACACCCAGGACTGACCTGGCAGTGACTCCGCTCTCGGTGAGGGTACACTCATCCTCCAACACCTATCCATTTGCAGCATGATACAGAACCACCTCATGGACAGTCCATCTTAGCACTGCATACCGGCTCTGCAGTGCCGCCTTGACAGAGCTGACACAGTTTGGAACCTCATTACAAATAGGGGGTAATGATGCCAGGCACCACAGGTAATTACAAACTTGGTAGCCTCGGTGTTGCTATTTCAGTACCAATGGTGCAAGCGCAGTTCACGATGGACTGCTGGTATACTGGACCCCACAACAAGTTGGCAAACGGACTCTCATTGTCCCCGGAGTAATGACACAGGTCAGTCTGTTTGTTTACTGTCACTAACAAGGATTGCTGATCTCCCCTGAATCCGCCATACTATTTCTTCACGTACCGCACGGCTTCCAATGAACTGCTATACTCCCGGGGATGCCCTTTGTCCCAAATCTTGAGAGCTTCCGGGAACAAGTGTCACTATGTGTCTGTGGGCCAAATATGTCTAACTAAATTGAAACAGAAAAGTGTATTAAAATGTTCTTTCAAAGTAGATTTTCAGGTGCTTTCTGAAATTTGCTGTGCCTGGAACAAGTCAATTAGATCAGCTTTCAATGCAGCCCTCCTTATGTCAGCACAAATTCTGCAGTTACTAAGTTCCCTTTTTCATTTTATATTTTCTGTTTATCCGCCTCCTTCTGCATCGCATCTGTCCCTATCCTCTGGGACTCCTAAGGCATCCTGTAGGGCTCCACCAGGCACCTCCAGGAGGCTTCAGAGGACTGACCCCCATCCGGCCGCAGTTTAACCCCCCCCGGGTGGGGAGGAGGGGGACCCTGGGTCGTCCCCCTCCAGTCCATTGTCTGAGTGCATTTGGCAGTCCAGCTGAGCACCCCCCCCCCCACATAGCCTGGTCACGTGGCTAAGGCACTGGGGCCCATCTCCAGGCACAGATGCGGGGATTTTCCTTGGCCCGGTGACCCCTACCCCTGAGGATGATGGCACGCAAGGAGATCCAAGGAGACGAGGGCATGCAGAGATGTGCCACCGCTCCAGACCTCCGCCGACGTCCTCCCCACCCAATCACTCTGCAACCTCACTGCACCGCCACCCGTGGTCATCCAGGTGGTGGCAGAGCAACGGGACCTGCAATCCACCCTTCCCAGAGAAGGAGAGCGGCTCTCTAGGTGCTCAATCCTCCTCCCCCCCCAGCCGGCTCTCCAGCAACTTGGACTTGCTTCCGAACCCAGGACGCTGGTGTCACAAGTGGTAGCTCTACCACTGTGCCGATGAGCTGGCCACTAAGTCCCCTTTTTGACAATCTTAGCACACCTCAGGTACCCTATGTCAAGCTTCATAGAAGAGGACCATTATTCATTCTGCACTTGTTTGCAAAGGAGTAGGGAATTTCGCCTTCTGTGTTTTCAAGGTTCTGTGATTTTTATCTTATGGTTCCCAAGAAACATTACAGAGTTATTTGCATCAAAGCTGTGCAGTATCTGATTAGGACCATTTCTGTTTGCCTGGGAATGGTTGGGGGGAGGAGGCCACAGAAGAAAAGATGTTTTGTTCTTTTTAGTCCAGGCATAACGTTCATTATCAGCTGGGAAACGGAAGTAATAAGTGATCTCTGGTGCTCTTTATGGCAACTGCCAGTTATGGGAACAGAGCATTTTGAAAGGCGGATTGCACCTACTGTTGCAAGCAAAATTAAAGGGCATGTTATTTTGTCTCAAGGGGGCAACCTTAGAATTAACATGCTGTGAAATTGCAGCTTGTTGTTGCTTAGGGATACACTAACTGATTAATGCTTGACAGTTAAATGTTTACCCTTTTGCTGCTCAACCTCTTTTTTTTCTTTCTTTTTTGTAAACGCTCATTAGTGTTCATTTTATTTATTTATTAGCTTTTGTTTACTGGGTAAGTGCATTAGGCATAATGTTTGCCTATTTTCAGGCAAGACCCGGGAGAGTACAGACTTCAGAGATAACATCAGGTGTAAGAACTTACAAAGCATACCAAAACCCAGGATTAACAGGGAAGCACGGTCCCAGCATCGGGTCTCCGCGTTCATGCTGAGTCCATGATTTGAACTATGACACCATGCCCATGGAAACCATGGGGGCACTGCCCTAGCCGTGCGCTAGCTTTCACATTCCACTTATCTAATTTGCATATGCAGCGCGGTCAGACCGCGCAGCATGGAGCGGACTGTATGTCTGCTTTCTGGGAGTTTCCGTGCCACTTCTGAACAGCACTGTAGACCCCCCCCCCAAAAAAAAGGGAGAGATCGATGCACTAAACAAACAGTAAGTAAACTGTTTTCGGTGGCCATAGCTTCACGGGAGTTTCCCTTTAAAAATAATGTGTACTTCAGGTGCATTTGTGAGAAGATAATCCACAGTCCTTTGATGTGTTTTGACCAATGAGATTACAGGATTTTCATGGCCCATTTTATAAATACTAATTCACATACAGTAAAAACATTAAAACAGTTATAAGTGGCTGCTCCACTAGCCTAACAGTTAAAGTGCCCTCCTTCCATTTGGGGGTCCATGGGTTCAATTACTGAGCCCCATAACCAACTGGCAGTGGCAAGAGCTAGTATAGTACCTTGGATGCTACTGATTCACTAGAGTGGGTATTCTGCCATCCTCACGGAATGATTGCCTCCTGGTGGGCTAGTAGAACGGAGAGTCATTCGGCAAGTAAAGGTCCTTTTTCCCACCTCCATTCTCATCATCGGAAAGTGAAGGGTCCAACCGATGGGAGGGCACAGAGATTTGGACGACAGGCCATGCCCCAGTGTTGCAGCAAATACACCGCAATGCCATATTCATCCTGGCCGCCACATAACTGACCAGTGAAGACTGTCCCCTCCTCTTGGTCCGGGCCACTCAGCACCTATTTGTGGAGAAATGGCTGCCTGTAGTGGGGTCTGCTGGGATTCAACATGGCATCTCAGTATGGGAAAACCTGGAAGTCAGCCTCCATGGCAATCCATTATGCATGAACCACTAAACAGATTGACAGTCCTTCAGGACCCTGGCAGGATTCTCATAGAGATGCTTAAGGACTGCTGGATAAGGGTGGGCTCTAGGGAGACTGGAAACTGAACAAATTAAACGGTTAAAAAATATAGGTGAAAAGATGGCTGAATTTGGAGCCAATACACCAAATAGCCACAGAGTAAGGAAGAACTGAGCAAAATCTAATAAAAACAATAGTGATGCCAAACATCCAGGAATAATGGCAAATAGTAACACAACAGCAGTGTTTATTTCAGACCGCAGGATCACGCCAATGGCGCACTGTGCAGTAAACTTGTCCAAACAGTCCACAAGGCAGTGGGAGTAAAAGACACACTTCAAACTGCTTGCCTGGAGAAGTCCCCCATGCAGCATGCATGAACATGTGAGCGGAGAAGAAGCATGTACCTGGCATCAAGACGTCACCTCTGGCCGGCCTGGTGGCGCTGAGGGTTGAGGCACTGGATGCCACACCTCATGCCACGCTGGCGACCTGGGTTCAGAAACGAGCCTAGGCTGCCAGGGGTCAGCGGGGGAAGGAGATTGAGCATCTGGAAGACTGCTCTCTCCTCCCCGGGGAGGGATGGGGAGACGACTGCTCGAGGAGCAACCTCTGGCAGAGGCTGGAGGTTGCCAATAGTAGCATCATATGCCAGGGGGGTGGAGCCACGGCAGTACGTTGCCTTGGCAGCCAGGCTCCACAGGGGTGTAAACTAAGGAGAAAACCCCCTCCCTCCACTGATAGGTGATGGTGCCTCCTTCCGTGATCCACACTCCTGAAGTTGGGCCCAGCCCCCTCCACTGTCCCCCACCTCTCCAGCCCGGTGTCTCAATACTTAAGATAGAGCGCCCTGGGCAGGGCGACCCTTCCCCGGAGGGCAGACCTGGGGGATGCCCGGTGCTGGAGAGGAGTGGAGGGGCTAACCGAGTCACGCAAGGAGGTAGAGATGGCAGACTGGAGGTCACCGGAGAGAGTTCGGCAGTGGTGGGGAGTAAAAACTAAAGTTTGAAAAAAAAAATACATCACCTCTGGTGCCAGGTGGGAGCACAATCTCAGAAAGAGGCATGATAGAGATTTCAGGTGGGACTGCAGCACTCACGCCACTTGCACACAGTTTCAGTTTCACAGAGACGTTTACACGCTGAAGATATGGTCCGGCTGCAGCAGATTCAACTTCAGCACTCAGACAGCAGGATTAGGTAAGACGAGGAATAATACAAATCAAACGATTAGGCAAGAAGTTAAACTCATGACTAAAGAACAGAAGAACCCCTGCAGATATGGTTTTTAAACCCTCCTGTCTCCCAAAGCTCTGATTTTTATGAAACAGTATGTACTCTACTCAGAAGGCAGGGCAATTACATGATTTTTCCTTTCTCCATCCTCTGAGGGTTCTAGCCTTAATTTAAATTATGCAGGGGTGGGCTGTTCACTGATTTTCAATCTCGACTGTGACTCAGGCAGACCGGGGAGGAAAATCCTAGGCAGGATTTAGCAGATCACGAATGCAGCTGGACTGTTTTTGTTTTTTTTTTTGTAAAAGGAGGTGAGAAATCAATGCTAGGCAGAGAGAATTCACAGAGATAGGAGAGAGTACGCTGCCCCCTTCTCTACCCAAGGCCCTGGTATCAGGCTGCTCAGTGATTTTGTTTTCTCTTTACTTAGGCAGGCAAATCACAAGTGCAGGAGCCAGGTTTTTTTAATTATTATTATTCGTGGCTGGACTTGGGGGAATAAAGTAGAAAGCCAGAGAAAGAGAAGTCAGTAGGGGATGTAATTTAGTTGCCCTCATTTCTCCTCATTATCAGGCACGCGTTGATTTTTGGCTGCTCGGGGAAGCAGGCAAATCTTATGCAAGAGTTAATTTATTTTGTATTTTTGCTATGTCTTCCCTTTCTTCATTTTTTTCTCTCAAAATGGCTTGAGTGGCTTACACTTTTCTTTAAATAACTCACCTTTTTGGAGCTCGGTCGGCCGTTTGACCCACTGAATTTAGTTTCTGGAATAAACACAGCAACAGAGCAGGTGTAAAGAGGGTAGATACTGCAGTGACAGGCGTGGCTGACTGGGACCCTGAGCAGAACTTTGAGTGCATACCCCAAACTGGCTGAGTACAACTTTGGAGTGACATTGCTCCAGACATTTGGAAACCAGTATGAAAACCCTGATTGTTCAATAATCTTGGTACAATTCAGGGCTCAGAGGGAACGGTGAGACTGACTTCTTAAGTGCATAAGTAGAGGAAACAGATGGAAACAGGAAGGAAAAAGAGATAAAAGGGGAGTTCAGTGGACAAGAAACTGAACAAAAAGGTGACACCGTGCATATGTACAGGAGAGGGGAGAGCCTGTTAGTACCCACAATGTATAGGCCTCTAGTGCTAGGCAGGAGGCGTCAGGCAGAGATGGTCAGCCTGCAGGGAAAGGCACAGATGTCTGATGGTCGGAGGAGCACACTGCTAGCATGTCACCGCCTCACTGAGCATGAGGGACGAGAATAGGAAAAGTGCATTCCACCCAATGGACCAACGTGCTGTCATGCCAGGGATCTGGGTTGGGGAGCACTCTTGGAGACAGGTGTCAAGCAGCAGGCATGGACAAAGTGCTGCCCACAGCAGTGTGTCCCAGCCGGGAGGGGGCAGCACCACGCTCATCCACCGCAGCAACTCCCAGTGTCAGGCCAGAAAACTTGTTCGACCACTACATGTGTGTAAGGCCAACAGCGGTGGTGGCATCATGCCAGGGGAGGAGGGAGGGATGACCAGGACCGGGGAGAAAAAGACCAAAATTATGGCCATCTATATGAGGACTACAGGTACTCTCGGACTTTGCCTCCCCTTCCATTGCTCCCACATCGGCAGGTAGTGGTACCTCTCTGCAGACCCATGGAGAGGCGCCATGGTTATAAATAGAAATGGACCCTGCTGTGACACAAGCCTAGTGATGGGGTTTGCTCAGGATGCAGTACCCTCGACGGGAGTTAGGGTCTGCCAGGGCACAAATGTGAGGAAAGAGAAGACCAGGTGTGGGGTGCATTAGCCAGTGGTGGATTTAACCAAGAGAGGTAATCTTTAAAAAAAAACA
Organism: Neoceratodus forsteri; assembly: GCA_016271365.2. Lineage (NCBI taxonomy): Eukaryota > Metazoa > Chordata > Ceratodontiformes > Ceratodontidae > Neoceratodus > Neoceratodus forsteri. Next base: position 7,590,608 of record CM028134.1, read on the forward strand.
ACCCGAGCCGAGCGAGTCTCAGCAGTAAAAAGTAAAATTGCGGGACTGCTCTGGCTGAGGCTCCGTCTCACTGAGTGATGTCACATGCATGTGCTGAGAGTGCCCTGCAAGACACATCGTCTGGGCTCTTCTTCCTGTGCTGCAATAGTTGGCACAGTTATTTGAATGAAGATGGAGAGCCAAAAGTCTCACGAATCAATATGGAGCAGAGACAAAGCTGCAGCTCAGCTCCAGAATGAGTGCACAGACAGTTGTTTTTGTCTCCAAACTGAAGACGAGCAGAGGACACCCTTAAGTAGAAAGGCCTGTTAGGAGCCACCTGGGTTTGGAAGTTACAGAGCCAATCCCAGAGAGAAAGAGAGAGAGAGAGAGAGAGAGATCATAGCTCGCCTCCTCCAGTTGCCAAAGACCATACCAAAAAATTCACACAGCAAAGTCGAGATCCGAGCCACTTTTGTCCTGCTCTTCATCTTAGCACATAACCATACAGCAAGTCGAAATGAAGGTACCTTAGAGTTTGGGGGAAGTGGTCAGGTGAGGGAGTGATCATTTGCTGTTTTGCTCACTAATAATCCCAGCTTTGCAGAAATCTTCCCCCTTGGTTTGCCGAGATTTTAAAGCTAAGCTTTGTATTATTGCTTGCTATTTGTTTGCAGTTTTTAAATACATAAAGTGCCAATACAAAAAAAAAGGTGCAAATATTTTTACAGTATTCTTACAACTTTTGTGGCATGAGTGGAAGTGGGCAGGGCAAGGGTGAATGTGTTGGGGGGCAGGATAGTGCAAAGGTGAAGGGGACGCCACAGGTTTGTTCACTTGGGGTGCCATCAAGTCTAACACTAGGCCTAAATACTGGCAGCAATAAATTAAAATGTATACTACGATAGACGTGGGGCCAGATAAGCTCCTTTATGTGTTTTTGTTTGGGGGGCAGAATTTTTAAAGAGCAGAAACCTGCTCTTTAATGTCTCATTCTTTGTTGATTTTTTTTTTTTTTTTTTACCATCATGACTACAATGCAAAACAGCAGTTTTTCCGTAACCAGACTGAATGTAAACAGCATGTGGAATATCAAAAAGTGACTCACAAATGTTTCTGCATTACAGGAAGTTGAGCTGGACATTATCTTCCTCCAGGACACCCTGTTGCATATCTTGAGGGACGTGGTGGCACTGCAAATATACTGGTTGTTAGAGCCAACATTCTAGTCTGGGGGCATGGCATTTTATTTAATGCATATTAGTACATAACTGATTTTATTCCAGGGAGAGTCCTATTATTGGATACAGGCTATAACAGTGAGTATATTGCCCTTAGACAAAAACAAGTAGACTACAACTGTTCAAAGCTTTTCAACCATACTTACCACTAAAGGTATTATTTTGGGTGGTGACTTTAATTGCTGGTTTGCTGTTGGTGGGTTAGGACCGCAGAGCAAGAAGATATACTTGTGATGCTTCTTTTCTGTTCATCCTCCCTCTCAGTCAGCGGCACTCCTTCTCGGAGCCCCAGGCAGCTCCAACCCTGCCACCCCTGACATCTCCCAGGGCTTAACTTGACTCCAGGAATGTGCCCCCCTGGTATCCCCTCCCACAGTGGAAGTCCTCAGGCTGGAACAGGTCCCTCGGATAGGCCATTCTTGGTGCTTATGGAGTGAGCCTGGGTTGACGGGGTGCAGTATCTGCTAGCTGCCCTGGAGCCATCATGGAACACAGCTGCATTTTCATGTTTTCTTCCCTTCCGGGACACTGGCTAATGTGTGTGCTCCCGCAAGGTGTGAGCGGCCGTCTAGCCAATTGACAGTCCCAACCCCTGGTGCTACACTTCGCCTGTACCACCACTTGTGGACACCCAAGAGGCGGTCACATGGCAACAGTGATCCCCTTCCCTTCCCAGAAGAGGACAGCATCCTCTATGATGCTCAATCCTCCCTTCCCCCCCGGTCCGGCCCTCCAATGATCCAGGCTCGTTCTCAAACCTGGGTTATTGGCATTGTAAGCGGTAGATCTACTGCTGCACCAGCAGGTCGGCATGCTCCATACTTATCACAAATGATTGCCTCTGCTCTCTTGGCAGACGCTGTTCCCGTTAAACATGGAGTGACCGTGCACATATTTCATAAGGGTGCAGTGTCATCAAGAATTGGTGATTTGTTTCTGTCCCTTTTTGTTATGTACCCTTGCTGTAAAAATAACCCAGGCAGAGACATCTGACCATATGGCAGTTAACCTGTAGATTAACCATCTTTCACAGACTGTGGTGGGGGCAACATTGTGGAAATTACTTAATTGCTAAAAGACCCAGAGATCAGCATAGCTGTAAGGGAATGTACTAAATGCAGAAAGTTCAAGTTCAAGTTTATTGCAGGAAAGACTCCGTTGCGCAAGCTCGTTCACAAGGTGGTCCTGAGGCACTTACACATACAGTTCGCAATTACACAAACAGGAGATATAAAATGTAGAACAATAAAGAAAAAAAAAATATAATACAAGAAGTATACACAATAGAAGTCCGTATGCTATATATGCAGTACAAATACCTCAATGACTATGTATGATAGTGTTAAGAGAATGGTGGGAAAACCTGAAGGAAGTTATAAAAACAATCACAATAAAACTGGCAAAAAAATAAAAAAGGCTGAGTATTTGAAATATCTAGCTCTCTGGTATCAATTACCGAAGTTATCGTCGGCTTCAGAAAGGGGGACTCATGATTACTCAGAACAAATCCGGCAAGTGAAGAAAGGGATGTGTCACTACCACTATCAGAGAATGAGCTGCTTGATTCAGAAAGAAAAATATGGGACACTGGGGGAAAAGGCCCAAGTAAATCCCTTTCAGGACTGCAAAGAAAGAATAAGCAAAGGGGTTATGACAGGGTTAAAAGATGACAGCTAGATACTCCATTATACAGGTTCATATTATGACAGCGAGAGGTTAGTGAAGCAGTCAAATCTCTGAATAATAACACAGCACCTGGGAAGGATTGGTTGACAGGGAAATTTTATAAAGAATTTTCAGGGGAGATAATTGAAGTGTTAGTATTGCTGTTTGATACCTTACATGAACAGCAAGCAAGTGGATCCTTACTTCAAGGAATTCTTTTAACAAAAATTAGGGAATAAAACAAATATTAATAACTGAAGCCTGATTGGCCTGAGCAACACAGATATAAAAACGTTGGCTAATGTGCTGAGTAAGAGAGTACCATCAGCATCATCTCATTTGATAAGTTCACAAAACTGTAAGATACCTGACAGACGCATGCATGATCATTTTGGTAGGCGGTTAAAACTGCATGGACTAAAAGAATGACAACCGAACTTGAACTGGCAGTCGTTCTACAATTTCTGTAACAACTTTTAATGTTTAATACAGAATTCCATTCTGGGGGACTTCTCCCAACGAATTCTGTACAAACTCTTCAAGATTCATCCCCCCAGAGTTAGAATAATTAATTTATGTGGAGTCCAAGGTCGTGCGCAGACAGCATGCTCTAAGTCCTCTGGTGTGCTCCACGTAAATTAATGACTAAAACTCCATGGTGGAGAATTTTGTACTGTTTTTTTTTTTTTTTAATCACGATATTCTTTCTCTCCTACCTCTGTGGAGCGGGCGGCGAGTCGTCCAGCTGCCAGCACCCACATCCCCGGACCCGGTCTGGCCATTGACATGCTTTTCTCCACACAGGCCAGCATGCAGAGTCCCCCTCCCCTTGGGGGACCTGGATCCTGATACCTGGGGGGCGCACCTCTTATGTCCGGGGGTGCAGTGCACGGCCGTCAGCTGCCATGACCACCCCGCAATTTTTCCGCCTGGATATTTCTCCCTCGGAGTCGGACATGCAATGGCTTCCATGCACAATGTGCTGACACCTGCTGTGCTCCAATCCTCAAATGCGTGTGCTGCTAGCAGTGACCCTGGCTTCTGCCAGTTGCCACTGCAGAGTGATGAGAACCCCTACCCCACCCCAGAGGGGGGAGAGCTATCTATCACAGGATGCTCAATCCTCCGTCTCCCCTGCCAACCCCTGATGGCCTGAGTCCGTTCCTGAACCCGGGTCTACGACGTGCCATGAGGTGTGGCATCCAGTGCCTCAACCCTCAGCGCCACTAGGCCAGACTGAATTTTGTACTGTTTAATACAGAATTTGTTAGGGGAAATCCTCCTGAACTGAATTCTGTATTGAACATTACAAGTTTTTTACAGAAATTGTAGAACGATCACTGGTTGAGCTCCCGTTGTCACTCTTTTAATCCACATGGTTTAGACCTAGTTCCACAATTCGGCATTACTGAGACAAATTACAGAATATGGGAAAAAAGGTATGTCTGAATGCCTTCTCCTATCTTTAGACCAGAGAAAGCTTTCGACAGGGTATATCTGCTGACGGTTTTGGAAAAATATAGTTTACCACCTGCTTCCATCTCCTGGGTATTGTTCTCTTATGCCTGTGCAGTGATCACACCACTGGTAAATGGAAAATTATGGAAAGGTTGCAAGGTTAGAAGGTGGGTTCCGGTTAAGCCCCATCGTATAGATTTTTTGTGTACAGCCTGTATTAAAGAAAACGGAACAAGAGTCTAGCATTCAGAAGACTGGAACCCTGCAAGGTGAGATGGACGTAAACACATCCACTTATGCAGATGATACTTGTCTACTGATGGGGGACAATGTTTCAGGGCAAACTGCACTGACACATTCTGATGACTTTTTTAGTTTATTCCAAGTCTAAATTAAACATTGATAAAAGTACTGGGTTCACACTTAATTCAAAAATGGTAGTAGATGACACTGATGTAGGGGTATTACTCTCACTAAAGAACTCATTAAGATTTGGGGAATTTAGCTTGGAACAGAAGTTACAATGGGATATAACCGACATAACAGACATTCAGGTGTCAAGGTGGTATTCCTGGCCTATGTACAAGCTGAACAGGAGCTACATGATCAAAACCTTTCAAATTCCTATTTCTTTATTCTAAAGTCTTGTGTTTCCACCACCCCTTGCGAGGGAAACTTGATGTATAGTGTGCTTTTTAGGCTACTGTAGGGAGCTGCTGAAACCCCATAAAAACGGGACATACATATTGGGAAATAAAAGAGGGCGCTCTTACAATGAATCCAGTTGGTGTTTTTTCCAATGTGGATTTATTAACTTTAATATCAAACCAGTATTAACGGGTGTTAAAACTGGAGGATCAGTGTAGTTTCGGAAGAACTGTGTATCATGAAAGGCTTCATGGGAAAAGGAAGGTGTTGTTCCCTTGTCCTGGAAGAAAGCTAAGGTGGTTCCAATTCCAAAAAAAGAGCTGTGCTACTTCCATGGATGATTATAGGCCAACATCAGTACTGAATCCCCTTAGCAAACTACTTGAGCATTTAGTGTCTAAGCAAATTGATGCCTATTTGGTTACCCATGATTTGTTGTCAAGGCAACAACATGGGTTCCATAAGCACTTTGATACGGGCACGGCCTTGGTTGGGTTCATGAACACCATCCTACATATGTTTGAGAAGGGTTTGATGACCAGGACGGTGTTCGTGGACCTAACCAAGGCTTTTGATTTGATTGATCATGGTTTGGCCTGCACAAAATTGAAAGATCTGGGGTTTTCTGATGTCGATGTTTCTTGGTTCTATGATTATCTGAGTAACAGGTGTCAGTTTGTTCAAGTAGGTTCTGTGGTTTCTGATGTCTTGCCAGTTAGTTGTGGTGTGCCTCAGGGGTCCATTTTGGGACCCCTGTTATTTTCTATTTTTTATTAATCAGCTTCCTGGAGTTTGTAAGTTTAGTGAATCACTGCTTTATACAGATGATCTTGTAATTTGTGCTCAGTCAAATTCTGTGTCTGAACTTTCTTGTTCCCTAGAAAAGGATTTTGGTGCCATCTGTTCTTGGCTTACTTTAAATGCTATGGTTTTGAACTCAGCTAAAACAAAAGTTATGTTATTTGGCACACAATTTATGTTGGTGGACACCCCGGAACTGAGGATATCTGATTTTCGGGGTGGTCTGCTTGAGCAAGTGTCTCAATTTAAGTATTCGGGCACACTATTGGATCCCAGTTTGACCTTTTCACCTCAGATTCAGTCAATGGTTGAGAAAGTAAATCAAAGAATAGGGGTGTTATACAAATTCAAGTAATTCCTCTCACAAGCAACTAGATTAGCAATTGCTATTGGTTCTCTTCATCCATATTTTGATTACAGTTCTTGTTTATATTATAACATAGGTACAAAAGAAATGCAAGCACTAACTGTGGCCTATAATAATATTTGTAGATTTATTTTAGGAGCCCCCAATAGGACACATCGGTGTAATCTTTATTCTCGGTTGGGGTGGTTTTCCCCTAGTTGTAGAATAGAATATTTTGTTGGCTGTCTGATGTATAAATGTTTTTACTTTGGCTCCCTTTTTCCTCTTTCTGATTATGTTGTAATGAGAGAATTGCTTCCCAGCCTGAGGTCGGCTGATGGCCCCCTGTATTTTGTCCCCAGGTCTCGGCTTAGATTAAGCTCTAGACCTTTTTCAATTGCAGCACCCTTGTATTGGAATTCACTCCCACTTGATGTTAGGATTGCTCCGTCTGTTTTAACTTTTAAACAAAGGTTAAAACGTTATTTTTTACATAAATATGTTTATAACTGCAATTTGTAATTTGTATGTTTTAGTTTTGTATTGCTGCTGATTGTATTTGTGTATTTTTGTATGTTTTTTTGTCCGAGTCGGGCCTGAAAAGGGACCTTTAGTCCAGTGCCCTTACCCGGTTACCAAAGAATAAATAAAAAATGAAATGAAACCTGAGTGGCCCTGTATTCGAGACTGTTTCATAAAGATGAAACAATGGTAAATATCTACACTTCAAGTACGAGAGAAAACTGGGAGGAAATTGTATGACCAAGTGGTAAGTACAAAATTTTGTGTTAACCTGGTGTTTCACCCACAATATGGAACTGTGGATCACACTATTACAAAACAATTATGTAATAATCGTATTCCAAAAAAAATGTGGGATATAGCCTGACTGAGTGTGCATGGGTGATCCAATGCAAAAGGTAACGCCAAACATAAATGTGTGGAAGAAAGGGCAAGCATTAGACCCAGGTGTTCAAAGCAAGAAAAAATAATTGAGGAGTTTTTTTTCTTGCTCATATATTAAGAAACTGCTGCTACAGCAAGGTCACAGATCCCTTGTCCTCCTGGCAGCATTAGGTCAAGACAGCGAAATCAAAAAGGGTGCCATCAACAAGCATGCCACAACAGCAGCGCTATCCACAACAGCCCCATCCCAAAACACCCACAAAATAAACAGCGCCAGTAGTAGCCAACGACCGCTACCATGGCAAAAATACAAATATACCTTTTGTTTTTGCAGGGGGCTTTGCCCCCCCCCCCCGGACCCCTCGATATTTAAATATTCAACTCTGGGGGGACGGAACACAGGGATGAGGGGTGTTTGATTTTTGGGACAAAATAAGAATAAAAATAAACACTGCAGATGAAGGGAAGACAGAGGAACTACTAATCGGGAGACTGGGAATAGAACCCTGGTCTCCTGCTCTGTGCTGCCTGAGCTGCTTGTGCTTTAGTCCTCTCGGCCATGGAAGCAGCTTGGCCAGCCGCCACACTTTCAGTTCCTTCATTCCTTTCTCCCCTGCCTTAACAGCTACAGGGGCAGAGGTAACTAACATGCCCTATCCTACCCCTGTCGCTGTCAAGACATACGCAGTTTCTTGAAGCGCTGTTTTGTCTGTGCTGTTGTTGAAACACTGTATTGACCAGTTACCCTCCTGACTATCTATATCCCACATGGTAAACAACAATTGGGCATGGAGTCTCTCACTATTTCAAACAATTCAACCAGAACTTGTAATACATACTAACTGGTGATTTTATTGGTAAACAGGAGAGGCATGCTAAGCAGAGGCTTGTTTCCAGTTGTAACCCTGGGGACAGGAACAGGAGAAACGGCAACACAATACATTAAATAAGTCAATGGAGCAGCATTTGGTAAATAAACTGGTACAAAAATGTACAGATACAAAAATAAAATTGTTAAAGAAACAGTAAAGTGACACCGGCTCGGTGGTGTAGAGGGCTAAGGTGCCGGGCGCCTTACCTTCTGCCACTCTGGCGACCCATGTTTGGGAACGTGCAAGGGTTGCTAGGGGTTGGCCGAGGGAGGGCTGGGAAAGGATGGAGCAGCTGGCTGGCAGCTCTCCTCTCCTGGATCAGGTTGGTTAGCCGTCTTGGCTCTTGGCTGCTACCAGGTGGAGGCCTGGTGGCAGCTCATAGGAGATCCGAGCGGCAGAGGTAACTCAGGGGAGGAAGCCATGGTGCCAGCACAATGTGCACCTTGACATGCATATGCAAACCCAAGAATGCCGTGGCTCAGAGCAGGGATGAGAGAAAAAGACAGGAAAAAGGGTGGCGCAATGGGGATGCACGATGCCTGCACACTGCGTCTCCACCCGCCACATCACCAGAACGACCTGTTGGCAGCACTGGATTGGGACAATGGCTGAGGGGAGGATGGCCGTCCCCTTCCAGACCCCACCATGGGGGAGCAATCCGGGGGGGGTACCAGCCACTCAGGTAAGCCCAGGGAGATGATATATGGTGGAGGGAAGTGGAATCTGGGCTGATAGGAAACCAGCCCCATTGTGGCCTCAGGAGCATAAATCAATGATGGAAAAAAAAAAAACAGGAAAGTCTGGTCACAGCTCAATATGAACACACTGGAGGATGTGGATAGAATGAGAAGAGATCTGCAGAAGTTTGAGGACTGGTCAAGGTAGTGGCAGTTAAGATTTAACACAAAGAAATGCAAAATAATGCACACAATAACCCAGGAACAACATATCAGCTGGGGGGAGGCTATAGAATGCTCCAAGCAGGAAAGGGACATAGGGGTTATCATCTCTGATGACCTCAAGGTAGGAAGTCAGTGCAAAAAGGCAGCAGGAAAAGCAAACATGATGCTGGGATGTATAGGCAGGGGCATCACCAGCAGGAAAAGGGAGGTCATAATTCCGCTATACAACACACTAGGGAGGCCCCACCTGGAGTACAGTGTCCAGTTCTGGAGGCCTCACCTACATACGGACATAGACAGTGTGGAGGCAGTTCAGAGGAGGGCAACCAAGGTGGTGCAAGGATAAACCTATGAGGACAGGCTGAAAGACTTAAATATGTACTCCCTGGCAGAGAGGAGGGAGAGGGAGAGGGAGAGGGAGAGGGGGGAATATGACTGAGTCATTGCCGTGTCAGTGGCTCGACAGGTAGCACACTCGCCTCTGAGGCTGGGACATCATAAAGCTGTGTGTTCTATCCTCACACCAGGCACTTGAGTTAAATCCCAATATACTGACACTGTAGTGCAGCATGCGGGGGGTGCTGTCTTTCGGATGAGACATTAAACCGAGGTTCCATTTGCCTGTTCTGGTGGTAGTTCAGGTGGATGTTAAAGATTCCATGGCACTTCTCGAAAAGAGATGGGGAATTTCCCCGGAGACCTGGCCAAATTTACCCTCATTCACTAAAAATACCACCAACAGCTTAATCTGGTTCAATGGTCAGTTGGCTTTAATCTGTATCCCCTTCCCCGGGTCGTGCCTGAAAATAGGCAGAATTTGTCTAGTGCACTTACCCGGTCAACAAAAACTAAATAAATAAGTACCTCATGGGGAGGAACAAGGTGCAGGAAAACACAATTTTTCATAAAAATAGATGTGCCAGGACTAAGGGACATGGGATGAGACTGGAGGAAGGGAGGTTCAGAGGGAACGTGAGGAAGAATTTCTTCACAGAGAGGGTGGTGGACAAATGGAACGCCCTGCCGGATGAGGTGGTGGGAGTTGAAATGATTACAGGATTTAAGAATGCATGGGATAGGCATCAGGGGATCCTGGTAGTCAGGGGAAGGGGACAACCTAGTTCTAGAGAAGCTTGAAGCAAAGTACATGTGTACATATGCAGACTTTCCCTTATCTGCCGTCAACGTCTATGTATCTATGAAATGTCAGTTCAACTGTAAGGTAAAACAGCACTACACAGACTGCAATTACAAAACTGATAACAGGTGAGAGATCTATAGACAAGCTTATGCCTAACTCCGAGGTAGAAGGAAGAGCAGTGGTGGCAAAGAATTACAACCATAGGCAGGTGGTGGAGAACAGCCCGGAGGCCCAATCAAAGACAATCTGAAGCAAGGCCAGGGAAGTGATTTCAACATCAAATGGACTGCTAAGTCCAGCACAGGCCACAGAGATAAGATTGCCAGTCTATTTCTCTCACAAATGGTCACTGAGCACACAAGAACTAATTACAAAATGGACACCACGTCACCAGTTGAATGGGTACTGATAACTCACCCAGACAGGGTTAAAGAAGTCAAAGTTCTGCCAGATACCCTTAGTGACTAGTGTTGCTCAGATAATATCCTAAAAATTAGGATATCAACAGATACCAGATGTTCAGCCAGATATTTTAAAGGGGGCCTGAAGACCTATCTTTTTAAGAAGGCGTTTTATGATAACGAATAACTCATTTTATATATATTTAGCTTAATAATTAAGAAATACTGTTTCTACTGTCCAAACCTGTGATTGTAATGGCGCCCAGAGCCTCTGGGATTGGGCGCCAAAATAGAAATAACATTTTACTTACTTACTATAGTTGTTGTGGTCAGATAGTAGCGCTATTCGACTGCGGATCTGACCGTCTTGGATCCAGTGCATGGATCCGATAAATGCACCGGATCCTATGGATCCGTTTAAGGGATCCATGGATCCAAGCAACGGATTCATCTCGGATCCATGTAGCTGATTAAATATCCAGTGGATCTGACCTCGGACCATTCAGGATCTGACCATCTCTGACTTTGGTCAGATTTCCGGTCGGATCCTAGGCCGGATACTGGCACTATCCGACGGATGGCAATCGGATCCACAACAGCACTATCCGGGCAACACTACTAGTGACCACCCAATGGTGCAATGCCAGTGGGCAATTAAACAGCCCAGGCCACCCCCCCAGTTCACTACCAGCCAGGTTCTAAGCAAAAAGAAACTGCCAGATTTCAAATCTCGTATGGCCCTAATAGACTGGAGCTTCTTGGATGCCGTTCCTGATAGTGATTCAGTCCTAGAATGTTTTGTTATGAAGTTCACAAATGCCTGAGATAAACTTGCTCCCCTCAAAAAACCATAAGGTGATAGGTACATCTTCAGGATGGATCACCCTGGAACTCATGAGAGAGAGGAATATTATGTGGGCACTGGCCAGGGAGTGTGGGTCCCCAGTCCACTTGCAAAAGTACAAGGAAACCTGTACTAGATGCACTAGTAGGATTAGATTGGCCAAAACCAACTTCTGCAGGGCCCAGGAACCCCAGAATTAGAGCAATGGTGAAGGATTATGGGACAATGTCTTGGAACTCCGTGGTAAGGGAGAAAAAAAGTAACTGAAAAGGCACGTGGTGGATGGAAGGAAGGTCCTCAATCCAATCGAAATTGCTAATAAATTTAACTGCTGAACCCTGAGCCAGGTTACCCTAAATTCTATTTTAAGCATGTCTCAGTTAAGGACACCTCTAAGTATATTAGAAAGGTGCTTGGCAAAACCAAATGAAGTGATTTGTTCTGGCTGTAGAGGAACTCTCCTATTGAATTTCCAAAATGTTCAGCTTTTCACTGCATAACTCCCAGTTCCCCAAGAAACAGAAATCAGCACTGGTTACATCAGTATTCAAAAATGGTGATTTTCTATTCTCTCCCCACCCCACCCCGCCTTCCCCCAGGCCCTAGAGAGAACTGTGCCTGACCAGCTTATCTCTTATTTTGAAAAATACAAAATCCAGAGTACCCAACACCATGGCTTTCAGAAACAACACAGCACCAAAACATCACTGATAGAATACTCTATGTTCTACAGGCCCCTGAGAAGGGGGACATAGTTGGAGCTATCTATATTGAGCTGACAAAAGCCTTCGACCTGGTCAATCATAAAATCCTACTCAGGAAATTCCTTGGCCTCGGTCTGTCTCTGGACACAGTAACCTGGTTCCAGAGTTCTCTCTCAAATTGCACACAGTGTGTAAAGATTGAGGGCCCCCTCCTATTTGGCCTATTCATTAACCCCCTGCCTGATGCCTGTCCATCAGCAAATGCACATCTACATGTTGATGATGCTGTTATATAGACCAAAAACTCTGACCTTGGTAGCTTCACCTCCATCCTCCTGTGCAACTTCCGGTCCATAGAAAACTGGTTCTCTCTCAACAAACTGGTCGTAAATTGCAGAGCGGAAAAAACACGATCATGTTCTTCACAAGCTCCCCACTACGAACATACGAAATTTGCCAGCAGATAAAGGCCCAGAGGTCTATCAAGTCTGCTTGAATGTGCAGCTAGCACCCCTTATTCTGCAGCTGCCCCTCCCTTCCACCCTTCCCCGTCATTAACCCTCCCCCTTGTCCTGTCTCATCCCCTTTTGAAGCAGTCCACTGTTCTACTGGATACCACTCTGCAGGTAACACATTCCACCCAGCCATCACTCTCTCTGTAAAAAAGTGTCTCCTCATCTCCTTCCTCCCTCCAGTCTCATATCATGGCCCCTGGTGGCCCTCCCCTCCCTTACTTTGAACAGCCCCTCTGTACCAGTCTTGTTTATTCCTTTCATGTATTTAAAGGTTTCAATCATGTCACCCTTGTCCCTCCTCTCCTCCAGTGAGTACATGTTCAACTCCTTCAACCTCCTCTCGTATGATAAGTCCCCTAGCCCCTTGATCATCTTTGTCGCCCTGCGCTGCACCCCCTCCAGTAACTTAATGTCCCTCTTCAGATACGGGCGCCAGTACTGCACACAGTACTCCAGGTGTGGTCTAACTAATGACCTATACAGTGGCATAATCACCTCCTCCCTCCTCGAGGATATACCCCTTGCAATACAACCCAGTATTTTGTTGGCCTTTGCAGCTGCCTTCCTACATTGTGTTGAGTTGTTCATTGACCCTGTAATGAGCACACCCAGATCCTTCTCCTCCTCTGTCTGGGCTAGCTGCACTCCCCCCAGCTGGTAACTCCTCCTTGGGTTCTTCATCCCAAAATGCAGCACCTTGCACCCTTTGGCATTAAACCCCAGTTACCAGGTGTCTGACCAGGTTTCAAGCTTTGCCAGATCATCCTGCAACCCCTGCCATCCCCTAGGTCATTCACCACCGCGCCTAGCTTGGTATCATCAAGCAAACAGACTGATCTTGCTCTTGATGTCCAATGATATGTCTGCAATGAATATCCCAAACAACACTGGTCCCAACACCGAGCCTGTGGAACACGCCTCACTGCCCTTGGGTGTGAGGCTCCCCACCCACCACCACCCTCTGTTGCCTTCCCTGAAGCCAGTTTCCTACCCATCTCACCAGCTTTGCACCCTAACCTGTGCCTACTAACTTCCTTCCCAGCCTTCCATGCGGCACCGAGTCGAATGCCTTACTGAAGTCCAGATACAGGACATCCACTGCATGGCCCTGTCCAGTTGCCTAGTTACCCAGTCATAGAACTCCACCAGGTTGGTTTGGCAGGATCTGCCACGTATGAAGCCATGCTGTCTGCTGTCCTGTAGTCCTTTGGCCTGTGGAGGGCCACCAGCCTCTCTTCAGGATAGTCTCCATTAGCTTACCCACGATGGATGTGAGGCTCACTGGTCTGTAGTTTCCCGGTTCATCCTTGGGGCCACTCTTGTGGAGGGGCACCACATGAGCCATCCTCCAGTCCTGAGGTACACACCCCGAATGTAGTGAGGCATTAAATAGGTCTGCCAAAGGTCCTGCAAGGACCTCTGCCAGCTCCTTCAGTACCCTGGGTGGATGCCATCTGGGCCTGGCGCCTTGTCCACCCTCAGTGCCTTCAAACCCTCTCGAACTCTGCCCTCCATGATTTCCCCATCTGTCACCCTTCCCCCTGCTTCTGCCATTTCTCCCACCTTGGGTGTCACCCCTCTTCTCTTTAGTAAATACTGAGCAGAAGTACTCATTTAGTGCTTCTGCCTTATCACACCCTGCTTCTACCCAACCCCTCCTTCTTAATCCTTACTATGTGGTCCTTACAGCCCTTTTCTCCTGATGTACTTAAAAAGTCCTTCTCCCTTCTTAATGCCTTGTGCCAGCCTGAGTTCCATAGATGCTTTGTCCCTTACTGCCCTTGTCACCTCCTTGATTCTGTCAAGCTCCTCCCCCTGTCCTCCCTCCCTGTTTTCTTGTACTTCCTAAAGGCAGCTCTTTTCTTCCTTACTTTTCCATGACCTCCTTGCTCAACCAGCTCGGTTTCTTAGCCCTAGCCTTTTGCTCTGGGCTTTGCAGCAGGTTTTGCTGCTCCACTATCCCCAGCTTTATGAGCTCCCAACCTCTGGTTAGTGTCCATACTAGATTGAATTCTGGCCAGTACCCTTTACTACTTCCCATCCTTCCAAAGTCGGCCCTCCTGAAGTCCAGCACCTTGTGCCAGATTCCACCCTTCCTTGCCCATATCCAATGTGAGCCATACTGAGTGGTGGTCACTCCTGACAGTGGTTCCTCCACTGTAAGTTCTCTCCCACAAAGTCCCCATTTGCCAGCACAAGGTCAAGGGTATTCCCTAACCTGGTTGGTTCACTGACCATTTGCAGCAGGAAGCTGTCCTGGAAGGCATCAAGCAGTACCTGCCCTTCTGTTCCTGCTGTTGGGGTACCCAGTCCACTCCTGGCATGTTGAAGTCCCCCACAATCACCACCTACCCTTCTCGCAGGTCCTCCTGATCTGTCCGCTAGTTCCTGTCTAACTCTTCCGCCTGAGATGGTGGCCTGTACACCACTCCCATTCTAAGAATCCTATTCTTGGAATTCTGGATTTGCATCCAAAGTGACTCTGTACTACCTTCCTCCCTTCCTCCCTTACACAGTTCAGTCCTTCCTTCACACATAGTGCCACCCCTCCTTTCCCAATCACCCTGTCCCTACTGAAATAACCTGTACCCTGGTACAGACAGGTCCCAGTCATTGTATTAGGTGGCCCATGTTTCTGTGATGGCTGCAATGTCACCCCTCCCTCTGCCATGAGAACCTATAACTCTGCAGTTTTCCTCCCGGCTCCTAGCATTAAGGGTAACCACCTTCCACCCTTCCCCCCATCCTGCCCCCTTTTCTAGCACCACCAATAGTACTTGCCATGTGTCCTTTGTCACTGTTAGGGAGTAAGCTCATATGGTTTCCCAACATGTGGTCTCTGCATATCTCTTCCCAATTGCCACCCCCACCCTAGTTTAAATTCCCAACTTCCTCTATGTACCCCTCCATCCTCTGTTTCAACACTTTCTTCCTCCTCACTCAGTGTAGTCTGTCCTGGCATAGAGACTACTGTCCTCCCAGGTCCCTCCCTACCCCCCCAACAGCCCATACCCTTTAGCACAACACCAGGTTCTTAGCCATCCATTAAATCTCTATTCTCAGCTTTCTTGTTGTGCTTGCCTTTGGCACTGGAAGTATCTCTAAAAAGTTACTGATCTTCCTGCCCCTCACATAATTGTGCTAGTTCCTCAAACCTCCTCTGACTATATCTACCGCCTTGTCAGCCAGGTCATTTGTCCCAAGATGTATAATTAAATGAGGCTTCTCCTACCCCTTCTAGCATATTTCAGAACAGATTGTCCCACCTTTTCCGCTGTCATTCCTGGCATGGCCTCCCACCCAAAATGCGACTATGCCTCCCCCTTGCTACCCCACCTAACTCCTTCTTAGTATTGAGTGCCCCAGCACTAAGATTCCACCCTCTTACTCCCTGCTTGCTTCCATTCATCTCCCTCTCATTCCAGCTCCTCTTCTTCCTCCTGCACATTATTATGCCCTTTAACCCCTGTTGCAATTCTCCCAGCAGAATTTCCCCCGCCCAGTTTGGTCCAGGCATTTATCAATTACTCCTCTAATTTCATCATTTCCCTCCTCCTTCTTCCTCTCTAGCAGTGCACAACTATTTTCTGAAGGCCCTTCACAAATGCCCGCTCCCTCTCTCTTCATAGTGACCTGTTCTCTCCTTTCCACTCCATGACTTTTGTCACTTCATCGCCTCCCCTCACAAGTCCCTATCTCCTCCTTCCATTTGTCTTTTGTCTCCTGACCTGGTTTCCTTGGCAATCGTTCTTCCTGGCCTGGGCCCCTTTGTCTCTGCTTCCCTTCTTCTGAGCCTCTCCTCACCACTGTTGGCTTAAATTGCCCTCCCTCATCTCCCCTTCTTCCTCCCTCCAGTATTGGGCTAAACCCACCCCCAATCTGCCTTGCCTTAGTTCCTCCTGCAGACCTCAATCTCCTTTCTAAGTTTTTCTGTGGTTGCACTAAACATCCTCCCACACTCCAGGCAATGTTTAGAAAGATTGGTGCACCTGATTGTTGCAGCCTACCACCTCACCCATTGCTGTCGTTGCCACCAGCCACCCCCACCCTTCCAGATGCAGGATACCAAACACTCCCCCAAGTCTCCCCTCTCCCTCCTCTATCAGTGCAAAACATTTTCTTTATTTCCCTTGCCTCCTTTGTTGCACACGTTTAGATATATTGAACAACTGCTTTTTATATTCCTATCCTTCCTATCCACACTCAAAAAGAGAGATTAAGTAGCCATTGCACAACCTTCTACAAACTCCTACTCTTCCTTTCCCCAATGCAATATCAATGCGAAGAAGTAATAATGAAAGCTCCTATTTTTGCATTTACTTCCTTCCACTGAGATAGTAGTCACCTTTTCACTTGCTGCTGTTCCTTTCCTGGATGTCTGCTTCTGCCATGACAGGTGCATATCCCTTGCCTCGCTTTGAGGAAGTGATGTCAGAACCCTGGTACAAAGGAAATTCTGGACCGTGGGTGGGGTGAGGGTTTGGTGGGTGGGACCAGCCCAAGTCTTCCAGAAACAATGAGGTAGCTGAGGCCTCTGGTCAGACCATTAGCACCCTTCCCCCACTCTGCATAAAACTTTGCAGCTAGTGAAGCCAGCAACAATGACTCACAATTCTACTCCAAGCCCCCCAAATAGGTTTGCTACCCAAAGAAACAGGACTCCAATTCAAACCGCTTCACCAACAACACATAAAAATAGGCTTGGAATTAGAAGATATAGGTCTCCAATTCAAAGAAACAGATCCAGTTAAATCACACCAATTATATTCTAAAACAGAAGAAACAGGCCTCTGCAAATGCAGCCTGCCACACAGTGAATCATCAAACAATGAGCCCACTTATAGCTACCAAAACAGGTTTCAAAATCCCAACAGCCCCAAACAATACCCTGCTAGCCCCTTAGTAATAAGAAAGGAAAGAAATAACTTTCTACCAAGTAGAATCCACAAGAAACAATGTAAAAACAAGAAGAAGAAGCTACTGTACTGTAGATCTGATCTTGTCCCCCTTCTAGTTCCTTCTGAGAAGCCAGAGCACTGACACCACACCTGATTCAGCTCTGCCTCCCTAACTGAGTGAGGCTTGGCCAGACCATTAGCACCCTTCCCCCATTCTGCATAAAACTTTGCAGCTAGTGAAGCCAGCAACAATGACTCACAATTCTACTCCAAGCCCCCCAAATAGGTTTGCTACCCAAAGAAACAGGACTCCAATTCAAACCGCTTCACCAACAACACATCAAAATAGGCTTGGAATTAGAAGATATAGGTCTCCAATTCAAAGAAACAGATCCAGTTAAATCACACACTGAAGAGAACGGTACGACCCTCCCCCCCAATCACCAGAAACAACTTGGAACAGAAGGTAGAACAGGTGGAAACCTTTAAATACCTCTGGGTAATCCTGGATGATACCTTATCATTTACTCCCCATGGAGACAAACTGGTTTCCATGGTAAACAAAAGGCTGGGAGCCCTGTATCATAATCAGACCAACCTCACTGCTGATGCCAGGTGCCTCATACTGGCTAGTTCTGTCCTGTCACTAGATGATTATGGCCTCCCTGTCTACAAAACTGCCTTTGACACAGTACTAAATAGAATAAATATGACTGGCAATAAGGCTTGTTGCTTTGTGATGAGGCGGATAAGCACACCCACAGCTACACCCTATGCACCCTAGCAAATTGCTAACCCAACCAAGCAGAATAAAGTTGCAAACCCGTGTGCGAGCCGAGCCAAAAAGGTGCTACTGAGGCTACCACCCCACACCCCCCAGCTCTAACAACTTGCTTCCACTCTGTTGGCAACCAATACGACACCAGGAGCATGACCAGAAATGCCCTTGGACTTCCTTTCCGTAGAACTCAACTGGGCAAGCACTCATTTGCTGCCAGGGCTGCTGGCTGGTTAAATGAACTGCCTGAAACTCTGCTAAATCTCCAGAAATGTAACCAGTTCAAGAGATCCCTGTAGTCAGCCCTAGCAGTTCAGTGCAGCTACAAGATCTTCCAAATCTGTGAACACACTGATCTGCATCTTGTTACTGTAGCTCTGTTGATATGAATTTATTTTGTGACTGTATCACACAGAAATGTGGCTGATTGTACAATCTTGTATGTATTTGAGCATGCTTGTATGTATTGTTCTTGTCTTGATGGAATTGCTTATACATATATATACATCTGTATTGTTTCTGTGTAACTCTGACACTGACGTGGAACCTTTGTAAATGAGCACTTGTGCTCAAAGGTACTCTCGGAAAATCTCAGTTAATAAATAAATATTTTATATTTGTGGGACACTGTAGCTAAGGTATAGAATATTCTGACATTCCAGAATTGGAATTAAGGAAGCTTGGGACCACTTGGTCATATTGGTTTGGGAGTACAATATTCATGGTCTTTGCTTGCCCCAAGTGGGGAATATGGCAGACAAGGTGTCAATATGTATAACAAAAAAAGAAAGTGGTTTCATTAATTATGGTGTTGAAACTGGTAGAAGTGGAACTCAGAAATGTGCAAGAGAGGGGATTTGACAGCTTAACTTCAGCTCTATATAACACATAATGGAAAGGTATTACTTGTTTGTAATCAGTAACATTAATGACATATAGAGAGCAGAGACACACTAGTGATGGATAACATTGGTAAACTGATATATGGTTGAAGCAGGAGTATACAGATAGACAATGCTGTTTTCTTTATGATTTTATTATGATGTTCTGAATTGTAACAGGTTTCTTTTAATACAAATGCCCTGCCTTCCGATCTTCTGGCACCAGAGGTGGTCATGCTACCTAATGAACCACTGACAATGCTATAACTCAGTTTTATTATTGTAGATTAATTAGAAATGTATTACATACGCATCTGTCTACTGTATGGTTTATATCTAAAATTGAATAAAAATAAACAAGAATGTTAAACCTTTTTGTTTAGTAGGTACCCATTTTGTCATGATACCTTGTGATTTTGTTAAGGGATTTTTGTAATTCAGGCCATTGGCGGTATGCATTTTGAAATGATACATAGTTTCTTATACAAGATTACTCTGCTGCTACACTTGCTATTTCTTGGCTCACACAACACTGTTGCAGGTAAGATGATATACTGAACTGATTTGTATTGTGTGCTGGACTGCGACCAAATGTTGCCACCAAGGTGAAGTTGATACTACAATAAACAGAGCCTCAAAGTATGTAAACACCATTTTACATTAAATTTCTATTGCACAAATATACACACTGGTTCCTTACTTGTAGAATAATTTTTAAAATATAATGTTTAAGAATTACAATTTCTTGGCTGCTCTGATCTTTTATTTGCCAGATCCACTGTCCCCTGGGGCTAAGTACAATCAGAGGACTGTACTTAGACCCAGGAGAACAGCAGGACCGGCAAACACCTGATCTGAACCTTTAAAAGATTTAACATGCACTGCAGACAACTGAATCTCCCACTGCTGCAGCCTTGCTCTGATGTCAGCTGGGGCAGATTCTGGGATTTCAGGTTACAGCAAACGTCAGCTTGGAGGTCAGCACAATCAGTCTGATACAACCTACTACACTGCAGTAGATAGTATAAACAAACTCTGGTCAGAGCCAACATGGCTGCAGTTGTGCTTTCACAGCGCTCATGGGGCCATGAAAAAAACAGCTCACGGTGGAAACCAGAGCTCAAGGAGCTCACGGCGGAAATGTCCGCCATGTCCAAGATGGCTGCTGGAGCTCAGTGCGCATGTGTGACTTCACTGCAACTGTGGAAGTGGCACACTGAGCTACGGTAGCCATCTTGGGCACAGCGGACATTTCTACCATGAGCTAAAATAATGCGCCCACGGTGGGGGGAGGCTGCTGTGGCCACGAAGAGGAACTGTGGCCACGGAGGGAAGGGGCAGGGGAAACACCACATACTACCAATGAGCACAGCAGTGTGGAAGGTGACCACTGCACTGTAGAAGAGAACTGGGATGGAATCCAGTCATTGTCCCTTCTCTCTTCTACAATGATAGCAAAATGGCAGTATGGCTCTGCCCATGCAGCCATAAAAGGAAATTGTTTTGCACACAAAGTGTAAAATTGAGACCATTAGTGTTGACTGTTCACCTATAATTTTTTTGGTCACTAGCCAGGAGGGTTAGTGACTGAAAAATCCACCAGCCTCCAGACTTATCACTATCCCAGTACAAAAATAACAAAACATTCATCCCCCCCCAACCCAAAAAAAACCAAACAAGAAGTTTACTGGCAACTGAGTATGGTGAAAACAGCGCATTTGATTGCTTGGACTTTTGCGGCGATTGCTTGTGCAACGTAATATGGTGCTTGAGCAACAGAATGGATACGCTTGCTGGGTGCTGTTGGTAGCTCAGTATAGTTAGTAACATAATAGGATATAAAGTCTTGGTGTGGGCTCCAAACTTGCACACAGAGCTCCAAGTAACGATGAACCAGGGATCTATAGAGGGGTTTTATTACCTGTCTCCTACTTCTAGTTATCGCTCTCTCTCTATACTCCACATGGTGGTAGTCCGGGCGCTGTGTCCCCCCATCCCTGGAACAGGAGAGTAGTCCTTCAGATACTCCATCCTCTCCCACCCAGCAGATGCCTGCCAGCCTGAAATCGCTCCTGAACTCAGGTCGCCAGTGTGACAGGAGGTAAGGAGCCCTCATGTTCTCTATTATTAATACCCCAGGTCTCTTCCATCTGGTGTACTCTACGCTACCCCACCATTCATCTTACACTCTGTTCTTGGGTTTCATTAAATTTCAACTGCCACACATTTAACCATCTCTCTAGAGTATCCAGATCTTTCTAGGGCCCTTATCAGAGACCTTGGTGTCATCTCTGAAGAAGCATATCCTTCCCTGAACCCCCTCTCCTACATCACAAATAAATACATTAGACAGAGCTGGTCCTAGAACTGATCCCTGGGGCACCTCTCTCGTGACTTCCTTATCCCCTGAAGATTTTCCATTTAGAACTTCCCTCTGGGTCCTCCCACAAAGCCAATTTTTTTCACCCACCCTACCCCCAGGTCACTCAATTTCTTTATCAACCTCCCAAGTGGGACTGAGTTGAAGGCTATGTTGAGGTCTAGGTAACAATACATCAATTGACTGATTATGACCTTTGTCACCAAACTGAAAAATTCAATCAGGTTTGTTTGGAACGACCTACCACTGGTAAACCCATACTGTCCGGAATCCATGGCCTCCAGGAACTTCACTATCATTTTGTTAAATATAGACTCCAGTAGTTTTCTCACTCTAGATGTCTGACTGACTGGGTCTGTAGTTACCTGGCTCCCCCCCAACTCCCACTTTTCTGTAAGGGAACCACATTCTCTGTCCCCCAATCCTCTGACATGTCCCTTGTCTCCAAAGAGCTTTTGAAGAGATCTGTTAGCGGACCTGGCAAACCTGCCCCCATCTTCCTCAATGCTCTCAGGTGCAACGCCAATCTGGGCCCATTGATTTATACACATTTGGTGCCTGAAGTCCCTTCAGCACTCTCTCCTCCATTATTTGCTTCTCACTCACATTAGCTAGCAATCCCCTGCTGGCTGCCTTGCTGCGGTCTGGCAGAGGACCCCTGTCTTTCACTGTGAATACTGAACAGAAATAATCATTCAATACATTCACCTTCCCCTTCTTGTCTTCTACCCATTCCTCCCTGGGTTTTGTGCTCTTCTCATATAAAGCAAAAAAAAAAAGCCTTGTCGCCCTCCCTAATTCATTCTACTGGCCTCTGTCTTTGCTGTGCTCACTGCTCTTATATTTTTTTCTAGTATACCCCCCCCATCACCCTCTGTTTGATTACTTGTATACCTAATAGATTAGTTTTCCCGTACTGCCTCTGCAGTGTTTGTTTGAGAACCGTGGTGGTTTCTCCCCCTATTTTTGCATAGAGATATGTCACCTCCAGTACTCCCCGTTTAACCTGGTCCCATTTTCTGGCTATTCCTACTGCCTCCTCCACTTTCCATAGTTTATCCCCCAACATCTACCTCATCCTACCAACATTTGCCCTTATAAAGTCCAGGACCTTAATCTAGGAGGGAACCCTCTCAGTTTTTTATGTTTACTGATTTCACATAATGCAAAGATATCATTTCCTCATACAAAACAGTAGTCAAACATATTATCAGCAATTACTGCCAATGTCCAGAACAGCTGATGTGCACATAAATTGCCTCTTTGCAATCTGGTACAAAGGAATGTGGGAGCAATCTAACAGTGCCCCCCCAAAAAAAAACAGTATAACGGGGAATACCAGCCTTTTCAACAGCTGCGCTGATGACAGAAGGGAGAACAACGAGGTAGAAAAAGACAATTAACCTGTGATTGCTGTTGTACCATTAAAACTAGGGACCGTAAAGGGAAACTTAAGATCCCCCCATCAGGAACATCCCCCCAAAAAACACATAAACAAAAAATAAACAATAATAATTTGGGTTTTGTAAGCTCCAAGTAACAGAGAAAGTTGACATTGCCTCTCAATTTATCATTGCATGAGCAATCCTCAATGATAGCTATTGCTATGTACTGCATGATGATGCTGGGAGGTAAACAGGAAAAACCAAAAATCTGATTACTGCACTTACCATGCATGCGGTCAGGGCCATTACTCGTAGAAAACTACCTGCCCCCACATCGTCTACTCATGCATACATAAATTCCCCCCTCAATATCAGGTAATATGTCCAGAAAAGATGTATTACATGTTTACAGAGCATATTGAAAACAAGCAAAGGCAAACACCCTCCACATTGAGGATATAAACTCAGTCCAACACCAAGTATAAAGTGCAAAAACTGCACTTTTTTAATAACATCTATGCAAGGTAGTCAGATAGTGCAGTAGCAAGTGGTACATGACAACTCCAACACTTCACGCCTGCACTTGGGACTTTATCAAGGGACCGCCTCGACTTTGCAGAATTCCCAGTCCTAAGGCAATACTAATATAAGAATGCAGTTACATTAGAGTCCAAGCAATCAATTAGTACAGCCATGCAGCGTCAGGAAAGTCTCCTACTTGAGTCAGTCCCACTCCATGTCTTTCTCCTGCTGATCCTGTTCAGTGTCTCTTTTGGTAGCAAATTCGGCCTCAAATGTCTGTAGCCGCCTACTAGCATCACAGGGTTTGTACAGTGCCACGTTTTGCCTCCATAAACATTATGGAGGCCGGCTGGCAGCAGAAAGAAATGCACCATTCATAGGGCCCAGAGATGCTGATGCATAGGATCAAATTTCCTCCTCCAAGCCCTGGTCAGGTACAGTTTAACACCAGTGCCTTTGATATCAAGAGAGTGTACAGCATGAGCTGCTGCTAATAGTGTCCCCTATCTCCGCTCCCACTGTATGAACCAAAACTGCCCAGTGCTGGTTTGTGGCCTGAGATACTACATGTAGATTAACATGATAAGCCCTCCTCAGAGTCAACAAGTCAAGACCTTCAGGTAAGTGCAATCTTTCAGCAATCCATGGTATTAGGAAGTTTGGCAGATTAAGACCCTCAACTCACTAAGAAACCCCAACTAGACAGCTCTCACTTCGTTTCCAGGGCCTGGTCTATTCGGCCCTGGAGTTGGTTGTCTTCTTGGGTTATGGTCACCACCATTGTCAAAGTTAATGTGGAGCATTTTTCAGTGTCCACTGCCCATGCACACAAATCTTTCAACTGGGAATTGCGAGCTTCTAAATGAGAGAGGGTCCTTTCTAGTTTTGTGGCCAAGGCTCGCATGGACTCTAGCAAATGTCTGTCATGAAGGTTTACTGGTGGAAGATGGGCTGCTAGCTCCAACACTAATAGGCTTCCACGGCCTTCCCATTCTGCTGTGGTGCAGACTTTGTCGCTCCCGCCTGCTGAGACTTCAGCTGGACCACTGTTACATTTGATATCTATCAACGCCAGGCAACACAAAATTTGTACCCCTCCAGGGTGGACTGTATGGACAATACCTGACTTTCCAGGGGCTATAAGGAAGGTGCTCTGAAGGGGAAGGATCTTTGTGCTAGTGCAGTCCTGACACTAGGGATCTGCAACATAGTCTTGGAGGCACTGCAAGTGGCAACAGTAGGGATGGCAGGGAGAAGAGATGTGGAGACCCGGGGGGGGACATACCCAGTTGTATATTTTTGGCAAGAAGGCAGGATTGATATTGAAGTCTCTCCTCGAGTGATGATGGGTTGACACGTGAAGCTTAGGTGTCATCCATCATCCAGAGAGGGTTTTATCATCTGAGGAATGTTGCTCAGATTAAACCCTAATTCTGCCTGGTGCCCTGTGGCTGGCGCATGTCTTTGTCACGTCAGGGCTTGATTACTGTACTTACTTACTTTACTTCGGGGTCAGTGGAGGGAATCTCCATTGGCTACAGTTGGTGCAGAACATAGACTCTAGGTTGCTGACAGGCCATCCTAGGTCCTGCCATGTGACCCCAGTCCTACGTAATCTACACTGGCTGCCGGTCAGATGGAGGATTACCTTTAAGGTGGGCTTGCTCACCTATAAGGCCCTATATGCATCGGGCCCAGGCTACCCGAGTGACCTTCTGACACCTGTCTGTACTGGGCGCTCACTCCGTTCCTCCATTGATGGCCTCCTGGTGGTTCTGAGGGCTAGGCTGAAAACCTCACGAGACCAAGCATTTGAGGTGGTCAGCCTGGCCCTTTGGAATTTGTTTCCAAAGTCATTGAGGGAAGCTCTGTCAGTGGAGGCATGTAAGAGGAGGCTGAAAGCACATCTGTTTAAATGAGCACTTGATATTTAGTGTTAGAAAATGGGCAAGATTGTTGGAGCTCTCTCATTGGCAGAGAGCCACTTCGGGGGGGGGGGTACATTAACTTTTAATAGGCACCCGCTTAAAACAAGTGCCATTTCGGGGTGCCCCATTGCTGAGAGTATCCATCGGCACCCCAAATTCAGCAGCCGCCATTTTTTTGCCTCTCGCTTAGTGAGAGATGCCCCTGAGCCCAGCCAAGACCAATCCAGCCATGCTCATCGCTAAAAAAGTAAACAAACCGATTTTATTGCTATTTCCAATAGTAGGAGGTAATATGGAAAAAAATAAGACGGTATTTCTGTTTCAAGTAGCAGTGGTAGCATGGAGCATGCTAAGCGCTACTGTAGAAGTGTCCGCTGCTTCAGAAAAAAACTGTCGTAACTGCTCTTCGGCCTTGTTCTCCCGATCTCGACACAGCTCTCACAGAAACTACACAGCTGAGTCAGTGTTGCTTAAATTTACCTGTCTTCGTAGGATATTTTATTTTCTTGGCAGCTCGACCTCGCTCGACGTTGGATGCCTTGCTCTCCCATCCACCCTATCATATCATGTTCGTTCTAACATTCAGCTGATCACTCCCCACATACAAAATTTGTTTTTTATGTAAGAAAAACAAAAATGTCTAGCACTGCTGTCAATAAATTAAACTCGGTGGGGGAGGCTACTGGAAATGAATCCATACAAAATAAAGAGACACTACAACATAGAAAATAAGGCTTATCATACGTAGCAGCACCCTCTGGTGGCATTTCCTAAAGGGACTATTTAACAGAAGCTCCTGTTTCTCATGTGTTAATTACTATTTTACCTGTTTTTTTCTTAGAAAATCATTTTTATAAAAAAAAAAAAAAAAATCCCATTTTCTAAGCGCAATAATGCCCTCCAGGGTGGGCGGTATGGGCAATACTGGACTGCCCAAGGGCTATAAGGCCCTCCGCCTGTGGTGTCGGGCCTCATTACGCCCCTGGCCAGTCCGGTATTGCCCAATACTGCCCACCCTGTCTGGCATTATTGCTTGCTTATTTATGTTATTTTATTCTGCCTGACCCTTGTAAATGTGATTGTACATTTTATACCTTTTTTGTAAAGCGCCAAGAGCCTCTGGGATTGGGTGCTCAAGAAATTAAAGCTTACTTCCTTACTTACTTACTAGCATGCAGCTGGTAGCAAGCAACTGAAAAAGTTTCCAATACTAGTGTGCGATCCTGCAACGACTTCCAGTTCAGACGCATGCAACACATGCACTCAGAAACCATAAGTCAAGTAAGCCTCAGAGATAATGAGCTAGGCATACACTATAAAGGGCACATTCTACCCACCCAATCCTAAATCTTCCCATAGCTGGCAGGAGGGCGGGTGCCACTTGAACCTCTACCGCGTTCTTTATTGCTAAGGAAAGCTGCTTGAAATCAGGCTTGGTCCCTCAGACTTCATCTGCTCCTGCTGCCCCTCTACACATGATATCATAATCCTCTGTTTATGAGTCACAATGGGTCGCCATGGAAATTATAATGTTACAGACAGGAGATTATGACTTTGTGTGTAGACAGGCAGCAGGAACAGAAGCAGTCCAAGAGACAAGTACCTTGTTTCCATACAAAATGCTTCATTAATAGTAGATGAAGGGAAAATAAAAACAGAAAATACAAGCAATGTAACTAAAACTGTGCAGGGTTTCCAAAGTCCCCCAGTGTTGTCACGGTTCTTTAAAGCATTTTGGGTGGCATTTTATTCTGGTATTGCACAAAGTGTCAGGCTGCCTTTTCTTCTTTAGAAGATGAACCTCTTTCTTGATCTCGGGTCACCCAAATGACTAGGGTTCACAAGTATGTCAGACAAAAGGGTGAAACTCCCACCAATAAACTAGTACCTTTACTTTACTGATCTCCACAACATGTCAGCATAGGGCAATGTTTCATGGCCACTCCACTACTTTGCCTGGTCCACTGGTAAAACCGTGTTAAATCTGCTTTTAAGCTACAAACTTTAACCTTTAGTCTCTCTGAAGTCCCTTCATATAGGGTTTGCTTTATAAGATCATGTTTTGCATCACAGGACAACATTACTTGTGTGTATCTCACTTAATCACCTTATTTCAGGCTTCACAGGGAACTTGTACAATCCTCCAGTGGTTTTTTTTTCCAATTGATATTTTTTGGTCCCTGGCAGTAGCTTCGCCCCCAGACTGTCCCCCAGCACCAGAATACATTCCACCATGGGATGACAACCCCTCGAGTCCGCCCCCAACCCCCATGGTGGGGCTGTCCCAAAGGACGGTTCCATACCACAATGCTCTTCCCGTAGCGTCCATGTCTGGGGCTAGGACCAATCAAGGAGGTCCTAAGGCACAGGGTTTTTCCCCCTTAAGTTCTCCGATCTGAGGACGGAAGCATGCAAGGGAGTCCAAGAAGACAGGGGCATGCAGAAATGTGCTGCCGCTCCAAACCCCAGCTGACGACCTCCCCTTCCTTGTAGTGTCCCTCACTGCAATGCCCCCCATGGTCACCCAGGCGTCAGTACTGCAGTGGGTACAGCAGACCTCCCTCCCTGTAGGAAGAGAGTCTCCCTAGAATGCTCAATCCTTCCCCCTCCCGCCCTCCGATGACCTTGGCTCATTTCCGAACCCAGGTCGCCGGCGTTGAGAGCAATAGCTCTACCACTGCACCAGCAGACCGGCCTTGCAATCCTCCAGTTGACTCCCGCAGATACTGAGAGCCATTTCAGTAGGTTAAAGTTCACAGCTTACAAGCAGGTTTAACGCAGTTTATCAGTTGGCCAGAAGAAGTGGCAGCGGGGCCACAAAACATTGCCCACACACTGATTCATAGATTTCCAGAAGTAGCTGGCAGATAAGGACCATGTGGCCGACCTAGTCTGCCCATGAAAACCCCCAAGTAGTATCCTGTGTTGTGGAAATCAATACAGTGAAGGTGCCGGAGACAGTGCCCCTGTTTTTTTCTAAGATGCTAGGGGTCTTTTAAACGCAGCAATTATCACACTTTCAGAATCCTGCTAATGCCCTTCATCAGTGCTGTTAAGTATGTCTAAGGAAATGCCATTAGCTGTCCAACACCACTCTCCTGAACATTATCTTCTTCCTACAGCAGCAAGGCTGCTGACATGACCTTGGGGGGCTGAAAGCATTTAATGATTACTGATTTCCCTCTCAGATTTCTGGCCACTGCTGCTGACATTCCTTTGTTTGTTAATGGTTCAGGAAATCCTGTAATGACCAAATGTTGGCCGAGTTCGCTGCTGCAGTATATTGTATGTATATGAGTACAACAGAGAGGAAAAACTTGTAACTCTGTGCCAGACACCTTCCATTTAGATGAGATGAGCATACAAAAATTGTGGGGGGGGGGGATTTTTCAAAAGGATTGTACACAGCCGCAACTGTATGATTCCGCATGTGTCTGCTCACCCCATTTTCATAAACTGTGTCCATTTACAGCAAAACAAAGCAATTTGCATTAAACCAACATCAGACACAACAGAGGGGAGCCAGATAGCACTTCTGCTCACTGTTCTGAAGACCCTGGTTCAGAAACAGACTTGGGTTGCTGGGGCCAGCCAGGGGTTAGGCAGGATAAGCGTTGCATGGACAGGTCTCCTTCTTTGGGGCGGGGGTATCATGCCTCCACTGCTGGTCTGCCACCTGGTGGAATTCAGTTAGTAATGCAGTGGAGATGCATGCCAGGGGAGGGGCAGCTGCTGGGCATTGATAGCATGCCCACTAATGGAAGGAAAAATGGCGGAAAACTCCCCGACAGGCAGGATGACATCCAGCATCTCGCAGACCCTGCACCACTGACTAGGCCCCTACCTCTACTCTGGATCCTGACCTTGTTGAGGTAGCCATGCTCACACAGAGCACCACTGTGGGGACCATGCCTGTCCTTATGCAATCAAAACAATACGTACAGCAACAAGCTGTAACTGGAAAAGACTGCCAGTGAAGGTGATATCCGCCGTTACTGTAATGACCTTCAAGGTTCAACAAGAACTTTGAAGAAAGAGATGCGCCAGGAAGTTCCCACTGAGCTGCAGGGAGGAACCTGATGGACTGATGGTGTTTTTCTCCCCTAAATCTGTATGTATGCTCACCATCCCCCCTTCGGCTTGCTAAGTAATCCGTCTCTGTGCCCAGATGGGGTAGGCATGGGCAAGATTAACTCCCATGTCTAGGGGTTTATTGGATAGGTCAGCTCACCAGGAACCCCCTTGTAAACATTTTGGTTCAAACTGCCACATTCCACATACAGGTTACCAAGACATGCTCAAACCTGGTTGGCAAATAATCACACAGACACAGGCCTTGCAATTCAGCAAACTCTTCTTTACTGGGGTGATATACTGTAGGTAATTCATGGTGGTACAGCAACAATTGCATCTCCGGCCACAAAGACATCATATTGTAAACTACTAGGAAGTTCATCACAGTAACTTGTTGTCTGCACCATGCAGATACCTTAGGGGTTCTCTTCGCACTTTGCAGCCCTAACCCACTCTTTTATCCTGACTCTCCTGGTCCCTGAATTCACACGGCCTCAAATGCTAGAGGGAAGTCCATATTCCTTTTCCTTTTTTAAGATTTAATGTACTTTATTTTAAGTTTTTAATACTGTATTGACGTACAAAAATACCACACAAAGGTACAAACATAATACAGTACAGCCTCCCCATATCCCTTTTTCTGTACTCTCACTATTTCACTAACCCACATTATCAACCTCTCCCTCAGACTCGGTCAATTCCCCAACAAATGGAAAGCTGCCTCAGTTACTCCAGTCCACAAAAGTGGGGATAAGACCGTCCATGGGAACTATAGGCCAATTTCAAAACTACGTCCTCTCTCCAAGGCCCTCGAATGCCTAGTGACCGACCAACTCACTGACTACCTTGAAAAGCACAACCTGTTATGTCTACAACAGCATGGTTTCAGAAAAGGACACAGTACTTCATCAGCCCTACTGGAATTCACTGGAGCACTGCACAATACCCTGGACAAGGGCCACCTAGCAGGGGCACTCTTTGTCAATTTGACCATCATTTGACACTGTTCACCATCGCCTGCTGACTAAACAGCTCCAGCTTATCGGGCTCTCCCCTTATGCTGTAGAGTGGCTCAATAACTACCTACAAAATCAGTCACAAAGAGTAAAAATTGCAAGTGTCCTCTCAGATCCCAAACCGGTCCGCTCCAGAGTCCCCAAGGGGTCCATCCTGGGTCCACTACTTTTCAGCCTTTTCCTCAACACCCTCCCTAAATCCTGCCCAGAAAAAACTCATCCTCTGTGTAGATGATGCAGTTATTTTCTCCTCCCACAAGGACCCAATGACACTACAACTCAATCTTCAGCAAGGCTTTGTGTCTGTGGAAAACTAGTTCAGCAATCATAAGCTGGTCCTCAACCATAAAAAAAACTAAGGCAATGCTTTTCCACAGCCCTCAAAACAGGCATAAACTTCACCCCCTCACCATTTCAACATGTCTCGGAAGTGCACTTGAGCAGGTGCAGTCTTTCAAATATCTAGGGATATCTCTGGACTCAAATCTCTCATATGTGGACCACATCGACGGTGTAGCCAAAGCTGCCAACACGTGGTTAGATCTACTATACCGGCACAGACAACATCTCACGGCAGACACTCTTAGGATTGACGTCCACAGTTTGGTGGTCTCCATTGTTGACTACGGGCTAATCATCTACGGCTCAGCTTCCACCACAGCGCTCAGGCAAATAGCGACATCCCTAAACAAGGCCTGTAGGCTCACCACTGGCGCCCCTCGTCTCACACATACATGTGACCTTTATGCCCAATCTGGATGGCTTCAACTTTCCAACCGCGTAAAGTATCTAACCTGCAACATGGCAAAGAAAGTCACTATGGGCCTCGCCCTGCCTGGAGTCCAAGCCTTACTGAAACAAAGACTAAATCCACGTACCACCAGGGGCTCTGAATCCCAGCTCCTCCAGGTCCCCCGCTGCCGCACCTCCCAGGTTCAAAGATCCTTTGCCCACAGAGCCCCCAGTTGGATAAATGAGCTCAGCCCTGATATCTCCTCCACCTCCATGCTTGGCTCATTCAAATCTAAGCTTCTCCTCCATCTCACCTACTCAAACTCCTGTGACTGTTACATGTAGTCACCTCAGTCCACTCTCTATCTCTACCCCTCCAACACTTATTATACCCCCTCCTCCCTTTCCCTGTCTCTTACCCCCCTTTTTTATTTCCCCCTCTCGCAACTCATCAGGCTTATTCTGATGCCTTTGCCCAGTACTGTTGACAAGGCCACCGGCTGCTATCACCTCCCCTTTTGTGACGCTACCCACCTTGTGTCACCTTCCCCCCCGCCCCTATCTAGTTTATAACACCAGTCTTTTCTTATGTTATCTCACGCTGTTACTGTTTTCTCCAGTAGATATTAGTTATGCTAACTTATTGTATTGTACTGTTTTGTGCTTAACGTATTGTAACTGTTTTCTGATGTGGAACCTTTGTAAAAGAGCCTTGGCTCACAGGTATGTTGTAACCCTAGACTTAATAAATAAATAAATGAATAAATATTTTGGCTCTGGAGCAAGGCCAAGATTACACTCTCAGACTTTTCAATCTATCCCAGCTGAGAGGGGAACACAACCCACATCAACTGCTGACTGCCCATAGGAGCTCACACATAAATATGGATTCTAAATAAAAGGCAACATGGTGCCCACATTTCCAAAATAAACAAACAATCTTCTAACAGCGGTATCCCTCACCATTCCTGACACCTTGAAAATCCCAGAGTCCCGCCCACCCAGCAGGGGTCTCGCCAGCCAAAATTTTCATTCTGCCACAAAACCCTGCAGCCCACCCCTTGGGGGAACCTCACCTGGTAAGGCACCACAGCTGATCCTGCAGGATACTGCACAGTGAACTCGCTTCCCTGAATCACACTCTTTACCTGTACCCACAGAACATTTCTTGTAGCCTGGATGGTCACCATCTCCTTCCTCAAGGTTGCCCACCAGAAACCCTATCAGCGCCCCATCTTTGGGGAATTCTGTCCAGACCCTAGAACCATCAGGAAGCACTAATTGAGGGGATACCCACCTGGAATTCCCTCAACCTCCCTGGTGTCCCACTAGGACCAACTCCAAATATGCATAGCAGCCCCCCATCCCAGCCTCCCCAGAGGGCTGGGTACTGTCTGGATGCCCAAAGCTCAACTTGTCCCATGTTAGGCCCAGCAGATGGATGTCCTACAATAAGAGGACAAAGTTCCATACCCAAAAATATATTGCTTTTTTGCTGATTTCATTCCTTTAACAATTGGTTACTTCTTTACCAAGCCATATCAGAGACACAATGGAACTCTTTTCCAAAATAAGTGGCGTGGCTTGTCTTAAGACTTTATTTTGGCAACAGTAGACGTGGTGCCACTGTACACATCAGTGCATGATTTAGCTCTGTCTGCCCTCAGACACTGTTTTGTTGAATCGTCTATAGCAACTGAGTTTTCACAGGCTTTTATCACGTAAGCTACCCACATGATCTTGACACCAAAATTATTTTATTTTTGATGGCAAGTAGTATGTCCAAACATGTGGCACAGTGATGGGGTCCCCACGGCACCCCTTCTATGCCAACTTTTTTCTGAGCTGGTGGGAGGGGACCATGGTGATGCATGAAACCCACACCTGCACCACAATTACCTTTGCGGCAGATTTATAGACTGTATTTTAATCATCTGAGAGGGGACACAGAGCGTCAGAATTTTGTCCATTTCTTGAATGCAAATGACATTAACCTCAAGTTTACTTTCCAGACAGATCCTTCGGAGATTACATTCTTGGACATCCAACTTGGTGGGGTACCACGGGAACCCATTATAACAGAGTCATACATGAGGCCAGCTTCGGACAGTATACACTCACACTCTATATCCTACAGGGTATCAGAATGGGATTTGAACTTGTACTTCTCCCTGACTCACCCATGCACTTGACTTCAAGGATATCCATATATTATGCAGTTTCACTGTCGGGCAGCTCGGTTATAGTATTTCATACATTTTTTCATTCATACCAAATCATTTTCAGTTTATTATGTTTGTAAATAATCATGCAGTTGCTCAAACTGATGTATTTTCCATTATCCCCATTCTCTGTTATACAAAGAGTTTAGAATAACTATGTAGGTGAACTAGCGTTAATTAAAATGAAGCACTAGCTACTGAGCTTATTTTCGGACATACACACATGTATAACAAAATTATATTTTCTCCTGTTAGCAGAACATCTTTGCATTAGGTTATAAATGGGTTTGTAACTCACCTTCACTTTTTATTTATCTTGTTTTCATGCACCTGTTCATTTTTCACTCGTATTATTTGCTGTTAGTGCAGCTGATAAGATATAGCCAACTGCTCTAAAAAGAGTATTCAAAATCTTTGAAGTGTTACTCTTATGAAACGTAACAAAATAAAAACTACATGTTTCTTTAAGGATGGACATTAAATAAGCAGCTGCTGCTGTGGCCACTCCCCCTGATGAAGCATCAAGGCTTACTGATGCAAAGTGCTGGGGCATAGCGCCATGCTACTCAACATGCTACTGTTTGCATTGAAATACCTGGTTTGAGCATTTTTGTTTCTTAGTTTTTCTCCTTACTCGAGTGCAGCCTTCTTGTGCTTGTGTTCTGCTGTTTTGCGTTTTCTGCATGCACCTGCCTAAAGACTGGGGGTACAGTTTTTGTTCTGTTCGCCCACCGGATGGCAACCTCTGGATCTCATGCCACCCCTGAATAGCAAGGTTGTCAAGGCATCTGTGTTTCCAGGTGGGATGTCTACAATGGGAAACTGTGCTGCCTGGACCATGCCCTGAGGCCAGCCCCATGGTGAAGCGCATCATATGCCAGCCCCTGTGGTGCACCAGTAAGCCTGGCATCCAGTAATTTCAGTTGGGGATGCCTGCAGCACTCTCCATGACCTGCACCCAGATATGGCGCACCAAGCCAATTCTGCACCCATGCACACATGCACCAGGCAAAGCCAACCGAGGCAAGATGTCCAATTACCACACACACACACACACACACACACACACTGTCTGGGGCAGCAGGCTATCCTTGCCTGCACCTACCATCTTATCCAACCAGTGGGGTGGGACAAAACAGTCTGTGACATGGTGGTCAGTCTGGCCACTTGCTTTTCAAATCTGGTAGCCAACCCAATGTTTTTAGGGACATCATTTTTAAGGGCTCAAAAAATCACTTTGTGGGCAGCCAGCCAGTTGGCCAGTAATTATTTAAAATCTGGTAGCCTAACCATTTTTAAGTGGTCACTGGCCACCTGGCTACCTTACTTGTTCAATCATGCCCATAGGAAGCCCCCTATACCTGACCACTCCTAAGCTCCTACCTCACCACTAAAGACACAGCATAATGCCAAGGCACAACATCCTTCCACTGGGCACTGCTTTTAACATCCAAGCCCCCTACTGCAGGAAGGGGGATTGTTACAAATGTATGTATCTAAAATATGCTCTAGCCCTTTCAACAAAAACAGCTGGAAATACTACTCTGAAAGTAGTAGCAGGTAGCTACAGATGCAAACATGGAACACATACTGGGGCATGCGCAGGCAAACCACTGGTGCCTTCTGAAACACAGCAGTAGCACAGTCTAAAAGAAAGGCAAATACAGGAGTATGGGAAGAAATGGGTTGGTCACAAATAGCACTTTGTGCAAAAATTTTTTTTTTTTGCTTACTGTTTACTGTAGTATAGTAGACTGTATCAGGCAAATTTTGCTATAGTCTAAGCTGACCCCCTCATCATCTCCAACTCATGCAGTGAGCCACTGGAACAAGTCCACTTGTTCAAGTATCTGAGGGTCATAATAGATGATACCCTCACGTCTGCACACCATACTGACTCTCTGGTCAAGACAGTCAGTACCAAGACTGGTGTCCTGTACAGGCACAGACAATACCTCTCTCGGGGGCCATCTGCCTCTCAGTCCACAGGTCCGTCATATCTACTATTGACTATGGACTAGTGGTCTACAGGGCAGCAACAGATACAGCGCTCAAGAGGGTTCAGACTGCACTCAACAAAGCCTGCAGACTCACCCCTGGATGCTGAGTGTGACACGTACACCTGTACTCTGTACAAACGCGCAAATTGACTGTCATTAAGAAACAGGGTCAAATTCCAGACTTGCATTGTAGGGAAGAAGGCTCTATTAGGTAAAACACCACCTTGTGTAGGCAATTTGATCAAGGTGGCCAACTCATTACAGGTCACCGGGGGTGGACTAGAGGGGCCTTGGCTATCCCCTTCCATCGCACGTTGCTTGGGCAACGTGCATTTGCCTACCAGACTCCCCTGTGGATGGATGAATGAACTCCCCAGGCACCTGTTGGCCACCAATTGTCTGGCCCAATTCAAAACTGACCTCAAACAGCACCTAATAACACTCTCTAGCTGGCCCAGTGGTGCAGAGGATTGAGGCGCTGGCGCCTTACCCCGAGCCACGCCAGCGACCCAAGTTCGGGAATGGACTCGGGACGCCGGGGGCTGGCAGGGGAAGGAGAGGATTGTGCATCTGTAGGACTGTTTTCCTCTACTGGGTGGGTACAGGGTGACGTCACTCTGCAGCGGCCCCCGATGGAGACCAGAGGCACTGCAAGATGCAACGTAGGGACTGCCATGAAAAGCGGAAATACCCGCTCCATGTTCAGCTGGATGCCGGCTGCCTGGCTGACCGAGGCTATCAATGTCCCATGAGCCATCCATTCCAGCAGCACCCTGGGGCCAAGCATTAGTGCTGGTCTGTCCCCCCAACCGGTGCCCTTCCCCTCGGGACGGGGGACCCGCCCCCGCAAAGGGTTACATCGGGGTTACCCTAGAGTCGGCTGCTATCTGGAACGGTGACTCGGGGAGTGAGATGGGTCGGATTCAGCCTTGGCTCATGCCTGAAGGAGTGGCTGAGATGGGGCACGTAGGAGGGATAAAAAGATAAAGCAAAAAAAAATAACACTCTCTAAGTGCACCTGCCCCTAAGTCCAGCCACACCCACTCTCTCTGCCTCCCAGCAAGCACTAGGCAGGCCTCAGGTACCCCCTCCCTCTGTCCCTTCTCATGACTTGCCTCAGCAATCAGTTCCTGTCATGCTCCTTCAGCACCCGCCACCCACCCTCCCCTCCCCAACTCCCAGTCCTGTGAGTTTCCCTAACAGTCACTACTATGCAGACTACCTGACCATGCCCCTCGAACCTCACCATTTACTCTAGCATGTCCTCTCCACTCAGCCTCCCTCACCCCCCATTTCTCCCTATACCATACCGTCCTTCTTCCCCACCCTTCACCCCACAGCGTGCATACCTCTCTCTTGACCTCCTTCTTCCCCACCCTTCACCCCCCACAGCGTACATACCTCTCTCGTACCTCCTTCTTCCCCCACCCTTCACCCCCACAGCGTACATGACCTCTCTCTCGTGCCTCCTTCTTCCCCACCCTTCACCCCACGGCGTACATACCTCTCTCTCGTGCCTCCTTCTTCCCCACCCTTCCCCCACGGCGTGCCTACCTCTCTCTAGGTACCTTCCTTCTTCCCCCACCCTTCACCCCCACAGCGTACATACCTCTCTCTCGTACCTCCTTCTTCCCCCACCCTTCACCCCACAGCGTACATACCTCTCTCGTACCTCCCTTCTTCCCCCACCCTTCACCCCCACCGCGTACCTACCTCTCTCTTGTACCTCCCTTCTTCCCCACCCTTCACCCCCACAGCGACATACCTCTCTCTGTACCTCCCTTCTTCCCACCCTTCACCCCACAGCGTACATACCTCTCTCTCTTGCCTCCTTCTTCCCCACCCTTCACCCCCAGCGTGCCTACCTCTCTCTGTACCTCCCTTCTTCACCCCTCTGCCAGCTATCCCCGTCCCTCTGAACTACTGACAAGGCACTTTGTGGCTGCTTATCCCGGCCCCACCCTCATAAAGTGTTTTTCTTGTTATTTTAACTTGTACCTGTGTTTTGAGTTGTTCTGTAAGTTCTGAATCCAAGCTGTATCGTTCATCGTAATGTACCTTTGCTTTATCCTACTGTACTTTGTTTTGCAATCTACGATGTGGAACCTTTGTAAAAGAGCTTGCGCTCAAAGGTCTTTTTCGAATCACTAAATAAATAAATAAAATAAATAATAAAAAAATTCCTGTACACAGAAATCCCAGAATCCCCTGCAGCTGACATCAGAAGAGGGCTGCAGCAGTGGGAGATTCAACTGCCTGCAGTATATATTAGAGATTTTATAAACTGTGATCTTTTCGATGCTGGTTCCACTGTCCTCCCGGGGCTAAGTGCCATCACAGGGGACTGCACTTGGCCCCAGGAGAACAGCGTGACCTGCAAATTTCTGGGGTCTGATAGTCAAATGTGTGCAATAGTGCAGCGCAAAGGTTTGCACTGTGCTTGCCCTTCTGCCCTACCCACAGGTTACTATGTTCAGTCAGATACTACACCAGTGCTATCCCAATGAATACAGGGCCATATCAGTGCAGCACTGAGGTGAGTAGTGCTGTCTCAACTTGGATCTGAGCTGTATGCAGCCCATACAGAACTACAGGGAACTGCGCCCCCACACCTGATAGTGCTGGAAGCCATGGCATGATATTCAGCCCACAACATGCAAATGAGCCCACTGGACATGCAAAGTGCTAAAGGGCCATATGCATGTCCGTTACGGGCTCATTTGCATGGGAAGTAGCGGCAGGTTTGCACCCATCCTGTGGCCACCTACCACATCAAGCAAGGGAGCGAATAGCCCCCCCCAACCCCAAACAGCCATTCCCTCCATGCAGATGTCCTCCCTGGTGTCCAGTTGCACCCTGCACCCTCCTACCACCCATCCTCCAAGTAAGTACAGTTTCCCTGGTGTTTAGTGGCACTCCCCTCCCACCCTCCAATCACTCATCCTCATAAGCACTGCATTTTCCCTGGTTTCTAGTGGTACCCCCGTCCCACCCTCCAATCACCTGTCACCATAAGCATTGAACTTTCCCTGGTTTCTAGTGGCACTCCCGCCCTTCAGTCACCTACTGCTGTATTAATATGGCCATATTAATATAGATTTCCCAAATGCCCAGCTGTACCAACGCTCTCGGAGCAGTGCAAACTGGCAGAACCGACATCAGAGAATGTCGGTGGAACTCATGTAGACAGCAGTGCACCATGAAGAGTGGCAATACCTAATAACTGGCCAGGCTCATTGTTTATGGGGAAAAAGTAGGTGAAATGCCATGGGAACATAAATGTGACTGTCAATCAAGATATTTAAAGTGTGGTGGTCGCGGCTGGGAACATTGAAAAACTTCACATTTAGACACAATTCATCTCACACCTGACATATTCTTCATATTTCTCTTCCCTTTGTTCCACATTAGTGAGTTAATTTGCAAGGGAACAATATCCTTTTAATCAAGAGTTGATCCCTGCGGCTGCGGCAGGCAGCGTGCTCTTGCCGCGGGGTCTACTGGGAGTGGGAGGCCACTGGATGGTTGCATTTACATCGGGGGAGGTAGCAGGGACCAAAACGAAGCAGAAGAAACCATGCCTGTCTAAATGACGACTTGGGCCTCTGGAAATCCCCTGGGTCCTAGTGCCTGCCAGCACCGGACTCTAGCCCACATAGTGTACTGCCTCAGGGGCAGAGGACAGTGTCCCCCAGAGACAATGGCATGGAGGGAAAGCCATGATTGTAACCAGTGGGTTACTAGGGCTTGAAGGGGTCAGAGGATGCAGCCCAGAACAAGGTATATCCCTGGAATGATGTGAGTGGCCAGGGAGAAAACCTCTATAGAAAGACAAAGAGAAAATTGTAGCAACTGCCACGTATGATGCACACTTGGGCCCCATGCAGTTCCCTAGTGGTTCCAGTGCAGTGCAAGGTGGGGGAAAGAGTACAGCCCTCCCTTGGACCCCCAGCCATGAAGGGGAAGCCTTGGGGAACAGCAGCAGCAGTGTGTTAGTAGAATGATGGGGTGGAATGGGCTGCAGTCACAGCCTAGTAGTAATGTTAGGCTGTCAGAGAGCAGAACCTCTATGAAAAAAAATGATGCTGCATCTAATTCCTCCTGAACTCACAGGCCACTTCTGCACGTCATGCACTAAAGTTACAATAACCTTCATCATGACAACAGCATCACTTCCATGTAAACAGCACCCAACAACACAGGATAATCACAAGCGTACCACACATGCTTAATGTTTCAAAATTACAAACGGAGATTTTCAACAGCAGCTTTTCTGTCCATTTGAGTTATTTGTCCCCTCATCTTGCAGCTTCCGTAAGGCTAGCTGTTTTGCGTAGAAATAGAAGTACAGTGACAAAATGGAATTAGCCATTTGGGGAAGGGGGGGTGTAGCAGAACTGGTCACAAAAGTCATACTCTACCAATTTCTTGCACAAGACTCCCCACTCTGCATAAATTTTCGACACAAAAAAAATTATGTTACAAATTTTTGTGCAAAACGTGCTGATTTGCAATTAATTTTGAAAATAAATGGGGAAAAAAGGTTTTAAGATTTAGCCAAACATAATTTGTCAATTTTCAAAAGCGAAAATTAATTGCCCCACTTCTACTCCTGCCTTTACCAACATGAAGTCATGCAGTATAATCAGAAAATGGCAACTAAATCCAGACAGACCAAAAGTACAGGAAATCCAGATATTTCCTTGTAGCTGTAAGTCAAGACCGTGTTCACGTTAATCTACAGTAACATGATAAAAGAGAACAGACTTCAGTGCCAACATATATGCTCAGTTTGTCAACTTACAAACTGCCATCCTGATGGTGGTAAAAATCCTTTGATTGAATTAGTGTTAATTTGTCCTACTAACAATGGCAACTGTTCAGAATGACTTGATTCCTATTAATGGATACGAATATTGGTTTCATATTGGGCCTTTCACAAACACTGTATCCCATTGCAGGGTTCATTTCAGTTATTTGAATATGTGGGACAATGACTCGGTGGGTAAAACAGTAACCGTTACATAAACAAGCATTTGTCAACACCGAGCGTTCACTTGCAGTTATTTGCAGTGGTATGTGGTACTGGTACTGGTTCAGAGGAGCGGAGGAGGCAACAGTGAGAAGCGTGGTGCCGCACGCATGGTGGAAGCTGCACCATAAATGCAGCAAGGAGCTGCTAGTTAGAGAAGACACCTCCGCTGGCCTTAGTGGACCGGGGAGAGAGAGTGTGCTGGGCGCCAGCAGCCGTCAATAAGTAAAACTGCACCGCGGCTAATGTAGAAGCCGGGTTGGGGGCAGAAAAGTGTGGACCGGGGAGAGAGAGAGAGAGAGAGAGAGAGAGAGAGAGAGAGTGCACTGGGTGGCATGAGCCACCAATAAGTGAAGCCGCACCACTGGCAATGTAGAAGCCAGGGGGGTTCAAACAGCGGACCAGGGGAGAGAGAGTGTGCCGGGCGGCATGAGCATACCAATAAGTGAAGCCACACAGTGGCTAATGTAGAAGCCGGGGGGGTGCAGAGAAGTGAGGACCGGGGGGAGAGAGAGTGCAGCGGGCAGCAGGAGCCGACAATAACCATAACTCCAGCCAGGTGCATTACTGCGAACTGTACTGCGCATGCCTGGAGTTACAGCTACAGAAAGAAATGAAGCACTGTCTCATTGGAGCAGTTCATTTCTTACAACTACAGAACATGCCACATCAGCAAGCAAAACTACTGTCATGACCAGAGTGCCTGGTCATTGGTCTACGCTGTCCAGCCCATTGCAGTTTCGGCTGTAATTGGCTAGGCAGCGACACACCTCTAAAATGCCATTAGTTCATTCAGGCCCTGAGCTCCCGTACCCGCCATGTTCCTTACTGTGGTGGTAGCTTAGGGTCCTTTTGACTCAGACACCCATCCATCCTAAATGCGACCAAGTTATCAGCATAGCCATCTTATTACTCCAGCACATGCAGGCGGTAGACAAAATTTTCAAATCCTTGCCAAAACATAATTCTGAGCAAGCAGAACGCCATTCCATGCCCCAGGTGGAAACACACATTTTGGACAGGATTTGAAAAATGACAGCCATGACGTACATAAACTCAGGTAATAAAAAAGCTAAGTCGAAAATCTGGGGTGAAAATATGTAAGATTGCCACAGTTATGAAGGTGCATACTGAAATTGCAACGGATGGGCATAACTCAGTCATTTTTTAATATTTTGACCCCAAATTATCATCACTGTCTTCTTATCACACCACCTCATGAAACCCATAGGTGAAAATGTTTACATTCGTGGGAAAACACCATTCTACTCCACAAGTGCGAAAACACGTTCTGAGCAGGATGTTTTGGGTTTTTTTTTAACCAGGAGAGAGACACTAAGCTGAAGCTTATTTACAGGTGTGACCTGGGAGCACAAGGAAGTTAAGTGACTTGCTCAGGGTCACACAGTATGCAAGTGGGGGCTGTGGGATTTAAACCCAGGTCTCCAACTCAGAGCCTTAAACCACTGCGCTATACTGCCTCATGTGGATGTGAAAAATGACAGCTGTACTGTTCATGAGGTGGTGTGATAAAATGGCTACATTGAAAATTTGGAGTGGAAATACTGAAAATGACAAAAGTTGCACACGTGCATAGAAAATTTTCAACGACCGCGTGTAACTCTGCCATTTTTAGGATTTTTTTCACCAAAGTTTTCAAAATGGCCTTTTTGGGACTTCACCTCCTGAACACTGTCATTTCATTCATTGGTCCCAAAAGGTGATTTCACACAGCAACAACACCATTCTGTGCTACAGGTGCGAAAACATGTTTTTGGTATGATATGAAGAATGACAGCTATCCCGTTCATTAGGTGGGGTGAAAAATGGCAATGTTGAAAATCTGGAGTGAAAGTATTAAAAACTGCCGAAGTTACGAGCTTGCATAGAAAAGTTTCAACGACCATGTGTAACTCGAGTGTTTTTTGGTAGTTTCACACCACATTTTCAACGTGGGCTTTTGATCCCGCCTCACTTAACAGTGGTGCTGTCATTTCATTTCATTTGTCCTGAAAGGTGATTCGCACATGTTACTGAAATCACCTTTCAGGACCAAGTCAACAAATTGACAGTGCCAGTGTTCATGAGGTGGGGTCC
The DNA here is from genome assembly GCA_016271365.2 of Neoceratodus forsteri. Lineage (NCBI taxonomy): Eukaryota > Metazoa > Chordata > Ceratodontiformes > Ceratodontidae > Neoceratodus > Neoceratodus forsteri. Next base: position 7,632,976 of record CM028134.1, read on the forward strand.
TAAAAGCCCATTTTGAAAATTGGTGCAAAATATCAAAAATGGCTGAGATATCAACATAAGTTCAAAGCGCCATTGACAGCCATTATACAGTGCTTATCTTGATTCTTCAGTTAGCAGTTCGACTTTGAAGAGTGCAGACGCGTCCCGCTCCACAGAAGATGATGGCCACTGACCTCCAATGGTAAGTATAGGGCAAGAGGTGTGTGTGTGTGTGTGGGGGGGATGGTGGGTTGCTCAGTGGGAGGATCAGGATGGGGAAGGGGGTGGCTGGGAGTGGGCTCCCCAGTGTCCTAGTGTTTTGGGGGGTACACATCAGGGGACACTGGGAGTAGGTTTCCCAGTGTCCAACAGGGAAAGGGGTTTCAGTGCTAACTGATGATCTGGAACACTGGGAATGGGCTCCCCAGTGTCCCACACTGCTGGCTGTGGGGAATATGACTAGGGACATGGAGTGGGCTTCCCAGTGTCCCACACTGAAGGGTGGGCATACATGATGAGGGACACTGGGAGTGGGCTCGCCCAGTGTCCTACACTGCTGGGGGGTGTTGAAGAAATGCATCACCCAGGACACTGGGAGTGGGCTCTCTAGTGTCATCTGCGGGGGGGGATACATGAATAGGGACACTGGGAGTGGGTCCCCAGTGTCCCACTGATAATAAGGAGGTAGATAAAAGGAGGTGTGCCATCATGGGCCAAGGTGAAAGTGGCGCCACAATCCTGACTCCACGACCAGCAGCACAAAGCCTGGGGGTCAGGGGCTTGAACCAGGGGAGAGAGAGAGAGAGAGGAGATACAGCTGAGGCTGACGGGAGCCACAAATAAGTGAAGCCACACTGGGCTAACGTAGAAGCTGGGGGTGCAGAGGACTGTGGACCAGGGAGAGAGAGTGTGGTGGGTGGCAGGAGCCGACAATAACCATAACTCCAGCCATGCACATTAGTGACTACTGTGACGCGCATGCCCGGAGTTATGGCTACATAAAGAAATGATGCACTCTCTCATTGGTGCGGTTCATTTCTTTCAACTACAGAACATGCCACATCAGCAAACAGAACTACTGTCATGACCAGAGTGCCTGGTCATTGGTCTGCTCTGCAAAGCCCACTGCAGTTTCAGCTGTAATTGGCTCGGCAGAGACACATCTCTAAAATGCCGTTAATAGCAATACATTCCTTGCACAAGTGAACATAAAAAGGGCATTTTTGTTCAGCCTAGCCCAAGTCCCCTCAGCCTATTTTTTGTATACCTGTGTAGTTTGTAGGAATGAACAGTGATTCCCTCGCTTGCATTCCCCTAATATCATCCTAATTTGAATATAAATGATGTTCTTTCACTCTGTCTTGCCCTGGTGTGAAAACCTGTTTGTCTCCATTCCAAAGGTCATAACCCCCACTCATGCAAGGCATCATGAGAGTTGACAATGCACACAAGCACAACCCGGCTGACATTATACTCTCATTCAGTTCTGACATGTCTTGTGAAGTCCCTGTGTTCTCTAAAAGCATTTTTTTCTAACTCAGATACACTTTAAACTACAGAAAAAAGCAGGGCACTTACTATATACTACATTATGTAACCTAAGTGTATCTATGTTAAAGGTTCCTTTTACTGCACTTGTAATGTTACCTCTGTTTTAATCTGCACTGTAATAACTGCCTTGATGTCTGCGCGCCCCCCCCCCGCGACGAGGTGCCTTTGTAAATGAGTCTCTGACTCAAAAGTTGTAAACCCGATTTGTAATGAATAAATAAATGAAGTATATCTTGAAAAGTTTCATGGCCAGCAATAGACAAGAACATAGGGACTGCAGAGGGTGGCAACCGCACTGACTAACACAGTGTAACTACTGCAGGCTTTAGTACCAAAACATCATAAAATTCCAGAATGCCTTACGCGAGTCAAGTCATGACCTTTCCAGTGGAGTCATGCAGCATTTCATACCGGACTTAAGTACCTTCATTTACATTTAAATCCTGATGAAATTAGGGGGGTGCAACAGAGATAATCATTGTGCATGCATACAAACTATGCAAGGAAACAGAATAAAAGGCTGAGGGGACTTTCCCTTTAAAGGAGTAGTACACTCAGAATTTGCAAAAACATAAGTTGTGCAGAATGTTTTGATTTGTGTGTGTAGTCCTAGTGTGTCCATTCCTTTGTTTGCTATTGGGAGTTTTTTTCTAAATTAACCTGCTAGTTTTATGGTAGTTTTACGGCCCCTGGGAATCTCCATCTCAGCAAAGTTTATTGCTCTTCTTGTTCCTACAATGCCTCCTGTCTCATGTGACAGTGATGTAGCTGGGGCCATGTATTCAGCAAGCACGGTTTAGGGTCAGTTTTAAAACAGCAGAGCCTTAAGTAACTTTCCTTATCCAATGAGCGCTAATGGCTACATCTGCAGTTTAGCAAATACTTGAGGGCTAACTGAGTGGATTATTCTGTAAGAAGACAGCTACAGCCTTTACTAATTATAACACTGATGCTCTGGGGTGATTTGTGAGCTTTTTGTGGCTGGGTATAATTTGATGAAATGAAGTTTTAATAGCAAAAAACATTTACTCCTGCTGACTAGATATGATACATAGAAAACAAAAAATATTGAATTACAGTCATATAATGGAGGCTAGAACATAAGGTTCCTGTCTCTAGTGCTTGCTGAATCAGTGGTCCCAGATGCATCACTGTCACATGAGACAGGAGGCATTGTAGAGAAAAAGAAAAGCACTAAACCTTGCCAAGATGGAGATCCCCAGGGGCCATAAAAATACCACATACTGTAACTAGCAGGCTAATTTAGAAAAAAACTCCTAATAGCAGACACAGGGAAGGACACACCAGTATTACACACATACACACACACACACACACACAAACGAAAACATATCAACATGTTTTTGCTAATTTTTATTGTTATACTCCTTTATGCATGCACCAGGAAGTTACACAAGTCTGAAAGAGGTTAAGAAAAGCTCACAGGGACCCAGCCCAGTAGCGCTACAGCTTGCTATGTGGCTACCTGGCTTCAGGGATGAACTCAGGTCACTCAGGGGCAAGCTGGAGGAAGGGGGACAGAGCATCCCATGTGCAGCACTTCTTCCTCTGGGGGGGCATGGTGTCCCACTACCAGCCTGCCACCTTGTGGAAAGACAACATAGCAGGATCGACTCAGTAATAGCAGGGCTGATACGTGTGTGTGTGTGTGTGTGTGTGTGTGTCTGCCTCTGCACGCACGCGTGGTGCATCACTGCTTGATGGACGGTCTCAGGGAGAGAACCAGGAAGGAAAAACCCCAGCTGAGCCACATGACAACCTGATGCTTTGCGGATCCCACACCACCAACTGCGCACTTCCTCCAAACATATGGATTCTGCTCTGGGGGAGACAGGGACTCCCCCATGCAGTGCAGCATAATCCCTGCAGGACTTTCTGAAGTGAAGGTAAGCTCTAGGAGAGGTAGGTAAGGGGGCTGGGAGGACCAGGGCAGACAGGGGCTGGCTGGTTGGCAGACTGGTGAGACAAAATAAAGAATAAAAAAGAAAAGCTTAATATATGAGAGTTTCCTTACCAATTTTACAGCAAATGTACAAATTGTTTCGTTAGCTGTTGATTTTTGTACAACTGAAAATATTTTCAATAAAAAGAATGGCATAAAAGAAAGCTCACAGGGGATTTTGAAAAACAGTGATTATAAAATGTCACAGACCAGTACAGAAATCTGATTGGTTATTTATAGTGCAATATGGGACAATGTTGCACCATAAATAGCGAGTTCCAATAAAAATGCCTGATCACAGAATTTGATGGCTCTATGATTTCTCTTCAGGCATTCTATTTAGAATGTTAGAGGATGTCAAACTCGCCATTTTCCCACCTCGCTAAATGACTCGCTCTACTTTGGAGCTTTTAATGTGCTTTTCTGAACATGTGCCCCTCAGCTCTAGTAACACCTTCACTTCCCTATCTATCCCGTACAGTAATATTTCAGTCTCATAGGTAAAAAGGTAACCACGTTCGCACAATGTAATGGAGGAAGGTGAATCTGACTCGGGACCGAGTAACTGCCGTCTTAACAGCAGTCCTTACTCGTACCCAGTTCACAACACAAACATGGGACACTGCATCAACTTTTTAACAGCAGCCCCTGTTCATTCTTCAATCTGTGAAAAAAAAACACCTCACAGTCCTGACATCAGTCCTCGCTCGCCACATCGGAAGTTGGGGATCTCAGTCATCACGAGGGTATAACCTGCAGCGCATGTCTGTGTCCTTCTCCTGTCTCGTGGCACCACAAAAAAATAACGGCAATGAAAAGACTTCCATTTCAGGCAAATAAGGAGCTTCAGTTCAAAGGCTGAGTGTAAAAAACAGAAATAAGCTCCTCATCTAACAATGACTTTACATTGAGAATACTTCTCTTGTAGCCCCCTCTCTTTCCGCTGCATCTTGTCTCTCACTCTCGCTTTCTATCGTACCACTTGCTCACACACTTGCTCTCAATTAAATGCACATTTTACTTAAAACCACCCATGGGCTAAAACAAAAACCCCCAAAGTTAAAAAAAAAAGTGTGGGGGGGGCAACAGAGTGAATAGGAGGCAGAAACTACAACTACAGAATGTCCTTTGGGTCAAAAGACCTCAAGCAAAGTCCAGCAGTAGGCAGAATGGCTATTTCATGTAAAAAACAAATATTCATTTACATATGAAGTTATTTAAAAATATGTTTTAAAAAAACTTAAGGGCCATTTCATAAGTGCAATAAGACACTCCGGGGGTGTGCATTATGGTGTGATAACCGCACTCCTAGGAGACCGGCACTCGGCCTCTGGCCTCGTGCTAACTACACCCCCTAGGAGTGCACCATCACACTACAATGCACACCTCACGCGTCTTATTGCTTATGTAAGACAGAGGAGTGCCAGTGGTTCCGTTAGTGACACTCTTGTCTCTCGGCTAAGTCGATCAGATGGATGTGAGTTCAAGTCCAGCACAAGGCAGTTGCGCTAATACCCAGTGCTGATACTGCAGTGCAGTGGGGGGGATGGGGTGGTGCTGCACTGTTGGAGGAGACATTCTTTGGATAAGTTGTGAAACCGAGGTCTCTTCTGCCAATCACTGGCAGCTTTGCAGGTGGACGTTGAAGATCGCATGGCACTTTCAAAAAGAGTAGAGGAGTCACCCTAATCAACAACAACCAGGGGTTAGCTTGCACTTGTGGAAAAAATATGTTAGTCATCGGATCTGAGTACTGACTTTCTAATAAGAATAGCTTCAAAGTGCCAGTATCTAGCTGTAGAACACAGTCAATTCGAAATACAGTGTAACACCACTGACAATCAGACAGGCCCAACACCACTGTCTGGAGCCTTAGCCCAGATGCTCTGGCTCATACCTCTCAAATGTCCCACATTACAAGGAACAGTTCCTCATTTTGCCTCACAGAGCCCTCTGTTCCACATTGAAATGGTCTGTCCCACATTGCACGCAAATATTTCAAAGAAAAAATCCAAACAATAAATGTGGAAAATGCATTGTTCAATGAACAGCAAACTTTGTGGACATGAAAACATACATTCCTGCATTGTTCTAGGCTTCTGTCTCCATGATTTGACAAGGTGTTCCACATTTTACCTTTTTGTTCCACATTTTGAGAGGCAGTGTTCCACATTTCAGGGATGAAAGGTTGAGAGCTAGAAAGTCACCAGGGGTGTGGACCTCGGGGACAGGAAAGGGGAAACTGTCCGAAAAGTAAAGATTAAAAAAAAAATTACACTCAACTTTGGGAGACGGGGAACCAAATCCTGGTCCCCTGGTCTTCTCTGCTGCAGGAGCTGGATGCCTTGCCACTCCACTACAGGAGCAGCTCAGCTAGTCACTGCAACTCCTGCTCCCTTATCCCTCCTCACTACTGCTTTTCCCTCTCCACCCACACATACATCGACAGGGGTAGGCAGAAAATCATCACAATGTCCTACCCCTGTCAATGTACTGTGCTATGATGTAGAGAGCCGTGATGTTATTGCAGTGATCAAACTGAAACAATATTGTTAGCAGATACCAATTTCTATATAGAACAACGCTCTACAACACCTTATAAAACTTTTGTCTATGAGGCAGCCCAGTGGTGCGGCAGTAGTGCTACCACCACCACGCTGGTAACCTGGGTTTGAGAGCAGACTTGTGTTGCTGGGGGTTGGCTGGGAGGACAGGATTAAATGTCCAAGGAACTGCTGTCCTCTCCCAGAAAGAGGGACATGCTGTACTGCACCTATACTGCCACCACTGGAGGCATGGCAGTGGGGTAGCGGGAGTGACACATTACTGGGATGACCGACTGCAGTCGCGTGGTGTGTGTGCACCTTCACGCAAAGGCACAACTGTGTCACTGCCTGCCACCTGGTCAATGGACATAAAAAACAGAAAATTAGGGCACGGTGCCATAAAGTTTTGCTCACCCATTCTAGCCTGCATTGCCCCAGAACCAAGTCAACTTCTCAATGTGGATACTGAGGGGGAAACTACAGGCAAGTGAGTACTGGAGGGAGATTGTAACTGGCCGGAGAGGTGAGCAGGGTTTAAGAGCTCCAGCCTGTCCCCACAGTAGAAAAACCTCTATGGAAAAAAAATGCTTTTGCCTACAAACATTTTTAAGCAGCCTGCGTCAACACAGGCAATTAATAATTTAAAAAAATGGTAATAAGGATTCCAGACAGCAGCTTCCAATGTCTGTTTACTTGGCTGATTAGAACCAGCAACTCTGGTCTCCAAGGTTATATTCTTAAAATAATGTGGCTTACCTACCCATGCTAATGTCACCTTGTGTATGTACAATCTTGGGTCACAGCCCTCTTGTAACAGTCTCCTGGCATGGAGTACGGACTGGACACCCACATGGTGACTGCTGCATTCCTTGACAAAGCGGTACTGACCATGAAACTTTGGGTGCCTTTATAATGGTGGCTTGGAAAATGATAAAAATATATAATTTATAATTTGATTACTAAGGGGTTGAGCCTGATCATTTCTCAGTACCAACAAACAGAAAACAGCATACACGACCCTTATCAAATTATATAACAGAGGTCATAGCTGAATTTTTGTATCTCCACTGGTACTCTGCTTAGTGTGCATTCCTGGAAAAACTTTTAAATAAATAAATAAATAATAGTTATTATAGGTCTTACTCTAGGGAAGGTTATGGGAGTTGTGCCCAAAGCAGACCCTATTTCCAATCTGATTATTCTGAAATGAGGGGTGCTACTAGAAGTAAAGGACAGGATATACACATCAGGCTTCTTCTGCTCCTCCTGCTTCTACAAAAACAAATTCAATTATTGCGTCCATGCTGTTGTCCCCTAGTTGGGGGTCACCATTCCTTTTATCTCTGTGAGTGGGAAAAAATCCTCACAGACCAAGGGTCGTGGAGACAGTAAAAGAGAGATTTATCCAGTCATTTGTGAAAATTCAAAAAAGTCAAGTCCACACAAGACATAAGGCACTATCGTCACAAAACCTGGCTTTGCTTGAGATGGAAGTAGAGAACTTACTAGCTCTATAGAAATAGAGTATGTGCCAAAGAAGCAAATGGGAAAAGGTTACTTCTCTATATACATCCTGGCCAAAAAGAAAAATGGGGAGTGGTGTCCTATTCTGGAGCTCAGAGTTTCAAACAACCATATTAAAAAAGAGAAGTGCGAGATGGTAGCTCTAAAGATGTCCCATCTTTGAAAACAGGGGATTGGTTATGTTCAGTGGACCTAGAAGACGCATACTCTACATCCCAAAAGGAAAAATCACAGGAACCCCCCCCGTCTTTTTTTATTCTGTTTATGCCCCCTTCTCTCAATGGCAAGGAGCCCCATTGTCACTTACCTGCAGATTGTCCCTGGCTACAACGCAGCCATGGTTATGCCCCCCTCAAAATGAGGTCAGGGTGGCAGAAGACCTCCCCCAAGAGGAAATGCTTGTTAGGCCCTTGTGTAACATCCTGGTTGAGGTTGGGGCCAGATGTGCCAGAACTGCTAGCCCCCCCCTCCCTGGTGCCAGGGCCCTTTTCCCCCATTTTCTAGTGCCCCAAGGCAGCGCAGTTCGTGACATCATAATTTGTGCACGCAAGGCATGGTACCACGTCAATGTCCACCTCAGCAGCTGCCTTCTCCACTGAATGTTCTTTCAGCCACTCTGCCACCTGCGGTCACCCAGGTGGCAGTGCCACACTGGAGGAAACATCCTTCCCTCTCCAGTGAGTAATGCAAGGAATTGAACTGAACTGAAAAGAAGCCAAACTGTTTCAGAACTGAGAATGTGAAACTCATGCCCTACCTTCAGTGGAGGGCCACTTTCACACTCAGAGTCTGGGAATTCAAATATTTTAAGTGTTAGATCAGAGGGGGGAGCCCATAGTCCATTTGTTCTTCTTCGAGGAGGATAAAGGTGACCCAGGCTCAACGGAATGAGTATCCCTTTTCTCTTGGACAAGAGGATAGAGAGAGGGTGGATGGACTGCCACCTCCAGAGCAGCTCCTTAAATGAGGGTCAGGCTTCCCCATAGGTCACTCCTAAGTTTAGGATGACTTTTTTCCCCAGGGCACTGTGCTTAGTGTGACATTCCAGTAAAAGTAAAGTTTGAGCTGGCCCAGTGGTGCTGAGGGTTGAAGCACTGGAAGCCACACCTAGCGCCATGTCAGTGACCCAAGTTTGGGAACAGACTTGGGTTGCTCTGGGGTCAGCGGGGCGAGAAAGAATTGAGCATCTGTAGACAGCTCTCCTTCCTCAGGGGAGGGGGGAATCACATGGCATGCTGTAGACTGACACCCAGCAGTGGCTGGGTGTCAGCACTGGTGCTCCGCCAAGAACGGGTAGGGCCCACATCTAGGGCCTTAGGCTGCCTCCGCCAAGGTGGAGCCAGTCACTCCACCCATTGCACGGACATGGGCCTGGGGATAAAACAGCAAAATTGCGAGCTGACAGGGTCTATGATGACCTGACTATCAGGTCGGCTGACAAGTCCCTCCGAGGGAGGGACCGGAGCTCCCTGTCAGCATCTCACACACAAAAAAAAAGTAAAGTTTGAACCACTCACCCTCAGCTGCCACTGAGGGCTGAAAACAGTCCAGTCCAAAATCATTGAATCATGTGGGTTGTTTTAAATTATACAATGGGGTATGAAAATCCTGTAACCTCATTGGTCAAAACACATCACATGACCGTGATAAATCCTCCAGTATACCCACTGTAAAAGTTTTATATCACTATAAAAACAAAAAAACAAGCTGAACATTGCATAATGGTAATATACCATGACAGAGAGTGGGTATATGGGTGGATTTACTACTTCCTGTGTGGTTAAGTCACTCGGCTGTGCCTCGTGACCAAACCACACCAGACGTGGTAAATCCACCAATATACCCACTCCCTGTCATAGTATATTGCTTAAACAGCCCAAAGGATTGAACTTTCAGAAGCAATAAGAACCCCTCAAGGGGATGTGTGAAATGCCAGGAATTTTGACCCTGTCACAAGGGGGCCCCAGGTAGATAAAGTAAAATATGAACAGAAAATCAGATGAACTGGCTGTAATGTCATGAACTATCCTGCCTTGCCGGCCATTCAAAACGATGCACTATATTAAAATAAATGGATTTATGAGTTATTCCATTTCCACCTTTGTTGACACTGTTTTTTTCTGTTGAAGTGGATTCTCAGTGTTGCTAACCCCTTTCAGCCCTGTAGCTGTGGTCCTGTGCAGTGAGCAACTGGAAGGTCACGCCAAATCTAGAGGCCAAAGTAAGTGGAAAGAACAATGATGTCATAAACGGAGGATTATGATGTCAGGTGTGACAGAAAAGTAGCCAGGGTGGACGATGTCTATGAGCAGGGATCCTGTTTTATGTCTTTGGCGCTAAAGAAAAAGAGCAAAGAATTACAGAAAATATAAGAAATTTGAACTGAACTGTGCCTAAAGTTATCATTTTTCAAAGTATCCCCTTACACAGGGTTTAAAATCAGTAGCGGCCCACAGACAAATGCAGGTGTACAGTATTTTGCATCGGGACAGTAACATTTTTGCTAAACCCTGCCGGCTTGTATTGGAAGAGGCACCATTCCATTAAAGAGCACCAATCACAATCACGCTCATTTCACTTTACTTCCATAAGCCCCCCACCAGTAGCTTACAAGCACTCGAGTTTAATTCTTCATATTTGACACATTTTCATTAGATGTTCTGTGAAGGGGAAGGGATCATAAATTTGAGCTGGCCACCCAATCCCTTCCCCTTCCTGTTCCTAATCTAGTCCAGCTGTGTCTCCCTACCACCCCTGCACCCCTACTTTTTTTGGTTTTTTTTTGTGCTCCTCCCTGCCCCCGGTCCGGGCACTCCTTTGGGGTTCCTAGGCACCCCATCTTGACACCCTACCCCCCAGCCCCCACCTCATATTGCAGCCAACACCCCAGGGTAACCCGGCGTAACCCTTCGCCAGATGGGTCCCTCTCCTCCGAGGGGGAAGGCACCAGTGGGGCGGCCAGAGCACTCTTCAATTTGCCCTGCGTGCTGCTGCTACTGAGGCGGGTATGGCTGGCAACGGGGCTTCTGTGTCGGTAGGGGCCAGAAGCCTTCATTCTTCCCTTTTCTCCCCGGGGGAAGTGGCATGCCACAGATGTCTAGGCGCACGCCGACATCCGCCATGCACCCCCATCAACGAACCCAGCATGCTGCTGTGCTCCCAGCCTCCGCCAGGAGACAGCAGGCACTAGGGTCCATCCCCATCCTCTCCCCCGGGAGAAGGCGAGCAGTCTTCCAACGCTTGAGCCTTCTCCCCCCAGCCAGCCCTCCGGCATCCCGGGTCCGTTACCAAACCCGGGTCACCGGCGTTGCAAGCGGAAATCCAACCACTGCACTGACAGGCCAACCCTCTCCTATGTTTTCTGATGTGGGTGTGTCTGTAGGCGTGGTCGCGCTCCATTGACAGCAATGACAGTTGTTAAAAACATTCATTTTTATATTTTAGAGGTCCACTGAGGGCAAATCAAAGCCACAGCTCAAATGACAAGAGATTTGTTAGTTGAGCGTTGCCCTTGATTTGCCCTCAGTGAACCTCTGAAATATACAAACAGATGTTTTAAATGACACTCTCATTGGTATCAATTATACACACCCCAACGCTCTACTGAGTCCTACATCATAAAACACAGGCGTGTGGGTGGGTAGTATGGGGCGCACCACTGGACCAGACTGGGACCAGGAAAGGGAAGGGAAGGGACAGGGTGGGCAGCTCAATTTTATGATTCCTTCCCCTTCACAAAATATCTAACAAAAAAGTTTCAAATATGAAGCATTAAACTCTGGTGCAGGCCAGCAACTGGTGGGTGGCTTATGGAAAGCACCAAAACTGGTGCTCTTTAAAGTAAGCTAGGCCAGTGGAAATGTATGTGGGACTAGTGGATTTTCCCAGCCACTAGCCCTGTTGGCTAGTCACTACAAACCTTCATTTTTATCCTCACTGACATCAGGGTGACAGTGTGATACAACTGCTTCAAGTCACCAGGCATCTGTGCAGACAGTGGCTCAGTAAGGAGCATGTCTAGTGGGAATGTCTCAGGATGTCTCCTCATGCCAGTTTCCCTAGAAGGGCTGGGGTCCGATAATTGCAAAATAGAAGCTGACATTCATTTGGTACAATATCAATGCACTCCAATGAAAGTTGTTAACACTATCCAGTAAGTCGACTGTTATTAGAATATAGTTTCCAGTTACAACAAAGACAGGGGTGTTCCCAGGAAATCCAGGTTCCTGTAAAACAGGAAAAAAGTGCCACACGGAAGCTATGCTCAAAGCAGCAATGCAAACTCAAAATAACCAAATTAACAAGCTGCTCACCAATGTTTTCATGTAAAATACAGCATGTAGTCAAATTGATGTGGCCACTTGTACAGTACAACTAAAGAGCCTTAAATCACGTATGGCACAGCGCGACAATGTAGCAGAAACTCTGTAGTCAAATGAAGAGCGATGAATGTGCAAATGTATTCAAGGTAGGAACTGCGTCTTCTAACAATGCCTGGCACCACAGAATAATTCTGAATGGAACTTGCTTTTGACAGTCTGGTAATCCTCCACCCCCCTCAAAGACATAATTAAGTTGCACAAGTGGCCGTACGAATTTGAATAAATATTGTATTTTTTTTAAAAACGTCTTTATTGTAGTGGTCATCATCTGTACATATTTACAGCAGGACGAATAGTTAACAAGGACCATCAGTAATAAGTCACAACACATACATTTATCTCCCAGCTGAAAATACGAGTACGAGTTTAACAGTGAATAGTATGACCCGATGATAAGGTACTCTCTACTGGAGCCAGGAAAACCATCTGGCCCATGTACACTGAAAAAACATTAAACCAAAATATAACATTAGAACAACTGATGAACAGTAAAAGAAATGTAACTGTCCTGTGTGAGGTTGATTATAAAGGTGAATAAGGGTTCTTAATAAAGATCTTTAAAATTATAAAACTCAGCTCCGGGTGGGTGGCCTTCAGTACACTAATACCCCCAATCTTGCTGGGACAAGACTGAAATGCCTTCAAGTTGTTCCATAAAAAAACATAAATGGATACCACGCTCCCTTAAATTTATCAGACTGTAGATGGAGGTCTGCAGTAATGTTTTCCATACAGTATATAAGGGATATGCAATGGAAGCAAGTGTGATAAATTATTTATCTGCACAAGAGCAGTTTGACCTCAGGTAACCTCACGAGTGGCGTAAGCCACGAGTGAGGTGTCTGGGGTCAAACTGCTCGAGTGCAGATAAATCATTTATTACATGAGTTTTCCATTGCATATTCCATTTATGCAATTCTTTTGTTTTTGCTTTTGTAGGGGGCATTTGTTAGTCAAAAAAGTGAATAAAAATGTAATTTTCTACCATTTGTTGCTGATTATAGAACATCTAAAAGGAATCTAGAAATGAAACACCTCTCATTTTGTAGATATTTTTATGCTTAACAACTTTTGTGGTCAAAGTACCATATTATCATTTTTGTTTTTTAAGTTATTTGCATTTGTTTGATAAAAAAGTGCACAAAAATTGAATTTTCTGCTGTTTTCCTCTAATTCTGAAAAAACTAAAAAGTATCTATAAATAAAACACCACTCATTTTGTAGCTATTTCTGTGCTGAATAAACTTTGTGCTTACAGTACCATGCTATCATTTTTCATTTTAAAGTTATTTACATTTGTTTGCAGACAAAATGAAACCAAATATGAATTTTCTGCTGTGTTTTTGCTAATTATCAAAAAATCTAAAAGGTGTCAATAACTAAAACACCACTCTTTTTGTAGATATTTCCGTGCTGAACAACTTTCGTGCTCACAGTACCATGCTATCATTTTTTGTTTTAAAGTTATTCGCATTTGAATATGGTTAATACTGCAACTGAGGCTGAACATTCTAAATGACATAAGCACGGTATAGATAAATGGCTGATGACATAAGCACTGTGTGGATAAATGGCTGATGACATAAGCACTGTATACATATATTAAATTTATGTACACAGTTACTCAGATAAATGGATTTATCACACTCTGTTTATCTCCACCCCTATTGCATAAATACTTTTAACAACATGAACTCATTCCTGCAAAGTGGGTGGATCAGGTAGCATCCACTTTTTTGTAATAGCTTTACCTGCCACCACCAATAATATCCTTAGAAATTATTTTTTGGCTGTTCGGTCTTCTCCCCTTGGAAAGCAACCCCGAGATCAAATGTTCAACGGTGAGAATCTCCTGCATGCCTGCCATTTGTTTATATCATTGACCTAATGTCTCCCACAAGGGCCATAATAGGTGACAGCTCAAAAAAATATGATACGGGGTACCCTCCTCCTCCCCACATCCCCACCAGCATCTATCTGAGTGACCCAATGTGTAATGTTTTGTTCTAGTCAGAGTGAGAAAGTAACGGCTCATAATAAACACTGTATTTTTTTAAACATTGGTAAGCAGTTTGTTTATTTGGTTGTTTTCAGTCTGCATTGCTTCTCTGATCGTAGCTTCCATGTGTGTTCAGTTGTTTTCAGCTTACAACAAAATAGTTACAGTTGGAGGGGACGCCTAATGGACAATGCGATGCCTTGCCAGTGATCAGGGTCTGGAAGTGGACCAAGGATGCTAGCAATTAAGCAGTCAACTAGCCCAGCTGGGGAGAGCAGGCAAAGCACTCTACCACTGCAGCAACCCCAACAGTGGGTCAGGAGGCATTCTCCTTTACCGCAGAGCTCACTGCCTGCAAGCTAGCCATGATGGGTCTGTGGACAGCTGCAGAGAGGTGGGATAAAGTAAAGGATAATCTGGGGAGAAAAACCTGCCATGCCACTTAAGGCTGGTGGCCTGGGGGGCAATCTCATGCCACACATCATCCCCCAACCAGACTACATTTTGCTCTGGAATGAGGTAGCAATCTCTCCGATGGCTGCGCTGCGAAGGTCAGGTAAGTGATTTTTGGGGTTGGGAGTTTATAATATGAGACTGGAGGGAGCCCAGCTGGCAAACAGTAAGATAAATAATGAATGAGAAACAAAATTCACATACAGTAGGAGGCTCACAGGGGGGACCTTGCCTGTTGCCACTGGGTGGTCAGTGGGCCAACAGGAACACTGAAAATTTACCAGCCCTCAGAATGGCTCCAGCCACCTGCCAACCTTGAGCTACTGCTGGGCACAGGCCCCTGCTCCAGGACTAGATGTGCTGTACTACATGCCCCCTTACTCCATGTAGAGGCTGGAGTGGGGGGGGGGGTTCCATCACAGGGCAAATAAGCTTCAGGGCTAGCGGACTTGGAGAGGATCTGGATGGAGGCCTAAGTCCCTAGCAGGTATGCCAAAGGGGTAACTGAAGCAAGGGACCACACTTACGATGCAAGCGCAGAGGCGAGGTGATGTGGCAGGGGGAACAGAATAAAAAAAAAAAAAATCACAGTTGCCATCTGTATAACACAGCTATGCAAAATTCCCATGAAATTTGAACATTAGGCCTTCGTTTTTGTTCCTACAAAGAGCTATTCCTCCCCAGCCATGTCTGTTATGGATATACTATGTTCCCAGGGATATATCTGGTTCTGGCCTGCTAACCTCCCTCTGTCCTCCCCGGATCCTGTCCCTGACATCTCCCATGGCTACCCCTCCATGGCAGGGCCATCCTTCCACCCCTTCCCGAGGCAGACCACTGTGTCAAACAGGATCCAGTGCTGGGGAGGGGGGCATCCAGACCCAGGGAAGCCCAGGCCACCATAGAGATCCACATGAGCATTCGAGGCTGCATGCAGTGATGTTCTGTGAAGGAAATGTGCTCCCTCGCCCACTGCAAAGGTCACTGTGGCACCAGAGCCCAATACCATCCCTCTCCATGCACAGGTCACTGCCAAGCAACAGCTGCTGCAGTCTGGCCTACCTCCTGACACAGCCTCCCGAGTTCGCTGTCAAACTTGGGTTGCCTACACAGAAGCCTGGCACATTGCCAATGGGCCAATGGTGCAACCTAGGGCCTCCCACTTTTTTATTACTGAATTAATTAAGACATTTGCATGAAAAAAAGCATCTTTTTCTCTATTAGACTTCTTCTGGCCACATTGCTTATACCTGCTGTGCTGCCATAATCCTTTGCTTATGACATCACAACCTGTTGCTATAAGAAGAGAGGATGTTTAAGAGGCAAAGAGTCAGCCAGCCCAGTGGCGCTGAGGGTTGAGGCATCTGCCTTACCTCGCGTCATGCTGGCGACCCAGGTTTGGGAACAAGCCTGGGGTGCCGGTGGTCAGCCGGGAAGGAGAGGACTGAGCATCCAATGGACTGCTCTCCTCTCCTGGGAGGGAGGGGTTTCTGTCCCGCTGCTAGTGACTCCTGGTGGAGACGAGGTGCCTGCAGTCAGGGGACCAGCATAGTCAGGGAGATGTTAGGCGGCCATCCTACGGATGTGTGGAACACTCACATCGCATGCTGGATGGCATTGTGTCCCATGCGCTGGGGATCCAGGAAAATGGAAAAGCCCTGTGTTCAGTAGGCAAGGGGGTCCAGTGGTCAGCCCACACACCCAATCCTGGGACTTCCGTCTTTCTCCGGTACTCCCTCCCTCCCTGCCCCCTCCACTAGATTCTAGATAAAGTGCATGGCAGGAGTAGGTGGTCCCGCCCCGGGGAGCTCAGAGCCGGGGGGGCAGGAGTAGGTGGTCCCACCCCAGGAGGCTCAGTGCCAGGGGGTCAGGCGGTCAGTGCAGCGGAGAGGAGACGGGCCCACCCAGAGTGAGACTGGAGGCTTCAGATGGGTGGGAGAAAGGTCAATACTGAGTGACCACCCCAGAGAGAGTCCAGACACCAGTGAGAAGGGGGCATAAACAAAGTTTAAAAAAATTAAAAAAGGCAAAGAGTCATTTCATGTAAAAAATTGCATGCCCCAAAATTTGCCATTTTTTTCCCCCAATGTTATGAGATTTGACTCCAGCTGATGCCAACTGTATTTTAGTGCAAGAAACTGGAAAATCACTTTAAGGCATTTAGCATCATTGCTTAGTATGTTATAAAAGATAACTGTATATCGATACGCATCAGGCAGGCAATGCCTGTGTTTATTATTTTATTTTTGATGTGTTAATAAATTATTCTTAAAGATGACAAGAAACTGGTGCCCTTGTATTTTCGAGGTTTTGCATGTGCCTGACATTTGTTGGTTTTGAAGATGTTATAACAACACTCAGTATCAATACTTAGTATGTCACCTCAACATCACTGCTCAGTAAGTCAGATCAACATCAACACTTAGTATGTTACATCAGCATCAATGCTCAGTATGTTACATCAACATCAACGTTCAGTATGTCACATTGACATCAACGCTCAGTATGTCACATCAACACTTAGGTTATGTCAACATCAACATTGAGTAAGTTAATTCAGCATCAACACTCAGTATGTTACATCAGCATCAATGCTCAGTATGTTACATCAACATCAACACTCAGTATGTCAGATCAACATTGAGTATGTTACATCAAAATCAACGCTCAGTATGTTACATCCACATCAACGCTCAGTATGTTACATCAGCATCAATGCTCAGTATGTTACATCAGCATCAACGCTCTGTAGGTTATGTCAACATCAACGCTCTGTATGTCATGTCAACATCAACGCTCTGTATGTTACATCAACATCAACGCTCAGTATGTTACATCAGCATCAACGCTCAGTATGTGACATCAGCATCAATGCTCAGTATGTTACATCAACACTCAGTATGTTACATCAGCGTCAACGCTCAGTATGTTACATCAACATCAACATCAATGCTCAGTATGTTACATCAGCATCAATGCTCAGTAGGTTACGTCAACATCAACGCTCTGTAGGTTATGTCAACATCAACGCTCTGTATGTCACATCAACCTCAACACTCAGTATATTACATCAACATCAACGCTCAGTATGTTACATCCACATCAACGCTCAGTATGTTACATCAACATCAACACTCAGTATGTCAGATCAACATCAACGCTCAGTATGTCACATCAACACTCAGGTTATGTCAACATCAACATTGAGTATGTTACATCAACATCAACGCTCAGTATGTTACATCCACGTCAACGCTCAGTATGTTACATCAACATCAATGCTCAGTATGTTACATCAGCATCAACGCTCAGTATGTTACATCAACATCAACACTCAGTATGTCACATCAACATCAACGTTCAGTATGTCACATCAACATCAACGCTCGGTATGTTACATCAACATCAACACTCAGTATGTTACATCAACATCAATGCTCAGTATGTTACATCAGCATCAACGCTCAGTATGTTGCATCAACATTAACACTTAGTATGTTACATCAGCATCAGTGCTCAGTATGTTACATCAGCATTCAGTGTCAATGATATCAGCATCAACACACAGTATGTTACATCAACATAAACACTCCGTATGTTACGTTAACATCAACCCACAGTATGTTACATTACATTATCACTCAGTATATTACTTTGGCATCCATATTCACAGGGAAAAATCATAATGTTATTTTACTAGCCTGGTAGTGCTAGAGTACTAGCACGGAATGCTTGGGGCCTGGGTTCAAGTCCCAGTGGGAGGCATACTTTTACTTTCACATATTTCATCTTGAATTACTAGCCTGGGTAACAGTGCAAACTGCCTCGGGCCAGTGCGACTGTCCCCCAACTTTCCCAGTTTGGCTAGTGCAATTAAGCTATTATTGGGAACTGAACCTTTAAGGGCAGCTTTCTAGAAAACATGTTTTCAGGGTTTTCCCTTATTTTATTTTTAACCTCACAGAGCCAACAACAACGTAACAGCTCCTATGTCCTCATGGAGCCCTGTGATTGGTTCAGATCAATTTGAATGCTACCGGCTGCCCCTCCCCACCATCTAAGCTGCTGCTACATAGCAGGAGGCAACTGAGAGGGAATCATTGTGTGAAAGCCACATGTCTGCTGCAGAAGAGGCAGAGGATCCAGCAATCATGACGATGGATATTGTCTGATTCGGAACATGGTAAGTTTCACTCTGTCTTAGCAGTATTTTTTTTTTCAAACAACCGTCCCTCTCAGTCACTGAGACCAGCATAAATAAGTTTTAAAATTAGAGTGACTCTGGTTGAGTGAGTCTTAATTTTTGACCTGAGTAGGCCAGGCCAGTCCCTGTCACACTTTAGCCCAATCGGAAGCCAGTATTTAACAACAATGGCTAAGGGGTGCCAACTAGCACAGACAAATTTAATTTATCGAATCCCTTTAGCTGACAACAGCAGCATACTCTGACTGAGGTAAAATGAGCAACTGTTTCTCATAAGTGCAACAGTTGACAAGTATGGTTCAAGTAATGTTGAGCCTTCACTTCTCTCAAGGTTTTGTACAGCTAATAAAACAGCTCAATTTGAACTTCAATCTGTGTTATGCAAGGATTGCGCCAAGTGCTGCGAGAGAGGAATAAAACACAATACAGAGACTGAGCAGGTGGGGGCGGATTTTAGCTTTCAGAAGATAATACAGTAAATAAGTCACTGTTACATAAGATGCAGGGAGTAGAATTAAAAAAAAAAAAAAAAAGTCTTAGCAGAGTTTAAAATTAGCAGTGGCTTCAGGCTTGCATATATTGAACTGACTCACTTCACTGCATCTTTGATCTGGTGACTAAGGGAGAGTCTGACTCCAGGCAGCCACAATGGGAAGCTATGTCTGGTAAAAGCAGGGAGGGAACTGTAGGGTTGGTGAACTTACTGTTTAGTGGAGGAGAAGAATCCTTGGGGTGCACAAATCTTGAACCTGTTGTGAAAAGCAGGGAGGGAATTAGAAGGGGGGGCTGGTAAATTTACTCTGGGGTGGAGGGAGAATCCCCAGGACACAACATCTTGCAGCTGTGGTGCCATCATGAGAGGGAATCTGACGGAAGAGGGCTTGTGAACCTGTTGGGGTGGAGGAAGTAATCCCAGGGCACACAATCTCGTAGCTGTGGTGGGCAGCACAGCATGAGAGGGAATTTGAGTAGGGAGGGCTTGTGAACTTACTGGCAACTATGATAAAAACAAACAGATAAATTAAATAACAAAAAAATGCTGTCTCAAACATAAGAACTGTGTCACTGTGCTTATTTTCATTAAATTGTAATGTAAACTTGGGGCTAGTTAATGCAATCAGTGGGGGGCCAGTGCAGCTGGACATCATGTTCCCGGGTGGACCAGTGCAAAAATAAGGTAAGCACGACCCCTTCATTCAGTATGCAACATCAAAACTCAGTAAGGAACATCAAAACTTAGTACGTCACATCAACACTCAGTATGTCACATCTGCATAAATGCTCGATAAGTCAAATCAACATCAGCGCTCAGTACGCTACATCATTAACAATGCACAGTATGTGAAATCAACATTAACGCTCAGTATGTCAGATCAACATCAACACTCAGTATGTCAGATCAACATCAATGTTTAGTATGTTACATAATCATCAATGCTTAGTATGTCAGATCATCATCGGCACTCAGTATGTTACATCAGCATCCACATTCAGTATGTTAAATCATCATTCGGTGTCAATACTCAGTATGTCACATTAGCATAAACACTCAGTATATTACATCAGCATCCACCTTCAGTACGTTACATCAACATTCAGTATGTCAGATCAGCATCCCCATTCAGTATGTTACATAAACACACACTATATAACATCAACACTCAGTATGTCAGATCAACATTATCAAGGTTTAGTATGTCACATTGTCATTAATGCTCAGTATGTCATATCATCTTCAGCGTTCAGTATGTTAAACCACCGTTCAGTATCAATGCTCAGTATATCTTATCAGCATAAACACTTAGCATGTTACATCAATAATCTGTATGTCAGATCAACATCAACGTTCAGTATATCAGATCAGAATAAAAACTTAGTATGTTACATCAGCAATCTGTATGTCAGATCAACATCAGTGCTCAGTGTGTCACATTGACATCCACACACAGAATGTTACATCAGCATCCACACTCAGTATGCAAGATCAATGACAATGTTCATTACTGTATGTCAACGTAGTATCAATACTCAGTATGTTACATCAACGTCAATGTTCAGTGTGTCACATCAGCATCCCCGTTCAGTATGTTGCCTAAACACTCAATATGTTACATCATCACTTAGTATGTTGCATAAACACATATTAGTCAACACTCAGTATGTCAGAGCCATATCAATGCCCAGTAGGTTACATCAACATCAACATCAACACTCAGTGTGTCAGATCAACATCAACACTCAGTGTGTCACATCAACATCAACACTCAGTGTGTCAGATCAACATCAACACTCAGTATGCCAGATCAGTATCAGTAATCAGTATGTTACATCGACACTCAATATGTAAGATCAGTACCAATGCTCAGTATGTCAGATCAGCATAGAAACTGACAGCACACAAGTGCCGCTGGGCTCATCCCGTCAGCCCATTTTATTATCTTCATTTTTGCTGCAGACCTTACTCGATTTACAGCGCTGACTCTTCCTTCCCCCTTCCTTACCCCAATGATTCCCTTGTGTCTATCCTAGGCATTTTTAAGCCCCACCACTGTTTTCACCCTCACTACCTCTGGCTGGAAGGCTGTTCCAGGAATCCACCACTCTTTCTGTGAAGAAGTACTTCCTCATCAACAGTCAGTATGTCAGATAAACATCAATGCTCAGTATATCACATCAACATCAACACTCAGAATGTTACATCAGCACCCACTTTCAGCATGTTACTTCGACACTTATCTCACCTCAACATCAGTGCTCAGTATGTCAGATCAGCATCAATGCTTGGTATAATTACATCACCATCCACACTCAGTTATTACATCACCATCCACACTCAGTATATTACATCATCATCCACACTCAGCATAATACATCACCATCCACACTCTGTATATTACATCACCATCCACACTCAATCTATTACATCACCATCCACACTCAGTATGTTAAATCACCATCCATACTCAGTATATTACATCACCATCCACACTCAGTATATTACATCACCATCCACACTCAGTATATTACATCACCATCCATACTCAGTATAATACATCACCATTCACACTCAGTATATTACATCACCATACACATTCAGTATAATACATCACCATTCATACTTAGTATGTTATGTCACTGTCCTCACTCAGTATGTTACATCACCGTCCTCACTCAGTATGTTACATCACTGTCCTCACTCAGTATGTTATGGCACTGCCCTCACTCAGCATGTCCACACTCAGCATGGTACATCACAATCCACACTCAGTATGTTACATCACCATCCTCACTCAGTATGTCAACACTCAGTATGATACATCAGCATCCACACTCAGTATGTTACATCACCGTCCTCACTCAGTATGTTATGTCACTGTCCACACTCAGTATGTTATGTCACTGTCCTCACTCAGCATGTCCACACTCAGCATGGTACATCACAATCCACACTCAGTATGTTACATCACCATCCTCACTCAGTATGTCAATACTCAGTATGATACATCAGCATCCACACTCAGTATGTTACATCACTGTCCTCACTCAGTATGTTATGTCACTGTCCTCACTCAGCATGTCCACACTCAATATGTTACATCACCGTCCTCACTCAGTATGTCAACACTCAGTATGATACATCAGCATCCACACTCAGTATGTTACATCACCGTCCTCACTCAGTATGTTACATCACTGTCCTCACTCAGTATGTTATGTCACTGTCCTCACTCAGCATGTCCACACTCAGTATGATACATCACAATCCACACTCAGTATGTTACATCACCGTCCTCACTCAGTATGTTACATCACTGTCCTCACTCAGTATGTTATGTCACTACCCTCACTGAGCATGTTCACACTCAGTATGATACATCACAATCCACACTCAGTATGTTACATCACTGTCCTCACTCAGCATGTTTACACTCAGTATGATACCGCACAGTCCACACTCAGTATGATACATCAGCATCCACACTCAGTATGTTACATCACCGTCCACACTCAGTATGTTACGTCAATGCCCTCACTCAGTATGTCAGTACTCAGTATGATACATCAACGTCCACACTCAGTATGTTACATCACCATCCTCACTCAGTATGTCAACACTCAGTATGATACATCAGCATCCACACTCAGTATGTTACATCACCATCCTCACTCAGTATGTTACATCACTGTCCTCACTCAGTATGTTACATCACTGTCCTCACTCAGCATGTCCACACTCAGTATGTTATGTCACTGTCCTCACTCAGCATGTCCACACTCAGTATGTTATGTCACTGTCCTCACTCAGCATGTCCACACTCAGTATGGTACATCACAATCCACACTCAGTATGTTACATCACCATCCTCACTCACTATGTCAACACTCAGTATGATACATCAGCATCCACACTCAGTATGTCAACACTCAGTATGATACATCAGCATCCACACTCAGTATGTTACATCACCGTCCTCACTCAGTATATTACATCACAATCCACACTCAGTATGTTACATCACTGTCCTCACTCAGCATGTTTACACTCAGTATGATACCTCACAGTCCACACTCAGTATGATACATCAGCATCCACACTCGGTATGTTACATCACTGTCCACACTCAGTATGTTACGTCAATGCCCTCACTCAGTATGTCAGTACTCAGTATGATACATCAACGTCCACACTCAGTATGTTACATCACCGTCCTCACTCAGTATGTCAACACTCAGTATGATACATCAGCATCCACACTCAGTATGTTACATCACTGTCCTCACTCAGCATGTCCACACTCAGTATGTTATGTCACTGTCCTCACTCAGCATGTCCACACTCAGTATGGTACATCACAATCCACACTCAGTATGTTACATCACCATTCTCACTCGTTATGTCAACACTCAATATGATACATCAGCATCCACACTCAGTATGTTACATCAGCATCTTCACTCAGTATGTCAACACTCAGTATGATACATCAGCATCCACACTCAGTATGTTACATGACCGTCCTCACTCAGTATGTTACGTCAATGCCCTCACTCAGTATGTCAGTACTCAGTATGATACATCAACGTCCACACTCAGTATGTTACATCACCATCCTCACTCAGTATGTTACATCACCGTCCTCACTCAGTATGTCAACACTCAGTATGATACATCAGCATCCACACTCAGTATGTTACATCACCATCCTCACTCAGTATGTTACATCACTGTCCTCACTCAGTATGTTATGTCACTGTCCTCACTCAGCATGTCCACACTCAGTATGTTATGTCACTGTCCTCACTCAGCATGACCACACTCAGTATGTTATGTCACTGTCCTCACTCAGCATGTCCACACTCAGTATGGTACATCACAATCCACACTCAGTATGTTACATCACCATCCTCACTCACTATGTCAACACTCAGTATGATACATCAGCATCCACACTCAGTATGTCAACACTCAGTATGATACATCAGCATCCACACTCAGTATGTTACATCACCGCCCTCACTCAGTATATTACATCACAATTCACACTCAGTATGTTACATCACTGTCCTCACTCAGCATGTTTACACTCAGTATGATACCTCACAGTCCACACTCAGTATGATACATCAGCATCCACACTCAGTATGTTACATCACTGTCCACACTCAGTATGTTACGTCAATGCCCTCACTCAGTATGTCAGTACTCAGTATGATACATCAACGTCCACACTCAGTATGTTACATCACCGTCCTCACTCAGTATGTTACATCACCGTCCTCACTCAGTATGTCAACACTCAGTATGATACATCAGCATCCACACTCAGTATGTTACATCACTGTCCTCACTCAGCATGTCCACACTCAGTATGTTATGTCACTGTCCTCACTCAGCATGACCACACTCAGTATGGTACATCACAATCCACACTCAGTATGTTACATCACCATCCTCACTCGTTATGTCAACACTCAGTATGATACATCAGCATCCACACTCAGTATGTTACATCAGCATCTTCACTCAGTATGTCAACACTCAGTATGATACATCAGCATCCACACTCAGTATGTTACATGACCGTCCTCACTCAGTATATTACATCACCGTCCTCACTTAGTATGTTACATCACTGTCCTCACTCAGTATGACACATCACAGTCCACACCCAGTATGATACATTACAATCCATACTCAGTATGTTACATCACCATCCACACTCAGTATGTTACATCGCCATCCACATTCAGTATGTTACGTCACTGTCCTCACTCAGCATGTTCACACTCAGTATGATACATCAGCATCCACACTCAGTATGTTACATCACCGTCCTCACTCAGTATGTTACATCACCGTCCACACTCAGTATGTTACATCACTGTCCTCACTCAGTATGATACATCACCATCCACACTCAGTATGTTACATCGCCATCCACACTCAGTATGTTACATCACTGTCCTCACTCAGTTTGTCCACATTCAGTATGATACATCACCATCCACACTCAGTATGTCACATCAACACTATGTATGTCACATCAGCATCAATGCTTGTTATGTTACATCAACATCCATGCTCTATGTCACCTCAACGCTCAGTATGTTGCATCAACATCCACAGTCAGTCTGCTATAGCAATGCTCAGCATATCACATTAAACAAGAAAGATAAGTATGTTAAACAGGGAATTAAATAACTGGTATAGCATAGCAAAATGCAACACAAATCACGGGGTAGTTCTAACCATTTACTCAGTTGCACATCAGTAGACTGCTAAACATGTTAATGTATGCCCAAGGCATACACAACAGCACAATTTCAATAAAACTGAATGTATGGATGTTGAAAAATGTTAGGTTTGCTATTCATTCACTGATGACCGCTATGCATTTTCAAAGCTGATTAGCAATGCACCGCGCGCAAAACTGCTGTTCAGTTGGGGTTTTTTGTTAGGTATTTAATACCCTGGTTATATCAACATCCACACTCTGTATGTCACATCAACATCTACACTCAGTGTGTTACATATAGAATAATGTATGGGCAACCATATACAACAAGGCTGTGTTTCCATCGAGGGGTTGAGATGACAGCATATGAACCTCGACAGCGAAGCTCAAGAGGGCCATGCTGTCGTCTCCACCCTGAGATGGAAAGACATGCCGAGTTGTGTGTGGCTGACCACATTTTGTTTTTTATAGCAAATGGTTTGTTACACTAGCGTGACAGACCCCCACCACGTGAAAACAAAAAATCACGCCATTTCTTTGTCTACTCGCATATCAAAATCAAATATTCAGACTTTTGAAAGGTAAAAGGTATGACATTGGGCACTGGGTGGTTAGTAAGTAGCTAGGTGTAGAATAAATGAGAAATTTAAAATTGTATGACCTTTGAACTGTGCATAGCAACTGTTTGGAATGCGCATAACAACACTTTAGAATGCGCATAACGATTTAGAATGTGCTTAACAAGGATTTTGAGCAGGCTGATTTTTATAACAACAAAGGGTAACCATATACTGTATCAGTATCCACATACAGTGTGCCACATCAACATCCGTGCTCCGTATGTGACAGAAACAGTCACGATCAGTATGGCACAGTAACATCAATGCTCAGTGTGTGACACTGTCATCATTTACACTCAGTATGTTACATCAGCGGTCTGTATGTCACATCAGTATCAAAAATCAGTATGCTACGTCAACACTCGGTATGTCACATCAGTATCAAAAATTAGTGGGTTACATCAAGGCTCAGTATGTCACATCAGCATCAATACTCTGTATGTCACATCAATGCTCTGTATGTCACATCAGCATCAATGCTCTGTATGTCACATCAGCATCAGTGCTCTGTATGTCACATCAGCATCAATGCTCTGTATGTCACATCAATGCTCTGTATGTCACATCAGCATCAATACTCTGTATGTCACGTCAATGCTCTGTATGTCATATCAGCATCAGTGCTCTGTATGTCACATCAATGCTCTGTATGTCACATCAGCATCAGTGCTCTGTATGTCACATCAGCATCAGTGCTCTGTATGTCATATCAATGCTCTGTATGTCACATCAGCATCAATGCTCTGTATGTCACATCAGCATCAATGCTCTGTATGTCATATCAATGCTCTGTATGTCACATCAGCATCAATGCTCTGTATGTCACATCAGCATCAATGCTCTGTATGTCATATCAATGCTCTGTATGTCACATCAGCATCAATGCTCTGTATGTCATATCAATGCTCTGTATGTCACATCAGCATCAATGCTCTGTATGTCATATCAATGCTCTGTATGTCACATCAGCATCAATGCTCTGTATGTCACATCAGCATCAATGCTCTGTATGTCACATCAGCATCAATACTCTGTATGTCACATCAATGCTCTGTATGTCACATCCGCATCAAAAATCAGTATGTTACATCAATGCTCAGTACTTAATATGGTACACCAACATCCATGCTTACTACTTTTTGTCACATCAGCATCAATGCTCTGTAAGTCACATCAGCATCAATACTCTGTATGTCACATCAATGCTCTGTATGTCACATCAGCATCAATGCTCTGTATGTCACATCAATGCTCTGTATGTCACATCAGCATCAGTGCTCTGTATGTCACATCAGCATCAATGCTCTGTATGTCACATCAGCATCAGTGCTCTGTATGTCACATCAGCATCAATGCTCTGTATGCAGGCTTTTAAATAATTGATTAGCAGTTTTTTTCTTGAGACAATGCTAACTGTACAGAAAGTATTTATATAGGTTTTCTAGAAGTGTTATGTTTGTTAAACACAGTGAGGCAAGTTGTATGCATTTTCACAATGTTTTAGCATTTTTATGAGCAAAACGCTATTCAGTTTTTGAAGTTAAATAAATCCCTGTGTATGTTACGTCAGCATCAGTGCTCTGTATGTCACATCAGCATCAATACTCTGTATGTCGCATCAATGCTCTGTATGTCACATCAGCATCAGTGCTCTGTATGTCACATCAGCATCAGTGCTCTGTATGTCGCATCAATGCCCTGTATGTTACATCAGCATCAATGCCCTGTATGTCACATCAGCATCAATGCCCTGTATGTCACATCAGCATCAATGCCCTGTATGTCACATCAGCATCAGTGCTCTGTATGTCACATCAGCATCAATGCTCTGTATGTCACATCAATGCTCTGTATGTTACATCAGCATCAGTGCTCTGTATGTCACATCAATGCTCTGTATGTCATATCAATGCTCTGTATGTCACATCAGCATCAGTGCTCTGTATGTCACATCATTGCTCTGTATGTCACATCAGCATCAATGCTCTGTATGTTACATCAGCATCAGTGCTCTGCATGTCACATCAGCATCAGTGCTCTGTATGTCACATCAGCGTCAATGCTCTGTATGTCATATCAATGCTCTGTATGTCACATCAGCATCAGTGCTCTGTATGTCACATCAGCGTCAATGCTCTGTACGTCACATCAATGTTCTGTATGTCACATCAGCATCAATGCTCTGTATGTCACATCAGCATCAATGCTCTGTAAGTCACATCAGCATCAGTGCTCTGTATGTCACATCAGCATCAGTACTCTGTATGTCACATCAATGCTCTGTATGTCACATCAGCATCAGTGCTCTCTATGTCACATCAGCATCAGTGCTCTGTATGTCACATCAGCATCAATGCTCTGTATGTCATATCAATGCTCTGTATGTCACATCAGCATCAATGCTCAGTATGTCACATCAGCATCAATACTCTGTATGTCACATCAATGCTCTGTATGTCACATCAGCATCAAAAATCAGTATGTTACATCAATGCTCAGTACTTAATATGTTATACCAACATCCATGCTTACTACTTTTTGTCACATCAGCATCAATGCTCTGTATGTCACATCAGCATCAGTGCTCTGTATGTCACATCAGCATCAGTGCTCAGTATGTTACATCAGCATCAATGTTTAGTATGTCACATCAGCATCAATGCTCTGTATGTCACATCAATGCTCTGTATGTTACATCAGCATCAATGCTCTGTATGTTACATCAGCATCAATGCTCTGAATGTTACATCAGCATCAGTGCTCTGTATGTCACATCAGCATCAGTGCTCTGTATGTCACATCAGCATCAATGTTTAGTATGTCACATCAGCATCAATGCTCTGTATGTCACATCAATGCTCTGTATGTCACATCAGCATCAATGCTCTGTATGTCACATCAGCATCAATGCTCTGTATATCACATCAATGCTCAGTATGTCACATCAGCATCAATGCTCTGTATGTCACATCAGCATCAATGCTCTGTATGTCACATCAGCATCAATGCTCTGTATGTTACATCAGCATCAATGCTCTGTATGTCACATCAGCATCAATGCTCTGAATGTTACATCAGCATCAATGCTCTGTATGTCACATCAGCATCAATGCTCTGTATATCACATCAATGCTCAGTATGTCACATCAGCATCAATGCTCTGTATGTCACATCAATGCTCTGTATGTCACATCAGCATCAGTGCTCTGTATGTCACATCAGCATCAGTGCTCTGTATGTCATATCAATGCTCTGTATGTCACATCAGCATCAATGCTCTGTGTGTTACATCAGCATCAGTGCTCTGTATGTCACATCAGCATCAATGCTCTGTGTGTTACATCAGCATCAATGCTCTGTATGTCACATCAATGCTCAGTATGTCACATCAGCATCAATGCTCTGTATGTCACATCAGCATCAATGCTCTGTATGTCACATCAATGCTCTGTATGTTACATCAGCATCAATGCTCTGTATGTCACATCAGCATCAATGCTCAGTATGTTACATCAGCATCAATGCTCTGTATGTCACATCAATGTTCAGTATGTCACATCAGCATCAGTGCTCAGTATGTTACATCAGCATCAGTGCTCTGTATGTCATATCAATGCTCTGTATGTTACATCAGCATCAGTGCTCTGTATGTCATATCAATGCTCTGTATGTTACATCAGCATCAGTGCTCTGTATGTCACATCAGTGCTCTGTATGTCACAGCAATGCTCTGTATGTCACATCAGCATCAATGCTCAGTATGTTACATCAGCATCAATGCTCTGTATGTCACATCAATGTTCAGTATGTTACATCAGCATCAATGCTCTGTATGTCACATCAATGTTCAGTATGTTACATCAGCATCAATGCTCTGTATGTCACATCAGCATCAATGCTCAGTATGTTACATCAGCATCAATGCTCTGTATGTCATATCAATGTTCAGTATGTTACATCAGCATCAATGCTCTGTATGTCACATCAGCATCAGTGCTCTGTATGTCACATCAGCATCAATGCTCTGTATGTCATATCAATGCTCTGTATGTTACATCAGCATCAATGCTCTGTATGTCACATCAGCATCAATGCTCTGTATGTCACATCAATGCTCTGTATGTCACATCAGCATCAGTGCTCAGTATGTTACATCAGCATCAATGCTCTGTATGTCACATCAGCATCAGTGCTCTGTATGTCACATCAGCATCAATGCTCTGTATGTCACATCAATGCTCTGTATGTCACATCAGCATCAGTGCTCAGTATGTTACATCAGCATCAATGCTCTGTATATCACATCAGCATCAGTGCTCTGTATGTCACATCAGCATCAATGCTCTGTATGTCACATCAATGCTCTGTATGTCACATCAGCATCAGTGCTCAGTATGTTACATCAGCATCAATGCTCTGTATGTCACATCAGCATCAGTGCTCTGTATGTCACATCAGCATCAATGCTCTGTATGTCACATCAATACTCTGTATGTCACATCAGCATCAGTGTTCTGTATGTCACAGCAATGCTCTGTATGTTACATCAGCATCAACATGCAGTAGATACATAGATATATAAAAGGTGATGGCAGAAACAGACTTGCAGTCCCTCCAGTCTGCCACATCAACATCCACGCTTAGTATGTTATGTTAATGCTGAGTATGTAAGCAGCAAGACACGATGGGGTGTGCATTGTGCTGTCACAGCGTACACCCAGGGGTATTGTTAGGCATGATACTGCAAGCAGAGTGTCTTTCGCTCTTGAGTGTGTGTTGTGACAGCACAGTGCATAAACCCTGGAGTGTCCTATTGCCCTTATGAAATGGCCACAAAAAAATGTACTCCACGTCTTATAAATATAACACACTGACAGCACTTTGTCTGTCAACCTCTTGATGCATTTCAGACAGGGTTGAATCATTCAGCAGTTCAAACTGAGCAGCCAGTAGTTCTTCCACTGTCTCTAGCTGCAGTTAGTGAGTGTAAAAAAAAAATGGCTGCTGTTCGAAATTTCAAAGTTCCAAAGCTGCTCATTGCTATTCTAGATTCACTGTTCACAGGCTGGTGGAACTCGTTTTAGCTGTCTATTAAGCTCTCACAACACATGACTCTGAGCCAATCAGGACTCAGTATTTAACCTACCCATTTCATAAGTCACATCAATATCCACACTCTGTATGTCACGTCAGCACCCACACTCAGGATGTCACATCAGTATATATGCTCAGTATGTCACATCAACATCAAAAATCAGTATGTTACATCAAAATGAAAACTCAGTATGTCAGCGCTTAGTAAGTTACATCAATATCCACACTCAGTAACATCAACAATGCCAACACAAAATGATTTTTTGATAGCTGTCTTACTCATAACAGTAACAGAAGCTGTAATAAACACTGGTGTGAAGTAACCACTAGATTCGAGAATATACAAGGATCTATCAACATTTAAATGCACTGGAAAGTCATGACAATTAACACAGACATTTCTTCCCTGTGAAGAACATCTATTATCTATAGTCAGAGATATAGAAGAACACTTCATGGTTTAAAGTCATGGGAATAGACCAACAGAATAAGTAGTCACCAGAATTCATGATATGTGTTTATTTGAAATGGGGATATACTTCATTTGAAATTACCCCTAAGATAAACGACTAACCCTGCTCCTATCCTCCGACATTGTCCCAGCAATATGTCTACCTGCTAATTAATTGCTTAAGGTTATTACTGCTGTACAACTTGTTCATCACATTTTGTACTGCTATTTGTCTGTTCTGATTTCCTAACTGCATTGTTGTGACTTCTGTAACCTGCACTAAAGCTGTATTTACTTTTTGTTTCTTTTGTGTTATTCCCGGGTCACCCCTGAAAAGGGGACCTCCGGGGCTCAGTGGGCTAACCCGGTCACCAAAATGTAATAAATAAATAAATAGGCTAGGGTTACAGATTGTCCTGTTTCCAGCAGGACCAAAAGGCTCACGGTTGTCATTAGCATGACTCAGTTACACAAAATACCCTCAAAATGTTAATATTCAGGTGGCCACCTGAGATGGAACACTGGCAACCTAAGTTTGGCAGTGAGCCTGGGATGCTGGCAAACCAGTGGCCGTGATCAACAAGTGCTGCATACAAGGGGGCAACGAGCTTCTGTAGCATCAGTGAGTGAGCCCTGCTTCAGGCCCCTGAAGTGCTACACCGCCAGCCACAGAGGAATCTGCATGCTGACAAGGCCACCTAGTGGCTGTGTGTACCACAATAGTTGGAGAGAGCTGGGAGGAGAAAGGAAATGGGGGGGTGGGTGTTGCCTTGTTCCAGCTACTGGCAGTGTCAGACCCCACAACCATGGAAGCTATGTAGAGGTGACATGGTGGGTTGGCAGGTCCCCTGTTAAGGAAGGTTGGAGGAAGGCCTGACTAGGGACCATCGCAGAGAAGAAGAGGAGAAAAAGCCACACAAAAAAAAAAATTTCATCCCTTATCACTGAAGACACTGCTATGAAAACTTCATCTTCCCCCCAATATGACTTCATCTGCTCCTGCTGTCTCTACACTACCCTGAAGTCACAATACTTGGACTTCAAGGCAGCTACAAGCTGCAGGGACAGTTGTAAGTCCAAGGGAGAAGATCAATACAAGCCAGTCTCTTTAGTAATAAATAAAACATAATAAAGAAAATATTGTTCTGAAATTCAATTTTTTTTTATGAGATCGGAGTCTGACTGGTACCAGCCCCCATTGTTTTGCAAAAAACTAGAGGTCTCTTTAGGAAAGATGCGTCCTGAAAGTCAAGGTACACTTTTACAGAAGGATATTTTAAAGGTAGATAAACGTGAGCTGTTTCAGTGAGTTAAGGCTAGCAGGACAAGGTGCCACGGCTGAAAGTTAAGCGTGAGAAGAGTACTGTACAAAGAAATGTCAGGAATTTGTTTTACTCCATTGGTAGGAAGTATGTGGAATAAGCTGCCAGACAGCAGTGTGGCATCAAGTACTAAAAAGATGTTTAAAGAGCTACCAACACCTCGAGAAGAGCTTTCAAAAACACAACTGTTGGACACAAAGCAGCTTAAATTTGTCATCAGCTGTGTATTTCTTATCCCCATTACTTAATACCTAGGTAATTTGCCTCAAAAACAAGACACTTGTTTTGTGAGGGTCCATCAGCTACTATTGCTTCTTCCCAACCTGATATCATAATACTCTGCTTGTGACATCACAGTTATTCCCATGGCAACAAACTATGATGTAACAACGAGGCATTATGATTTGAAGTAGGGAATACACTACAGAGGCAGATAAACTCTGAGGAATAAAGGTCTTGTTTTTGTGGGAATTTCTTCAGTAATAATCAAGAGGAGAAATCTATACAAGGTATATGAAATACAAGCTGGCTTGTGTCTAAATATTATGTTTTCCAAAGGTGTCAGCTGCTCTATAATGCCAGTAAAAAAAAAAAAAAAACAGCTATGCTGTGTGACAGCCCAACCCTTTTCAGGACTGAAATCACTGACTATTCCAGGACCCAGGATTCTAGAGTCATGCTCGGGGAGGGCAGACCCCTTCCCTGTACCCACCATGGTGAGGGGGAATCCTCCGAGAACTCTTCCAGAAGCCAGGTTAGTACTAGGCAAGGTGGGTTACCGGGCTGAGGATGAAAGGAACCGGCCAGTAGCAAGGGGCATAAATAATAGGTACAAGAAAAATAGAAGGGGGGGGGCAGCCAAATGGTCCATAGGCAGAGCTTCATGCAAGCTGGGTTCATGTGCAGATTCAGGAGGCTGGTGATGGGTGGCCAGTGCAGGAAAAGCACTACTCCAGCTGGGGGGGGGGGGCACATGCCAATGCTGCCCATGCGATGGGCCATGGAGATTGCTCCTCCACAGGTTTACACTGTGCGTGTGTGGTCATACATAGGGCAACAGCACAGCATCAGAAGGTGGGGGAAGGACTGGGGAAAATGGGAAGAATGCAGAGGGAAAAACTGCGGCTGTCAGGGAGGTAGCATTGCTAGTCTTTCGTCCTGTGCCCCCACCGACCGTATCCCCGTGCGACTCGATGAAGGTAAATGGAGGGTTCGAGGCTGGGCCTGATAACGGACAGCTGAACAACAGATAAAATGTAAACAAATGCATGCCTCCCAACACAAGCTGATAAACAACTGCGTGGCAATAGTATTTCCAAGTCTCACAAGTTCAGCTCAACCTGCAGACCCAAACGGAATGCAAACATGTTCACATTTGTAAGGCAAGGATGCAGTTAAGCAGTCCAGCTGTTTTTCAATATTTTGTTAAGGGAAATGGTGATGCCCATAAAAGAGGAGCTACGATTCCCATGGTACCAACAAAATAAAAATTCTGCAAATGCTTTCTATATCATGGGCCACATGCATATCCAAAGGACAAAATTCCAACAGGAGGTTAGTCAGTGGCTGGGCAGGGTTCCTCTCCAGTACCCACACCGCTCATGGCGCTCCCTAACAGCACCCAACAGAGCTCCCTGCTGCACCCATTAGAGCCCACACAGCACCAGTGTAGCTTTCTGATGCACCCCACAGAACCTCTGCAACACATATATAGCTGGCTGCTCTGCAACCCAGAGTTTCCTGCATCACCCATAGAGTTCCCGGCAGCTGTCCAGTAGCCCCATGCATCACCCATTCAGTCTGCTGCTCTGCACCCCCCCAAGAGTTTCCAGCAGCACAGACAGCCCCCACCCCGCGCCACCAGTAGCAGCAGCAGCTACTGCCCATTTCCAGCTCCAGACAGATCATTAATGAATGGCGATTGGCGAAGAAGCTGCATTTTGTTCCCCTTACCTATGGTGGAGATGTGCGAGGAGTGGAACTCGTTGTCAGTGAAGCGGCAGAGCAGGCAGGTTTTTCCCACGCCGGAGTCACCGATCAGAAGCAATCGATACAGCACATCGTACTGCTTAGCCATGATGGGCTAAGTGGGAGAAGGCGGCAGATGCTGAGGGAGAGGAAACTGCCTATGTGTGGGGGGAGGGATCCCTGGCCCTGCCTCCCATGCCTGGCGCTGCTGCTGTTGCGGCTAGCGGAGCCGTGGTCGGCGATCTAGGGTTCCCGGTGCTCGTATTCTCTCTGTCTCCAATGCATAGCCCAGCTCTCAACTCAGCCTCCCCTTTGCCGGAGCTTGCTTATCTCCAGTAAGAACGGGCGGGGTTCGAATCTCCAGGTCCCTCGCTGGCTGCAGCACTGGCTGCGGCTGTAGTGATGTGGATAAGGACCCGTCCGCTGCGATCATCATGCGGCCGCCGAGGGAGGAGGGGGAGAACATCAGGCCCCACCTCAACAGACAAACAGGACCAGAAAGACAGCATTTTCGGGACAACCCTTCCCCTTTCCACTTCAGTTGCGCCTGAATGCCAACATCGAGACTGTGCACCTTGCTCGACCCATTCTTTTGTTACACGTCACGGATCGATCATTTTTGCGACATTCCTTTACCTCTTAGATGATTATTTGCTTAGTAGGGCAAGAGCCTGCCAATCACAGAAAAATGCAGTGTGCCCCTTCCCCCCCGTGCTGGTGTGTAGTAAGTTATTGAGTTCAAATCGATTCGAACCCCTGATGCTTGTGCATTTACTCTGTAAAAATAGATATTACAGGAGAAAGGAGGCAGTGTCTCCAGCCAATGATGTTCAGGGAGACAGCCCCACCCCCACCCTATTTCATCAGAATTTTGTCGCCAGATGAATGCTATTCTGTCAGCATAGTCACTAACAATGTTGTTCTGGAGAAACTTTATTGAAATGGTATCCTGGGGTTGCAGTGAGCATAGGGGTGGCAAAAAATCAAAGGGGTTTAAGCTGCAGCCTCTAAATGATGCATCCCCCATCATCATCTCACACACACACACACACACACACACACACGTACAAAGCTGTGAAATAATGCAGCAGATTGTATTCATAGTTAGCACATAAATTCCTCTGGGATATACCCAAACAATCAAAGCAAGGGACTTGGTGTCTAGGGCTGAAATGAGTGTCTCCTGAGCAGTTTAGTGTTTCTGCGGTTAATCTGCATGCAGCAAGAAGTACAACCCCCTAACTTTGGCTTGGTCTCTGGTCTTGACCCACAGAAATGCAGCCACTTGTCATAAAACCCCTGCTACCTATTTATTTCAACACAGAGAAGTGTGCTTGCCTGTCCACACTGCAGCTAGAATTAGGGTTATCAGATGTCCTCTTTTATAGCTACCAAATATTCTTCGTGTACCTTCTCTATCCTGTTGTAGTATTATTTTTATAATTTTTTTACTCTGTCCTACCCAGGACCTCCTTGCAAATGAACTGAGAAGGCAGTGGAGACTTTAAACCCATTTACTCGGGGTCTGGCACAGGGGCTCATCGGGGAGGGACTAAGTGTGCTCTTTTTGGCCTCCTCAAATCTGGTACCTCTAGCTAGAACTGTTTTAAGTTAAACTATTACAGCTTGCACTGCTTTTACTCTTGCTGTCCAGACATGTACGTGAAACCATGCTAGCACTAAAACATTTTCAAAAACAGTTTTAAGACTGGATACCTAGCAGGGTTTAAAATGTTTTTGTTAAAACCTGTTAAGGGGCTTGTAGTCTGGATGCAAACAGTGCTAGGTGGATGTAAGACATTTTAAGGCATTTACAACATTTTAGGATCTGTACACACCAAGGAACTTAAAACAGTTTAACTGGAATGCGGTTTATGTACACACTGTAAGGCCCTGTTCACACTACAGCACGGTAACTAATAGTTTCAAAAATGGATTCATTACCGAGCTGTAGTGTTCATGTTGTAGCATCTACACTAGCGCCAGCGTGTTGTGAACTGTTCTTAAAGACGGTTTACAGCATCTGCACTACTGCCTCCAGCTCGATTTAACTCCGAACCGGTTCCCATTTACTCACATGAAGGAGAACCATGTCTTTGTGTCCGCACTGCAAGTAAGTCCAATTTAGCGGTTGTAACTTTTTTAAAACCATGTTTAAGCCTAGGTCTTATCAGGGTTTAAGCACTTTAAAAAAAAAAAAACATGTTACAATCCATGACAGGTGTGGACGCAAATTGTGCTACAGTGATTTAAAACAGTTTAAGGAGCTTAAACCATTTTAAATACTATAGTGTGAACAGGGCCTAACATGGTTACAACCGTGTTCTAAAACCATGCTTAAACCCTGTTAGAGAGGTAGGCTTTTAGCATGGTTTGGGGTACTGGGCTTCTAGTTGTGATATCCACAATATTGGAATTGCTTGGCTTTCTAGGATACACAGCCATCTGTGGCATAGCACGGTTGTAGGCATAGTAAGGTTCACAACCTCAAAAAGTACCCAGTGTGGACAGAAATGGGGTTGAAGAACCATGTTTAAATGCAGTCTCATCACAATGTGGGTGCTCTAACACGATAAGACAAATGGTTTTCAACCTGCTTTCACAAGTATGTACAGGGTTAGACAAACACGGCTGCCCTAATCCATGTTAACAGCAGTGTGGACGCAATCCGTGGTGTAACACGGGTTAAGGCAACCACGTTTAACAAACAACAAAGATTTTTATCTTCGCCATGGACAAAAACAACTACAGTATTCACTCACAGAGACGTGCTCTCAGTCCACTCCCGAGTCTACTGATATAACTTTCTGACCGATTCTTTAAGGCATCCAATAGCAAGTATCCTATTATGCATTGCGGCACCCGCAGTGCTTGGCACTGGTGCCACAGTCATTCCTGGGAACTCAGGTGGGCAAGCACAATTATCGGGACGCAGTGTGGGCATGCCAACAACCATGCTAGGGACTGGTTTATAAAAATGTTTTAAATGTTTTAACCCTTTCTGTGCCACGGACTGATATATATCAGTCCATATTTTTCTATACGTTCTAATTCTGTTGGCAGCCTAAAGGTTAAAATCAGTCCCTAGTGTGTACAGGGCCTTAGGAAGCCCAGTGTGTACAGGGCTTTAAAAAATGGGCTTGAAAAATAAAGCATGCTGATTGGCTGAAAGCCATGGTGCAGCATGCAGTTATTTTTCAACAGTGCCTGGTAAAAAAACAAGTGCCAATTTGGGGTACCCTATTAGTTAGGGTATCAGTAGGCACCCTGAATTTTCAAAATCGATCTGTCACCATTTTTCTCTCTTGCTTAGTGAGAAGACAAAGTGAGTCAGCCCCACCACACACAGACACGGATGCACAAGCCTCAGGCCGTAAACAGCCCTGGTACCCCAACCAAAGATACATTCAAACAGAACCAGCACACATAAAATATTTTTTCTTTTAAGCAGGACTGCCACGCCAGAATACACATGGCGGTTCATTTCAGCGCTATTCTTGCAGCATAATCACAGCCATTCCTGATAGGGCTAGTCTTGAACTATTCCTGCCTTAGCCTTGCTGTTTTCATTGATCAGGCAAACTCTTTCTTATAAAAGATGGGGCCAAAAAATATTACACACGCAGACAGGTCTTTTTATTCAAAATCTTGTTTCTTTATTTGTTTTCTGGCCTATACCCTCTACGTTTCACCAACAATAGGAGGCAATATAGCACAGTGGTTTAAGGCTCTGAACTGCAAATCTGGAGACCTGGGTTTGAATCCCACAGCCCCCACTTGCATACTGTATGACCCAAAGCAAGTCACTTAACTTCCCTGTGCTCCAGTTTGCACCTGTAAGCAAGCTTTTAGCTTAATGTGTCTCACCTAGTTAAACAATTGGAGAAATATATATCAGAGTTTTAAATAATTGATTAGCACTTTTTTCCTTGGGACAATACTAAATGTCCAGAAAGCATTTATATAGGTTTTCTAGAAGTGTTAGGTTTGTTAAACACAGTGAGGCAAGTGCTATGCATGTTCACAATGTTTAGAACTTTTATGAGCAAAACGCTAATCAATTTTTAGAGTTAAATAAAACCCTGTCTGTATATATATATATATATTTTTTTTTTTTTGGCTTCCTCAGGAGGTGCCTTCATAAACCTTAAAAAATATAAATATTGTGCCCACAATTAATCTTCACTTATTTTTCTTTTAAAAAATCTTTCCTGTTACATAACAATGAAAGACACTCACTTGATACACAGTAATCCAGATAAATGTTCCAACCAATATAATAATTTAGTTTCCAAATTGCATTCCTATAATCAAATACATTGATTAATTGCTATTCTTGATTTCCATTCGACATCATGCTATTTTTTGATAACACACCAAACCACCACCAGTTGCCAAAAATCAAATATCCAGAATGTGCACATTTTATATTAGCTTTTCATGTTTATACATGAACCATTTAATATATATATATATGTGTGTGTGTGTGTGTGTGTGTATATATATATATATATATATATATATAGTGTAATTCCTAAGAACAGCAGCAGCAAACATTTCTTTTGTATGTGGTGCCTTCCAGAGTTTTCCTTAATGTCATATGTAAATTTTCTTTTATTATCATTCTTTCCTTATAATCTCTATATAGCATATACATAGTCTTTTGTATGTTCTATTTCTTAAATGTATGAAAAACACTATACCTCAATTCGTTTTTTAAATACACAAGCTCTCTATATTTCTTTTCCCATTTCGGACTTCATTTTCTACAGTGTTTTTTTACCTTCTCACTCCTTATTTAGTTTCACTCCATTTACGCTTCAAATAGTTTTACTTGCTGTAATTTTGTAGGCCCCACGGTGTGGTTACTCCACAACATGGGGCATACAAAAGACTATGTATATGCTGTATAGGGATTATAAGGAAAGAATTATAATAAAAGAAAATTTACGTATGTCATGTGTGGAAGGCACCACATACGAAAGAAATGTTTGCTGCTGCTGTTCTTAGGAATTACACTGTGGCTGGGATATTCAAAGGGATTGCGCTGGCGCAACCCCGCATTGCACCCCAGTGGGATATTGAAAAGGCTGCCCGGCGCAGCGCAAATCTCAATGCACCAGGGCACAATGTAATCCTATGCATATGCGGCACATCCTGATATTCAGCCCAGGATGTGAGGTGCATATGCTGGCACAACCCCTACATGCGCCGCACACTGGTGCTCACAGTTGAGCCGTAAAATATAGGCTCATAAGCTGGCCACCCACAGGCAGGTGGCTGTATTGCAAGGCACAACAC
This sequence comes from Neoceratodus forsteri, assembly GCA_016271365.2. Lineage (NCBI taxonomy): Eukaryota > Metazoa > Chordata > Ceratodontiformes > Ceratodontidae > Neoceratodus > Neoceratodus forsteri. The sequence continues at coordinate 7,673,070 of CM028134.1, forward strand.
AACAGCCACCTGCCCAGTGGGAACACTGTCCAAAAGCACCCCGGACTCCCCTGGTAGACTAGTGGACTCCCTCCCATCCCGTATGCCCATTTGCGGGCTTCCATATGAAATAACTAACCCCTAGTAGTCTAGCGGTTACTCCGCTGCCCAATCATGGGCATCGGTAGTACACAAAACATTACCTGGTGATCTAGCAGTCCCCCTGCTGCCCGATCACAGACATCTGTATGACAAAACACATTTCCTGGTGGTCTAGTGGTCCCTCCCGCTGCCCGATCATGGGCATCTGTATAACAAAACACATTACCTGCTGGTTTAGTGGTCCCCACGCTGCCCAATCATGGGCTGTTGTAATTGCAGATTGTAACCTGGTGGTCCAGTGGTACCCCTCCCCCACACAGAGGACCCCTGGCCACCTGGCACCCCCCTGTCATCGGCGGGCGGAAGCACCCCGCCCACATACCACCTGGCCACCCACCAAATGACAGCAAACAGTATGATCTGTATGATGATTGGTCCACAGTGTGGACCAATGGGCTTGCAGACCATACTGTACTACACAGGGCCAGATGTGTGAATGAACACATTCGGCAGACTATCTGGATTTTTTCTGAAACTCTGTGTTTCTACTGCTTTCATTGATCACCAAGAAAAGAAATGGGGGTGGGGACAAAGCAGCTTTAACATGAAAAAATGATACCTCTTCTGTGCTCCACTGCCTCACTACACCCAGTGCCGTTCCGATCCCATTACAACCTTTGAGGAATCCCATAGAAACAGATGGTGGGGGTTACATGGACTGATGTCAGCAAACACATTTAAAAAAATAAACAGATAGCCTGTGTGTGTGTGTATGTGTTTTGAAGTGGGGACAGTAACATTTCTCACAGGAAGCAACTCTGACTAAGTCTATTGCTGTGTGTGGGGGGAGGGAACCTCTCTGCAGGCAAGCAATTGTCAAAGACTGCAGTGCTCTCTACTGGCAAATATACCAGAGGAGGGACTATTTTACCCCAAAAAAAACCTTTACAGTCATTTGTATTTTTTTTTTTTTTGGCATTTTCTTTTTCTTACATAAAAATGCCACAGGTAGCCCATTTTCTAAGCACAATAATGCCCTCCAGGGTGGGCGGTATAGGCTATAACAGACCTTCCAGGGGCTATAAGGCCCTCCTCCTGTGTCATCAGGCCTCATTATGCCCGGAGTGGTTCAGTATAGCCCAATACCACTCACCCTGTCTGGTATTATTGCTTACTTACTATCACCCCCACTAGACTGCCTTGCCTTCATCATCTTTCTGTAGCTTTTCCCTCCACTGGGGTGCAGATAGCACAGTTCTTAGGCACCACAATGAAAATGTATATTTTTCTGGATCTGGGAGGTTACAGATTCAGGGCACGAAATCACGAGGAATCAAGAAAGAAGGCATTTATTTAATTCTTCAGATTCCAACCCTCTGAAAGTATGCTAAAGGCTGACAGCTTCAGCAGAGGCTGTAGGCTATCCATCAGACAGTCACCTCCTCCTTCTTCCACAGTGTAATCAGGTAGAGAGAGAGCACCACTGGGAAATCGATAGCACCTACCACAAGATACTTCTCAGTCATGGGTGGGCATTTTAAACATGAAACATTTTCTTTTCTGACTGCTCCGAAGGTCCAGTGGCAGCATGCTGCACTGCCAGCCAGGAGAGTAGGCTTAAGGGTGTGAAGGCCGAGGTAAAGGAAGACAGACACCAGGAGGGCAGAACTAGGGGCACAGAGGCCCCAGTAGACTTCAAAGGCAGGAGAGAGGGGCAAAGTCAGGCCCCAGTGAAACAGAGGACCACCAGGTGGGTGGGGCTAGAGGGCAGAGCAAAGCCCCATTTAAAGGAAAGCCCAAGCAGGACAGAGACAATGAAATAAGGGCTCAGCAAGGCCCTGGTTGATGATCGTACATGATAGGTAGGTGGGACATGGGGCAGGGCACACCCCAGCAGCAGTGCTGGGTAAGTTACTTTTTCTATTACTTTCTATTACTTTTGGAAACTTGTTCCAGGAAGCTCTGTGCAGTCACTAGCAAGGATGGAGTACTAGAACGAGTAATACACCTAATAGTTACAATTACTTATGTCTTTTTATACAAAAGAAATACGTAGCTGTAACTGATTACATTTATTTGAAAGTAACTAGTAACTAACCTATTAATTTAAAATAAATGTAATCTATTATAGTTATTTATTATTTTTGTATTGTTTTTGTATAAAAAGACATAAGTAATTATAACTGTAAGGTGCATTACTTTTCTAGTACTTCCATCATGCTAGTATTCTGAAACTTTCTCCTAGAACAATTCTCAAAGTAATAGAAAAAATAACTTCACAACACTGCCCAGCAGCAAGGCTAGTAGCCCACTTTAGAATTTAGTAGTCCTCAAACCAGAAACTAGTAGCCCAGAACTGGGGCTAGTAAAACATATGGTACCACACTCCTGCCAGGAGCAGGGGAGAGGGGGAAATGAAGCCAGGTTCCCATGATAGCAGCATAGCTGCTACAGGGCTCAGCCCACAGGCCCCGAGAGAGTAGCCCCAGAACATAGGGGGCTCTAGAACATATGGTATATACAAATCTGCCAGTTTTGATTCAATCCAAGGAACGGAGCCAACAACTGGAGCCCTGGTATAAGCTATGAGAGGCTGAAAGTCCCAAATTTGCCTAGAATATGTATGCGACTGCTACCTTGCTGTGTTAAAGCTGTTTGAAGGTGTTTTCTTGTATCCCAGAGCCCCTAGCAAGGGAGGGACAGTTAGCATGGGACTCCTAGCACACAAGTAAGTGACCCTCAGCCAAGAGGGCAGGACTGCTGTTTTGCTGAAAGTTATAGTGTATGTCTGATGGAGGGAGGGCGTAGCTCATGGTCCCCGTGTAGCATGACATATCCCAACCATTTAATCCAGATTTCCCCTTACATAGTAGAAGAAAAGTTTTGTATATGTGAAAATTTGAAAAAGAATCAGTACAAACAAGTCACTTTGAAGTATTTATTCCAGCACTGAGGTTCCCGGTTAACAACTTTTCCCTGGTACTTCAACCATAATGGGTTCGCCAGGGGTGGGTCGTAGGAACTGAAAATACACCCTTAAAGCTGTACAATCAATTCAATGTGCAAACCCAAAAGTGACAAAAGTAAAATAACTATTAAACAACTGGTGTACAAGATCAATCCATGGAAGAACACCGAAATATAAAACTGGACTGTACTAGATAAATATGTTTTTACTAAATTTGATATTATAGAGGGTTGAGTAGGCTGTTTAATGTTAAACCCCAAATTTTGCACCTTAATAGCTTTGGCATTGTTTAATGAAACAGCCCAAAATTTGGCATGCACTGTGACAGGGAGATCCTGCCACTCTTGAGGACCAACCTTTTCTTAAATCTGTTGCAACAGTTCTTCTATTTCTTAGCCTAATCTATCCTTTACAATTTCTAGTCCATAAGGTTGGCCACCTGTGGGCACCCCTCCCCTTTCTTGACTATACTATAGTGTCCTCTTTAATTTTCCTTTTCCTTTTCCTTCTCCTTCTCGGGTCCTCGTACATGGAGGTTATTGTGGTGATCTCCGAGCTGATGTAAAACAACAGGCTGTGTTCCTCATTGTTGGATTTAGTAAGATGGCATCTCAGGGATATGTGACGCAACTCATTGAAAACATTCACACAAGATTTGAGACAACTTCAATGCAGCTGCTGCATAACTTAAATGTTCTTCTAAATCCAAAGTGTCTCCCAGATGACTCTAACATAATGGACCATGGACTGCAGGAACTGAAGGATGTTTGCACTTGTTTCCAAGAAACAACCTTCAAAGAAGAAACACTGCCAGCAGTTATTGACCAAGACAGAGCTGAGAAAGATTACGGACAATTCAAACTTGTTCTGAAATCTTAAAAAAGGATTGATTTTGCTCAGTAGTGTCTGCCAAGACTTAACTGAGAACTATTCAGATGTTTTCCCAGATTTTGTAACAATGGCCACGATTTTACTTGTGTCACCTATAACATCAGTGGCATGTGAAAGAGGGTTTTCTGTACAAAACAAAATAAAAACAAAAGGTAGATGTTCCCTAAAGGCAGACACTGTAAGCAAACTTTTGTGGATTGCCCAAGAAGGAGCTGAACTTGAAGACTATGACCCTCATCCAGCACTTAAGAAATCTGAGGCCATAAGACTGCTCAGAAAATAATTATTTAAAATTTTAAAATGTTTTAATAATTGTCTTTAATAGTTTTTTTTAGTTTTAGAGTCAATCTGAGTGACTGACACTGACCCAGAGACAGGATGATGGAGAACTTGGGCATAGTTAGAAGATAAGTATCAAAATGTTTTGTTCCAACAAGGGTGGGGGTGGGAGGGGCAATACAAGTTTTAAATTTAGCCCTTAAGATCAATGCTACTTTTGGTGGGGGGTCCCATTCAGAGAGCGGATCAAGATTTAAATTTCCCAGGATTGGCCGGGTGGTGGTTGGATGGTCATGACCCCATTCTGCTAAATTTAATATCATTTTGATTTTGGTGGTAGAGGATCACAGTCTAACAAGTTCAGATGATCAGGTGGGGGGTAAACTATTATGGCCCCAATGAAGTCCCCGTTTTTTTTTAGTGGGAGGACAGTCTGAGATTATATTGTCAAATGTAGTTACCTAACCCATTCTACTCTTTCCACAGTCTGTCTGCAACAGTGACTTCTATTGTCATCAACAGTACACACACAAAACAGTTAAGAAATGTGCAGGAGGAAGTGGTGTTGGGTTATGGGAGAATTTATCGGCAGAAGTGTGTTAGGAGAAGATATTGCCACAGAAAACATGGCATGCCATGAAAAAAGAAGTTCAAGCAGAAAAAAAGCAGACTGCAGTGTGGTGGCCGCTTGCAGATAATTCCATCAAGGCACCACCTGATTGTGCCACACACCAGACAGATTGGGAGACCTGCTGAGCCAAGGTAATTGTGGGTGGGGTGGGTGTGGATGGGGGAGCTTTTTAGTCACCCCACTGTGCTATCCAGTCATGAACACTGGCACTAGTTCTCTTTTAGCTGCCACACACACAATTAAGAAATGTACAGAAGGGTTTTGGAGAAGTTATGGGCAGGAGGTGTTAGGAGATGTTATGGGCAGGGGGGTGTTGGGAGAAGTTATGGGCTGGAGGTGTTAGGAAATAGCCACAGCAAAAATGGCAATCTAATGCCATGAAAAAAGAAGTTCACAAGAAAAGTAGACTGTGCAGATTTCATGCCACCAACCAGATTAAATAGTGCCACTGTCTTAAACTGGACAGATCTGGGAGACCTGATGAGCCAAAGATGCGTTGTGGGTGGGGTGGGGTGGGGTGGGTAAGAAATGTGCAGGAGGAGAATCGGAGAAGTTATGGGCAGAAGAGTTATGTGGAGACGTTAACTGGACAAGAGGGTGTTAGGAGAATGCCTGCCAGCATAAAGTACCCATGACTCCACACACAGAAAGCAGACACCTGCAGACTCAGTTGTCATAACCATCCAGATTGTGCCACTGTCTCTTCTTAATGGCAGATCAGCTGTCAAGGCTAAGAGGGTGGGGTGGGGGCTTTCAGTCACCCAAGCGGAAATCAATGTCTCTGGTACAGCCAAGTTGAGGTATTCTTACAATTTAAGAAGATTTTGTGCAGGCTAGTAGCATGGAGAAGTTGTGGGCAGGAGGGTGTTTTAGGAGAAGTTGTGGGCAGGAGGGTGTAGGCACAGAAATAATCATTTATATGCCAGGTCAAGACACAAAACAGCAATTACTTGTCACACAAATGGCACCACCACTGGTGCCAACATTAAGTTTTGGCAGGAGGTGTGTAGTGTAGCCAGTTAAAAAAACTGCACTAAGCCAAGTGGCAGCAACCACACAATCATTTTAGATTGTGTCATCTAAGCCTGAGTCATCATATGTGGGTGGGAGCTGGGAGGGAGGTTTCTGCAATGTTTGGTGGGTGGGCACCACTTCCAGAGAGTCTGAAATGGGGGGGGGGATTATAATTGCATCTAAAATGTCAATGTGTAGGAGAGAATGAAGGAAAGTATTTTGGGCAGGAGGTGAGTGGCTGGGAGACATAGATGACTGTCAGCAATGACTGTTAGTCTTAATGTTTACATCTTCTTACTGTCAGTACCTAATCTAATGGCAAACTTTGTAGCAGTTTGGCAAATAAATAAATTGGGTAACTGCACTCAGCTGCAGCAGTGGAAACTATAATGCAATGTACCAGAACTTCAAAACTGTAAGTACCTTTTTCTTATTGTTAATTTGTGACAGTCATTGAACAAATGAATGAAAGACAGTCAACAGTCACACAGGTGATTATTTTTATGCGACCATTTACTGCTGTGATTACTTTGCTATGACTGGTACCTTGTAAGAATGCAAAACAACACTGTTTGCTGGAAAAAAAATACTTTTTGGCATTATATCAGCAACATGACGACTCAGGAAAATATAAAAAAACATGGGTATATAAATAAAAAACACGGAAATGCACTTTCCAGACTCGTTCCATTCATTTCATTGGGGACCCCCAGATTTTCGGTCCAGACCCCCATTTTTTTTTCCAAGAAAGTCCGGGACTCCTTAACAAAAAATCCTACTGAAAGCCCTGGATATTGGCAAATTCCCTTGTCACTTGATTCACAAGATAAAACTGCATTTAGCACCCCAGTCGGTTTATACCACATTTGTCACAATGCCATTTGGACTACATAGGACCCCAGCCACTTTTTAGTGTTTTATGGGCCACATACTAAGCCCACACACTGAGTATTGTGCGGCTTATTTAGACGATGTGGTCATATTCAGCCCTGACTGGGAATCCCATGTTAGACACTTGTCCCAGGTATTGCAAGCAATAAAGGAGTCAGGAGTGACCATTAACCCTGCTAAGTGTGGCCTAGCAAAGACCAAGACAAGATACCTAGAGTTCATTTTAGGCAACAGACAAGTGAAACCCGAGGTAGAGGAGGTTACAGCAGTAGCAAACAGCCCAATACCTACCACAAAAAAGCACGTGAGATCTTTCCTAGGCCTGGCTGGTTATTACAGAAGATTTATTCCTAATTTCTCAGCCATTGCCAGTCCTTTGACTGATCTCACTAAAAAGAGGTGCCCCAATAAGCTTCAGTGGGCCCCTATTTGTGATGAGGCTTTTAGGAATATCAAGGCCAATCTACGTACAGCTCCTGTACTGAAAAGCCCTGACTTCAACCAGGTGTATGAGGTGCACACCAATGCACCAGAGAATGCTGTGGGGCAGTCTTACCTCAGAAAACAGATGGGGAAGGACGTCCGATCATGTATATAAGCAGGAAGCAACATGAGAGGAAGAAAAGAAATGCCACTATAGAGAAAGAATGCTTAGCTCTGAAGTGGGCTATTGAGTCTCTGAAATATTACTTGTAGGGGCTGAAGGTTCTCATAGCAAATGAGAGTAGTAACCTGTAGGTGTTGTGAATCAGTCTCCTACCATTCTAACTGCCAAATAGTGCTGTTTTCCATGAAAAAAAATCCTTTTATTTTGGTGCTCTGCTTCATTTGCATAACCCACTCTTTTTGTCTCAGTGCTGCAACCCTCAACTGTGACATCATACCAGGGAAACAAAGTTATTAAAGGGACACTGTCAGTTTTTAGTTTTAGATAGAGAAATCAGCTATGTACTGTACCCACAATGCCTCATTATGTAAATTAGTATACAGGGTATTATATTTCTGTGCTCACTGCATAAATAGGAGACTACATCTCTCAGTATAGAAGTCTTGTGGCTAGATACGGTATGCACAATGCATTGTTCTGAAATAAACATATAAAAGCTTATATTGTTGACAACACTACAGAAATATGGGACAGCATCTCACAGTAGGCAAATTGGAAAACATGTTCTTATTTTACCCACAATGCCTTGCTATCGACATTAACATATTAATGCTCATCACTACCAACATAAGGGACTGTACTTCTGAGTAAGGCACATTTAAGTCAACGTTATGAATTACCCAGAATTCTGTGTTGCTGTATGTACAACATTGACAGCTCCTGGTATGACATCATTCTGGGGGTGTGGCCACACACACACAACTGGAGGACAAAACACTGATGAAACATAAAAAAATTGACTATGACAGATTTTTTTAC